>CAWUFW010000246.1:651428-1302857 GCA_963921515.1 Calotriton arnoldi | reverse complement strand
GAACTGCATTAAGTTTCGCTGTCTATTTTTCTTGATTTTATCTCACTAGGTTGGCCATTACAATGATCCAGCGCTTACAATAAAAATAATTTCTCCTATTATGCTTTTGGTCATCCAGGTGCAATTATTTCTCTAACACACACACTATATCCATATGACGGTGGGGCCCATAACACCGCATATACATTCACTTACTCATTTGTTCCCTGGATTTCCTCCGTCATGAAACCTAGGAGAAAAACGATTCGCTGGAAGGAGACGGGATACCTCTTTTATAATGACACAATAATTCTCATTTGCTTTTAAGGTATTCCGCTCATTGGTTGATGGACCATCTAGTAGGAATCAGTTGATGGTGATTAAGACCAGCTCAACCACAATGAACTCTTTACCATTTCATTATTAGTCATTATACTAAGGAAAATCACTGAGTCATTTGTTTAAAGAATAATAAAGTTTATATAAAGTTTTGAATGCAGGAAATTTGAGATTAATCTTATTATTCAGATCATTGCATTTATCATCAATATAAGAATAGTTGAAATTGCATGGCACTTTTATTAGACGGAAAACGAGGTTATCATACTAAGAACTCTATAGATCAACCTATCTATCTCTCTGCGAAATCCTAATAATTCAAATAAAAATCTATCAAATAAAAGTTCTCCTAAAGCAGCATCTTATACTCAACTGGAAAAGGAAAATAACAGCAGCAGCATCAGCTCGTCAGCATCAGCAACCGCAAACTCTCCCATCTACAGCATCTAACTTCTTCAGCATCTCCCGCAGCATCCCGCAGCATTCTACTCCAGCATTCTAACCCCTCCCACCAAGAGTAGGTCTTCTTATACCCTAATTCTAGCTTACAGCATAACATGTTTCTTCTTACATGGCGCGATTCATTCTCATTGGTCAAAAACTCAGGTCCCTATACATTTTAATCAAACTTCCTGGTCTTAACCAGTTCCGTGTGGAATGTCCATGCAAGCATCGTTTCCCACAGTTCATGCACTTGCTCATCCGTTTCGATCAGTCCAAATTGTATCTTTTTCTGCTACATTTTGTATAATACAGTTCCTTCTATTGATTCAACCAGGCTTCTCACGCTTCTTGCTGATCATCTTGGCACACATCTGCTCAGAAGGGTCACAGCAGCCTTGACCATACTTTCATCTTAGCCTCTCGGCATCAGCACGTGATCATCCCCTTTCCACAGCCTCTCTCCTCGATCACATGGTCGCATCCGCTCATGCGCACTCTAGTAACTCGCGGCCATTTTATATTGCTGCTCGGCAGGCCTAAGCGCACTATTTTTAAAGAAAACAAAATGTTATTAAAACAAAGAAATATAAACCCTTTCGTTTCCCTCCCGTTTTTCTACGTACCCCAATTGGGTATTACCTAGCAGAAGCAACATATAAAGCTGTCCCTTACTTACCCTCACTTTATTTTGCAACCACACGTTTTATTCAAAAGCACAAATCATGCATTTTATTATTATTTTAGTACGCAAAATTTTATGTTATGTTAGAAACGTAAACAATTATTAGTCCATTACTTTGCACACTGAATTGCGTGTTACCATTAACCCTTTACATACATTGTTGGTTATTTACTTGAACGAACATGTTTATTAATATTGTACGAAAATATTAGGAGGTTAAAATTTTTATATTTACCCTGCTCCATCAACTCCCCCCTTTGGTGATTTTTAATATCACCACAAAAACCCAAGTTATACAATTTTCTCAGACAGCATATATCTTTTATCCATTTGCTTTGTTAGTTTATACTTCTGTATCCCTTTCAACTTGTTTCTTCATTTTCTTGTACATGTTCTCTTTTATTTCTTCTAACTCTATTTCACCTATTTCTCTCTCTCTTTCCTTGTTTATCATATTTTCTTTTTCTATCTTGTTCTGCCTTCTTCTTCTCTTTATACAGGTTACTGCAAGCTTCAGTATTAATATTATTATTATTATCATGGTTGCTATTATTATAACTTTCCCTATTATTAATCCACTCATTCTTGTTAACCAATTTGTTACAGAAGAAAACCCTTTACCAAGTTTTCCCCCACACACTTTCAACCTCCAGTGGAACAAGTTCTTTGTGCAAATTTGTTATATTTGTTATATACTTCTGTATATTTTCGCTTTGATCTGGAATGTAAGTGCAACAATGTTGGACTTTCAGCATTCCACAGACTCCGCCCTCTTTTGCCAAAAGAATGTCAAGGGCAAGACGATTTTGCATCACCATAGCTCTCATGGCAACCATCTCGGTATTTACCATTAAGAACCCTCCAGCAGTATCTGTAGATAAACGATCTACCACTGTGGATAATTTCCGAATTCTAAATGCATTCAAAGATATTCCCACTGCTGGTATCAATGCACCAAAAATATCACCTACTATTTCTGAAAAACTTTCCCTTTTTCTACGTGTAAAGGTATTTATCATTTTGTGTGTTCCTTTTTCTTTTCTATCCACATAAAATCTTTGGAAAGACCAGGCCTAAGTAACATGACCCATACCAATGGTCCGGCAACCTATAATAAGCCCTATTCCCGCAAACATAATAAATTCCTGGAAAGATTGGATCTTTTCCCCTTTGAATCCCCATCCACCTAGAATTTGGTAATTGTCATGGCAATTGCTGGAACCCACAAAATAATTGTCATATCTTGTCTTATTTCTTCTAATGCACAACCTTCCCTGTTGGGGCCAATCCAGAGTCATAGCTTCATTTGTCTTTTTCTTATCATGATGGTCTTCTTCAAACGCCCAAAGAGGTGTTTTTGTCTCTTCTATTACTTTTCTTTGAAATTTCACTCTTCGCTCTTCAACCATTTCTAAAAATACCTTTTCTTCCTTCTTTAACTCACAGGTAAGGTTGTACCTAATTATACTATCTAATGTTAAAATCTTATCTTCTAAGAAATATTCACCAAACGTCTTTCCCTCTTTTATTTTGTTAAGCTCGGGAACTACAGAAACTTTCGCAAAAATCTTATTTATGTCAGTGTAATAATATTCTAATCTACCTGTTTTATAAAATAAGCTTGCTAAAACACTACACGTTATTCCATATGTCAAAGGGAGGTGATGATAAGTCACACCCTCTGCTACAGATGCAGGCAATTGCATACAAACATAGCAATCTCTTACATCCATTGTTTCTACGTACTCATACAGTAATTTAGTAAAAACATTCTTTGAAAAATCTGTTATTGATTTGTCCTTATGTAATTCTGCACTACTCTTCAAAATAACTGGCTCTTGAGTGTTAGCTCCTTTTTCTTTCTCAGTGTTATTAGATTTTTCCACTACAGCTAAACTAATTAGAATAGTTATTGCTAAAACCACCCATACTGTTATTAATAAACCTGTTCAAAAACAGCACATCTTGCACCATCTACTTAAAAACTCACATCTACACTTTCTATCTCTAGTATTCTCCATTTTGTCTTTTAACCTTATTTACTTGTTTTCTAGAAAATTGTGTCACTACATCTCAGAAATGACTTGCTTGCCACTCTGTACTTCCAATATTTTGTCTTTGCTTGGTACTTTCTTTTAATTCTTTTTCAGAATTCTTTCTTTGTTACATCCGGTAAATTCGTCAGTTCAGTGTTTTGTCAAATCCGGTAAACTATCTAAACTTCTTCAGGTTTGTTGCTTCAGGTTTGTTGCACTTCACTTTCTCCCATCAGGTTTCTTTGTTCTGGGTTTTCGTGAGTGTTCAATTCTTCTTTGTGACTAGTCAAAGCACGATACAACCATTCAGGCGATCTGTACTTTTGATTTACTTTCTTTATTCTTTTCGTTTTCTGCAAGTGTTTTCCTCCTTGTTTTCCTTGCTCTTTTTGACTTGTTATTTCATTCACTTGTTCAGCACTTTTCCCATCCAATTTTATGATTCTGTATCTTAATTTTCTTACTTCGTTGGGCCAATTGTCTCCTTTTCTTGGCCTTTTTGCTTCACTTCCTTTTTCCTCTCTTTCTGTTTTCCAATTTCTTTTTTTTGTTTCTAGTTTTTCATTTCTTTCTTCTCCACTTTCTTCACACTCTGTTTCAGTTCTTTCGTTATTGCCTCTTATTTTGAAACTTATGTCATTTTCTTCCTCTACTTGTGGTTCTTTTCTTATCTTCCTTCGTTCACCTATTTCTGTCCCTCCTCGAGTTTCTTCCGATTTTGTGTCAGTTTCTCTATCTGCTTCTAAATTTCCCTGTTCTTGTGTTTGACTATCTGTCCCTACTGCTCCTCGGGTTTTTCCGATTTTTCTAACTTTTGGTTTGAAACTCTCCCTTCTTCATCTATTAATATTATCTTCAAAGGAATTTTACCACAACTTGTACTTGGTTGTTCACTGTCACTATCTTCTGGCTCAGTTTCTTCTCTTATGCTTTCAAAATTCCACTCTCTTTTTGTGATTTCTTCTCCTTCTGAATGTTCTGTATCAGATTCTGAACTGGTGTCAGATATTTCCAGATGTCGACTTACAGGTCGGTCTTCAAATTCTGGAACTTCAGCTATTTCTTCTATTTCCTCTTCTTCTTCTTTCGTTTCACTTGTAGTTGGGTCTTCCAGATGTCGACTTACAGGTCGATCTTCAAATTCTGGCACCCTGTTTGTCTCCTCTTCTCTTTCTGATGCTGAACTGTTATCTGATATTTCCAGATGCCGACTCACAAGTCGATCTTTAGGTTCTGGAACTCTGATGGTGTGGCTGGCATGTACCCAGTGTTTCACTCCTGCACACTTGACTGCGGTGGTCGTCACTAGGATCACATGTCGTGGTTCGTCTCAGCGAGGAACCAAACAGTTTCTTCTCCGGTGGACTTTTATTCGAACCCAATCTCCTGGATTCAAGTCGTGAGCTGGTTTTCTTTCAAGAGTGGTCGCATCCGGTCCAACCTGATGAAACACAGAACGCACCACATCAGCCAATCCTTTGCAATACTCCAGTACTAGATCATCAGTTATAGTCAGTAGCTTGTTGACGGGTACTTGTGCTTGTCTCATTGCTCGTCCCATGATTATTTCATGTGGACTGAGTCCAGTCTTTCTTTCCGGAATACTTCTGATTGTCATCAGAACTAATGGCAGAGCATCTGGCCATTTTAGTCCTGTAGCTTGACACATTTTTCCTAACCTGTTCTTGATCGTTCCATTTACTTGTTATACTATTCCAGAAGCCTCTGGTCTGTATGCACAATGCAGTTTCTGTTTAATACTAAGTGCTTCACAAATCAGTTTAACTAATTCGTTCTGGAAATGTGTTCCTCTATCTGTTTCAATCGTGACTGGACAACCATACCTTGGAATGAATTCTTGCAGCAAAAGTTTTGCTACTGTGATACTGTCATTCCTTCTTGTTGGATATACCTCCACCCAACGGGAAAACAGACAACCACTAGAACATACCTCAGTCTGCTGCAAGGTGGCATTTCAATAAAATCCATTTGCATTCTGGTGAAAGGACCCCCTTCTCGTCCTATTCTTCCTAGACTCACTAGTGTCTTCCTTCCTGGATTTAACTGTTGACAAATAAGACATCTCTGACAAAGACTCTCAGCTATGGCTCTGAATTTTGGATTGTACCATGTTTGTCTAAAAAGTCTGATCATTGAATCTCTCCCAATATGGGCTTGCCCATGGTACATCCGTGCCATGTCAGAAATCATGCTATCAGGCATAACTGGTCTCTCATCCCTGTAAACCCATACATCAGTTTCTTCATGTTTTCTACATCCTGCTTTTAGCCAAGTATCTTTTTCTTTGTCTTCTGCAGCTTCTTGTAACTGTCTCACCTCATCCCATGTTTCAATAGAGTTAGTAAAAAGCAAAGGACAAGAAATATGCTCTCTTTCGCGACATTTATTCAAAGATACCACATTCTTTGCACAGTACTGTGCCATCTCGTCAGCATATTTGTTGCCAACAGTAATGTAGTCTTCCCCATTTTTATGTGCATTGCACTTCACGACAGCGATCTGTTTAGGCAGCTGTATCGCCTCAAGCAACTTTTTCACAAAATCTCCATTTCTGATAGGCGTCCCTGCAGACGTCAAGAAACCCCTTTGTGACCAAATCTGACCAAAATCATGCACGACCCCAAAGCCGTACTGGCTGTCAGTCATAATCGTAACCCGTACATTTCTTCCCAACTTACATGCTTGAATCAGAGCTACTAATTCTGCAACTTGGGCAGACCGTACACCTTTCAGGCAAGATGCTTCCAATACAGTTGCTACTGTGCAAACTGCATATGCTGCACTTAGAACTCCATCACTCGTTCTCAAACATGAGCCATCCACAAACAGAATATAATCTGATTCTTTCAAAGGCTCATCTCGTATATCAGCTCTTGGTTTTGTACAGTATTCGAGCACATTCAGACAATCGTGATCTACTTCATCCATTTCAATCACATTCTCTTCATCTGGCAATGATGTTGAAGGATTCACATTCATACATCTGTCAATGGTCACATTATCTGCACTCAAAATTACCTTTTCATACCTAGTTAGCCGACTATGTGTCATGTATTGGGTTTTCGTTCTTGTCAAAAGAATTTCCACAGAATGGGGAACATACACTCTCAATGGATACCCCATCACTATGCCTTCACTTTGTTCCAGACTCACACAAGTAGCAGCAACTGCTTTCAAACATCCAGGCAACGCTTTCGCTACGGGGTCTAAAACAGCTGAAAAATATGCAATTGGTCTTTTCATAGTTCCATGTCTCTGCACCAAAACTGAAAATGCACATCCATCTCCTTCACTGCAGTACAGCTCAAAATCTTTCTCATAGTCAGGCATTCCCAATGCTGGAGCCTCACACAATTTCTTTTTCAGCTCTCTGAATGCTTTCATTTCTTCATCATTCATTTCAAAAGGATCTTTAACATCCTTCTTTGTCAGTTTCTGCAATGGTTTAGCAATTAGTGAAAAACCACTTATCCATTGTCGACAATATCCAACCATTCCCAAAAACATTCTTACCTCTCTTTGTGTCATTGGAGCTCTCATTCCTTGAATCATTTTTATTCTCTCTGTCGTTACCTTTCGTACTCCTTTCTCAATTTTATGCCCTAAATACTGGACTTCTTGTTGACAACTGCAATTTTGAAGGGGACACTTTATGTCCTCTTTTTGCTAAATGATTCAGCAAAGCAATTGTATCATTGACACATGCTTCTTTCGTTTTTGATGCCACCAGTAGGTCATCAATATACTGAACCATTACTGACTTTTCTGGCATTCTTAAATCTTCCAATGATTTCTTTAGGATCTGATTAAAGATTGAGGGACTTTCTGTGTACCCTTGAGGAATTCGGCACCATGCCAAAATACGCTCTCCAAACCTAAACGCAAATATTGGCTGGCTATCTGGATGCAATGGAATAGAGAAAATGCATGACATAAATCAATTACAGTGTACCATTCTGCTTCGCGTGGAATCTGGTATAGAATCACAGCAGGGTTCGGTACTATTGGGCAACAAGGCACAACAATTTTGTTTACCTTTCTTAAATCCTGTACTATTCTATATGTTCCATTTGGCTTTTTCAGTCCCATTATTGGCGAATTACATGGACTGCTCATGATTTCTTTTAGAATCCCTTGTTCAATCATTTTATTTATTACTGGCGTTATTCCTTCAATTATTTCTGGAGTCAATTTATACTGGGGCGTTTTGGGTAACTCGTTCCTTCTTTTACCGTTATTTTAACGGGATCTACTCCTTTCATTAATCCTACATCTTCTCCTGTCAAGTCCCACACTTCTTCTTTCACTGTCCTTTTCAACTCATTTGGGATTTTCTCTGCATCAAATACAGGAAACAAGCCATTTATTTCTGGTTCTAAATTTACCATTGTCATTTTATACAGCACATCCTCATCCGGAGTCTGAAATGCAATTCCGTCTGAGTACAATAAATTGTGCAATTCATCTTGCACAATAAATCGCGTCCTAAAAGGTTCACGGGACTACAATCACACACCACAAATCGGTGCATTTCACTAAATGGACCAATTCTTACCTTTACTAATCTAGTAAGAGGCGTTTCAATTTGCTGATTGGAAACTCCAACCACTTGTATATGTTCACCTGAGAGAGGAAGATTTGGAATTTCCACTGACCTAACAGTAGAACGGGTAGCTCCAGTGTCAACAAGGAATGTTACATTTGCACCATTCACTTCTCCATCCACAAATGGACCTGACTGATCTACCTCTAGAGTTGCGCCAAGCACGCACTCTTCCCTCTCTTTTAGACACCGTCATGAACTTTCATACGACTCATCTTCATTCTGTCGTAACCAATATTGTGACATTTCAGCTGCACGTGACAACTGTATTACCTGTTCTCCTCCGTAGAATCCTGTTTCTGCACTGTATTTCTGTTGGTTAGCACTCTTGGGAAGTGGTGGTTGTGGCACCTGACTTTGTTGAGTAACTACCTCACTCTGCACCTGTGAATTTAATGATTGATTTTCCACATTAGGTTTTGGAGGAAATTTACACTCGTTTCTCCAATGTCCTAGCTTTCCACAGTTGTGGCATGGCCACTTTTTCTTTGCCTCATCTATGCTCATTTGTCCTTTTCCTTTACCTATATTAGGTCGGGATTTAAACTGTCCTGTTTCACTGCTAGTATTATTCAATTGAGCTTCTTGCTTCTCTGCAACTTTCACCTGTGCCCACATGGCTTTCTCTTTCAATTTACGCTGTTTACTCTCAATTTCATCACTGCAATACTTAGCATATCTCAAAACTTCATCCACTGTGCTATTCTGCCATCCTATCAAGTGCTGCTTAATCCTTTCACTTATCTCTGGTGTTAATCCATACACAAACCTATATACAAAATGACTCATGTCCTTCTCACTTAGTGTCTCATAACCACTATACTGTTTGAAAACCAACAACAATCTCTCATAGTACGCGTGCACTGATTCTTTGCTTTCCTGTGTTGTTCTGTCTATTTTTATTTTTATTTTTTTGTTTCTTTTGGTGGAATTTTATTCTTCAAAAAGGTAACTACTTGATCATACTTCCTCATCACTTCTGGACCTGGCGCTCCTGTTTTGGCATCCCTTGGATATTCTACAGTTGGCCAATCAATTGTAATCTTACATTCTGTCCATAAATCAGCAGGCACTGCTATATCAAACAATCCATCTAGATCTATCCACATCACTTTTGACACCTTAACAAATCTCTCCACTTGTCTGTACCATTCTACTGGTTTCTCTCTCAATTTTGGGAAGTCATTTGTAAATGACAGTATATCCTGTCTGGTCCACGGAACATGCACATAACTACCACCTGGTGTTTCTCTCATCGGGTATTCCCTAGCAACTGGTTCCCTATCTGTCACTGCAAAAGCCAAAGATGCTTTATCTGTTGTTTTCTCATTCCTCTTTGTCCATCTATTTCTCCATCTATCCACATCACCCCATTTTCTCAATAAAACAATCAGCTCTTTTATCTGGGTCAGTCTTCCTGATGTGTTCAAATTCTCTATGTCTTTCTCACAAAAATCTACTCTGTACAGTTTCTGCAACGTCCTCACTTTCACAAATTCCACTCCTAGTTCACCTGCAATCTCTTCCAATTTGTCATGTAAATTTCTAGCTCTCCAAGTAAGACTCTTGCACAAAAACATAATCTCGTCATCCTGATAATTTTTTAGTTTTTCCGTCCCAATTGTTCCCAAAATCAACTCTTCCATGTCTATTTTTAACCTAATTACATCTAATGGTTTTTCTTCTGGTTCTTTTGCTTTTAGCGCTTTCATCCATTCATTTAACTCTTCTGGTGTCGGACCTACAGGCGTACTATTTAATTCAATCCAATCACTGCTTCTTTCTGGTGTTCCTGATGCGGACTCTGTCACCATAGGCATTCTCCTAATCTCACTCTCATTTATCGTCAAATTTGTAGGTGGACTTGGTCTACACGTACTAGCCGAATTGTGTGCACCTTCATTATTCAGTTCCAACCCTTCTCTTTTTCTTTGCGAATGTGAATTCATGGGAATCACCAAAGAATGTTCATTTATTTTCTGATTCTCAAAAATTGGCATTACTGGACCTATCGTTACAGTTACAGCTTCCATATCCTTTGTCAATTCTCTTATTTTCTCAGTCAATTCTTTTGTCGTTTTTGCTAGTTCAATTGCATTGTCACTTTCTGTCTCTCCATTTTGTGAAATTTTATGGTTTAAATCTTTTATTAATTTCCAACAATGAAAAACAAAAGACCCCCAGCTCCTGAGGACCGTGCACTAAAGACACTCAGTGTCATAGAAAGCAGCATTACCATAGTAAATGCAAGGAGCGGGTCTACAAAAAATAACAACATATAAATAAGAAAAGAAAGCAAACAAAAGACCCCCCCCACCCCGCCCTCCCCGTCGTCCATAGCTGGGTAAGAAAGGAGGGAGAAAGGAAAGTTGCGTGCTCAGCGTGTCCTCTTAGGCTTATGTGTCGAGCTGGCCTGCGGGATTTGTGTGTCGGCAAGACGAAGCAGCCTGAGATAGCGGGGACAAGTCAATTCGCGGAATTCAGTAGTGAGCAAAGTCAAGAAAGGGTGCCATAGGTCTGGGAATTCGGCCCCCCTGCCAGTCAGAGTGAGGGTCAGCTTTTCCATACCCAATACTCGCCAAAGCCGCTGTAGCCATCCCAAGTGTGTCGGTGGCTGTACAGATCGCCAGTGTGCAAGAATATTTTGGGTAGCCGCCCCTAATGCGATCGCTATCATTCGACCCCTCCTAGACTTTAGGGGATATGAGATAGGGTTAGGGAGCCCCAATAGGACATAGGCGGGGAACCGTGGGATCTGCGTATCAAAGTGCCTGTCTACCTCATCTAAAATGTGAGCCCAGTATGCTTGGATGTGATCACAGCCCCACAACAGATGTGTTAGAGTGCCTATTTCCCCACAGCCTCTCCAGCATTGGGCACTCTGTCGTGTATCGAAGCAGTGGAGGCGTTCCGGTGTGTAGTACCAGTAAGTGGCTACCTTCGTCAGTGTCTCTGTGAGTCCCATGTGGTACGCCGAGTGTCGTGCCCTGTGATATATGCCCTCCCAGTCTTTAAGGCTGAGGTTGCGTCCCAGCTCCCGCTCCCAGCGTGTTCTGCCGGCGTTATATGTGTGTGTAGTTTTGTGAAATTTTAAATGTTTCTTGGGACCTATTTATTTCATTTCTTCGTTCGGGTTTTTTATTCCTCCCAGTTTCCATTTGCGGTGCATTAGGTGTCACCACCACAGAAGTCTGTTGGTATGGAGGTGGGTTTCTGTTTAAAATATCTTCCAGCAATTCGTCATCTGTTTCACTACCACCATACACATACTTTTCTACCACTACATGCTTCTTTTTCTCAGTACACTTTCTCTTTGCTTCTTCCTCAACCGCAAAAGCTGGAAACAAACCTCCTGCCATGTTAGCGTATCTCCAACGTTTACTCTATCCTCATGATTTATTCCCCACAACCTTCCGGGTATAAACTCATGATTCTTTAATCCTCTGGATCTCTCCCTCTCATACATCTCATCTTCCCATTCCGCTAAAGCTTCAAACTGTGTCGGTCTAGGTTCTAACATTACCATCTTTTCTCTCAAGTTCCGTAATACAGCTACATTAAATGAACCATTCTCAGGAAAAGCCAATGCTCCATCGTTCTTTGTGTATTTTGTCCAATTTTCTAACCATATGCATGTATGATATCCATATTTCAGCATCATATGTGAAGCTGGTGATTTCGGCGGAGGAATTATTTGTCCCTCTCTAGTCACTACCTTTTTGTCCTTCTTAAAGAAGTTCTTAACTTTTGACATCCAAGACGTTTTCTCTTTTCCATACTCATAGTACGACATGTTTCACAACCTTTTTCTCCTTAAACAATCCGCAATTCAATACTGTTCCCTATGCGTTATTTCAACCAATGCTAGCGCGACTCACACCAACACTCCAATCACAGCGATTTCTGTCTACGGCGCACTGTCCAATCCCAGCGCGGCTTTTGTCTACGTCACTTTGCTCCTGTTCTCATGTGACTAGCGCACTGTCCAATCCCAGCGCGGCTTTTGTCTACGTCACTTCTACTCTTGACCCCTCCTTTACAAAATTTATCGGCAATTTCTTTTTCAACAATTCTTGTTAGTTACAACATTTTATCCACATTTCCATTGTCTGAATCGCTAAACCGAAAAGATAGCTTTGACCATTCACACAAGAATTCTGTATTTTCCAGTAGGCAGCGCTTACCTCTACCCTACCACAGAAATTTCAGTTTCGCCGATAAAGTAGCACTTCCCTCTACCTTACCCTTCTTTCAAGCAATCAATAAACCCATTTCTCTGGGGATAAAACACATGTGGAGACTATACTGCTCCTGAGAAATAAGGCCAGAGTTTCACAAGAAAACCGATCACCTTTTTCACTTACACACCTTTTATACGCAAAATGTCCCTAATATAACACAACCTGTTATTACCAAAAATGAACTCAGACAGTGTAAAAATTCCATGCGACTTCTCTTGCCACACGTGTTCCACTTCCTACTTCCCGGAAGCGTGAAAACTTACATATAACATAACGCGACTCAACAAAAAGTGTTAGACATAAACTTATCAATAATCTATAATCAAAAATCAATAATCACCAAACTAATCTATAGTAACCATAACTCTGCTACCAAGAAATCTGATCCAGCGCTTACAATAAAAATAATTTCTCCTATTATGCTTTTGGTCATCCAGGTGCAATTATTTCTCTAACACACACACTATATCCATATGACGGTGGGGCCCATAACACCGCATATACATTCACTTACTCATTTGTTCCCTGGATTTCCTCCGTCATGAAACCTAGGAGAAAAACGATTCGCTGGAAGGAGACGGGATACCGCTTTTATAATGACACAATAATTCTCATTTGCTTTTAAGGTATTCCGCTCATTGGTCGATGGACCAACTAGTAGGAATCAGTTGATGGTGATTAAGACCAGCTCAACCACAATGAACTCTTTACCATTTCATTATTAGTCATTATACTAAGGAAAATCACTGAGTCATTTGTTTAAAGAATAATAAAGTTTATATAAAGTTTTGAATGCAGGAAATTTGAGATTAATCTTATTATTCAGATCATTGCATTTATCATCAATATAAGAATAGTTGAAATTGCATGGCACTTTTATTAGACGGAAAACGAGGTTATCATACTAAGAACTCTAATGATCAACCTATCTATCTCTCTGGGAAATCCTAATAATTCTAATAAAAATCTATTAAATAAAAGTTCTCCTAAAGCAGCATCTTATACTCAACTGGAAAAGGAAAATAACAGCAGCAGCATCAGCTCGTCAGCATCAGCAACCGCAAACTCTCCCATCTACAGCATCTAACTTCTTCAGCATCTCCCGCAGCATCCCGCAGCATTCTACTCCAGCATTCTAACCCCTCCCACCAAGAGTAGGTCTTCTTATACCCTAATTCTAGCTTACAGCATAACATGTTTCTTCTTACATGGCGCGATTCATTCTCATTGGTCAAAAACTCAGGTCCCTATACATTTTAATCAAACTTCCTGGTCTTAACCAGTTCCGTGTGGAATGTCCTTGCAAGCATCGTTTCCCACAGTTCATGCACTTGCTCATCCGTTTCGATCAGTCCAAATTGTATCTTTTTCTGCTACATTTTGTATAATACAGTTCCTTCTATTGATTCAACCAGACTTCTCACGCTTCTTGCTGATCATCTTGGCACACATCTGCTCAGAAGGGTCACAGCAGCCTTGACCATACTTTCATCTTAGCCTCTCGGCATCAGCATGTGATCATCCCTTTTCCACAGCCTCTCTCCTCTATCACATGGTCGCATCCGCTCATGCGCACTCTAGTAACTCGCGGCCATTTTATATTGCTGCTCGGCAGGCCTAAGCGCACTATTTTTAAAGAAAACAAAATGTTATTAAAACAAAGAAATATAAACCCTTTCGTTTCCCTCCCGTTTTTCTACGTACCCCAATTAGGTATTACCTAGCAGAAGCAACATATAAAGCTGTCCCTTACTTACCCTCACTTTATTTTGCAACCACACGTTTTATTCAAAAGCACAAATCATGCATTTTATTATTATTTTAGTACGCAAAATTTTATGTTATGTTAGAAACGTAAACAATTATTAGTCCATTACTTTGCACACTGAATTGCGTGTTACCATTAACCCTTTACATACATTGTTGGTTATTTACTTGAACGAACATATTTATTAATATTGTACGAAAATATTAGGAGGTTAAAATTTTTATATTTACCCTGCTCCATCAACAACTACAGGTACCACATCTGAGGTGCTTTTTGTGGTTTATCAAGGTTATTAGACTAGAAGACCACCCCAGTGTAGATAGACTGTTTCTAGGTCCTGACGAATCGCTGCTAGATCGTATGACATTAAGGCAAGAAACATGATGACCACATTATAGAGCGCGATATCCTGACACATCATATCAGGAGTGCGCCACATTTACTTTTTAACCAGGTTGGAAGACATATTCATTAAACCTTTTTTGTCTGGACTTCCATTTCCTGTTTTAACCCTTCACGGTCCACTGACCCTCACTTCATACATCTACACCTAGAGGCCCCTCACACCCACGGCACCAAACGGCATGGAATAAAAGATCTCCACCAAAGAGCCCCTCATAGGGAGCCCGTCAGGTACTGCAGCGCCGACCTGACAAGGAGCACGCCCTATGATGAAGCATGACACCCAGCAGGCTGGGTGTGTGAGGGCCCTATTTCCAAAAGGAGGAATTCCTCTTCCCTCCTGCTATTAAGTGAGGATGCTTCACCACCTAGTTGACCTGTCTTCCCTTGCCCAGTCAGGAACTGCATACTTTTATTGATTGACTTCCCTTGGGCATGTATGCTGGACCTCTGTAAAGAAACTAGTGATTGAATATATGGTCAGCGCACTCCTATTTAGAAAAAGAGAGAAAACACTTCTTGCAAATTTAACACAAAGTTGCGTGCTACCCAGTGAGAGGCAGCCAGCCTCGTGATACAAGTAACCCTTCTGGTGAATGTTCAAAAAGAAAACCAATCATTCCGTTGCTTTATACAAAAGATATGTAATGACCATAAAACCTTGAATTCAAATCAATATTGACATCTGTTTACAAAAAATGATAACGCATGAATGAAATTGCCACAATAATATGCAACAAACTCAATACATTAATAGTTCTGGATAACATAACATAGCAATGCATGTTCCAACTAAATAACCCAGCCCAATGCATTTCGGGATTATGTTCATCCCTTCTTCAGGGGCCACTACGAGAAAAACAAACACATAGTCAACATTTGAATATAAAGTATTTGCTATGAAAAAATTTCTTTTATACAACACAATTAACGCGCCTCAGATTCCTACAGACCGTGGTTTTTTCGTTACCACAGTTCAGAGTAAGTTTCCATTCAGCACACCAATAGTTCCATCACGTGCATGATAGCAGTAAGGGTATTCATGACCTTGTAGCGGAGCTATAACAAGGGTTTCGCATTTCACTCTTGATTTCACTGTTTGGTGAACACTATGTGTTTTCTGTTTATTTCTAACATGTCTGATGATGTTGAGTTCTAAAAAGTCACTATATACGGTCGTCTCTCGGTCAATTCCATTCTTTACGATTACGTTTTCACGAGCACAATTTTCTTTATTACGTTTTCACGAGCACACAATTTTTTTCGCAAAGTCCAGTACAGCACGATATTACTTCTCACTTGTCCGCATTGCCGTGCGTAATTCATATCCAGGTGTCATTTTCCACATTGCCTCGACTGGGCGTTAATTGTGTTGTATAAAAGAAATTTTTTCATAGCAAATACTTTATATTCAAACGTTGATTATGTGTTTGTTTTTCTCGTAGTGGCCCCTGAAGAAGGGATGAACATAATCCCGAAATGCATTGGGCTGGGTAATTTAGTTGGAACATGCATTGCTATGTTATGTTATCCAGAACTATTAATGTATTGAGTTGGTTGCATATTATTGTGGCAATTTCATTCATGCGTTATCATTTTTTGTAAACAGATGTCAATATTGATTTGAATTCAAGGTTTTATGGTCATTACATATCTTTTGTATAAAGCAACGGAATGATTGGTTTTCTTTTTTCCTATAATATTGCGAAGTTTTGATTCTTCAGCTCACGCTGTGCATCCAGTATACTGGTGAACATTCACCAGAAGGGTTACTTGGACCTCTGTAAAGCCCTTAGTCCCCCCTTCCATGGTTGATTATATGCACGGGCGACCCCCGTGGGACTAATTTCTTGGTGTGCCAGGAACGCAAACTGTCTTCACCTGACCCTCGTCGTACCCCGGTAATCCCCGGGCTACTTCACCTTTTAACTGCCCCGTACCCCCATTATCAATAAATTATTATGATGGAGGAGAATAAGGGACTTCGTTTTGGTGATGAAATGGTAGAGATGAAATTCTGAGAACACCCTTAATTCTGGGAGCGCATGGAAGCGCGGCATCTGGTGACCAGTCGGAAGACTGGCTATCCCTTACCTCTATGAAACGCGAATGGCTTAAGATCACATTACATGGTGCAAATATGACCGAATATTTGCGGGCGAACATAGCCCCCAATGGTTTCATAGTAAATAATTTTCCACGCCTATTCCTGGAAGCTGCTGTCTTCAAAAAAGAGTGGTCCCTAGTAGCATGGAAATGCACTAGGGACTGGCTCATTCTTATCATCAACACCGCTAAAAGGATCGCTGATGCCTTACTGGTTAGGATCCAGATAGCAGCAGGCGCACTTAAAACCACAATCCAACTCTCTGCTTTTAAAACCAAACTCTCAGAAATAAACAAAAAGATCGCAGAGAATAGGGAATACTTAATGAAACAGATGATTACTAAGCTACAAAAGGACATACATAAATTTGACAAAGAAAAAGTATATCCTTATCTGAAAGCAGACTTCACCCCGGCGGGGATAAATAACTCATCAGATGAAGGCTCAAATGCAACTAGGAGAGAATCCTCAACCAACAGCGATTCGAGTACCCGCAGCTGGGGGAGCAATAGCTCCAGACGGAACAAACATCCCGTGTATCCTAGTTACAACATGCCACCCTTCCAGGGACCACCCTTTTGGCAGTACCTTATGTACCCACAAGGCCACCCACAATTCTTCCCACCAGGCAATAACCCCCATTTTTTAGACAGAGGCTGGTGCAGAGGAAGAGGGCGAAGAAGAGGGAACCAAAAGCGAGTAAAATGACAGGAACAACCGCAACACTCAGTGGAGACACCGAGCCAAACCAAGAAGAAAAAATAATTGTCAACCTCTCACCTAGGATACTGACGGACTCAGAGAAGAGGGTCTTACAGAAGGGCTTGGGATATGTTCCCACACCCAAAATTGACAGGTTTAGCGACAACTGTGAAATTCAAAGCTTTTTCTGGGAGATCCGCCTCAAGGCGTTTTTCCATGATAAACCCACACTTCCCACAGAGGACTCCGGGCTACACAATCCATCGACCTTTACGCCCAACAGTAGCATGGTACCCAATGAAGTACTCACATTTGAGCAAGCCATATACTCAAAGACTTAATTAGCGGCACCACACCCACTCCTTTCCACAACCTGTCCTCAGCAGAATTGACGGCTGTCAAATCTCTAGCTGACGACCCGACCATCACAATCAAACAAGCGGATAAAGGAGGGGCCACAGTGATCATGTCCATTGTTGACTATGACACTGAGTGTAACCGACAGCTGAGTAATCGTGGACACTACACTCCCATTGCTGTCAACCCCACATCACGCCTCTCTACTATTATCGCAGCAATGGTCTTCTCTGCAGAAACGCAGGGGTGGATCAGCAAAAAGGAAGCAGATTTCCTCATCACCAAGGACCCCAAAGTGCCCTACTTCTCTATCTTACCCAAGATCCACAAAGGCATCACCCCTGTCCCAGGTAGACCCATCGTTTCAGGGATTGGGTCACTTCTGGAACCTTTGTCGAGATTTTGCGACCACTTCCTACAACCTTTGGTCAGAAAGACACCATCCTTTCTTCTAGACACCACTGATGTCTTGCGCCTCATCGAGGAGGTCAAGAACCCAGAGGAGATTAGCCTTCTGGTCACCCTGGACGTTGAGGCCCTCTATACTAACATCCCTCAACGAGCAACCTTGAGCGTTATAGAGGATGCCCTCAATAACATTGACTGGGACTCCCCTACACCAGTGCCCTTTGTTCTGGAGTGCGCCACACTGGCCTTGACGGAAAACTTTTTTTTGAGTACAGCAATCAACTATACCATCAGACCCAGGGCACTTCCATGGGGAGCACTTTTGCCCCCAGTGTGGCTTGCCTTTACATGGCTGCATTCGAAGAAAGACTGATCTTCGACATCTCTAACCCTTACACCTCGAACCTAGTGTTATGGAAGAGATTTATAGATGACATCTTAATCTTTTGGAAGGGTGAGAGGTCAGCCTGTGAGGAGTTCTGCAAATGGATCAATACCCTCAATCCCTATTTGCACTTCACTAGCACTATCTCAGAGACCAACATCCCATTCCTTGACCTTAGCATCAGACTATCAGAAGGCCAACTAAGCACTACTTTGTATAGAAAACCAACTGACAGCAATATTCTCCTCCTGTTCAGTAGCCACCACCCTAGAGCACTAAAAGAAAACCTCCCTTTTGGTCAATTTCTCCGAATCAGGAGAAACTGTAGCGCTCTAGAGGATTACAAGGTCGAGGCAGCTAGTCTTGCAAGCAACCTTAGCAAAAGAGAATATCCACCCCGTAACATTGCACTCTCTATGAAAAGGGCCAGGAACAATAACCGCGAAGCCCTACTAGAAGTCAAAAATAAAGATACCACTGAGTCCCTTACTTGTGTCACTACCTACACCCCTGACTCCAACAGAATCAGGAATATCATCAAAAAACATTGGGGTATCCTAACTACTGGCACACTTAACTTACCAACACCTACGTTTGCATTCAAGCGCACAAGTAACCTCAAAGACATGCTTATACACACAAGACCTAAAACTCTGAACTTAAACCCACAGAGACTCCTTTGGGATCTTCCACCTGTGATGGGACATTACCCATGTGGATCCTGTACTGTTTGTCCCCTTACGGAGATGACAAAGGAAATTGTATTTTCCAATACGTTCAAATGGGAGCTAAGAAAACACACTAACTGCAATACCGCAAATTGTATATACATGATCACCTGCCCTTGTAACCTCCGTTGCATTGGCATGACTAGGATGATCAAAACACGCATCACGGAACATAGGAGTGACATCAGGTGCCACAGAGTTAACACCAGGATGTGCACGCACTTTGACCAAGCAAGACACTCACCAGACACTTTACGCTGGGTAATCCTCGAGGCTCACCCTAAAATGACCAAAGGAGCACTGTTCAGGACTGAACAGAGGTGGGTCCACCGTCTAGAGACTGACAAACAGGGACTCAATGAGGACATCCCGTGGAGTGCACTGAACAGTTAACCGCCTCTTGGAGATGGTACTACATATACCACACATCCTTCACTCACTACAGATAACTGGGTCTTTGTACTTTGAACCCAGTTACACATACTTGCTGTACCATAGCCCAGTTAACCAGAGGTGGGGGAGTTCTGGCTGATGTGACCAACACCGTACACGCCAGGGTGCTTCACCTCCTTAGTAAATACCTCGCTGCCTATTGCAGCGTCTTTATACGTCACCTGGTTTTGCCATTCACTTTTACCAGCCGCTACCTGAGAGTACTGTTCATCGAGCTGCCTATCCTCACATTTATGAGGTACCACCTACTGGGTTGCCTCTTTCACATGGGGCTTAACTACCCCTATTATCTAACATACAGGAGAAGCCCGAGGTCCCGAGAGGGGCTGAGCTGTATACATAGGGCTCGATTTGGTTGTCCCCATTAATCATGGTATTACATTACTCAAGTAAACCAGTGGGGCACTACCACCATCTGACCTCCGGCAGAAAGTTTATCGTTAACTCACCAGGTTTTCGGGAGAACTTCACTCCATTCTCCCAACATGGCTACCACTACTGACGTCAGCACGGGGGTTGGCAGTCTAGTGCGCCAGCCCCGGCTAATTGGTTGCCCCGCCCACTCACTGTCGGCAACTGGGGCTACTTCAGAGCCATGAGGAGCATGATCATTACCTCCCGGCCCCAGCAGCGTTTGGGTAGGTCCACTGACGACCTCGCGGTTGGATACACGTGAGTACCAGCTCCTTGTTGCACACGGAGCCTCTGCGAGTGACACGATTTTACTTCCCAAACCCACTTGCAAGAGGTGAGTTTGCGCCGGTTATCTAACGAGGCAGTGGACACAATTTAACCGCCAGGGGCTACATTGTATTACTAGGATCCCTGCACATTGATGATTCAGCCAGCTCGGTTCTATCGTCCACGGATACCGTGAGCTCCGACTCTGGAGCATGGTACCTCTTGGCACTGGGAGCGAATGGCTGGATCTCGATACGGTTCTTGAATCTTGAGCTCGTGGGGGCATACGGCGTCCTCCGTGCTTGGCCCGTTCCTTAACCTGCTTACTCTTGCCTTTTAACAGTGATGCAATTTGGGAATTTTACCTAGCCACGCAGATCCATACACCACACTACTTGGTGTAAGCGACCTCTTACTTTTTCTCCTTAACCAAACATTGTACCTAAATTGACCCCCTTTTAGGACACTGGAATTACCAGGTGTCTTACCTGCCGGGAGTCGATGGTGTGAGTCACCAACTTATTTTGGGTGAGTCCGCCAGTTTCAGCTACCATGATATTGCAGGTGCAACAAATCCAACATTTTTGATTGAGCATGTCACGACTGCATGACGCATGTTTTGGGCACTGTGACTATACCACCTATGTTTTACTTTCTTCTCTGTGTGCACAGTGCACGGTGAGTCATTTAAGGGACACGTGTGTCATAGATTGAGCTGCATTAATTTTCGGTGTCGTCTATTTATCTTGATTTTATCTCACTAGGTTGGCCATTACAACTACAGGTACCACAGCTGAGGTGCTTTTTGTGGTTAATCAAGGTTATTAGACTAGAATACCACCCCAGTGTAGATAGACTGTTTGTAGGTCCTGACGAATTGCCGCTGGATCGTATGACATTAAGGCAAGAAACATGTTGACCACATTAAAGAGCGCGGTATCCTGACACATCATATCAGGAGTGCGCCACATTTACTTTTTAACCAGTTTGGAAGCCATATTTATTAAACCTTTTTTTTGTCTGGACTTCCACTTCCTGTTTTAACCCTTCACGGTCCACAGACCCTCACTTCATACATCTACACCTAGAGGCCCCTCACACCAACTGCACCAAACGGCATGGAATAAAAGATCTCCGCCAAAGAGCCCCTCATAGGTAGCCCGTCAGGTATTTCAGCGCCGACCTGACGAGAATCACGCCCTATGATGAAGCATGACACCCAGCTGGCTGGGTGTGTGAGGGCCCTAATTCCAAAAGGAGGAATTCCCCTTCCCTCCTGCTATTAAGTGAGGACGCTTCACCACCTAGTTGACCTGTCGTCCCTTGCCCAGTCAGGAACTGCATACCTTTATTGATTGGCTTTTAACAACTAACAGATCTTCCTTTATCGACATCAGAAGAATGAAAGCCCTAATCGTCTCCGTGGAGTCACATACATCTCTGCAGCAGCTGCTCACCATAATGACATATCCTGGGGCCACATAACAAGATGGGCTGATTTTTAACAGGTGCCTCCCCTTCAACATTGTCTCCCGCATACCACGGGCATCCCTAACTCTGAGGACAGTGGACAGAAATACTCCTGATTACTATATTTGGGGTACATAACAATAGAATGAAGAAATTGGTGTTTCTGCGCTGGTTCATGTATGTTTTTATCTTGTATTTCACCCAGAGATCTCGGGTGCTTTCAGCAAAAGTCTCTGGGTGACATAATCCTTTATTGTCAATATTTATTTTATTGTTCATCAGCTTATGTTACTTACAGAGCAAGTCTAGCCCTTATTTTAACTCGTTTTGAGTCTTTTTTCCATAGTCTTGAAGACCTTTTCGGGCACCATGTTTTTCCAAGAGGTCATTTTCTGTATAATAACTGTTAGAACTGGGGGTCTCTAGTTGGCAGAGGTAGGTACCTTTGACCAAATAGGGACCCTTGCTTCTACGTCAGGGAAAGGGGATTACACTACTGGATAACCCCTGCTCACCCCCTTGGTAGCTTGGCACGAGCAGACAGGCTTATCTCAGAGGCAGTGTGTTAAGCATTTGTGAACACATACAGTAATACAGTGAAAACACTACAGATGGACACCACACAGGTTTTATAAAAATAAGTATTCTTTATATAGACTTAACACAAGACCACAAACGACAAAAATCCACAATACTGTACTCAAAATAGACTTAAAGATGGTAGAAGTAACTTAGTTCAAGTTGATGGTAAATGCGACAAAGTTCTCACAAAAGTACCTGGATGCGTAACGCAAAACAAACAAAAAGGTTCGCAGGGATGGAGATGCGTCGGTTCCTTGCTTCGGGGGAGACGATGCGTCGCGCCTCAATGCTTGCGCACAGTAGGGGATGCGTCTTGGTCCTTACCAGAGAGGAGGTGATGCATTGATTCTCGTACTGCATTCCGGTTGCGATGCGATAAGATGGCGCCCTTGATGCGACGATGCGTGCACGCCCGGCGGGCGTGCAGCGACTCTGTAACTTTGGAGCCGCGGCAGGCCCTGCGACACGCTTCTCCGGTGATGCGCCGGCGACCTCTGCGGAGGCGACACGCTTCTCCAGTGATGCGTCGGGTAACAGCTTTGACGAAGGCTCGCTTCTCTGGTGATGCGGCGGCGACACGCTTCTCCGGCGATGCGACGGCAACAGCTGCGACTGCGACACGCTTCTTCTCGTTGAGTCGCGCTTCCAGCTCCCAGCGACATGCAGGCTTCTGCAGACAGAATTCCCAGCAAGGGAATTCAGAGGGGAGCTGGTGGTGAAGTCTTTTGTCCCTGAGACTTCAGCAGGAGGCAAGCACAAGTTGAAGCCCTTGGAGTAATATTCTGCAAGATGATGAAAGTTCTTTAAAAGTTCCTTCTCCTCTCCTTGGCACTGAAGACACCACTGTAGGCCAACCCAGCAACACAGCACACTGGCAGGGAGGGCAGTCCAACTCCTACAGCTTCCTTTGGTTCTTCTCCTTGGCAGAGGTTCGTCTTGTTGTTCCAGCAGTGATCTAAAGTCTTGGGGTCTGGGTCCCCATATTTATACTGCAAAATCCTTTGTCCTCTGAAGGCAGAGGGGCCTGTACCTAGTCCAAACCAGTTCTGTGCAGTCCTGGAGCACTTTGTTTACAGGACTCCGTCTTTCCTTTGGAAGGGTGGGCCATGGACATCAGACGCACCACAGGAGGTGGAGCCAGCATTGTGGAAGGCAGGCACAGCCCTATTCAGACCCAGGTGCAACTCCTCCCACCACTCTACATGCAGATAGGTCTATTCAGCCCTGTGCTGACTCACCCTGTCTCCTGGAATCCCCCAGCCCCTGTCACTCACAAAACCAGACACACAATACACAACCTAGCAGAGGCAGGCTTCGACAGTTAGGCAAGAAAATACCTACTTTCTAAAAGAGGTATTTTCAAACACAGAATGTTAAAACCAACTTTACTAAAAGATGTATTTTATCATTCTGAGTTCAGGCATACTAAACTCGAATTTCTACCATGTTCCCTGGTCAGTTAGGATTATAAGATGTTATAATCAAACTGCCCATTCTGGCCTATGGGGACAGGTAGCCTTGCAATAGTGAAAAACGAAAATGGCTGTAATTCACTATTAGGACATGCCACACACACCAGGGCATGTCCTACCTTATACTTACAATGCACCCTGCCCTTGGGCCTACCTTAGGGGTGTCTGATATGAAGATAAGGGAAGGTTTAGGGACTGGCAAGTGGGTGCACTTACCAAGTCGACATGGCAGTCCCAGACTGCACACAGGCTCTGCAATGACAGGCCTGAGGCACATTTTACAGGCCGCTTCTGTGGGTTGCACAACCAGTGCTGCAAGCCCACCAGCAGCATTTGATTTACAGGCCCTGGGCACACCTGGTTCACTATACTAGGGTCTGACAAGTAAATCAAATGATCCAATCATGGAGTTGCTAATCAATACATCAATTTAACATAGGGAGCACTTGCACTGTGGCACTGAATAGCAGTGGCACAGTGCCCAAAGCATCTAAAACCAGCAAACAGATCAAAAACAGAGGAGGCAATCAGAAAAAAGTGGAAGGGAGACTCGCGCCAATGGTACCAGGTCTAACACGTGTCCCCTCCAGCTGAAATGTGGGGAGAACTACCCTTCCCCTTGGGAGTTCTCATCACTAAGGCAGAAAAATCTGGACAGACCATCTGCATTGGCGTGTTCTGTACCAGGGCGGTGTTCCACCGTAAAGTCCATCCCCTGTAGGGAAATGGACCACCTCAACAACTTTGGGTTCTCACCCCACATCTGCATCAGCCATCTGAGGGGCCTGTGGTCTGTCTGAACCCGGAAGTGAGTCCCAAACAGGTATGGTCTCAACTTCTTCAGTGCCCAGACCACAGCAAATGCCTCACGCTCAATTGCACTCCACCTCTGTTCCCGTGGAAGTAACCTCCTACTGATGAAGGCTACTGGTTGGTCTAGGCCCTCCTCATTAATCTGTGATAGAACAGCCCCCACACCATGCTCTGAAGCGTCTGTTTGAACAATGAATTCCTTTGAGAAGTTGGGCGCCTGAAGCACGGGTGCGGTACACATGGCAGTCTTCAGGGCGTCAAAAGCTTTCTGACAGGTGTCAGTCCAGTTCACTTTCTTGGGCTGCTTCCTGGAAGTCAGCTCAGTCAAGGGTGCAACAATGTTGCCATACCCCTTGACAAACCTCCTGTAGTACCCCGTGAGTCCTAAAAAGGCTCTCACCTGTGTCTGAGTCTTTGGGGGTTCCCATGCCAGGATGGTATCAATCTTGGGTTGTAGGGGCGCCACCTGGCCGCTCCCTACCTGGTGCCCCAAGTACACCATGGAACCCTGCCCGATCTGGCACTTACTCGCCTTGATCGTGAGGCCTGCCTTTCGCAGTGCCATCAACACTTCCCAGAGGTGGCACAGATGTTCTTCCCAACTGGCGCTGAACACTGCAATGTCATCCAGGTAGGCGGCACTGAAATCCTCCAGTCCAGCTGACACCTGGTTGACCAACCTCTGAAAGGTGGCAGGGGCATTCCTCATCCCAAAGGGCATAACCCGGAATTGGTAGTGCCCATCTGGTGTGGAGAATGCTGACCTCTCTTTGGCCCCATCAGTTAAGGTGATCTGCCAGTACCCAGACGTTAAATCAAACGTGCTGAGGTACCGTGCAGCCCCTAACCGATCAATGAGCTCTTCAGCTCTGGGGATGGGGTGCGCGTCAGTCCTGGTGACTGAATTGAGTCCTCGGTAGTCCACACAGAACCAGAGTTCGGGTGTGGCACCAGGCGCGGCAGCCTTTGGGAACCAAGACCACTGGACTGGCCCAAGGACTGTGAGAGGACTCAATCACCCCTAAGGCAAACATCTTGGAGACTTCCTCCTTGATGTAAGCTCTGACCTTGTCAGTCACTCTGTAAGCCTTGTGCTTCACAGGAGGACTGTCCCCAGTGTCCACATCATGGACGCACCACTCAGTGACACCAGGAATCAGGGAAAACAAATCAGAGAATTGTCCCAACAGTTGGCGACAATCTTGCTGCTGTTCAGGGGTCAGTGTGGCAGAGAGGCTGACACCATCCACTGACCCATCTTGCTCTGTTGCAGACAGGAGGTCAGGAAGAGGCTCAGTCTCCTCCTCCATTCCATCATCTGTCGCTAGGAGCATGCCCACTTCGGACCTTTCTAAGTGGGGCTTCAGGCGGTTAATATGCAGGACCCGCAAAGGGTTCCTTGGAGACCGCAAGTTCACCAGGTAGGTGACATCACTCTTGCACTCCACCACCTCAAATGATCCGGTCCACCTGTCCTGGAGCGCATAAGGCTCTACAGGGGCCATGACCCAAACTTTCTGTCCAGGTTGAAGCTCAATCAGAGTGGCATTCTGATCGTACCACCGCTTCATCTCTTCCTGGCTGGCTTCCAGATTCGCCTCAGCGAGTTGCCTGAATAGCCTGGTCTGGTTCCTGAAGGCCAGCATGTAACTATATACATCCTGGGGAGGTTTCCTGGGAGATTGCTCCCAGCCTTCCTTGACCAGACTCAAAGGTCCTCTTACCGGGTGACCATAGAGCAGTTCAAAGGGACTGAACCCTAAGGACTTCTGTGGCACCTCACGGTAAGCAAACAGAAGGCATGGTAAGAGGACGTCCCACTTACGCCTCATAGGTTCCTCAAGACCCATTATCATGCCTTTGAGGGTCCGGTTGAATCTCTCAACCAGCCCATTACCTTGGGGGTGGTAAGGAGTGGTGAACTTATAAGTAACACCGCACTCCTGCCACAGCGACTTCATATAGTTGGATACGAAGTTTGTACCACGGTCTGACACCACCTCTCTGGGGAACCCCACACGGGAGAAAATCCCCATCAGTGCACGTCCCACCACGGGGGCCGTCACTGTCCTGAGCGGGATGGCTTCCGGGTACCGGGTAGCATGGTCCACCAAGACCAGGATAAACCTGTTGCCCATGGCTGGCTTGGGGTCCAGTGGCCCCACAATGTCAATGCCCACCCGTTCAAAGGGGGTACTGACAACAGGGAAAGGTTGGAGAGGAGCCTTGTGCTTCCTTCCACTTTTCCCACTTGCCTGGCAAGTTTGACAAGTCCTACAATGAGTGTCTGAACTCTTCCGCATCTGGGGCCAATGAAAGTGGGAGACAAGCCTTTCAAAGGTCTTGTTCTGCCCCAGATGTCCAGCTAAAGGTACATCATGAGCCAAACCCAGTAGGAAGGCTCTGAAGCGCTGGGGTACCACCAGCACACGGGCTGACCCAGGCTCAGCAACCTTAGGCTCGCTATACAGGAGGTCGTTCTCCCAGTAGATCCAATGTGATCCAGACTGATCACCTGCTGCCTGGGCTGTGGCCTTTTGCCGCAAACCCTCAAGAGAAGGGCACTTCCTTTGTTCTGCACAAAACTCCTCCCTGGAGGGTCCTCCTTCTTGCTGCCAATGGGTCAGCTCAGGCAGGTCCCCCAGTTCAGCAACTTGCTCCCCTGTAGGTTCCAGGGCATCCCCCTCAAGGTCTGCCTCCTCCTGGACCATGGGAACAATGGGGGCTGGTTTCCCGCGCCCCCTACCTCTTCTCTTTAAGGCAGGTTCCTGGGCCATACTTTCAGGCTCCAGGATCTCTTGAACACCCTTACGGGCTGCCATAGACCGAGTGGTCACACACGCCCACTCAGGCAGACCCAACATCTCCAAATGAGACTTCTTCTCCACCTTAGCCCAAGGGGAGCTCTCTAAATCATTGCCCAACAGACAATCCACAGGCATGGCTGGCCTCACAGCAACTTGGAGAGTACCTGAGACCCCCCCACTCAAAGGGAACTTGAGCCACCTCACACTGGCTCTGCGAGTTGTCCGTGGCAACTACAGGGAAGAATGCATGAGGGATAACCTGCTCCTTGGACACCAACCAGCAATTGACAGCTGTCACACTAGCCCCGGTGTCCCTCAGAGCCTCCACCCTATGGCCATTGATGGTCACCCACTGCCTGTACTTCTTAGTGTTATCAGGCAGCTGGGTCTTAGGGACCATCTCAAAGTCTCCTAAAGAGACAAGGGACATTTCTGCCGGACCCCACCCACCTTGGGCACCCATCTCCTCCCCTCCCAGGGCTACACTCGCCATCTGACGGGGTGGTGCTTTGGAATCCTTCATGGGACACTGTGCATCATACCAACGGTGGCCCACTTGACCACACATAAAGCACTTGTAGGGGCCCCTCTGAACAGGTTTACCTGTCGGGCCTCTTGCTTCTTCTCAGGGGGAGGCTGGGAACCCTTCCCTTGGTTCCCTTGCGAATTACTTTGGGGCCCTTTCTGGAACTCCCTCTGTTTACCCTTGTCCTCCCCACTCTTCTGCTGGGGACCCTGCCCACCTTTGGCGGAATCTCCCACATGACCCTTGTGGACCCTGGTACTGACCCAGCGGTCCGCCTCCTCAGCAAGCTTCCTAGGGTTGGTTAACTTGCTATCAATAAGGTGCTGGCGTAGCTCTGGAAAACAATTAGTAGACAAGTGCTCCCATGCAAACAAATCATAGAGCGCATCAAAAGTATCCACTTTGCTACCCTTCACCCAACCATCCATAGCTCTGCAAAAGAAAGATACATATTCTACCCAAGTGGTTGCCTCCAGTTTCTTACAATTCCTGAACCTCTGTCTATAGAGTTCTGGGGTCAAACCATACCTTGCCATCAGGGCTTCCTTCATGTGGGCATAAGACATCCTATTTTCACTGGGTAGGTCTAACAAAGTATCCCTCCCCTCACTCACAAAGCGGCCACACAACCCAGCTCCCCAATCCTTCTCAGGGACCCGGTGGGCCAACATTGCTATCTCATAGGCTGCAAACCACTGCCCAATATCCTCATGCTTATGGAAATCTTTGATGACATCTTTGGGGATATATACCCTGCCTTCTGAAGGCACAGATGGTGCGCTGCCACCCGAGGGATTGATCTCTAGACCCTTTGCCTTGATCTCTAACTCCCTCAACATCCTCTCATGCTCCATTCTCATTCTCTCCCTCTCCAAGGACAACTTTTTATTCTCTATTTCCCTCTGACCCTCCATCTTAAGCTTAGCCATTTCCAGCTTGTGCGCCCTATTTCTCTCCCTGTCTTCCAACTCTCTGGGGGACAGGTCTTTGGAAGAGATGCTACTGCCAGGTGGGGACGGTACCCCTCCCCTGGCTGGAAACTCTGGCCTATCCAGTTGCCCATCTGCATCTCCAGCTGGCTCCACCACCAACTCGGGGGCATTTCTTGCTTCTACCCAGGCCCTCAGCGCCTTTTGGTAGTCATCCTTTTTGGAAATGCCTGGTGTAGCAACTTTCAATTTCATGCAGAGATGCTTGAGCTGTTTCAAAGTGTAGGTTTCCAAACTCTCTTCCTCAAAATCTAGATCCATAGATGCAACAGATGCTGGTCTACTCATGGCAGTAAGAATTGGCAGTTCTCAGGAAAAAAAAACGTCCAAGGAAAAAAATGCTACCAAAAAGTATGTGGTCGCGTTTGGTCTGCACTCACTAGTAGTGTACACCAATTACTGTATATGAGTCACAAATGCAGGTCCAAATCCTCACCGCTGACCACCAATGTTAGAACTGGGGGTCTCTAGTTGGCAGAGGTAGGTACCTTTGACCAAATAGGGACCCTTGCTTCTACGTCAGGGAAAGGGGATTACACTACTAGATAACCCCTGCTCACCCCCTTGGTAGCTTGGCATGAGCAGACAGGCTTATCTCAGAGGCAGTGTGTTAAGCATTTGTGAACACATACAGTAATACAGTGAGAACACTACACATGGACACCACACAGGTTTTATAAAAATAAGTATTCTTTATATAGACTTAACACAAGACCACAAACAACAAAAATCCACAATACTGTACTCAAAATAGACTTAAAGATGGTAGAAGTAACTTAGTTCAAGTTGATGGTAAATGCGACAAAGTTCTCACAAAAGTACCTGGATGCGTAACGCAAAACAAAAAAAAGGTTCGCAGGGATGGAGATGCGTCGGTTCCTTGCTTCGGGGGAGACGATGCGTCGTGCCTCAATGCTTGCGCAGAGTAGGGGATGCGTCTTGGTCCTTATCGGAGAGGAGGTGATGCATTGATTCTCGTACTGCGTTCCGGTTGCGATGCGATAAGATGGCGCCCTTGATGCGATGACGTGAAGACGATGCGTGCACGCCAGGCGGCCGTGCGGCGACTCTGTAACTTTGGAGCAGCGACAGGCCCTGCGACACGCTTCTCGGGTGATGCGCCGGCAACCTCTGCGGCGGCGACACACTTCTCCGGTGATGCGTCGGGTAACAGCTTTGACGAAAGGCTCGCTTCTCTGGTGATGCGGCTGCGACCTCTGCGGCGGCGACACGCTTCTCCGGCGATGCAACAGCTGCGACTGCGACACGCTTCTCGTTGAGTCGCGCTTCCAGCTCCCAGCGACACGCAGGCTTCTGCAGACAGAATTCCCAGCAAGGGAATTCAGAGGGGAGCTGGTGGTGAAGTCTTTTGTCCCTGAGACTTCAGCAGGAGGCAAGCACAAGTTGAAGCCCTTGGAGTAATATTCTGCAAGATGATGAAAGTTCTTTAAAAGTTCCTTCTCCTCTCCTTGGCACTGAAGACACCACTGTAGGCCAACCCAGCAACACAGCACACAGGCAGGGTGGGCAGTCCAACTCCTACAGCTTCCTTTGGTTCTTCTCCTTGGCAGAGGTTCGTCTTGTTGTTCCAGAAGTGATCTAAAGTCTTGGGGTCTGGGTCCCCATATTTATACTGCAAAATCCTTTGCCCTCTGAAGGCAGAGGGGCCTGTACCTAGTCTAAACCAGTTCTGTGCAGTCCTGGAGCACTTTGTTTACAGGACTCCGTCTTTCCTTTGGCAGGGTGGGCCAGGGACATCAGACGCACCACAGGAGGTGGAGCCAGCATTGTGGAAGGCAGGCACAGCCCTATTCAGACCCAGGTGCAACTCCTCCCACCACTCTACATGCAGATAGGTCTATTCAGCCCTGTGCTGACTCACCCTGTCCCCTGGAATCCCCCAGCCCCGGTCACTCACAAAACCAGACACACAATACACAACCTAGCAGAGGCAGGCTTGGACAGTTAGGCATGAAAATACCTACTTTCTAAAAGTGGTATTTTCAAATACAGAATGTTAAAACCAACTTTACTAAAAGATGTATTTTATCATTCTGAGTTCAGGCATACTAAACTCGAATTTCTACCTTGTTCCCTGGGTCAATTAGGATTATAAGATGTTATAATCAAACTGCCCATTCTGGCCTATGGGGACAGGTAGCCTTGCAATAGTGAAAAATGAAAATGGCTGTAATTCACTATTAGGACATGCCACACACACCAGAGCATGTCCTACCTTATACTTAAAATGCACCCTGCCCTTGGGCCTACCTTAGGGGTGTCTGATATGAAGATAAGGGAAGGTTTAGGGACTGGCAAGTGGGTGCACTTACCAAGTCGACATGGCAGTCCCAGACTGCACACAGGCTCTGCAATGGCAGGCCTGAGACACATTTTACAGGCCGCTTCTGTGGGTGGCACAACCAGTGCTGCAAGCCCACCAGCAGCATTTAATTTACAGGTCCTGGGCACACCTGGTGCACTATACTAGGGTCTGACAAGTAAATCAAATGATCCAATCATGGAGTCACTAATCAATACATCAATTTAACATAGGGAGCACTTGCACTGTGGCACTGAATAGCAATGGCACAGTGCCCAAAGTATCTAAAACCAGCAAACAGATCAAAAACAGAGGAGGCAATCAGAAAAAAGTGGAAGGGAGACTCACGCCAATGGTACCAGGTCTAACAATAACTAAGCAGTGTAGTGCCCTTCTGCGTCTTCCTTCTCAGTGACGGTTAGACTGGGCATGCTGCGCTGTCCTCATGCCCGCCCTCTGTCTGCCTGCTCTGGTCTCTGGCCGAGCTAGCCCAGGTACTCAACCTGGTGTCTGCTTGGCGATAAGAAATAAGCCCGGCGTGCAGGTCAGGCCTACTTTACACCAGGCCCGACTGGCAGCAGCGAGCATCAGGTGTTTTCCCGGTGGGACCGAAGGGTGGGGAGCCGGTTTTTGACCCATGGGGGCTGGTTTTGTTACAGGGGGCCGGTTTTGCAGCAGTGCTGCAATATCGGCCCTCTGTAACATAAGCGGCAGCGGTGCTTGACACTAGTACCTCCCCATACTCTTCCCCCCCCCCCCCCCGGACGGTCGAGCGGAAATGCCAAGGCTGGTTTCTGTTCCTAGTCTGGCCGTGCTTTATATCGTACTGTACTGCAGTGACCGTTATTAACTATTCAGGCCCCAGTTTCTGCCCCAACTGTAGCCTCAATTGACCCGCCAGCGGTAACTGGGAACTTGCAGGGAACTAGGAAACAAGTTGAGTAAAGAGTGACTCCGCAGCCAGATACGGTCAACAGGACACCAGCGAGTCCAACAGCACTAGCGGTAGGCTGCAATGTAGAAATGTACTTATTCAGCACCCTAATCCTCATCAATTGCTTTTTTGCCAGCACTGTAGTGCGTGGTGTGTCACTTCTTCCCAACAAGCGGGCGCCTAGAGATAGCCCTCACTTCCGTAATCTGTTGGCGGTCTGGTTGTCCTCAGTGTCACTTTGAAGAAAGTAGACTTGCACAGGTAAGTAATTTTATAAGCTAGTTTATTCTTCAACTCTACATAAATCTATTCCTCGCCAGACGCAACTGCCATTAACACACAAACCCCATATAACATTCTATTACTGACATTATGGCCTAATGGCTAAGCCCATGCACACTAAACCTGCAACCATTAGATTTAATTTCTAAAATACTATTTGTAATAACATTCTCACAAAAAAAAAAATTAGAACAAATAAATGAATCATTAATAAGACATTCAATTGTTTCACTGCTTTTTAAAAAAAAAACATCTTATTATATGTTGAGGCAAAGTAAAGTTTTGCTCTAAAACACAATCATAGAGTTTAGAAGGTGTCTTGATCGTTCCACCTGTACGGCTCCTTTAGGTTGCCCGTTACTTAAATTATTACCTTCAACCACTCTCTCAGTGGTAGTACTTGCACCATGAGTATCTTGTGCAACCTTGCTACCTTTCCCAGTTGCACAAGTAGCTGAAGCTGGACTAGATTATTATTATTACACTTATAAAGCGCACAGCTACCCGACAGGGTCTCCCGGCACTAGACATGTGAAGGCGATACAGCTAGACGGAGATAAAAGGACAAAGATCACAGAGAAATCAGACTAAGTCACTAAACAACAACGGGGCATATTATCAAGGGCTCTATCGCCGCTTTAGCGGGACGTTTTCCCGCTAAAGCGGCGATAATTCAAACGCACCATTAGCAAGCTGTCGCTAACTGCTGTTAGCGACAGCTTCTAGGCGATAGCGACCTGGTTGGGTGCCGCTTTGAATGCCAGCGATATTTATCGCTAATGGCATGCAAAGTAGGCGTTCCCAACCTAAAAGCGACTGGAAACAGTCGCTAAGGTCGCTGTCGCCTATTAGCGAGGCAGGGGAGGTGATTAACGAACCAGCGCTAAACAAGTTTAGCGCTGGTTTGTTAACGCCTGGTCTAAACCTGACTTAGCCATGTAATCCAATGGGAGGTGGATTACATGGCTAAATCCCCCTCGCCCTATCGCCAAGCTAACACTGGTCACAGTGTGAATATCGCTTGTTTTCAAGCGATATTCACAATGTTCTCCAGGGTTTCTATCGCTTTGGAGATAAGCGTTGCTGATAGCACGCTATCTCCGCGATAGAAACCTGCGATAGCCGGCGATAATTATCCTAGCGCTAACTGCGCTTAGCGATAATTATCGCCGGTTATTGCTAATAGGCCCCAACGTCTTTAAGCTCTTACGGAAGGCCAACAGGGACTGACAGTTTCTAAGGTCAATCGGAAGGGCATTCCAGAGCCTGGGGCCAAGACAGGAGAAGGAGCGACCCCTCATACGGACGAGCCGGAACCTGGGAACTGAAAACAATGAAAGGCTGGAAGAGCGCAGCTGTCGAGCCGGAGCATAAAGAGTAACTAGGCCCCATTTGACACGAAACATGTAGCAAAGGGTCTTGAACTCAATACGTTTATTGATTTTAAGTCAGTGAAGTTGGTGAAGCAGAGGAGAAGTAGAGGCAGATCTAGGCAGGTGGAAAAGAAGGTGAGCAGCAGCATTCTGGATGACCTGTAGCCGGTGTAAAGAGGCTTTATCAGCGCCCAAATACAGGATGTTGCTGTAGTCCAACCTGGATATCACCAGAGCCTGCAGGATCATTCTCTGAGCTGCCAGTGGGATTAACCAAAGGATTTTTTAAATCCATCTGAGAGCAGCAAAGCAGGATGAGGCTACCCTGGAGACCTGAGGTATAAGGGTGAGCTTTTGATCAATAATAAAGCCCAGGTTCTTAACTTTGGAAACAGGGACAGGCACAGGGCCCAAATCGTCAGGCCAGAGTTTAATACCCCACAGCTCAGGGTTATTGCCCAGAATGAGCACCTCAGTTTTGGAACTGTTAAGCTTCAGGGCATTACTAGTCAGCCAAGATGAAACATTCCTCAGGCCAAGCTGCAATAAGGAAGGAAGGATCCTGGTGCTGAGCAGCGGAAAGGGAGAAGACGATCTGAGTATCGTCGGCATAGGAGAAGATAGTCAGACCCGACTTCTCCACAATGTCAGCCAAGGGGTGAACATATATATATTAAAAAGTAAGGGGCTCAAAATAGAGCCCTGAGGAACTCCAGAGGTTAACTCTAACGTGTGTGATCTCACTATGTTAGAGAAGACCTGAAAGCTACGGTCAGTAAGGAAAGACCTCAGCCACTTCAGAGCCAAGCCCACAATCCCACAGGCTTCGAGGCGGTCTAACAAAATGGAATGAGACACCGTATCAAACGCTGCGCTCAAATCCAACAGGATGAGCGCAGAGGTGCCCCCGGAGTCGAGTTGTAGTCTGAGGTGCTCAGTGACCCCGAGGAAAGCAGACTCAGTACTGTGGCTATGTCTGAATCCAGACTGAGACGGATGTAACAAATTAGATGTCTTAACAAAAGAGGAAAGTAAGGTATTAATGTGCCGTTCCAAAATTTTAGAAAACACAGAAAGAAGAGAAATAGGACAAAAATTGGACCAACAAAGCGGGTCAAGACCTTCCTTTTTTAATAACGGAAGGACAAGAGCATGCTTCCACCCCTTCGGTACCAAACCTGTACTTAAGGAGTTTTTAAGTAAATTGAGAATCACAGCAAGGACCGTGTCGTCCAAACGACTGAGTTTAGAAGGGGGGAGAGGATCAGCAGGAGAGCCAGACTTAATAGAGCTCAATGACAACTTCAAGGAGGGCAAATCCAGAAGAGGCCAAGAGCTGATCTGTTCAGAGTGCTCAGACGTAGAGGTCTGGGGGGGGAAATTCCTGAGAACCTGCCAAGAAACCAGCAGGAAACGTGTTATTCCCTTGTTGAATAACATCCATTGCGAGTTGGGCGTGAATGGACTTGACTTTGTTGTGAAAGAACAATGCTAATTCATCACATTGAGGTTGAGTGAGCGAAGGAGAAGGCAGAAACGCACTGGCAGCATAGAGTTGATTAACCACCTTAAACAGAGTTTTCCGGCAGTGCTGGGAGCTAGAAATCTTATCTATGAAAAAGGCAGCACGTGCCGATCTACATAGAGCATGGTATTTCTTTAATGCTCCCAAGTACTCTAGTTTGACATCAGACAGATATTGTTTCCTCCATTGCCTTTCTAACGCTTTACAGCACTTTGTCTCTTGTTTAAGAGAGTCGGTAAACCAAGCAGCAGGGCGATGTGTCCTAAACTGAGGTTTAGAGACAAGAGGTAGAACAGCATCAGTGGCTGAAGAGAGCCAAGAGTGCACACTAAGTTGAGCTTGGTCAAGAGAAGAATCGAGAACAGGAATATTATCCCGAAGCACTTTGTTTAGAGAAAACATATAAGTTTGGACCAATTCTGAGTTTTAGACTGCAAAGTTGGTCTAGTGGGAGAGGAATCAGGAAGCTTAATAGAAAAGGGAACTGCAAAATGATCAGTTCAGCAGAGCTGGACAGGAAGTGAAACAGAAATAATAGATTAGAAAAAATAGGGTCAAGAAGATGACCAGCAATGTGAGTGGGAAGTGAATTTAATAATAAAAGATTGAGAATATTCATATCCTCAATAAAAGTAGAGGCTGATTTGTCTTCAAGGTTCTCGAGATGGAGATTAAGGTCACCAAGCACAGAAAAGTTAGCAGAACGGAGAATATGGGGAGCCAATAGATCACAAAAGGTTGAGCACCAATTAAGCAAAGGACCAGGAGGGCTATAGACAAGGGCGCCTGAGAAGGTGAATTTATGATTAAAAGGAATGGAAAAGACCAAGGCTTCACAATTAGGAATCTGAAGGTCCACAATTTTTGCAGTTATAAATAGTTTTAAAAATGATGGCAATACCACCCCCAATTTTGAGGGGCCTATTGATACCCAACAAGGAAAAATTGTTAGGCAATGCCGAGATAATATCAGGTAGAGAACCATCATGAAGCCACGTCTCAGTTAAAAAAAACTGCGTCAGGATCTTCATCAATGAGAAAGTGAAACCGATGAAGCTGGTGTTTAGGAAGGGAACGACAATTCAAACTAAAATAGTGAAATTCACTACACGATGTGGAAATGCTTAAAAAATTAGTAGAGGAGTCAGAAACCCCACTCTAAATCTGTTCAGCTGCCAGCTGCGAATTGGAAGTGCACTCAAAGTGGCAACATGGGCACTGCAGGAGAGGAAGATCCGGAGTGAGAACCTGACAGTTCTCGTCCATATGGGGTCGAAGGTTATGCAACATTAAAGAGGAGTACCATCTTTAACCTGACTGAAAATGGCCAGGGTTCCTGGCCCCTGGTCCCGGCCGGGCGCGGACTGGCTTGCCTTAGGCGCGCCAGTGGCGCGCCCACTGCGCGCGTCCGCTTGCCCATATGCATTAAGTAGGGAAGTGCGACAAAGTAGCCCGCCCCCTACCCGGAAGAGGAAGATGACCGGGAGTGGCTGAGAAGAGCTCCTACCATGCCCGCCACTCAAACGGCACTGAGCCGCGGGAGACCGGGGCGGTGATAGGTAAGTACAGGAGCAGAGCAGTATAACAGATTAAAACAAATTAACACAAAGTTAAAAGCAGAGCAAAGCAGCGATTATTAAAATAGTAGGAATTTTTAAGAATAACAAAGCCAGAGCACTATTGCAGCAAAAAATGCATCAAAGCGGCAGCAGCTTACCACAGTCCGCTGCGCGTCCGCTTGCCCGTATGCTCCCAAGATGGCTGACAGGTGAGGAGCTCCGGCCGGGAGCTCCCGGCGAGGGATGGCCTTTTTGGCCTTTATCCCCTGATTTCTACCTCCTACCGGACCCCTTTACTCACCGGGGGTCATGTTTCAACTGCAGTCATCGTCTCTCCATTCTCCTGCTTTCTGGCGCGAGATCTTCGGATGAAGGCGTGATGGATGTCCCGACCGCGGAGACCGAGCTATCTTGGCCGATGTCCGGTGGAGCTGCTAGATCGGCTATAGGGGAGATTGGCTCCGGTTTTGTCACCTCAGCCGTCACCTACCCAGCCGGCCTTCGGACCTAGCTCTCCTCGTCTTCTCCGTGGTGTCGCTTTCTTCCCCCGCCGCCCTGTTGAGATACCAGGGAAAAGTGGATCTTCTTTCTTCCTGGGCGGCTGCTGGGGATATGGCGGAGGATCTCTCTCTCCTCCGACCGTTGCCTGACTTTCCGGACCTGAGACGCGGTGTCCTGGCGTCCAGCTGCGCAGGAACGAGAAACGATGTGAACGCAGCAAAGGTTACTTCACGACGCTGCTGTACTGTGCCATTGAGCCCGCTTTCCTTTTTTTTTCCTGAGTTGCTCGCCCTCCTGGCTCAGCAACTGCTTTCTTCTTCCAGGATGGCTGCCCTGACGCCCGTGCTGACGTCCCCAGACCTGGAGGACCCCGAGAGTGATCTACCTTTCCTCCCTCCCGAACCGACTGCTGCCTTCCCCATTCAGCTCCGCTTTTGCGGTAGGTTTTTTTTAATGCTGACTTTTTATTCGGATTTTTGTCTACCCCCATTCCCGCCATCTTGTTTACGCAGTCTAAGGGGTCTTTTTCCTGGTTCCTCCATTTTGCGGATCCGATGGTCCCCCTGATTGTTTCTTGCCACAGGTCAGCGCCCTTTACCTCCAGATTGAACATTCGCCCTTTGTTGACCCCCTCTGAGCCTCCGGTCTTGTTCGACTTACTTACTCTAACTTTGTTGGTATCCACGGATGTTCTCTTCGCCATGACCGGTCTTCCTGGACTCGATACGTATTTCTACCCCCTGGCTTTTCCCCTTCTACCATCTGTACTTCTCAGGATTTGTCATCTATGTTATTTTTTGCGCTACCAACGGATGTTATTTATTTCACACTGTCTTTCTTTACACTATGTTATGCTCTGCTCTAGAAACTACTGTAACTATGTAACACTGTTCTTTTGTAACCATTATCCTCATGTAAAGCGCTCTGATACCTCCGGGTCTAGCCAGCGCTATATAAAAAAAAAAAAAATAAGTAGGAAAGTGCGACAAACTAACCCGCCCCCTACCCGGAAGAGGAAGATGACCAGGAGTGGCTGAGAAGAGCTCATACCACGCCCTCCACTCAAACGGCACTGAGCAGTGGTAGACCGCGGTAGATTCATTAGATACCTCAGTTTCTTCCCACAGCCAATCCCATGAACCATCACTGTTTTCATCCAATATTACCTCTCCTTGAATGGGTTCCCTGCACCGAGCAACGCGTTTCATCTGCCACACCTTTCCATCACTCAATCTCAATGAATTTTTCAAACATTTCACCACTTTTAATGGATCCGAATACAGGCTCTGCTCTTTAATGACTTTGTCAGCCTTCCTTACCTTCACCAATTCCCCTTCTTGAAGTTTTGCATCAAATGCCCTATTTTCTTTTATTATAATATGATTTGTAAGCACTCTGTGCTTTCTGTATGTTTTTTAATAACAGATTCTGCAGACCAATGCGTACATTTAGAAACACTCATCCAAGCTAAGTGATCTTTAGTGTATGCTTTCCTGCCTCTCATAAGCTCAAACTGATGAAATCCAGTAATGGCGGGAGTAAGTCTGTATGCTCAAACCATTTTCTTTACTTCCAACCACCACTTTGTTCAGTTCCTGATGGCCAACTGAATAGTACCTTTGATAGCAAGGTTAGACCATTCCACATCCCTGTTTCCAGTTGGGTGATAAACTAGGATAGTGAGATGAATTATACCATTCCTTGATAAGAAACCTTCAATCGCTGCTGACTTAAATTGAGCTCCATTGACACTCACATTCTTTTAGGGTAAACCTTCTCTATTGAAAATATCATCTAAAAATGTGGTTAACGCTAGAGAATCAACCTTTGGCACAACTTCCATTTCCACCCACTTTATAAAAGAATCTACCAAAATGTATTTACTCTCACTGATTTCTGATAGAATTGGTCCCATAATATCAATACCGATAGTTTTCCATGACATGACATCTTTGGGCATTCTATTGGACTTAAAGTCGGATGCAAAGTCCTCAGTTTTTTGTCTGAATTAGTACATCCTTGACAATTTTTAACAAAATGTTTAGTTTCTATATCAACTCCAGGCACCACTAATAAGACTCCTCTACTCAATTCTTAAACTTCACTATTCCAAGATGACCTCCATGACATATTCTTATTATTTTCACTTTTAGATTGAAAGGTGGAACTACTTTAGAATTCCTCATAACAAATCCATTATCACAGCAAAGTATATGCCTAACCTCCCAAAACTTTGCTAAAGTGTCACTTAAGTTGTTTTTACCAGGCCAGCCATTTGTGACAAATTTGCTTACATCCATCAAAACGGTCTCTTTATTATATTCATTCATACATTCACTTTTGTTGATGCACCTTACATCCTCACTCCCAACCAGAGCAACTTGACAATCACTTTCATTATCAATTGAACACACTTTCAAAGGTAACAGTAACCTCCTCAGACAATCTGGCACCTTAAAAATAGTGAGTCCTGTAATTGAAATCTTGTAGCCTTAGAGACATTCTTACACTGTGTGGTGACGCTCTCTGCAACCCACTGGTTGTCAACAGTTTCGTCAAGGGTTTATGGTCTGTTCTGATTTCAAATTAAGAACCCCAAACAAATTACCTAAAATGCTCCAGACTCCAGACACATACTAAAGTCTCCCTTCAACAACTGAATAGCACTCCTCAGATGGGGACAGACACAGGGATGCAAATGCAATTAATTCTTCCTCGCTCGTTTGGTCTCCTTGACTTAAAATGGCACCAAGCCCTTTATAACTCGCATCAATGGTTATAATGCTGTGAGCACCAGGATCAAACCCCTGTAATGAAGGCGTCATAGCAATAACATCATCCCTCGACAATATCAGAACCTGTCGTACTTTGTGTACTACTGGAGTAGCACTATCTTTTACACAATCTTGTGTTAAAAGCCCTCCAATCAGACTATCTTTCTCAAAGATACTTCAGGAAACTCTGTGCTCAATTTCTTACCAGTCTCTACAGTTTCCCCAACTACTAGCACTTGTTCTGGACTATTGTGATCTAAACTTATACTCAAATACCGTTGATCTATCCATTCCAACACCGATAGCCCATATTTTGCCACAAAGTTTTCCGTCAGTTTTTCTTCCTTTAAACTCCATTTTGACTCATCTTAACACTGGAATAGGAATGGGTTCTCCAGTAAAACTGTCCGGATTAATATCTAAAGGTAATAATACATCACCGATAGAATCCACAAACGTTTCTCTCCAAACCTCCTCATTAATTATAGTGTATGGTGATCCAGAATCTGATACAATACTAATTTTGATACCTGCAGTCATCATTTCACACAAAGGTATATTTCTAGTATAAACACTTCAACAAACCACACGGTCACTAACATTTAAGACACATTCCTCATTAATGGATTCTTCACTTCCTGACATCCCTCCAACATTTGATTCACTCACGCATTTCACCTTAAGATTACTCTTTTTCTTCTTCCATTTCTTAAGGCCTTTAACTCTAAAAGTGTGGTCCTTTCTTCATTATAGTGCCCCCAGTCTGTTTGCCCTTTTTTTGTGTGAAGATTAGACAGTGCGATGGCTGCGCGTCGCACCGCTGCACTTATTTAGATGGGTCGGCAGCTGCTGAGGGGAAGGAGAGCTGCCAGCATCTCTGGTGTGCAAGTCAGACTCCCTGCCAAAGCTTCGAAGTCTGCGCCCGCGAGGTGACACCGACAAGCTTCTGCCGATGGGTGAGTCAGCTCACACAGCTCGATGGCCTCAGTGGGAGGTGACCTCCGTGAGCCTGTCTTCATGGGGAGTCGGCTCGCGGAGTTGTTTTTCAGATGAGCTCCAGCTGCTACGGCAGCGGGACGCGGGCTCTGCTTTTTTCAAAGAAAGCCGGCCCACTGCAGAAAGAGGCGCTGGACCGATCTTTGAAAGAAAAGGTCATCTTTCTCAGTCTTGAGGAGGCAAGGGAAACGCCAAGTTGTGTCTGGTACAGAAGTAGAAGAGCCTGCGGCCCGGTGCTGTAAGAAAAAAAGTATTAAATATAGAAGCAACCACTCTCCTTCCGAGGCTTAGAAAAAAGCATTAGGAAGTTACATAAATAGCCTGGTTAAACTGGCGAGTTAGGGGAGAGAGGGGATGTTATTGCTATTTTCTATAGGGTAGGGTGGGATGGTTCAGGACAAAATGAACACAGATAATGTATTAGGATGTAAAGGCTGTACTTATCTTGTGAGCAGCAGCAACAAAGAAGATAGAAGGCTTCGTGTGGGGGGACTTTATAGCTTATTAGAATCTTATTCTATATTCTTTAATTGTTGCTGCTGTGAGTGGGTACTAAAGGAGAGGTGCATAATGTTAGCCTCTGTGTTATGCCATAAAATCTAAATGCCTTTAATAAATGTCTATTTAAATAGCCACAATAAAGATCGAAAGGCTACCGTTACAGAATTTATTGCTAAGTTTTAAAAGTTAATCTTCTCGCTTCCAGGATATGAACTTATTATCACAGGAGACTTCAACCTGATGTTATCGGGGACAATGATCCTTCTGTTCATCCAGTTTTGCCTATTGCAAAGACGTATTCACAAATGGTAAAACAAGACACAATGAGAAGATTAATTGATTCCTTTCTTAACAGCATCCAGCTACTCCCCTTGACAAGCTACAGTAAATTCAGCACAGCAGGAAACATAACCTATCGCTCCCAGGGAAGATGTTCCATTCTTGATTATTTTTACATGTCGCACTCTCTTTTTCAATGTGCTCGGACTACTCAATCATTGATAGACGCGATAGTGATTGTCATCCAGCAATAATTTCTTGGTTTGCCTTAACAACACATGCCAATCAGCAGTCCTTAATCAGTGAAAGTACATCCCCTTTGACACTAAAGAGGGTCACTTTGAAGGCTCAGATTATGGAAAGGTTAAAACAATGGCAACATCGTCTGGAGTGTCTGAAACTAAAGGACTTCTTCTCTAACACAACAAGTTCTGATCTATTACTAGTTTGGTCAATGATAATAGATTCTTTGCAGACCAACATGAATTCTGGTAGCAGCAATTTAGGTACCTTTAAACAGAGCAAAGTAAATCATAAAATATGGTTCACCCCAGAATTAAAATGACTAAAAATAGAAATTGGCAAACATAAGCCCCTTTTGGCTAAAACAGCTCCGGACTCCTTTTTTTTATAAGCAAATCAAAACACTACAAGGAGAATATAAACAAATTATCTGGGAAGAAAAAAGGAAATATTCAGAATTTCTGTGACAAATCCATTACAAGATATCGAAATTAAAAAGACCGTAGTAAATTCTAGAATGTCATTATTAAATTGGACCATTGTCACTGCTCGGTAACAGAATAAGGATTCAGCACTGCTGCATGGGAGCGCCATATATTGCAACTATACTCTGCTGACAACCTAACAGTTCCTGCTTTTTCCATCACACAAGATCAAAATCCCAATCACAAGGGAGAGTTCATGAACATACAAAGTACAATATTTGCCACATAAAAGAGCAGATGAAGGGGTGCCCCAGACCCTAATGGTATGCACAACTCAGTGCTAATGGCTGACTTGGACTTTTGGTCATCCTGGTTAACTTCCTTGTACAAAGAATCATTTCAACTGTCTTCAGTTAAGTACTCTTAGCGAGAATCCATCTACTACTCACTGTATAAAAAAAAGTAATAGTGAGGCCCAACCTCCTACTGCCTTATCGCCTCATTGGATATAGAAGGTAAAGTGTACGCAAGCATTATATTATAAGAATTAGGAGCATGGATCGAGGAATAGCAAATTATTCCATTCTATCAGTCAGATATCAGGTCAGGATGTAGCAACATAGTGACAGTGACATTTTTGGCACAGCAGGCTATCTTGAAGAACCACCCCCTTTTTGTCTGCTTCATCGACTACTCTGCTGCTTTTGATAAGGTTGACAAACACATCCTATGGGAAGAAAATGCATTCATGGGGGGATTCCAACTGCCTTATTACAGGCCTTAATATCCCTATATCCTGACATTTGAGTGCAGGTAAAAATTGGTAGAGGATGAGGGGTATCAACGAAAATACCTACAAATAGAGACTTAAAGCAGTGATGTGTCCTGGCCTCTGCTCGTTTTATCCTCTACACAGCTGGCATTAGTGATGCATTGGATGCAGCTAGATGATTTAAACGGAGAATACATAATTATGGCATTCAACATCTGCAACACACCAAGGATATTATACTTTTAGATCAAACCTACATAGGCCTTTAAAGGGCACTAGCTACACTGCAGAAATTCAACTTGGAGAATACGTTTACTCTTAAATAATCTAAATCAAAAGTAATGATCTTCGGGAAATATGCAAATAAAGCCTCAAAAATGGTAGCTTGCACAGCAACTTTGAGTTACACTGCTGTGTACAACTACCTCGGTGTCTGGTTTACAAGGAAATGGACCCCAAGACTTCACTTAGCAAACTTAGGGTGCAGAGAGGCTGGCCTCAACTTTGGGTTATGCTAGACTTCAGCCCAGAATCTGTAAACTGTCAGGAAACGCAGCGCAGCCCCCAAAGAGGCTGCGCTGCATTGCGTGACGGGGAGAGAGCAGGAGAGCACCATATTCACAGAGTTATGGCACTCTCCTCCCCTTTCCCTAGCCACGGCTCTGATTTCAGCTGCTGTGCACCAGGCTTGTACCTTAGCCCCATAGTCTTAGGGTGAGTGCCTGAGTCTAGCATAGGTTTTGTACAGGAAGGGTTCCCTTCGTGTACAAAGTACTATGCCTAAACATACTTCAAAGCTTTTCCTACTTTGTATGTGTGCTGCACAGTGCAGCATGCATGCAAAGTCGGAAAATAAAGGAGAAATGAAAACATTTCTCCTTTTAACACCTGCTTTACAATGGTGTTATTTTTTGGCGCTAAAACCTGTTTACTAATATTAGTAGATAGGGTTTAGCGTCAAAAAGCATGGGTGGTTGCATGGGAACGCCCATGTACCACCCCCTTGACGCAAAGTAATGCAAAGCAACAAAAGTAACACTAAGACGAGGCCAACCTTTGTGAATCTGGCCCTTCAAGCCAAACTCCACAGCCCTTCACCTTCTTCAATTCTAACGGTAATCAGAGTGAAACTCCTCCCAGCCCTGACCTATGGACATCAAGGGTATCCTGGTCGGATTGCTTCTGCTCTCGACCAGATTCAATGTAATGCATACAGGAAACCATTTCATTTGCCAAACAGCTCCTCAAGGGCACAGCTGTGCCTGGTGCTTGGTTTACAAAGGCACAATTTAGCCTGCAAAGCAAACATCTTAAAATAAAGTAAATATGTCACTAGCACAAAGACAGGCAGCATGAAATGCATAATTAGTTTATTTTTGGAAGTTGGGGAAAACTGTAACCCATGGTCTAATTATACGAATGAAGAGATCCAAGCTCTTGAAACTGGCCATATATGGGAAGAGAAACTGACGAGACTGACCCTTAAATCCGCACTCGACCCCTAATTAACGCGATAAGCCCAGCAGAAGACACCGCGTAGTTCGCCATGAACACATTTTCACCATTAATCCTCGATTCCTACATTTCATCAAATGCACAGTAATAGTTACATGCAAACATACATAATTCATTACGGCAGAAAATAATGCGAGAGAGATTCATGCTGTTCCCAGTAAAAGAGTACACAGCATCGTAGTTCTCAGAATCAAACCCTGCCTTAAGATGCGGGCTCTGTAACTATAAATACAAGTCCTTCATTCATCTTCTGTGCTGTTGTCAGGCGATCAGCAGGGAGAGAAAAATCTACATAACACAGATAATGCTAACGAACAACCTAACCACCTGCAATAAAGCAGTAAGGCGCTATTTGAATACAAAGGACATAACTGAACGTTGTCGATATGCACAATATCTACAAATTGGCTTTAAAAAGCGCCCTGATTGCCCTTAATGCTAGCTAGCCTAGTCTTGTTAACCTTTTAACTTCTAGAAGAATTTTATTAATTAATCATAAATGAGTTGTATATGTGCTCGTAAGTCTTTCCCCCTGTATTTGTAATGGTTTTAATGATTCAAGTTACCCACTTACTCTTAATGCTATGACCAAGGCAGCAGAGACGCGGTTGGACTCCGCCTCTAGCCCACCAGGAGTCCACAGTAACTTGGTGCTGCCCTGCACATGCCTTTTATGAGACTTTCCCCACAATGAGCCCACCAATGTCACCTAGAAGATGCCTGTCGTCTCTTGCTATGAGCCCGCCCCAACCATAAGTTGCCTGCTATGAGCACAGGAGGAGCCAGTGCATCGGATTAGGAGCTGCATCACCCTGGCCATAACCCTGTACTACACAGTGCTTAACTTGAGCTGGTGGTTGCTGGTAGGGGCCACCGGCACTAATTTTTGAGGACCAGCACTAATTTTTCCTCATCAGACATTTCGAGAGCATGAGATAAAAAATAAATATAGGGTAAAGACGGAGTAAGTCTGAGGTGGACTCAGGACAAACACAGCCTTGGTATTTGACGTGCTGGGCACCAGCACTCATTATTTTGCAAATTAAGCATTAGTTGTACACCAGCAATGACCAACCCATCTTTCGAAGTGAGTTGTCACAAAATATATTGTGTGAGATGTTTAAGGTATCGTATGAGCTAGATGGTGTTTAAGAGACAATATAAAACTTATGTGTGAGAGGTGCAGTGAGGAAAATAAAGTGTATCTTTTGTATTGTATTAAACTGATATACTGTATAGAAAATACATAAATAGGTGAAGTACAATGTACACTTGTCTCTAGATCTCATTGTATGTTGCATCAGGTACAGTAGTTGTCACTAACATTTGGATACATTAGGTTTTTTATTGACCAACATACTCTTTTTTTGTAATACATTTCTGCACTAATTTGACCCAAGGTTCAGTGCTGGGCATCTGAGACGTGCTTTATTTCATTTAGTAGTGGGTATCTCCCTAATGTTTATGTGAATGTACCTATTGTTGTCTCAATGTTCTTATTGATAAGAACTAGTCCTTTCTCTGGCACCTTTTTCAGGTCTCGACAGCGCATGTGCACTCTCTTGCAAAAGATATTGTTTTCTACAAGGGGCTTGAAGCTCGCCCATTGCTTTCCATTTGTGGGCTTCATTGTTTCTCTCATTTGCTGCCTCTTAATTGGGAAGCACATGCCTGCTTCATTTCCTCTTCTTTCGCCTGGAGCATGGACCAAGTACTGATTGCTTCATCTTGATAAGACAGCTTCCGTTGTTGGCGCTGTGATTGAGATACTTTCTTACTTTCTAGGTAAAGCAGTTGTTCTTGTTGCTTCTTCGCTCCCATCCTCGTGGCCTGTCTTGTCCTGTTGCTTCTTCCCTCCCACCCCACCCCTCGTCCATGCTGCTTCTTCCCTACAACCACACTCCCTGTTGTCCGTGTTGCTTCTTCCCTCCCACCCTGACCCTCCGCTTGTCTGTGTTGCCCCCACTCCCATAAGAAAAAAAAAACACTATGACGTGGCCAGTGCTGGCTACATCATAGCACTTTTTTTTAGCTTCCCGTTCCTGCTTCATAGCACTTGTTTTTTTACTTTTAGCCATGCTGCACATCAGCCACACTGCCCTACAACATGGCTAATAGACATTGCCAAAGTCAATTGGCGTTGAGATGCTCGTTCTATGTTGAGTTGTGTATACGACCCTTGATAACCTGCTCTGGCAGGTTAATGGTTCTGAAAGAAGTAAACTAATGGACAGAGTCACCTGTAAACCAGACAAAGTATTCATAAGTTTTGAGCTTATCTGCCACCTTAAAGCGACGAAAAGACGAAAGGAATTGTCCACAGACAGAATCTAGATTTCACTCACTTTTGTAGCAGCTATAATTGTTTTAAGGAAAACTAGGTTCTGTATTAAGTGCTTCAGTTAGCTTTTCTTCATCGCCTCAAATGGAGCACCCATCAATTTTGACAGAATATTGTAAAGATGCCCGGACTCTGGACTGGGGAAATCTTCAATAAAATAGTGTACTAAATGGATTTTAAATAAAAGGATTCTTGAAGAGGTCTCTTTTTTTCAATTATAGTTGAATGATGGACTTTGATCGAGGTATGGAGATGACAGTCACGCTCTACAACACTCGCCTACCAATCACTCACTGACTGATGAGAATCGTACCCTTCATAGTGAGAGGCCCTCAGACGAGCGCCATCTCACTCAGGCATTTTACTTCTTCAGTCTGAACTGTCATTCTCTCTCCAAACATCAACTACATCTATACATTTTTTTTATGTATTCATAACCCTGATGCGCTGTTTCTTACTGAGATCTGGTTACATGCAGGCTCTTTGTCTGATATAATTGCGGCACTTCCTACCAATTTTCCTTTAGTTAGGATTGATAGAAAGATAGGATAGGCAGAGGTATTGCCATTATTTTAATATTTCAGTGCGGCCTTCTATACGGTTTCCCATGCTATCCTGGTGGAAAGACTGGAGGCATTATTCCTTAAAGGTTCAACTTTAGGATGGTGTGTTTCTTTTCTAAAAGATTGTATGTTTCAGGTATTTTTGGCTAGTGCGAGATCCAAGCCACAAACTCTGACTTCAGGAGTCCCACAAGGTTCTGTTCTGAGCCCCCTGCTATTTAACATCTATGTCCGCCCATTGGAAGACATAATAGAGAGCTGCGGGCTTACCCTCTTTTGTTATGCCGATGCTACACAGATCATCTTCCCTCCATCATCGGCACAGCACCATGGCCCGTCGCTTCTGAACCTGGGCTTGGGTAGAATTTACGCATGAATGAACAAAAATTCACTGACGCTTAATGGTGACAAGACTGAGTTCGTGGTCCTGGGTAAGAAACCCTTACTTTGGTGCCCCAGACACTGGCCGGAATCCTTGGGGACCCTGCCCACCCTGTCTCCTAAGGTGAGAAATCTGGGCTTTCTCATTGATGAAAAACATTCCATGAAACCACAGGTTATTAAAGTAACTGCCACCTGTTTTGCAATCCTCAGATGGCTGAAAGAGATCCTTTGGCTAATACCCTCAGTGGCTCAAAGGACTGTAATTCAGGCTTTAATCATATCCAGATTGCATTATGGTAATGTGCTGTACCCGGGTGCCAATAAGACCTCAGTCCATCGTCTAAAGATTGTCCAAAATGGACAAGTTACTTACCTTCGGTAACTCCTTATCTGGTAGAGACATGATCTAGCCGCAGATTCCTTACCTTTGAACTTCCAGGTGTCAGGCTGGATCCGGACGATTTTTCTTAGCAGTACCCCTGTGCGCCAGTAGGTGGTGTCAGTCAACTCCGCGTGACGTCGTCGGCGTCGTGTTCGTCGTCGTTGTGACGTCTGCGTCGTCAATATAACCGCCACTCTGGCGCGCTGACGTCAGTACTTTTCACGACTTTCCACGCCAGAAGCGCGAAGCCATGAAGTGACTGACCATGGTGTGTTAAAAATTGAACAGCTAGGGCCCTGAAGGGGAACATCCCTGACACACAAAAAAAATCGGCAGTGCGGGGAAGATGGGTGGGTCGGTAAGGAATCTGCGGCTAGATCATGTCTCTACCAGATAAGGCATTACCGAAGGTAAGTAAATTGTCCATCTGATAGAGACATCTAGCCACAGATTCCTTACCTGTGTACAGATACCCAAGCGATACCATCCCCGGAGGAGGGACTGCAGAAAGGTTAGACCAGAAAATCCTGCAAAACAGAGCGACCAAACAGGCCTTCTCTGCGAACCTGGGAATCCAGGCAGTAGTGTCTGGCGAACATGTGCAGCGATGCCCACATGGCTGTTTGTCACCACCTTAAGGAGAAAAGATGCCATTGTACGGAGCACCACTTTGTCCGGGAAGGCTGTCGGGTAAGGAGGCTGTAATGACAGTGCCTGTAGTTCGCTCAACCTCCTGGCAGATGTAATTGCCACTAAGAAGGCTGTTTTGATGGTGAGCAGCCGTAGAGGGCAGTTGTGCAGTGGCTCAAACGGTGTGCACATCATAAATGTGAGAACCAAATTAAGGTCCCACTGTCGCATAATAAAGGGTGACGGGGGGAACAAGTGTGGTAACCCCTTCAAGAATCTCTGCACCAGAGGGGATGTGAAAAGAGAAGGCTGACCAGGCAGCCGAAGAAAAGAGGAAAGGGACGAAAGATATCCCTTCAAGGTTCCTAGAGCAGAGCCCTGCAGGGCCAAGGAAAGTATAAACAGGAGGACATCAGATAAGGCAATAGACCGGTCTGTACAATATTTACAAAATTTGTTCCATCAGCAGGCGTATGCCAATTTTGTGGAGGGACGCCTGGCTGCCAAAATAATCTCACAGACCTCGGAAGGGAGGTCGAAACCTGTCAACTGTTGCTGCTCAATCTCCACACAAGGAGGCGGAGAGTTAACAGGTTCAGGTGGCGGACCCTCCCTTGTTGCTGCAGCAAAAGATCCTCCTGAAGGGGCAACCTGACCGGAGGATCGACGCTCAGGTCTAGAAGCTCAGGATACCAAACTCTCCGTGCCCAGTCCAGAACCACGAGAATGACTTGTGCCCAGTCGCTACTGATCTTCTTGAGCACTCTGGGCAGGAGTGATATGGGTGGAAAGGCATGTAGGAGGCCTGAGCTCCACTCACGACAAAAAGTGTCGCAGAGCGAGAGCCGCCTCGGAAACTCCAATGTGCAGAACTGATGACATTGTGCGTTCTCTTCGGAGGTGAACAGATCTAACCAAGGCTCTCCCCACTGCTGAAAGAGAACTTGTGCAACCTCAGGATGGAGACGGCACTTGTGATCAGCAAGGCACCTTCAGCTGAGCTCGTCCGCCTTGGCTTTCAGAAAACCAGCCAGGTGTTGAACCACCAGGGAAATGCCCTGTTGTTCCAGCTAAGTCCAGGGACGCAGGGCCTCTTGACAGAGTTCACGACCCCACTCCACCCTGTTTGTTGCAGTACCACTTGGCGGTAGTGTTGTCCGTGAACACCTGCACAAGCCTTCCCTTTATCGACGGCAAAAAGGCTTTCAGTGCCAGTTGGATCGCCAATAAGCTGCAACAGATTGATATGGAGCTTGGCTTCTGCCGGAGACCAGAGTCCTCTGATCTCCACCTCCCCCAGTTCACCACCCCATCCCAGAAGGGACGCAACCGTCACTACTGTGAGATCTGGGTGGGGAAGGGAGAGGGGTCTGCCCTTGAACCAACCGTTGTCTGTTAGCCACCACTGCAGGTCTCTTGCAGTGCCATCTGAAATCTGAACCACGTCTGTGAGATTTCCTCGATGCTGTGCCCATTGGATCTTCAGGTTCCACTGCAGAGCCCGCATGTGCCACTGTGCATGGGTCACTAGCAGGATGCAGGCCCAACAGCCTCAGAGTAATTCTCACCGAAATCCAGGATAGAGGCTGAAACATCGGTTTCAAAGCCTGAATATTCTGGACTCGCGATTTGGGAGGATAGGCCCGAAACTGCACTGTGTCCAGAACCGCTCCAATGAAAGGGGGCATCTGAGAGGGGGTCAGGTGTGACTTCACCACGTTGATAGTGAATCCCAGCAAATGCAGGAGGTTTGCCGTAGTCTGGAGATGGGAGACAATTGTTTGGGGTGAGCCACCTTTCAACAACCAGTCGTCGAGATAGGGAAAGACTGGAACCCCTGATCTCTGCAGATGGGCTGCAACCACCGCCATCACCTTTGTGAACACCCGAGGGGAGCTGGTGAGGCCGAAGGGAAGCACTGTAAACTGAAAGTGCTCGTGGCCCACTGTAAACCGCAGGTAGCGACGATGGGCAGGCAGGATGGGGATATGAAAATAAGCATCCTGCAAGTCCAGCGCTACCATCCAGTCTCCCAGGTCCAGGGCAGACAGGACCTGAGCTAGAGTGAGCATCTTGAACTTCTCCTTTCTGAAGAAGTAATTGAGGGCTCTAAGGTTTAGGATAGGATGAAAAAGTAGCAGGAATAACACCCACTGCCTACTTCTGGCCCGGGAGCAAAGAGAGTTTTGACTTCCTCGCGGAGTAAGGCAAGGTGATCCTCCGTCAGCCGATCGTACACTGGAGGCATAGATGGAGGGGTAGTCTTGAAGGGGAGGGAATAGCCCCTTCGGAATATTTGCAATACCCACTTGTCCTATGTGATGTTTCGCCAGTGGTGGAGATGATGGTGTACTCTGCCACCGACTGGCTGAGAGTGAACCTGGGGCATCGGACTAGGAAGGTTTTGCGGTGGAGGAGGGGATTGTGGCTTGGCTCGACTTATGGTTTCCCGCCCCCACGGGCCAGGGCGAACCGCTTCCACGGCCCGCAGAGTTTGCTGAACTTGTGGGGCCCGCTAGCCGGAGTAGGGTTGGCATGGTTGATTGCCCCGTCCGAAGCCACGAAAGGAGCGAAAAGTGGATGAAGCCCTAGGGGTTGTGGTGAGGCCCAAAGACTTGGCCATGGCCTGTGAGTCTTTGAACGCTCAAGGGCAGCATCCGCTTTTTGTCTCCGAAGAGACAGGAGCCATCAAAGGGCATGTCCATGAGGTTAGCCTGGACATCCCCTGAAAACCAGATGTTCTCAGCCAGGCGTAGCGACGAATGGCCACCATCGTGGAAATCATTCTGCCCAGCGAGTCCATCGTGTCCAAGCCACATCTGATGGCGAACTTAGCTGCGTCTCTCCCGTCTGAAATAGCTTGGGAGAGTAGAGCCCGGTCTTCCTCAGAGACTCTGGGCAGAACTTGCGCAACCGTGTCCCATATCGAATGGCAATAGCGGCCCAAAAGGCATGGGGGGTGCACCAACCGCAATGCCAGACTAGCGTCAAGTGCATCCTGGACAGAACATCCTGCTGCAACATAGGGAATGCCAAGGGCAAGGAAGTCAGGGGCAACAACCATTCCAACTCCGACTTCATCTCCACAAGAAGAGGAAACCAAGCAGCCTGGGGCCAAGCCGGGGCATTCTGAACCACAGACGCCCCCAATGTCCTGACCCTGAGAAGAAATTGGAGAAGCAGCAGAAAGGGAGGGAATTGTGGAAATGTGCCTTTTAATGAGCACACCGGTGAAGGGGTCACCCTTCTCTTGTCCGCGGGTCCATAGACCAACAAAATAGAGATTGGCACTGAAGCTGGAATTCAAATAACAAGTTTATTAATCATTCATGATTGGGACTACGTCCACACAGCACTCTCAAGTGCTGCCTGAGGTAGTACAGTGAAGTCACAGACCATGGTGCTTATATACAGAGTTTGTTGCAGAGTAAGCATGTAGTTACAAATAGAAGGTACAAGCATACACAGGAATAACTACCAACAAACATGGGCAGATGGGTGATCACTTAGTCAGCAGAGTGGGAGGGGGAACAGAACTGTTTACATCAGCAGAAAACAGTTGACAGATATATCTTTAGCCAGGTGCATTCTAGCAGCTACAGGCCTTTTCTCAGCACATACGTTGCTGTAGCTTAGAATAGAAGGAGTTAACTAAAGTAGATGACTCAAGCAGAATAGAAAGGCAAGCAACAGTGAAGACGGAAGAATTACATAGCTAACAAAATGGATGCCACAACCAAGATGGCTTGGGCTTATGCTAATGGAAATTATTTCAGATTTCCACAGACGACCCTTTTAGCATAAGCTAAAGACATCTTCTAGGCTTTATAAGGAGTACGGAAAATATCATGTACATCTATCTGCATTAATTCATTAATTTCTTGATCACGTGCTAATCGGGCATTTACATTCTTAACATTTTGTTTAGTCGGTATACACGAGGTGGAAGTAGAAACACAAAGGGAACAAAGCATTGGGCCACATTGAATACATAGGCAACAAGTGAAAAGAATAGCAAGAAAAATACATAAGGCTGACAATAGCTTCCAGCCCCATACAGTAAACATGTTCCATAGCCATCCAGTCAAAGTCCAAGTTCCTGAATCCTGATGGATTTCAGTGGCTATTTTGTGCAACTTGGAAATTGCGTCAAAAACAGAAGGGGCGTGGTCAGGGATATAGACACAGCAGCTACTCCCGATGATGCGACATGCTCCACCACGGTCGGCCAGGATGACATCAAGGACCATCCTATTTTGGAGCGCCACAATTCTCGCAATTTGTAGTTCTTCTGTGATATTTCCAAGCGCCATTGCTGTCTGATTGGTTACAGCCTCTACAACACGTGTCAAGCGCCTTATTTTTCTACTGTTTAAGGCCGCACCAACAAAGAAGAATAGTCCCAAATTAAAGTCAATATACTGCTGTAGTGCAGTATCAGTTTGATCCACGTCATCATTGTTTATTGTCCTTTTGAATCTGTTCTTGGAAATGTCATTATACAGTTTATAGTCTTTATGGTAGGATGCAGGTGCCAAAAACACAGGTGGAAGCAAAAAGAACACGTAGCAGCTTCCCGACCAACCAATAGGTAGATGGTATTAACCTTTACTTCCGCAAATAAAATAGGTGTTGTGTGAGGACAAAAAGCTGCTATTGTTCATTCCAGTAATGTTCAACACTAAAGTACAGTCACTTTTTCCCACAGGAATACTGAGATCCGCTCGAGCTCTAGTAACAGCAATAACAGGAGGCCCATTCCCCTTAGTTGTTCGAGTGTTAGGGAAAACATAGTGTATGGAGGAATTTCCTCGGCGATACTCCTCCATTTCCCACACAGTTCCTTTAGCTTGTGGATCTCCTTCCTCATCGGGGTAACAAACTTTATTCAACTGAGCGTTTAGTCCACCTACATCAGCATAAGTAATATTAGCAACTTCAGAAGCCCACAACAATGCAAACCAGGCTCTGCAGGAGCCATTATGTGAAAACGGCAAGGGAATAAACGGCGTTCCTCCCTTTTTCTGATGAGCTGGCATCATTCCACATACCCAGCAATTGGTAACGTTCGTGGCATTATGTGTATGATGCAACATTTGAATGAAAGTGCTTTTCCTCATGATACGGTAGAGTAAAATAATGATGTTCAATTGGGACAGGAGTTGTAGTAGTCAGTAGATTTCGGACAGGAGCTACTTCCTCTACAATCCATGTTATTATAGCAACAATAACAATAGTCAAAGTAAGTCCAGTAGCAATTATTGTTCTTTTGCTACAAACTCTTGCAGCAGTTGGTTTCTTCTCCTTAGACATATTCATTTCGTCAACAAACAACAAAGCAGATGGTGCCCTAAGGTCCTGGGCAGGCGTTGATTTCTTCACTAACGTTGAGACGAGTAATCACTAATAGAAGACCCCCCTTTGTAGTTAGGCTTTAACTACCCAGGACAGTGGCTCAAACAGTCTCTTTCAATGAAATGTCTTTCTTCCTGGGTCGAAGCTGATATCGAGATGTACCAGGAATCGTGTGGTCCGGGAAGACTTCCTCAGGTCCTTCAGGTGACACAGCTTGTCCTTTCTCGGTGACCAGGATATCGCGGTGATGTGCCAACACAGCTGGGCTCACTAGGTCTTGCAACACTTTTCGACAGTGCGTTGCGTGGACCCAGTTCTTCCGGTTCATCACTTGAACTGCAGTCCTGGTAGCCAGTAGAACTTGTTCAGGGCTGCGCCACCTCGGTGATAGGGAGCTGGTCCTCTGGAAGGACTTAATCACAATGTAGTCACCAGGGTGTAAGCAGTGGCCCTCACCTTGCGACCTGTCTGGAAGAGTCTCCCGAACCTGTTGATAAATAGAAGACAAACTGTCAGTCAACTGAGACAAATAGTCATTCATCAATACATAAGGTACATCATGTATAGGGCGTGGCTTAAAAATCCCCCAAATATTCATTGGCCTTCCAAAAACCATCTCATACGATGTGAGGCCAGATCGTGTATGTGGTATCGATCTAATGGATAGCAATGCCAAAGGCAGTGCATCAGGCCATTTCAAAGATGTGGAAGCCTGTATCAGCCAATTTTAATTTCAGAGTGGAGTTGTAACGTTCCACTAGTCCTGCTGATTGTGGGTGGAAAGCAGCATGAAACTTCTGCTTAATTCCCAATCCTTTCATGAGATACTCAACAACTTGCCCAATAAAATGGGGTCCGTTGTCACTCCACAAAACTCGGCAAATGCCGAATCGGGGAAAGAACTCCTTTAGGAGCACCTTTGCTGTCGTAAGAGCTGTATTATCCTTCGTAGCGTATGCTTCCACCCATTTACTGAAGGCGCAAACCACTACTAAGACATACTTTAGGTTGTTACAGCGCTCAAGCTGGATGTAATCCATTTGCAGGACCTCAAAAGGTGCAGTTGGTATTGCAAACCCTCCTGTTGGAGTTCGTGTTCCCTTTCCAGGATTATACTGGAGACAGATCAGACAGGACTGGACTATTTTCTTAGCCGTACCGACAATCTCTGGATGATCCCAAACTTGCATAAGTTGCTTTGCTATTGAGGATGCTCCAACATGTGCCAGCCCATGTGCCATGTGAATCATAGGATGTAAATAGGCTGCGGGTAACTTCCATTTTGTAATTTCTTTATTCCTCCAACAGCCCTCGTCATCCAATGTTCCCTCCTTGGAGCATTGGTCTAATTCATCAACAGAAGCAGATTGCTGCATGTCCAGCACCTCTTGCCTGGCATCATGCCAACGTTCAGCCTGTGACTTAACTACATACATAGATGTGGTACTTCGCTGCATTGCAGTCTCACGAGCTGTGCAATCCGCAAAGGCATTGCCTGCTCCTATTTTATCAGTCACTTTCTTGTGTGAACTACATTTAACAATTGCCACTTTCTTAGGATAGGTCAAGGCAGTAAGGAGATTATGTACTAATTCCCCATGCACTATTTGTGTCCCATGTGAAGTGAGAAAGCCTCTTTCTTTCTAAAGTTGCCCGAAGTTATGAGCCACGCCGAAGGCGTATTGGCTATCAGTGTAAATGTTAACAAGCAACTCTGTACTAAGCTCACATGCTCTTGTCAGTGCTATCAACTCGGCTGCTTGAGCTGACTTCTGTGGGATACGAGCTGTCTCAACTACTGTCTGAAGTGTTGTAATTGCATAAGCAGCAGATGTAGTGCCATCAGGCAATTTCAGGCAGGATCCATCAACCCACAATTCCCCATCAACACTAGAAAGAGGTGTATCTTGTAGGTCAACACGACCCTTTGTTCGTTCTTCAGTAAGGGATATACAGTCATGTAACTCTTGTGACTGAGACTGAGTAGCTGGAAATGGTGATAATGTAGCAGGGTTCAGAGTCAAACATCTTTTTAACATGATATGAGGGGCCAAAAGTGTCAATTCATTTCCTGTCAAGCGAGCACTAGTCAGATGCTGTGTTTTTGTTTGATTTAACAAGGCATCAACTGAATGGGGTACTAACACAAGCAATCTATGTGACAAGACTATTCCCTCGCTCTGACGTATGGACACAGCCGTTGCCGCCACCGCTCGAAAACAACCAGGCAGCGCGCGGGCAACTGGATCAAGGACAGCTGAGAAATATGCACAAGGACGTTGTTTATCACCGTGTGTTTGTGTTCAATATGAGAGAGCGCAACCTTCCCTCTCGTGTACATAGAGTGTGAAGGTCTTAGTGTAGTCTGGAGTTCCTAATACTGGTGCAGAACAAAGAGCTTGACGTAACTGTTGGAAGGCATCCTGGCACTCAGTAGTCCATGGGAGAGGCATCGGAGTGTCTTTAGTCAAAAGGGCCAACAAGGGTTTAATAATGTGAGAAAAGCTAGGGATCCACTGCCTACAAAAAGAAGTAAGGCCAATCAGTGCACGGACATCCTTCTGAGTACGGGGCACAGGAGTGTCTAAAATAGTTTGAATGCGATCTGGTGTGAGTACACGTCCCTCCTTAGACAGGAGGTGACCTAAATAGGTAACCTGCTGTCTACAAAATTGCAGTTTCTTCCTAGAGACTTTGTGATGATGAGAGGCAAGAAATAACAATAATGACAGTGTTCCTTCTTTACAGTGTTCAGGGGTATCAGCAGCCAACAAGATGTCGTCGACATATTGAATAAGAGCCACCCCTTTCGGTACAGGAAAAGAATCAAGCTGCCTTTTCAACGCCTGACTATAAATGCTAGGACTCTCTGTATACCCTTGTGGAGCTCTACAGAACCTGAATGATCTATTATTCAAAGTGAAGCCAAACAAATAACGGCTGTCAGGGTGAATGGGTATTGAGAAAAATGCATTCTTTAAATCAATTACACTAAATGTAGTGGCAGTAGGAGGAACCATGGTGAGAAGTGTCGTGATATCAGAGACTACCGGGTATTGGGGCACCACGATTTTATTAACCTCTCGCAAATCAATAATAAATCTGTAAATTTTAGTATCAGTGTCTTTTTTCAAAATAGGAAGGATAGGACTATTACAATTGTTATAAGGGACTTCTTCCACAACCCCCACCTTGATCAAATCCTGAACAATGTGTGTTAATGCTTCTTCGCCTTTCCGAGATATTTTATATTGGGGCAATCGAGGCAATGAAGCACCTTCCTTCACTTGAATATGCACTGGTGGTATAACCATTTGTCCCACATCGGTATCTGATGTAGCCCACAAAGTACTAGGTAAAGATGCCAAAGCGATATCTTCTTTGATGAGACAAGACCTCTCAATCATTGTTTAGTTATCGTTTAAGATAACACGCACACTTTCTGGGGAACAACGTATTGTAGCACGAAAATGTTTAAGCATATCAATGCCCACAATATTATCCGGCGTGTTAGGGGAAAGCAGAAATGGACATGCTGCAGTAAATTTATCAAGACTAAATGCAAGTGGCTGTGACAGTGGGCTAGGTGTAGGTGTCCCATCGAATCCTATCAATGTTATCATTGCGCCAGACAGGGGAGCCCTAGGAACCAATTTTTTAGACAGAGCACTACGAGTAGCTCCTGTATCAACCAGAAACCGATCAGTAGAACCCAAGACATTTGCATCAACATAAGGACCCTTCTGATCTACTGGGACCTCAACCGGTTCCTTACCCCATCCTAGGCATTCCTATGCATAATCAGAATCCGCAAGACCATCAGCCGAATAATCAGACATTTGATATGGATTTCGTATATCAAAGGTATTAGAATAATTTGGTCCGTGTTCAACTGCCTCAAACCTGGGACGGGTTCCTATTCCTCCCCTATTTCCTGAATTCCCTGGGCGTCCTCTCATACTTCCTCTACCCCGTTGATACTGCTGACCTCGCAAAGGGGGCACTCAGAACGCCAATGTCCAATCTCTTTACAATAAGCACACTGATCAGAAGACAAAGTTGATCGAGAGAAAGGGGTACACCAGGTGTATATACTACATGTCCACCTCTACCACCACCTCTGAATGGTGGACCATATACTTGAGCCAACATAACTTTTGTTTTTAAATCCTTAACCTTCTTATCCTCTTTGCCCTTTGCTTCCAATTCCTGACGCTCATAATACTGGGCCATAGTCAAAAGGGAGACTGGGGAAGACGTAGTCCACGAACTCTCGCTGGCCTTAAGGCGACTAGCTATTTCTGGCAACATGTTAGCGACAAATTTGTCGACGAACAGATGCTTACCCGTGTCATCTGTCAAGGACTGCCCACTAAAGTCATGGAATGTCTCTTCAAATCGTGTAAAGAAATCATAAACTAACTCATCCGCTTTCTGTTTACAAGACGCTAACGTAGTCCAATCTATTTTCTTAGGGGGTATAAGAGTTTTCAACTTAGTCAGAATAGCTTTTGGAAGATCTAATATCTCCTGTTGTGGTTTCTGCGCAGGCTCTCTAGCCGCATCTATTTCTTCTAAATGCACCCAAGTATCACCATATGCTACATTATCATCTATTTTCCGAATTGTTCTCCACATATCAGGGGGCAAAATAAGTCCAAAAAACATATCAATATCTGGCAGAGTCATAGTACAGGAGCTTATGGCTCCTTCTACTTCTTCATAGAAAGCGGCAGGATTTTTCCGCAGATCGGGCAAAGCGGCTTTAAGAGCCATAACATCTGCTCTACTCCAAGGGGTATAGACCCAATTATAGACAAAATAGCCCTTTGCATCATCTGAAGTTTTATCCTCACTTGTCTCTGCTCCCTTTGGGGGAACATACAGAGGTGCTGCTTCATGCATTGGTTTCATAACAGCTTCACTACTACTAGGTTTGTTCGCATCTACCGAAGCATCTACTTCCTTTGTCTGAGAATGAGCTATTTCTACAATGTTATCTTTTCTAGCTAGTTCTTTCTCTTTTCGTAAATGCAATGTTTCATCTCGTAATTTGACCACTCGCCTAATCATATCAGGTAGGTTTGAAAAAGGGAAAAGCCCATCTACTAACTGTTTATAATCAGTACTTATATCATCTGGCTCTGTTTCATTAGAATTATGCCGCCAACCATATATTACCTCCCAAGAGAATTTTTCTAAAAAATATAACTGTTTGGCGTCTTCCCAAGTCTGAACTGTAACTGTGAGGACCGTCGCTGTAGTAGTCCGGCGCGCTTCCTCTCTAGCAATGTCCCGTAATTTATCTTTCTCTTCCTTAGTCAAAGTAGAGCGAGTTTGCCACCCACCTTGCTTATCTTTATCTTTTTCTTCTGAAGACAAATGCTCCTCGTCAGAAACCTCATCCTCAGGGGCAGAGGGAAACTTATACGGGGGCGGAGGTCGATCTAATAAGATAGAATCATCCTGAGGTTTATTAAGTATGGGATAAATGGGGCGCCTAATAGGGTACTGGCCAGTTACCTCTAAACGACGCTCCCTCTCTTCTTTTTCTTTTATTTCCGTCATCTCCTTATTTTTTAATTCTAGCGCTTTTTGATATATCGTTTTTCGTTGTTCTTTCTCTGCTATAGCTGCTTCTCTCTTCGCTCTTTCATTCACTTCTTTCTCCCACATTTGTACACAATCAAACATATCTTGTCGACTTTTTTTGTTAAACAAACACTGTTCTACATATTGAATCTTTTTACAGTCAAATGACCCATTCACAGGCCATTGGAGATCAGGATCCTTCTTTGTATATTTGTTCCACAGTGTACTATACATTATGGAAGAAATACCGTATTTAATATACATATGTCTATTAGGTGTTCCCTCTAAGGGAGCCGGCTGACTTCTTTCTAAATCCATTTTGGTACCACCAAGACAGCAACACAGCCTACGGAGTGTGCTAGAAACAGGCATGCTACCAAGTTTTTGTAAAATATTACGTTTCCAAATTGTTCAAAAGTAGAGAAAAATCTCCACATTACCTGCCTTTATTTTCTGCAAAAAATAAATCAAACAAACAAAACCAGAATCTTGGCCAAGCAAACAAGAGTGTCGCTTCAGCGACCTTACCAAACAAAAGTCTCCAACCTCCAACTGCCAATCTCTTGATCGACCTAATGGTCACTGCAAAAATAACACCAAAGGATACCTCAGTCAGGACCGGCCGCCACCTGGAGAGTCAAATCGAAAAACCGGAAAAGTCACTTTGGCTGCAAAGACAAGGGTCTCCTCATGCAGGACGTCTCCTCAGTAATATTCCACTCTTCCGTCAAGACCACTCCTTCAGACGGCCGCGTCCTCGATGAGGCCCCACGTATCGGGCACCAACTGTGGAAATGTGCCTTTTAATGAGCACACCGGTGCAGGGGTCACCCTTCTCTTGTCCACGGGTCCATAGACCAACAAAATAGAGATTGGCACTGAAGCTGGAATTCAAATAACAAGTTTATTAATCACTCATGAATGGGACTACGTCCACACAGCACTCTCAAGTGCTGCCTGAGGTAGTACACTGAAGTCACAGACCATGGTGCTTATATACAGAGTTTGTTGCAGAGTAAGCATGTAGTTACAAATAAAAGGTACAAGCATACACAGGAATAACTACCAACAAACATGGGCAGATGGGTGATCACTTAGTCAGCAGAGTGGGAGAGGGAACAGAACTGTTTACATCAGCAGAAAACAGTTGACAGTTATATCTTTAACCAGGTGCATTCTAGCAGCTACAGGCCTTTTCTCAGCACATACGTTGCTGTAGCTTAGAATAGAAGGAGTTAACTAAAGTAGATGACTCAAGCAGAATAGAAAGGCAAGCAACAGTGAAGACGGAAGAATTACATAGCTAACAAAATGGATGCCACAACCAAGATGGCTTCAGCTTATGCTAACGGAAATTATTACAAATTTCCACAGAATGCGTAAAGAAGTCCCTGAGGCCACTGGCAAGAAAGAGCATCCATAGCCCAAGCCGAACCCTCCCGATTCTGAGAGCAAAACCTGGACACTTCAGCATTGAGAACACTTGCAAAAAGGTCCACCACCGGAACACCCCAGCGCACGGTCAGCTCCACAAACAACTCCTGATGGAGGCAAAAATCCACTGACGACGGAATGGCGCCGCTGAGAGCGTCCGCCAGTGTATTGGAGACCCCTGAATATGAATTGCAGTCAGCGCCAATGGACATGACTCCACCCAACAGAACAACTTCTCCACCACCGGAGCCAGAGAAGGGGACCTGGTCCCCCCCTGCCTGTTCGCATAAGCCATTGTCGTGATGCTGTCTGTTCTGATCAGAACAGCCGAACCCCTCAGCAACCCAGAGAAGGCCCGCAGAGCCAATTGCACAGCCTCCAATTCGAAGACTTTCCGCTCTGGGATAGGGACCATGAACCCCAAGTCTGATAAACCCCCATCGAGGCCCCCCAACTCGACAGGCTGGCTTCTGTGGTGCCCACTAAGATGGCAGGAGGGGAGAGAGACACCCCCGTAGCAGATGATCCCAAACCAGCCACCAACCCAGATCCTTCCTGATCAGAGGGGAAACAGGAATCGAAGAAGAGAGGGGGAGACCAATGCACCAGAATGTGTGGCATCAGCTTGTGCAAACGAAATCGGGCCCATGGAACCAGAAATACTGTGGCAGCCAGATCCCACTGAACCTGGAGCCAACGAGCAGCCACCTGGACGTGTTTGGACAAAAGATCCAGAATGTGAGACCGGATCTTTGACACCCACACCTCGGGCAAGGTGACCATCCCCAAATCTGTACGAAATCTTGCCCCAATAAAGAGACAGTCCTGGGACGGAACAAGGCAGGATTTGTCCAGATTGATAAGAAAACCGTGCTCCTGCAAAATGTCCAGAACCACCTTTGTGTGACTGTGAGCCAACTTGAAAGAGGGAGCATGAACCAACCAGTAGTCAAGATAGGGGTGAAGAAAAATCCCCTGACTGTGAGCCAAAACCACCAATGGAGCCAACATCTTTGTGAAGACCCGGGGGGTGGACTTCAGCCCGAATGGCAACACAATGAACTGAAAGTGGCAGTCCCCTATTGCAAAACGCAGCAACCTCCGATGACCCTCAGCCATGGGAACATGGAGGTAAGCTTCCTGGAGGTCTATGGATGTCAAAGTCCTGGACACCTTCCAACGAAATTATGGACTGCAAAGTCACCATCTTGAAATGAACGGTCCTGACCCACCCATTCACTCTCTTTAGGTCCAGAACCGGTCTGAAACCCCCGGACACCTTCTGAACCAGAAAAATAACCCATACCCTGTTCCTCCAGGGGGACAGGAACGATCGCCTTCTTGTCCAGAAGAGCCTGAACTCCTTCCAGCAGATCCCGCATCTTCCCCGGATCCCTGGTGAAAGGAGTACGGATGGTGCCCCAGCTGGGAGGCAGATCGACAAAGTCTATGTGATGGCCATTCCTGACAATGTTCAAAGCCCAATGATCCCTCACATCCCAACTCTAAGCCTCCAGAAAACACAACAGTCTCCACCCACAGGCATTAAAGTAGTCCTGCAATTGTTGTCAGGACTTCCGCTTGAAGGAATCAGGGTGACCCTTGGCACCTCCCAAGGAGGATGACTTTTTTGGCTGGAACTTTCGTAGACGGTCCAAAAAGGGCTTGGAGGTCTGAAGGGAGGAATGAAAGTAAGAAGAGGAAGAAGGAGGATTCCAAAAGCAATGAGAGTAGGAAGACGACAAAGCCTTCCCCTTGTAGGGAAGAGCATGCTTTTGATCCTTGAAAGCCTTGGTAATTATGCTGTCCAGTTGATCCCCAAACAGCATTTTACCCTCAAACGGAATCTTAAAGAGAGAGGATTTTTCGGAGAAATCCGCTTTCCAGTCTCGCATCCACAGATTCCTCTGTGCCAATATCATGGAAGAAGTCGCCACGGCAGATGATCTCAGGACATCCGAAGATATGTCTGCCAATAACTTTGCCTGCTGTTCCATCTGAACTAGCAATTCAGAGCAATCTGTCTCCTCCTGAATTGCTGTGGCCGACTTCATAATTATGACACCAAGGACTGAGCCGCATAAGCAGAATATATACCTGCTTTCAAAGTCAAATTCTCCGCAAAGAAAGCTTTAAGAGCCCCATCAACTTTCTTGTCCGTAGCATCCGCAGGAGAACAATCCTCAGGATTAATTGCAGTACGACCAATCAGAGTGGCCAACATGGTGTCCACCTTAACAGAGTGAGGAAGAGAGTCCTCCCCCTCCTCCAGTGAATACAGCTTTTTCAGAAAGCGAGGAACTGAAGCGCGTTTCAGGTCACGCCATTCACCAGCGATCAAGTCCTTGATCCGACCATGAAAGGGCATAGCAAAAACAGGCGGCTTAACAACAAAGTAAAGAAATGACTGCAGCCCCGCACACGGTTGGCGCGTGGTACGCACGTCTCCACGTAAGGTGAGAAAAAGAAAAAACAGGCAGTTGGAGGAGGGTGGGGGATTTTTATTACGTTGAATCACGTGGTACGGGTGTCTGGTGAGGCAGGAATGCCTCATGGGTATAATGAAGGTAAGCAAGGGAGGGATGAGGAGGTAATGTAATAACTGCACTTTCACAAATGCTTTATTAACCTTCTTGCTTTCTCAAATTTGCTTTAAAATGCATCATTTGCCCACTCTTTTTTGAAAATGTTCTCGTTGGGGAGAACCCCCCCCCCAACCCTCCATAGGTCGCTCAGGCTTACTCACTACGCTTGCTCGCCTCTGTGAGCTCTGCCACAATCTTTACACCTCACCACTTTCAAATGTCACCAGCCGCCACTGTTCGGAGCTCCTGAATATTCCTACAGTTAACAGAATCAACAGGGTGGGAGTAAAAGCATTTAATGATTCCTGTACTAATCTACTGATCTTGTATTCCTCTAAATGCTGGACTTGACTGTCTTGATGTGAAGAGCTGGCATTTTCCACTTTCTTCTGTGGTGAAAATATATATGCACGAGTATTCCTAGATGAACAAGTTACTTACCTTCGGTAACGCATTATCTGGTAGAGACTCTATCTAGCTGCAGATTCCTTACCTTTGAATTCCCCAGGCCTCAGGCTAGATCCGGAAACCTTTGCTGAGCAATACCCCTTGCGCACAGCGTCAGTAACATCAGTTATGACTTTGCGGTGCCTATATAGGTGCCAACAAGGCGTGCGGATGTCAGTACTTTTTGTTTTTTCCACGCCAGAAGTGCAGAGCCCGAAGGAACTGATGTAGTTATGTGCAAAACTAGGGCCCTGAAAGGGGAGTAACCCTATCCCTACACTATTAGTTCACAAAGCGGGGAGGCATGGGTGGGGCTGTAAGGAATCTGCAGCTAGATAGAGTCTCTACCAGATAATGCGTTACCGAAGGTAAGTAATTTGTTCATCTGATAGAGACTTCTAACTGCAGATTCCTTACCTTTGAATTAGATTCCCAAGCCATACCATCCGGGCGGTGGGTGCAGACCAATACCTCAAACTAAAAAAGTCCTGTAGGATCGAGCGGGCAAAGTGCCCATCTCTACGGACCTGACCATCTAGGCAGTAGTGGTTTGCAAACGTGTGCAATGAAGCCCATGTTGCCGCCTGACAGATGTCTTGGACTTGGACACCCCAAGCCAAGACCGTAGTCGTAGTCTTTCACCTGGTGGAATGGGCCCTAAATCTCTCGGGGACTGCTTCTTTGCCAGGGAATAACATATCTTGATGCAGAGAATGACCCAGCAAGAGATGGTCCTTTTCTGCACTGCCCTTCGCCTCTTTGCTCCCACGTACCCCACAAAGAGTTGGTCACCCGGAACTCTTTTGTGAGGTCAAGGTAGAATGACAACACTCTTTTTGGGTCCAATCGGTGGAGACTCCTCTTCTTTATAAGGATGTGGGGGAGCAAAGAAGGTGGTCAACGTGATGTACTGACCCAGATGAAAAGTGGTCACAGCCTTTGGCAAAAAGGATGCTCGGGTGCGAAGCATCACCTTGTCAGGAAAAGACATAAAATAAGGGGATGAGCAAGATAACGCCTGCAGTTCACTCACCCTCCGGGCCGATGTAATTGTCACCAAGAAGGCTGTTTTGATGGTCAACAGCCAGAGGGGACCATTGTGTAAAAGCATAAAAGGAGCTCACATCAGATAGGTGAGGACCAAATTAAGGTCCCACTGCGGCATAACAAAGGGCGTAGATGGAAACAGATGCCCCAGCCCTTTCAGAAATCTATGCACAATGGGAGATTTGAAGAGAGAGGGCTGGTATGGCAGTCGCAAAAAAGCAGACAGAGCAGAAAGGTAACCCTTGAGAGTTCCCAAGGCAGAGCCCTGCTGGGCAAGGGTCAGAATAAACAAAAGGACAGTAGAAAGAGAAGCAGAAAGAGGGTCAATAGACCTTTCTGTACAGTATAGAACAGATTTCTGCCAACGGCAGGCGTATACCGTCTTAGTGGAGGGCCGCCTGGCTGCCAGAATAACATTACATACATCGGGAGAAAGGTCAAAAACTATTAACTGTTGCCGCTCAATCTCCACGCATGGAGGCGCAGAGTTGACAGGTTTGGGTGGAGAACCCTCCCCTGCTGCTGCAACAGAAGATCCTCCCGAAGAGGCAGCCTGATCGGAGGATCGATGTTCATTTTCAGAAGCTCTGGATACCAGACTCTCCTCGCCCAGTCCAGAGCCACAAGGATGACTTGAGCCCGGTTGCTGCTGATCTTCTTCAGTACCCTGGGCAGGAGTGGTATGGGCGGAAAGGCGTACTGCAGGCCTGAGCTCCACTCATGACGAAAGGCATCGCCGAGCGATAGCCACCTTGGACACTCCAGCGCGCAATACTGCTGACAATGTGCATTCTCTTCAGAGGCGAACAAGTCTAACCAAGGTTCTCCCCACTGCTGAAAGAGACCTTGCGCCACCTCTGACTGGAGAAGCCATCCGTGATCTGCTGGGCATCGATGGCTGAGTTCATCCACCCTGGCGTTCAGAGAACCCGCCAAGTGTTGAACCACCACGGTTATGCCCTGCTGTTCCAGCCATGTCCAGAGATGCATGGTCTCTCGACAAAGGGTCCATGACCCCACCCCGCCCTGCTTGTTGCAGTACCACATGGTGGTGGTGTTGTCCTTGAGAGAGGGAAGAAATGCCTATAATGCCAAATGAATCGCCCAGAGCTTCAACATATTTATGTGGAACCCTGTCTCCGCTGGAGACCAGTGTCCCCTGATCTTCACCTCTCCCAGATGGCCGCCCCATCCCAGAAGTGACGCATCTGTCACAACTGTGAAATCTGGTTGGGGAAGGGAGAGGGGTCTGCCATTGACCCAATCGCAGTTCGTCAACCACCACTGCAGATCTCTCACAGTTCCTTCCGAGATCTGGACCATGTTGGTGAGATTCCCTCAATGCTGTGCCCATTGGAACTTTAGGTCCCACTGCAGAGCCCGCATACGCCGCCTGGCATGCTTTACCAACAGGATGCAGGAGGCCATAAGGCCCAACAACCTCATAGTCAGTCTCCACGAAATCCAGGATAAGGGCTGAAACATCAGAATCATAACCTGAATATCCAGGACTTGCTGCTCGGGAAGACAGGCCCGAAACAGCACTGTGTCCAGAACAGCTCCGATGAAAGGGAGCATCTGAGAAGGAGTCAGGTGTGACTTCGGCATGTTTATAGAGCACCCCAGTGAATGCAGGAGGTCCGCCATAGTCTGAAGGTGGGAGACGACAGCCTGGGGCGAGGACGCCTATAACAGCCAGTCATTGAGGTAGTGGAAGACTGACACCCCTAACCTGCGCAGATGAGCTGTGACCACCACCATCACCTTGGTGAACACTCGAGGGGCACTGGTAAGGCCAAAGGGGAGCACAGTAAACTTTAAGTGCTTGTGGCCTACCTTGAACCGCAGGTAACACCTGTGGCCCGGCAGGATGGGAATGTGAAAATACGTGTCCTGCAGGTCCAACGCTAGTCTTCTAGGTCGAGGGCAGACAAGACCTGAGCCAGAGTGAGCATCTTGAACTTCTCCTTCTTGAGGAAGAGATTGACGGTCCGAAGATCTAAAATGGGCCGCAACCCTTTGTTCTTCTTCGGAATCAGAAAGTAGCAGGAATAACAGCCACTATCTACTTCTGAAACAGGGACCCTTTTTATAGCTCCCTTGGCCAAGAGAGCTGTAACTTCCTCTTGGAAAGTAATCTTAAATGATCCTCCATCAGCTGTTCCTGATTTGGCAGAATAAGAGGAGGAAAAGAGAGAAAAGACAGAGAATAGCCCTCCTGGACAATCTGCAAAACTCACTTGTCTGATGTTATAGATCTCCAGTGGGGGAGATAGATGATGACAAATTCTCCCACCAACTGGAGTAGTGTGGTCCTGCAGAGTCAGCGTAGGAGTGCTTGGAGGCTGAGGCTGCCGGGGGCTTTGTGGCTGACGACTTCTGGCCTCCATTCCTTGATCAGAATGCACTGCGTCCACATCCTCGCGTGGCTTGGGCAGCTTGTGCAGGACGGTGGCTGGGATAGGGCTGACGCAGCTGGAAACTCCTTCCGTTGCCATAAAAGGGGCAAAAGCAAGATTGGCCACGAGCAGTAGAGGAGAGGCCCAAGAATCTGGCCATAGCATTAGAGTCCTTGAACCTGACCTGATCAGAGTCTGCCTTTTCCACAAAAAGACGGGTTCCATCAAAGGGCATGTCCATCAGATTGGCTTGGACATCGCCCGAGAAGCCAGTTGTTCTAAGCCAGGCGTGGCGCCTCAAGGCCACTGTTGTTGAAACTGACCTGCACAGCAAATCCGTCGCATCTAGGCCACACCGTGTGGTGAATTTTGCTGCGTCTCTCCCATCCTTGACAGCTTGGGAGAGCACAGCCTGACCTCCTCCGGGACCTGTGGCAGCACTTGCACAACCCTCTCCCAAAGGGAATGGGAGAAACGGGCCAATAAGCATGCAGTATTCACCAACCGCAATGCCAGGCTGGAGGAAGAAAACAACTTCTTCCCAAATGAGTCCAGCCTCTTGGATTCCCTATCCGGAGGAGCGAAAGGGAATGCGCCCAGGGACGTAGAGGCCTGCACCACACAACTTTCTAGGGTGGGGTGTTGGCTGAGGAACTTTGGGTCGCCCGAAGCTGGGCAATTGCAGCGTGCAATCGTCCTATTTACAGGAGCCCCTGTGCTAGCCCTGTACCATGGGCCTAGAAGGACGTCCGTAAGTGCCTCATTAAAGGGCAAAAGTCGTTCAGAGGTGGAAGCCCCTGGTTGACGCACCTCAGTCAGGAGATTAGTCCTGACCTGCACTGAGGGCAGCTCTAGTCCATGGACCTCAGCTGCCCTCTTTACCACCATGGCATAGAATGCTCCCTCCTCCGTAGCCGCTGTTGGCGGAGAAAGCACGCAAGTATCTGGAGAAGTGTCCAGTCCACTTGCCTTCACAAGTTCCCCATACCAGACCAAGTTCTCCTCAGAGACATCCTGGTGTTCCAGAGGGTCCATAGACCCCTCCCATTCCTCTCCTGAGCCTAGTACATCCTCAAAGTGCTGAGGCAACAACATAGCACCCCTGGGTTCAATCGACGTCGGAATCGGCGTCAATCGACGTCGGAATCGGCGTCGAGCGACGTTGTTCCAGCTCCGTGTTGTCAGGGATGAGGATGGGGCTGGCACTGCCGATGGGCACCGGCGGCACTGCAGGCACCAACTTTGGGCCCGACGCCGGATGAGGACGCGTTGGCACAACCGGCGTCGACCCAGATAAAGGATCGGATCCTTGAGGCCCCACTGGCGCCGTGACCAGAATCAACGGCATCAAACCCGATGGGGACCCTTCCGACTCTGCGGGGCCCAAGGGCTCACCAGCGGGGTCATTCCGCTCAAATACTCAGTGCATGGCCTCGTAAAATTATTTTCTTTGAGTGGGAGTCGCTTCGGCTCCTGGAAAGGGAGGGAGGCGCAAAGTCGACTCTGGCTCCGGCCGCGCGGAACCTTGCCTTGAGCATCGGTGCTCCTTACCTTTCTCGACGGCAGACGCCAGCTGAGGTGAAGGTGAAGTCCGCTTGGACTTCCTCTTCTTCTTATGTCTCTTCCCCGAGTGTCCCGAGGACCTCAAATGGTAAGAAGAGGACTTAGGGTTCCGGGAGCGGTGCAGCAACCTCCTCTTCTTCGATCAGGACCGAGACCTCCGTGGAGTCTTGCTGGACGGTGTCGACTGCTGGGCCGCAAGGAGCTTCATCGCTCTCTTCCTCAAGGCCTTCGGAGCCATGGCCCAGCAATCCGAGCACAACTTCGAGTCGTGGTCGTGCTCGAAACACCAAAGACAGACGAGGTGGGAATAGGTGACCGACATCATGCGGTTACAGACACCGCACGGCTTGAAACCTGTCTTCCTCAAAGACATCCCTCGCACACGAAGTGAACATTTTTTTAATTCGACAAAAGTCGAGATACAACCTGCCAAAAAGCGGCAGAGGGGTAGTTCTTCCCAGATCGGCGCTTAACGGGCACGGAAAGAAAAGAACTGACGTCCGTGCGCCTGGGTGGCGCCTATATAGGCACCGCAACGTCATAACCGAGGCTACCGATGCTGACGACATCACGCAAAGCCGAATGGAGTCTCCCGTCGCCGCGCGCAAGGGGTATTGCTCAGCAAAAGTTTCTGGATCCAGCCTGATGCCTGGGAAATTCAAAGGTAAGGAATCTGCAGCTAGAAGTCTCGATCAGATAGCAGAGATCATACTATGCCGAGGAAACATTCCCATTTGTGGTCTCATGAAAAGTATTTGCTTAGGATGTCTGCTCACTCGTTATGGAGCTATTAAAGCAAGAGCTGTATCTCTGTAAAGTGTTGACTTACATAAACCCACACCAGCTCATCATGCTTGCAATGATGCACTGCAGCAGAAGCACTCTTTTTATAGAGGAACACAATGTGAAGCATGCCTTAACTTCCTATGGCACGCACCACTCTTGCAATACCAGTGTAATAGTCTCACCACAGTGGTGTTAATTTGCCACAACACGAAACTAAAAATGACAACTGATAGAAATGAGACCCTGTTTAAACGCATACAGATCAAACAAACAAAGCAGGCTTAAGCACGGGTCAATCGCAAGAAGGGAACATATGGTGTACCCGCCACAAGACACCCTCTAGAATTAGAGACCTAGTCAGCTGAAAGGGTGGGTGGGTAAGTATAAGAAACTCAATAGAGTGAACGTTAATACTGGGAGTCAGTCCTAAATCAGTGACTCCTCACGGTTTAAGGTAGGCTGCAGGAAACAATTTGTGGCTCTAGGTTTTATGGTATTTATTTTTGGGCATTCCCATCTTTCTTTATCTATCCCTTTCTCACTTTACCGGTTTATACCCAAAGTCTTCCATTAAAACAGTTGCAACTAATATTTTTCCATATTGACGTGTGCAAAAATATATGCCATCGGCTAGATGGATGTGGGGTTTTCGTGACTACATTAAGTACCTTATCCAACACAACAATACTTATTTTATTCCTGCACTGTTGAACATGCGTCATGATACTGCATTTAAACGCAAAAGTGATCAAGCAGTGCGAATGTTATTGTTCGTTTGAAGCTGTCGGATTAAAAGCACTGGGAATGGAAATCCAAAGCTTCAAGTTTACTCTGACTGCTCAACCATATGCAGAGACACTGCAAACATGCTCATTCATGGGCGATGAGAAGGAAGGTAAATTCATTTATTGACAAAACCGCCAAAGCATCCGACTCACAATAGGATGCCAAGCAGGAAAAACAGGAAGATTAGATTTTGTTTTGTTAAATAAACGTCTCTCAAATTACCCTCATTTACAAAAATCAATGGAGCATGACTCATGATTAGCGGTGATTCGGGGATCTTTGCTTGTTGGATTTAAGATTAAAGGGAGAGAGGTGTGCTCTGAATGCAGAGCCAGGCTACATGCAAGGACATCTCCTGATTATATATTCTGCATGTTGTTAATCTGAACATTCAGAGAAAGCTAAATAAACTCTTTACACCTCTATGAATGACAGCTAACAGTGAAAACAATGTTTGTGTATGGCTTTCGGTTTAGGTTATTCATTGCAGTGAAAACACAACGGCGGATAACCAAAAGGGTTAACAACTGTTGTAGACTCACTATGGGAAGTGCCTGCTTTCCCCTTGTTCTGCCAGCTCGCCCGGGTCTCGAGAAACCCGAGTGCAGTGGTGGAAAGGCAGTTAGTGTTCTCAGCCGCCTTCTCCCGCCTCTCCCAGGTCTCCACAAACCCGCAGGAGAGGGGAGAGGGGAGAGCGGAGAGCGGCTGTGCCTGCACCAACCAACCTTTCCGCCTGTCAGCGAGGGTCTTTACAGAGCTGCACGAACAGGAGAAATCAACCGGTACTGATAAGTGGCTTCCAAAGAGTCGCTGTCAGCGCAGTGCTGCTCTAAGTGCAGGGGCAGCTTTGGGACGGGAGGGATTAGCATGGCAGAGAGGGTGGTGGAGGTGGCTGGCAGGAGCCCAGGTATTTCCTGTTAATATTTGAAGATGGACGAAGGAGGGTATTTTCAGAGGGTAGTGGGAGTGGATGGCAGGTATTTTTTTTCTAATTGGGGGGAGTGGGACATATGTTGAGGGAGGTGGGGCTGGGTGGCAGGAGGCCAGGTTGTTTTAACATGTTAGGTTATGTAAGGCTTTGCATTACTCTTCTTCCCCTGCGTAAATGTTGACAGCAAGGGCAGATTATTGAGGGAGCCATATATAATAAAAAAATATAGATCGGTGAAAAGTGAATAATGGATGTTTTTTTTACCTCGGTGTTCAGTCTCAGGGACATCATAGATAGCTCGAGCTTCACTATGTTTATTTGTTGTCAATTAGAACCCTTCAGGGAAAAGCATTCCTATTATACACTGTTACCCGCCTATAATTCTATATATGTTTTCCATCTGTATTTTTACCTAGGACAAAATTAATGACACAAGCTCGGGCCATGCACAGTTCTGCTGCAAATTAAGCCTGCCTATCACAACCTGACCAAGCTCCCAGATCTCCAGGCAACCTGATCGAGAGAAGAGTAGCCAAGTGCATCAACCAGAGAATCGGGGAGTTAGAACTACCAGTATAACAGTCACCAAAGGGAGTAACGTAAAAGTGGAGAAATCAAAAGTTAAGGAATCTGCGGCTAGATGTTTCTATCAGATCTATACTTACTGATATATCTAACCCTCCTTCTTCTTGATTCATAGGAGGATTATAAAGCACCACCAGTTGACTGGGAGCAGATAGTGATACGATTCGGCATCAGAAAGAAAAAAAAAAATGGACACGGGGAGACACGCGAGCGCCCGATTCAAGATGGCCGCCCCCCCGGTGAGCTCTCTCCGCATCGGCCCTTAAACGACATTTTTTTCAGCATTTCTTGGCCAGACTTTTGCTTAATATTGTTGGTGGCAGTGTCTGAAGAATTTTGCTTACCGGTGAGGAGCTTTTCCGGTTCCACAGTTTAATGGAAGGGGTGTTTCTTGTTTCCTGGTTCCTCTCCGACCTCTTCAGTCAGGTACAGCCCAGAATTCCAGTCAGGAGGGCGGAGTATTACACTGGGAAAGGATGAGGCTTCGGCCTGGTCACTCCCATAAGCAGTTTTAGCTGCTGCACCTCTCTTTTTGAAGGAATTTCTTTATTGTTAATTCTCGCCTGCATATTTGCTTCTTTTTGACTGCTGAAATTTATTTTAAGCAATATGGAGACCAAAAATATGCAGGTGCAACATAATAAAAGGAAACAAAATATTTCTCCTCCTCCTGTTAAATCTAAAGTGGTGGAGTCTGCTGAACCTTCTTTGTCTTTATTTGATGAGATTCAGGCAATTCGCTCTTACACTGATACTATTGCGTAAGAAATTAAGAACTTGCGAAAAGATATGGATAGTTTGTCAATGAAAATATCTGACAATGCAATTAAAATCCAAGACAATAAAGTCAAAATTGATTCTTTCTCACCGCTAGTGGCTAAGATATCTCCTATGTCTAACCTTCTTCTTGATTTGGAAAATCGTAACAGACAATATAACCTGCGTATTTTTAATTTACCTGAATATGTAGAAGGTAATGACTGCAGGGTATATTTGGAGAACCTACTACCTGGTCTTTTGCGCATAAAATTCCCTGAGAAATTTGAAATTGATAAAGCGCACAGGATTCCTTCTCATCGTAATCCGCATCTTACAAAAACGGGTCAAATGATTTTTAAAGTCTTACGCCACCATCATTTAGTCTTGATAAGGAAAGCGGCACGTGAGATTCCCTCATTAATGGTAAATGGCAAAATTTTCATTCACCAGGATTTTGCTAAAGAAACTGTTAAGACTCGCAAAGAATTTACTGACATTCGCCCACTGTTACGAAGTCTTGGATTTAAATATGGTCTTTTTGATCCTTCAACAATGCGAACCTGGAAGGACGGCTTTTCAAAATCCTTTCAACGACCTGAAGACCTGCGGACTTTTTTGGATCAACATTCCCAGCTTCCTATGGATACACATGAGACTGCTACTTGATTATGATTGTATTAGTTTTTCTGGCTAACCTAATTGTTTAATTCCCTACAGGGCTCTAATGGTTCGGTCATGCTTGCAAAGCGTGTGTGCGTTTCAAGATTGTTATATATGTTATGTGTTGTCGTTATCTATGTTTTGTGCATATCTTTCTTTTCTTTTTCTCCCTACTGTCTTTTTCTAGAGCTACTTCTTTTCCTTTTATGCTTCAAACTTTATTTCCTCTTCTTCTTTCTATTTTCCCTATCTCACTATGGCTAACATTAATAATTTTAAGCTTGTTTCATTGAATGTTAAGGGTCTAAGGCATCCTGTAAAACATACAACATTTTAGATTATTTAGGAAGCCATAAAGCAGATATCTGCTCCATTCAAGAGACACATATTGAAGATAAAGGGGCCGATTCCGATCTCGGTCGGAGGCGCACCCAATACCATTCGGTCGGGAAAAAAGCCATGCGAAAGCCTGTTTCCCGACCGATCCGTACAGCACACCGAATGAGCAAGTACGATGCGTACAACAGCAAAGAATCCGGCCGAGCCGTACTCACCCAAACCAGGTCCTGTTCTCCGACCGAGGCGAATCCGGAAACGCCGAATCGAGTCGCACGGAAGGAAAAATGCAGCCCCGTCCGGCCGGACAAAGTACGATGCGCTTTCCGTACGCGCCGAACCCGTCGCTACGCACGGCACGTCAAAGCATCCGGGAGAGCGCACATAAGCTCCGATTCGCGCCACAACACGATCCACGGCTCCGAGACGAACACGGCAGCGACGAGGACGAGGCGAAGCGACGAGGACGACGCGAAGCAACGAGAAGGACGAACGACACGAACCAACCATGAATCCCTTCGTCCCGATCATACCAATATTCTACATTTACTACCGGAACAGGCACGGACGCGTACGGCGCAGAAGGTAAGCCAGACACCAACCACGAAACACATACAACACGTACACGACACATCACACACACACACAGGGATGCAGAATATACTTACACCAGCAACAGCAGCACCATAGGGGCGGGATGCCCATCACCAATGCCACATATGCACACAGGGGCCTGAATGCGCACCACCACCCCTACCCAGGGGTGGCATGATGCCTACCACTACTACCACCCTTACCCAGGGGGGGCAGGATGCCTACCACCACTACCACCCTTAGCCAGGGGGGCAGGATGCTTACCACCACTAACACCCTCACCCAGGGGGCAGGATGCCTACCACTACTACCACCCTTAGCCAGGGGGCAGGATGCCTACCACTACTACCACCCTCACCCAGGGGGGCAGGATGCCTACCACTACTACAACCCTCACCCAGGGGGCAGGATGCCTACCACTACTACCACCCTTAGCCAGGGGCAGGATGCTTACCACTACTACCACCCTCACCCAGGGGGGCAGGATGCCTACCACTACTACCACCCTTAGCCAGGGGGGCAGGATGCCTACCACTACTACCACCCTTACCCAGGGGGCAGGATGCCTACCACTACTACCACCCTCACCCAGGGGGGCAGGATGCCTACCACTACTACCACCCTTAGCCAGGGTGGGCAGGATGCCTACCACTACTACCACCCTCACCCAGGGGGGCAGGATGCCTACCACTACTACCACCCTCACCCAGGGGGGCAGGATGCTTACCACTACTACCACCCTCACCCAGGGGGGCAGGATGCCTACCACTACTACCACCCTTAGCCAGGGGGCAGGATGCCTACCACTACTACCACCCTTAGCCAGGGGGCAGGATGCCTACCACTACTACCACCCTCACCCAGGGGGCAGGATGCCTACCACTACTACCACCCTCACCCAGGGGGGGCAGGATGCCTACCACTACTACCACCCTCACCCAGGGGGGCAGGATGCCTACCACTACTACCACCCTTAGCCAGGGGCAGGATGCTTACCACTACTACCACCCTCACCCAGGGGGGCAGGATGCCTACCACTACTACCACCCTTAGCCAGGGGGCAGGATGCTTACCACTACTACCACCCTCACCCAGGGGGGCAGGATGCCTACCACTACTACCACCCTCACCCAGGGGGGCAGGATGCCTACCACTACTACCACCCTTAGCCAGGGGGCAGGATGCCTACCACTACTACCACCCTTAGCCAGGGGGGCAGGATGCCTACCACTACTACCACCCTCACCCAGGGGGGCAGGATGCCTACCACTACTACCACCCTCACCCAGGGGGGCAGGATGCCTACCACTACTACCACCCTTAGCCAGGGGGCAGGATGCTTACCACTACTACCACCCTCACCCAGGGGGCAGGATGCCTACCACTACTACCACCCTCACCCAGGGGGCAGGATGCCCACCACTACTACCACCCTCACCCAGGGGGCAGGATGCCTACCACTACTACCACCCTCACCCAGGGGGGCAGGATGCCTACCACTACTACCACCCTTAGCCAGGGGGCAGGATGCCTACCACTACTACCACCCTTAGCCAGGGGGCAGGATGCTTACCACTACTACCACCCTCACCCAGGGGGGCAGGATGCCTACCACTACTACCACCCTTACCCAGGGGGGCAGGATGCCTACCACTACTACCACCCTCACCCAGGGGGCAGGATGCCCACCACTACTACCACCCTCACCCAGGGGGCAGGATGCCCACCACTACTACCACCCTCACCCAGGGGGCAGGATGCCTACCACTACTACCACCCTCACCCAGGGGGGCAGGATGCCTACCACTACTACCACCCTCACCCAGGGGGCAGGATGCCCACCACTACTACCACCCTCACCCAGGGGGCAGGATGCCTACCACTACTACCACCCTCACCCAGGGGGCAGGATGCCTACCACTACTACCACCCTTAGCCAGGGGGCAGGATGCTTACCACTACTACCACCCTCACCCAGGGGGCAGGATGCCCACCACTACTACCACCCTCACCCAGGGGGCAGGATGCCTACCACTACTACCACCCCCACTCATAGGATGGACAATGCATGACACAACCAGCACACCACAACCTAGGGAATGCAAGAAGAAGACATCCCCCAACACCATGACAAGCGTGTGTAGACTGTGTCAAATGCCTACAACACCGAACATGACTTTGAACATACAATGTGACCCCCTAGCACATGTGCCACACATATATGTGTGTGGCACCCACAATGCAAGCAGGCCATGACCATTGTGGCAATGGGGTCCAAACCCCCATCATCACAGTGACCAAAATGTAAGTGTGGGGTCCATAGCTGCAGCACATTTCGAACATTGTGGCAATGGGGTCCAAACCCCCATCATCACAGTGACCAAAATGTAAGTGTGGGGTCCATAGCTGCAGCACATTTCGAACATTGTGGCAATGGGGTCCAAACCCCCATCATCACAGTGACCAAAATGTAAGTGTGGGGTCCATAGCTGCAGCACATTTCGAACATTGTGGCAATGGGGTCCAAACCCCCATCATCACAGTGACCAAAATGTAAGTGTGGGGTCCATAGCTGCAGCACATTTCGAACATTGTGGCAATGGGGTCCAAACCCCCATCATCACAGCGACCAAAATGTAAGTGTGGGGTCCATAGCTGTAGCACATTTCGAACATTGTGGCAATGGGGTCCAAACCCCCATCATCACAGTGACCAAAAGGTAAGTGTGGGGTCCATAGCTGAAGCACATTTCGAACATTGTGGCAATGGGGTCCAAACCCCCATCATCACAGTGACCAAAATGTAAGTGTGGGGTCCATAGCTGCAGCACATCTTGAACATTGTGGCAATGGGGTCCAAACCCCCATCATCACAGTGACCAAAAGGCAAGTGTTGACAAAGTAAGAGGTGCAACTGCCAAACTGCATGGATGATTCCTGGTCACAGAACAACAAACACATCAGTGGCAAAGTAGTGTATGTGTCCCATTGCAACATAAATTGGGGGAGCCAAATCCTGCAGTGCAAATAAGACATAACTTTGGCCATGTGCAGACAAACAACACCCATGGGGGCTGACACCGTCAACAATCATCAATGACACAATGACAGAAGTGACCATCCGAATGCAGACCCACATATTTGCACCAATGGGCACACACATGCAGATACCCTGTGGAGACTGCAGATGTGAGGCGAACAGATACCATACCATGGCAGCAATGGGACACACAATCAACAATTAGCAACAAATGAGGGCTCCCGTCCCATCAGCCTGGTCATGGAAGTGCCAATGGAATCATCAGCACAGATCCAACACACTTGTATAGCAATGTTGCACTGACAACACAGATGAGTCCTTCCCCATTGATGCCCAAACCTGCATGTTCATTGGAGATGGCCACACGGTCAGGGAAGTAGACGAATAGAACAATGGCAGGCACAACAGATGTGCAGGGGTGGAAGCCACAGATGTGAAGTTGCCAATCTAAGTAGGAAATCTCATTGCCAAATACTGAACACATGACACCCTCAGATGCTGCTATGGATGACATGGATACACCACAGGATAGGACACATAACCCCTGGACCACATGGGTTCCTGCACAGTAACACTTCATTATCATGAGACCAAATATCACCATCACTGCAGCAAGGGCATGGTTAGCATCATCAACATCATGTACATCAGAAGCAAAAGCACTAGAGAACAGAAAGTTGCTTTATTCAGCATATGTGGCATTAAAAGTAGAAGTCCGGTGAGAACATAAACAAAGGCCAATGGCCAGTCCATCAACAAAGTCACAAGTGGGTGACAGTGGCAGATGCCACCCTACACATGCCTGCACAAAACCAGGGACAATCCACTAGGAGGGGCAACCGGGGGGTAGGCCAGGCACCGCAGGGACAGGATCAGGGCTCACCAGGAGGAAGCAGGGAAGGGGTGGTGGGTGCTGGAGAGCCACTGACAACTGCAGTGGAGGTGTCTGACATGGTGTGTGCCGGCACAACTGGGGGCATGGCTCAGATGTTGTGGGTGCCGGCACCACTGCAGTGGACCCTGCAGATGGAGTGGACAGGTCCGCCACTGCAGTGCCCAAGTCAGACAGGGTGGTAGTGGACTCCACTGCAGTGCCTACCACCAGGGGAGGAGAATGGGGAACAGGCAAGGTGGGCTGGACAGAGGGGAGGACACCCTCACCACATCAGTGGCACAGACAAGCGCAGCGGGGGGTGTGGTGCCGGGAGAGCAAGTGGCAGGGGGAGAAGGCCGGAGCCTCTTGGGGATGGTATATCTGTGGGTGGGGAACCTGGGGCAGGGTGTGGCGGGGGCACCTGTGGAGTGGGGGCCTGAGGGATGGAGGAAGGTGACCTGGTGCTTGAGCTGCAGGGCGGCGGCGGGGTCTTGCTCTTACCACTCCGGGGGACTTGCGGGTGGGGGCCTCAGTCTGTCTGCGCCTGGGGGAGGGTGTCCGGGGGCGAGGGGCACTCTGCTCCGTGTGGGGGCTTCCTCTTCCCCCTGGATGCTGGGGCAGCTGGATCGGAGGGGAAGAGGCCGAGGTCACTGAGGAAGAGGCGCTGGGTCTTTGGGGTTGCAGGTGAGGCAAGGGAGGGTGCTTTGGAGGGAGAGGCAACTGAGGACTGCGCAGTGCCCGTGGATGCGTGTGTGTGTACCAGGGCCCCATCCCCTGTGAGTCTGGTTTCAGTCCCCTGACTGTGCGTGCGTGTGCGTTTAGTTTGTGGCGTGTGTCTGTGTGCTGGATGTGTGTGTGCTGGTGTGTGCCTGTGCCGGTGTGTGTGTGCTTGGGACGGGCAAGGTGCTGGGGAGTGTGGATGGAGCAGAGGCAGGAGGGGTGAGGGACTGTCTGAGGAGGGACACTGCTGCCGTCAGGGAGGAGTCCATGGACCTGTTGCCCCTCTGTAGGTCAGACATGCCCGATGAGATGCCCTCCATGAACGACACCAGCTGAGTCAACAGTGCGGTGTGTGCATGGAGGACACTCAGCATGGCTGTCTGCCCTACATGGAGCTGGCGAAGGAGGTACACAGACTCCTCACTCAGGGCAGCAGGGGACACAGGGGCAGGGGGTGCGGTGCCTGGGCCAAAGGAGACACGCTCCCGAACATGGGAGCCTCCACGGACCTTGGGAATGGGAGCCGATGGGAGGGCGGTGGTGGTGCTGGTGGTGGCGGGGACAGCAACACTAGCTGGGGTGTGGTGGCTGCTGACACCCGCCTCCACAAGGGAGTCATCCTCCGAGTTGCTCTGGTCCTCAGCTGAGGTGGATGGTGCTGAGGATTCCTCGGTGTGGCTCCCCTCGCCCTTCGTGCCACTGGGCCCCTCCGACCACTCCTCGGCTGCTGACCCAGTCTGGCTCTCTGGCTCCTCCTGGTCCGTGGAGCTGTCCCCTTCCGTGGCCATGGATGTATCTGCAAACAATGGGGAAACAGACAGACATCAGTCACCTGCACCAAACGCACACACCACTGTGAGCACAGCACATCACAGAGCAAGCCCTGGCATCATTAGTTGTACATTGCTAAAAGTGCCCTAACTGAACAGGAGAAGCCAATTGTCAGTCTGATGCCAAGCATGGCACTCACATCCCACATGGCCTTGCACCCATCTGTCTGGTGTCTGTTGGATTGCAACACCCCAGTGTGGACACATGCACCAAGTACACAGTAGTTGGACAGTGCAGAGGACACGGTGTGGACACATCACAGCTCTTGCCACTGAGTGAGTACAGGTTTCCGGATGAAAGGGATGCCCAGAGTCAAATAGGAAATGCATGTGATGCATACCAGCGACAGACACCATGATGCACCCATGTCCTGATAGCCAGCGCCACTATGGTGTGCATGTAGCACATGTCACTCCCCTGCAGGACCACAAATAAGTTGACACATGCCATGGCAGAGGCATGACTGTTAAGTCATACATCACTGTCTCAGTGATGTATGACTTGGCAGCCAGACAACAACACTATGCACTGTGTCACAATAGTAGGTCATGGGGAATGCAAGTCCTGGAGCTGCACAAGTGCACATGTACATCCCCCACACAACACATCATCTCAACCCTCATCTGTCCAGGTCACACCTATTGGACATATGGGAGACCTGTGACACTACCCTCTGAACCTGAGCCCCTCACAATTTGCTGTGAATGGGGAACAGCTGCCTGAACATCACATTCGCATACCCCAGTCTGCACGGGCAGCTGATCAAACACCTATGTGACACACAAGTATCGTCTCCTATGGTCACATCTCCAGGGGCATGCTGAGCCCCTACCAAGAAACACCCCAGCAGTCCTGGCAACTAATCCACAGCACACTGACACAGAGGCAGACTCCGGAGGGGTCAAATCACTGTGCACAATGTGTCAGCTGATACACGGGAGTGGGAGTACAGAGTGCATTGCATGGCCTGGAGTAGGCATGACTGTCCTGCTCCACATGAATGAGGGATGTGCCCTGGACAGTGGATAGCTGGCTATGTATGTGTGACACACGTAATCTGCACACTCCTGGGGCACAAACATTGTTCCCACCCGCTGCATGGGCGTGTGCCACATACCCCAGGCACATGTGGTGGCTCAGCTCAGCAAGTGGACCGCATATCAAAGCAACACGCAGATCACATGTCCAAACCCAGGCGTTGTGTGAACAATGGACCCACCCATGATGCCCACAACAGAGTTAGGGAAACAGATGCTGTCCCCCACCTTTAGTGAAGCAAACTGCAAGGACACAGTCCCAAGTGACACAATTCCCTGACTGTAAGGGCCACACCTGGGTATCAGATGAGCAGTGGGCAGTGCACAATAGAGGGACATGGCTCCTGGACAACATGACTGCTGCACTGTGGCAGTTGAACCAGGCCAGAGGAGGGCACAAAGCATGTAATACAGAGTTCACAGTGCAGTCTTTGACTCACCCCTCCTTGCTGCTGTCTGGCCTTCAGCTGCCCATCCAGGTCTGGAAAGACCACCGCCAGGATCTGGAGCATGTGGGGGTCAGGGTCCGTGTTCCGCCCCTCCTGCGAGGAGGCGACAGCTTCAGCTGGACCCGTGCAATCCTCCGGGTCCAGCCCCGAAGGTCCTGCCACCTCTTCTGGCAGTTGCGGATCCGGCGCTTGTAGACCCCCACGGACCGGACAGCCCGGACGATGTCCTTCCAGATTTCCTGCTTCCGATGGGCATTAACCTGTCAGGATGACAAAGTGAAAAGGCCATTACCACACATGCAACATATCCGTGCATGACACAATGGTATATACATGTCTCAATCACAGGGGCACATGATGTATACAGGCAGTGCAACGCTGACCATGGACAGTTTGCCAGACGTCACTACATGGTATCATTGCATGGGAAGTAAAACCATGTTCAAATGCACTGTCACTGCACCATACCTGTCCAGTGCAAGTCACTACACACTATGGGGGGTGACAACTACTCAGTGAGCCTGCTAGCCAGTGGCGTGCAGACTCTCAGCCTTGCTAGTCAGACAAAATGCACATTCAGAAAGGCAGTGCACAGAACACTCACCTGCTCCCCTGGTGTCCCATACAGCTTGCTGTACTGTGGAAGTAGGCTGTCCAGCAGGGCCTGGTTCTCTTCAAGGCTGAAGGCTGGGGCTCTCTCCACAGTACGTGCCATTGCAGGGTCCAGAGGGGCAGAGACAGCAGCAGTGCAGTGGCAGATGTCGTCTTGGAGCATGTAGTGCAGGCAAGTGGGCTCTCAGGGGAACAGCCAGCAATATATATGTGCTGGAGAGGCAGATACTGTCCCTTGTGTCCAAAGTGATAGGTCCAAGTCGTTTGCATCTTCTGAATCTGGCCAATCCATGGAATAGCAGCACCAAAACACGCCCACAGCATCCTTCAAAATTTCAACTTCATGACATACATGATTTTGCAACATTGTTGTGGGTGACCAACTGATTTTCCAGCAACCGACTCGTTCGAATATTCGAAAACGCGTCCGTTGCCAGGCAAGCCCATTGTCAATGGGTGTGCACCGATCGGTCCATTGCGGTACAATGCGCACAGGGGTACAACGCGTACCCGCACACATTGAAAGCAATGGGCCGGCCGGAGGCACCGATCGGTCCATTGCTGTTCAACGCGCACAGGGGTACAACGCGTACCCGCACACATTGAAAGCAATGGGCTGGCCGGAGGCACCGATCGGTCCATTGCTGTTCAACGCGCACAGGGGTACAACGCGTACCCGCACACATTGAAAGCAATGGGCCGGCCGGAGGCACCGATCGGTCCATTGCTGTTCAACGCGCACAGGGGTACAACGCGTACCCGCACACATTGAAAGCAATGGGCCGGCCGGAGGCATCGATCGGTCCATTGCAGTTCAACGCGCACAGGGGTACAACGCGTACCACACACATTGAAAGCAATGGGCCGGCCGGAGGCACCGATCGGTCCATTGCAGTTCAACGCGCACAGGGGTACAACGCGTACCCGCACACATTGAAAGCAATGGGCCGGCCGGAGGCACCGATCGGTCCATTGCAGTTCAACGCGCACAGGGGTACAACGCGTACCCGCACACATTGAAAGCAATGGGCCGGCCGGAGGCACCGATCGGTCCATTGCTGTTCAACGCGCACAGGGGTACAACGCGTACCCGCACACATTGAAAGCAATGGGCCGGCCGGAGGCACCGATCGGTCCATTGCTGTTCAACGCGCACAGGGGTACAACGCGTACCCGCACACATTGAAAGCAATGGGCCGGCCGGAGACACCGATCGGTCCATTGCTGTTCAACGCATCACTGTACATGTGACTGGCATATGTCAGCATGCCTGTCTCAGATGGACATATGCCAGCCACAGATAGCTCCCAGGGAGGGAGGGGCACACCTACATCACGGCAGCCTGTCCAAACTTTATCATAAGGCATGTAAGGCTGCATTTCCTATTGTGTGTATGTTGGTGTACATGTTGTCCTGTGGGTGTCACCTGTGGGCAGCCACCCCCAGGCTGTGCACGTGTTCATGGGGACAGGATCCTGGGTGTTACGTGTACGTGACCACTGTGATGTGCAACTGTTCATATCTGTGCATGTGCCATGGTCACATTTCACAGTGGTGTATGTGTATGTCATGTCACATACCCCGTGAGTCCCATGTGGGACGGTATGTTTGAGCCAGGGTGTCCCAGTGGCACAATAGTGATGGTCCTCCACAGTCTTTGTGCATGTGGTGTTTACAATGTCTCTGATTTCATGTGCACAATGGGAGACAGTCTCCACATCCACGTTGTGTGTGCATGGACCCTGATGTTGTGCGTGTGTGTCACAGACGTCCATGTCTGTCCTGCCGTGGCAAGTGGGGCCACTACCTGTGGGGGTCATGGTTGTTTTGCTGTGGTGTATACATGATACTCCATGTAATGCCAGTGTCCATGTGGCATTACAGGGTCCCTGGGAATGTACCTGTCGTTGAGCTGTGGTGCCTGGGGCACATCTGTCCTCACATGTCCCTGTTTGGGGTTATTGTGACACGGCAGCAGGAGATGGGAACTGTGACACGGCCTCATGATATCCAATGGGCCAACCTGGGACAAATTGATGCCACCTGTTGGACCGTGTTGACAAATGTTGGCCATGTATGTACCATACATGTCCTTCCGGTACTGCACACTTCATGTAGTTGTGCCTCATAATGATGTATGTTGGGATCTTGAGTGTGTTCAATGCCGCATATGTGGGGTGACTGACAATCTTGCTTACTTCTCCTCTGCACTGCAGGGCTCCTGCTGTCCATCGGCCATTCCCAGACCTGGCAACGATGGTGGAACGGGACAGCATCCGACGGTACCGCTTCACCAGGCAGCTGATTGAGGATTTGGCAGTGCAGTTGTCCCCACATTTGCAGCCTGGCCGGCCGTATCCTACAGTGCTGACCCCCAAGGTGAAGGTGATGGCAGCCCTACACTTCTTTGCCACTGGTACCTTCCAACATACTGTGGCGACTGCTGGTGGGATGTCACAGACCATGTTCAGCCGTGTGCTCCGCGATGTTTTGGCGGCAATGTTGCTCTTCCTGAACCGGTACATCTATTTCCCTAGACTGCGACGACTCACTGACGTGAAGAGTGACTTTTATGCCCTGGGGAGGATGCCGCATGTAATTGGCTCCATTGATGGGACACATGTGGCTTTGGTACCACCACAGGCCCAGGAGCAGGCCTACAGGAACCGCAAGCACTACCACTCGGTCAATGCACTGGTGGTGTGTCTTGCAGACATGACCATCACACACGTGTGTGCCCGTTTCCCTGGTTCAGCACACGATGCCTTTGTGATGAGGAGTAGTCGCATCCCCAGGATGATGGCACAGATGCAGAACCAGCGTGCCTGGCTTGTCGGTGTGTACTGACTTTGTGCCATTGTGTGTGATCTGATCTGTAGTATTCTGCCCACTTTTCCAAGTCAGCTAATGTGCACTTGTCTGTCCGTAGGTGACTCGGGATACCCCAACATGCCGTGGTTGCTGACACCCCTCAGGAACCCTGTGACACCTGCCCAGATGCACTACAATGAGGCACATGGTCGGACCAGGAGAGTGATTGAGCGGACCTTTGGTCTCCTGAAGAGCCGCTTCCGCTGCCTGGACAAGACCGGAGGGTCCCTCCCATATGCCCCTGCGAAAGTGTGCAAGATTATCATCGTCTGCTGCATGCTCCACAACCTGGCAGTGCGGAAGGAGTTGCCTCTCATCCATGATGACAATGACCAACATCCGCCACCTGTGGAGGATCCTGGCCTGGACCACGATGCCAGTGACGATGATGATGATGATGATGGTGATGGTGATGTCCGCACACAGCTCATCACCAACTTCTTCAGCTGAATGTGAGTATCCTGAGGTGTCATGTCAATGATGTGAGTTGGCATGATGTGTGGGTGGTGCTCTGGTGCTGTGGGAGTGTGTCCATGGGCCACTTGACTGGATGTGTGTTGCGATGTGTGGTGACAGGTGGGCTGTACTCCCCAACAGTGTTGACATGCTAACTTGGTTCTGGGTGGGTATCTTGTAACATGTATTGTGCATGTGTTTTGCTGTTCTGTCCTGTACTCCATTGCTTTTGACTGTGTGTCATTTCTGTCCTTCACAGGGTACTTTCAGATTCATTTGGTCAACTGTGTACACCGACGACGTGATTGCACATCCAGGCTGGTAGCTGTTGTGTCCCTACAGGTGATGTGCGCCACACCCATGGACTTCCTTCCGTCTACAGTTGTTGACTGTGTGCCCGCTGCCAGGTGGGGTTACCTTGCATCTGTAGTGGTTACGGCATGTTGCAACTGTGTAATAAACCTGTGCTTCACTTTGTGATGTGCGTTGTCTGTGGTCACACATTTGACTGCCATTTGCTTACTGCACCTGTGGGCTACTTGACTACAACTGGGAATGGGTGTGGTGTCTGTGCATTGCACCGTCTTCCCTGGCAACATCAGTGTAGGCAATGAGTCAGATGGCCTAGGTGTGTATGTGTCGTGTAGCCCTGGTGGTGTGTCTCCCTCATGTGTGTCACGTTGCCTGTACTCACATGCCTGTGTTGTCCTTGCTGTTGCAGTTCGCATACACACTGTAATTTTGCAGTTCATCATCCCCATAACAGCACCCACGTTGGAATCACGACAGAGGCAAGTATGGTGTATTGGTGTGTTTATTGTGATACATTTGTGTTAATAGTGCATAGGATGGGTTGTGCTGTACATGAATCTTGCAATCCCAAGTTCCTAGGTGAATTGAAAGTCCGGGTAGACAGGATCCCCAGTATCGGGCCACAGTTGTCTGACACATTGGTCCAACTTGTACTCCCCATGCAATGTGTGGGAGTAGTGTTGCCGTCAACAGGGTGAACAGTCTGTGCACAAAGGCGAACATCCAGAACAGGTTCAGGCTTCCTGGGAGTTGCGCTTGGCCATCGGCCTCTCACTTTTCCCTCCTCGGACGACCCCTCTTCTTGGGGGGGGCCTCAAGTGCAGGCTGCTGCGGTGCAGGGGACTCTCCGCCAGAGTCCTCCTCCCTCCCTGTGGCAGTTGCAGTTTGTTCGGCACCAGATGTTGTTGGCACACAGGGAGGTGTGGACTGGTTGCTGTTCATCTGGCGGGGACATTGTAAAATGTCCCTGTGCACCGCCGTCATCTCATGCAGTGCATCCCACTTGGACTCCACGCGGGACATGTGTGAGTCCACACGGGACATGTGTGACTCCACGTGGGACATGTGGGAGTCCAAGCGGGCATGATGGGCAGCCTGCTGCTGTTTAATGTCTCTGAGGAGCCCCACTACCTGGCTGAGCTCTCCGGTGCTGGACTGGTACGCATCAGCTATGCGTACCAGTTGTGGGTCATCATGCACACCAGCAACGTCTGCAAGCAGCGACCTCTGTCTCCCACCCCTCCCACCACCCCTGCTGACATGTGCAGTGCGTGCAGTGGCACGCACAGTTGACCCTGGTCCACCTTGGGGGTTGGTGGTGGTGTCCATGGCCCCAGGTTGGTCCAGGGTCACTGTGCTGGTGTTGCTCCTTATTCTGTCCATGTCGGCAGGGATGGTATTCGTGGTGACAGTCGTTGGAGGGGTGGGTGCAGGGGGTGCAGCTGGTGGTCCTGCTGGTGCTGCAGCTGGTGGTCCTGCTGGTGCTGCATGTTGACTTGCACCGGATGTGCCAGGTTGTTCTTCATCATCCGAGGAGGACAGAGGCTGTACGACGCCAGTGAGCTCGGCATCCTCTTGAGCCTGGGACTGGGACTCCTCAGCGTCTGCTGCTGTGTCCCCATCATCACCTGTTTTTGGGAGACACAAACAATGTATGTCATGTTTCTGCAGGCATCAATGGTTGACACACATGACAGTTGTGACTGTGCCTCTGGGTGCGGGCCTGTACATTGCATTGTCCTGAGTCGTCACAGTCAGGGGTTGATATTGGTGTGGCACATTGTCCTGCATTATTTGGGCATTTCTATGTATTTTCTGGGGTGTGAACATGGTCTGCATTGGTTGTGTTTGGTTGGCAGCCGGACCTCCTTCCCACCCACCCAGCCAGTCAGTTATCCCACCATGGAACGTGCTTGCGTTGCAGGGAGTGTAAGTTGTCTCTCAGGATGTCAGTCAGTGGTGTCCTGCTGTTTGTTGGTGCACAGTTGCCAGCAGGGCCTTGTGCTCCCCACAGCAGTAGCCAGTGTCAGCCATCTTGTGAGTCCTTCTCCACTCCCTGTGATGTGAGCATGGTTCAGGGTGGTGTTGATGGGACAGTTGTGGGGGTGACCAATATCAGTGACTACGACTCCCATCATGCTATTGCCTCCACCCCCTTCCCAGCATGCCCATGCTTCCTTCCTTTTGACTCTGCTTCCCTGTGGGGTGGGCTGGCTGTGCTGACAGGATGGCTGGGAGTGTTGTCCTGGCAGTTGTTTGGCTAAAAGTCCCAAGAGTGTCCCTGTGCTTCACACAACATAACCCAGGGTGGTGGTTCTTTGTGGGATCTTGTGTTAGGATGGGGGGCATTGCATTCTACCAGGTGGGTTCTGTGGAGTTTGTGTTGGGGTGTGTGTGAGGGGAGGTGCTTGTGACTATGGTCAGTGCTGCAAGTCCTCCTTCCCACCCAGCTAGCCAGATATCCCACCATGGAACGTGCTTGCATTGCAGGGAGTGTAAGTTGTCTCTCAGGATGTCAGTCAGTGGTGTCCTGCTGTTTGTTGGTGCACAGTTGCCAGCAGGGCCTTGTGCTCCCCACAGCAGTAGCCAGTGTCAGCCATCTTGTGAGTCCTTCTCCACTCCCTGTGATGTGAGCATGGTTCAGGGTGGTGTTGATGGGACAGTTGTGGGGGTGAGCTATGTCTGTGACTACGACTCCCATCATGCCATTGCCTCCAACCCACTTCCCAGCATTCCCATACTTACTTGCTTTTGTGTGGGGTTCAGTGTGTGTGGGTGTGAGAGCAATGGCAAGATGGCTGACAGTGGTGTCCTGCTGTTGGTTGGTGTGCAGTACCCAGCATGCCCTTGTGCTCCCCACGACACAGCAACAGTGTCAGACATCTTTGATGGGCCTTTCCACTCTCTGTGGGATGTGCATGCGTGAGTGTGAGCTTGCTGGGCCATGTGGTGGGGGATGTAGAGCTGTGACTACGACTCCCATCATGCTATTGCCTCCACCCCCTTCCCAGCATGCCCATGCTTCCTTCCTTTTGACTCTGCTTCCCTGTGGGGTGGGCTGGCTGTGCTGACAGGATGGCTGGGAGTGTTGTCCTGGCAGTTGTTTGGCTAAGAGTCCCAAGAGTGTCCCTGTGCTTCACACAACATAACCCAGGGTGGTGGTTCTTTGTGGGATCTTGTGTTAGGATGGAGGGCATTGCATTCTACCAGGTGGGTACTGTGGAGTTTGTGTTTGGGGGGGGGTGAGGGGAGGTGCTTGTGACTATAGTCAGTGCTGCAAGTCCCCCTTCCCACCCAGCCAGCCAGATATCCCACCATGGAACGTGCTTGCATTGCAGGGAGTGTAAGTTGTCTCTCAGGATGTCAGTCAGTGGTGTCCTGCTGTTTGTTGGTGCACAGTTGCCAGCAGGGCCTTGTGCTCCCCACAGCAGTTGCCAGTGTCAGCCATCTTGTGAGTCCTTCTCCACTCCCTGTGATGTGCGCATGGTTCATGGTGGTGTTGATGGGACAGTTGTGGGGGGGCAATATGTGTGACTGCGACTCCCATGATGCTATTGGCTACACTGACTTGGCCAGCATACACAGAATTCCTTCCTTTGAGTGTTCTTCACTGTGTGTTGGTGTTGTTGTGGTGGCTACATGTCTGGATGTGTTTGTTAGTTCTATTTGTGCCACTGCCTAGCTGTAGTTGTAGTTGTGTTTGTACATGTGTTGGCACAGTTGGATGTGACTTTTTTGATGGCATGTGTTGTGTTTATCTGACTGACATACACATTTTGGGATTATTCTGTTCTGGTTGCTGTGTAATTGCTATGAGTGCATGGTTTGACTCTCCCTTGACAGTGATGTGTGTGTGTTTTGTGGCAGTATATTGTGTACATTTGTTGTGTACTCACCAGGCTCTGGGATGTCCTCTAGTCCATATACGCTCACTGGTGGAAGGATGGCCCGCACCTTCTCCTCCCAGGGCCTGAGGTATATTGGCTTGGCAGGAGGGCCACTGCCGGTGTGTTGGCTGTTGATGTAGTCTTGCTTCAGCATTTTCCGTACCCTCCTGCGCACGTCATACCACCTGTTCTGGATGTCGGTCTTTGTGCGCCGACATGGTGATTGGGCGTTCACCCTGTTGATGATCCTCTCCCACATCTTGGTTTTCTGCGACATGGGGGTCTGTTGGACCAGTGTGCCAAACAGCTGTGGCTCCACCCTGAGGATCTCGTCTACCATGACTTCCAATTCACTATCTAGGAACTTGGGATTCTTCTTGGGGGCATGGTGATGGGTGGTGATGGTGGGTGATGTGTGTGTTGGTGTGCAGGTGAGGGTGTGTGAGTGTGTGTTTTGCTGGGTGTATGTGAGGTAGGTATTTGTTGGTGTGCTGATGGTGTGTGGCTTGTGTGAGGGATGAGCTGTGGGTGTGTGGTTGCTTTCTCTTGGGTGCTGGCAGTGGAATGGCATTTGCAAAGGCTCATGGTAGTGATTTGTGTCCTTTATATAGGTGGAGTTGTGGGTGTGTCTTTGTTCTCTGTCCCCACCCCCCAGTATTTATTGGCTTGGTAATTGCTTGTTTGGCCTTTTTTGGGTGAATTTTCCTTTGTACTGTCTGTGTATGTTGGAAACGTTCTTGTGACCGAGTCGGACCCTGCATTGGTCTCGTACGGTGTTCTCCGTTTCGTTCACGCTGTGTTTGTGCAGTTTTCTATGCTGCGTACGCGTCGGTCGCGGTGTATTGTGTTGCTTCGGCTCGGTTTTGTATGCGTGTCGGTCGTACGGCTTGTCCTCCGTCCGACTCGCTCGTGGTTTTCGCGCCTTGCATCGTACTTTGCGGTTTGGAGTTCGCGTGTACGTTTCGGTCGGATTTGTTCCGGGTGCGTGTCGGTCGGTTGGATTCGCGTGTTTTTCCGGCCGGATTGCTGCTTTCCGTGCGGCTCGGTCGGTCGACTTTGTTTCGGTACGTGTCGGTCGGATTTTTCGCGCCTTGCATCGTACTTGGCGTGTCGTGCGCCACGGGTACGTGTCGGTCGGTATTTTTTCCGGATCCGAGTCGGTCGGTGCTTTTTCCGGCCCGAATCGGAATTGACCCCAAAGTGTTAGCTTTTATGAAGAAAAAGTGGGTTGATTCTATTATTTCTTCTCCCGCGGTAGGCAAAAAAAATGGTGTTGCTATCCTTTTCGCAAAAAGATTGCATTGTCAAATATTAAGTAAATCCATAGACACAGAAGGTAGATATATTATAGCAAAAGTTAAAATTCAAGATACAGTTATGTTTTTAATTAATGTATATGGACCAACAGTTGATGACCCTAATCTTTGGTATATTCTAAACACTGAAGTTCTCAAGTTGGGTAATGTCCCACTTATAGTTGGAGGAGATTTCAACCTTGTACATGACCCTTTATTAGATAGATCATCTCACACTAAATTTCGTCCAGCCAGAGCATTTTTTACTCTAAAATCTTTTTTAAAACAACTAAGTTGGTGGATATTTGGTGATTGCATTATCCTACTGAAAAATCGTTCATTTTTTTCTCAAGCCCTCATAATTCTTATTCAAGTTTGGACTATCTATTAATTTCTCGACAATTAATTAATTCAGTTGTTACTCCTAATATTTGTAATAACGATATTTCTGATCATGCTTTGGTTTCTCTGGTATTGCACCTTGACTCAAATTTTAAAGCTCAATCCAGATGGCGTATGAACACTAACATTATTCTGAATGAATATAATAAACCAAAAATTCTAAATGCACTTCAAGATTACTTTCATCTTAACCCAGAAGGCTCGACGTCTATGGTGAATCGATGGGATGCTTTTAAAGCTTATATTAGAGGGACTTCCATTTCTCTTATGGCACATGAAAACAAAACCTTTAATTCCAAAATTAAAGATTTAGACAAACAAATTGCAAAATTTGAAAGTCTTTTTATTACTTCTAATGATCCTCAATTCAAAATAAAATTACAAAAATTGCATTATGAATTTAATTCAATTTTAAGTAGAAGAGCTGGTATACAACTTTCTAACTCTAAAGCCAAATTTTGTTTTAATGCCAACAGATCTGGTCGACTCTTGGTCAACTATTTACGTATTAAAAAAGAAAAAACTCTAATAAATTCAATTCATGGTCCAAATGGGAAAATTGCATTGTCACAAAAAGATATTGTTTATGAATTTTTAAATTATTACTCTAATCTATATAATAAGCCTCAATTCGATGATCCTTCCCTGATTGATCGTTTTATTGACCTGTGGATTACCTAAAGTTCTGCAGTTGACTAAAGATAAATTAGATTTGCCTATTACTCAAGAAGAAATACAATTTGCTATTAAATCTCTTAAACAAAATAAATCCCCAGGTCCTGATGGAATTCCAGCAAAATTTTATAAAGAATTTGATTTGCAACTTATTCCTCATTTGTTTAAACTTTGTTCCTTTTCTAGTGCTTCTGGTTCAACTTCAGGATACTTTACTGAAGCTTTGATTGTTGTTTTACCAAAACCTAACAAAGATCCGACACTTGTATCGAATTACCGCCCTATTTCCTTAATAAATCAGGATTGTAAACTATATGCTAAAATTCTTGCAACCCGACTGACCTCCGTATTGGATTCTCTTATCCATCCTGACCAATCTGGTTTCATGAAAAATAGATATTCTGTTAATAACACAAGAGTTTTGTTACATGCTATTGAGCAAGGGTCTACTCTTTCCTTACCATCTGAAGTTCTTGCATTGGATGCTGAAAAAGCTTTTGATAAAGTTCATTAGCAATTTTTATTTCACACTTTAGCTGCATTTAATTTTGGTGATGTGTTTATTCGTATGATATCTGCTCTTTACTCTAGCCCTACTGCTCGCTTATTTATTAATGGTCAAATTTCGAATAAATTGTTTCTTTTTAGAGGTACCAGACAAGGTTGTCCACTGTCCCGCTATTATTTATTCTTGTTATCGAACCTTTACTTACTTCCATTAGTAAATGTAATGATATCGCTGGTATTAGTATTAAAGAGGTCACCATTAAAACATTAGCATATGCAGATGATGTACTTTTGTTTATTAGTAATCCTGAATCCTCACTTCCTCCTTTGTTAGATATTATCTCATCATATTCCTTAATTTTTGGTTATACGTTAAATACCAATAAAACAGAATTTTTCCCCTTAAATCCTCATTGTACCCCATATATGCTACCCATAAAAGAAATAGTCTGGCAAAGAGATAAAATCAAATACCTTGGAATTTTGTTCTCTTCATCTATAAAAAAACAATTACATAAAATTGTGAGTCTATTATAAATTATATTAATGATAAATTATCTAAATGGTCTTCACTTCACCTTTCCTGGTGGGGAAAAAGGACTCAATAAAAATGACTATAGCTCCTAATTTTTTTATTTTTTAGCTATGATTCCTAATCAATTTCCTATGAAATTTTATAAAACTATTGATCATCATCTTTCTAAGTTTCTTTGGAATAATAAATCACCTCACATTAGTTATAAAAAAACAAAATGACTAAATGTAATGGAGGATTTGGTATGCCAGATTTTTTTAACTCCCATAAAGCGTTTATCTTAAAACAAAGCTCTCTTTGGTTTAGTCATTCTCACCTTAATAGTCCTCCTACATGGCTTCTTATAGAAAACATTTTAGTGGCTCCGTATCCATTGTCTACTTTACTAACCATGTCCAACAATGCAATATTATTTAATAAATCTACTATTTTGAAATCCACAAAGTTAATATTAAATGATTTAGATTCACTTTTTCAATCAACTATTTTAAATTCTGTAGAGATGTCATTATGGTACAATCCACATCTAAAGCTCTCTCGTTCTGTCAAATTTTGGCAGTCTTGGATTAACGCAGGTATTTTCTACCTAAAAGATATTTACCATGATAATACTTTTATATCGTTTGATGTAATACAGGCAAAATTTCACCTCCCTTCTTCTGATTTCCTTAAATATTAACTTTTATGTAATTCTATATTAGACTCCTTTCTTAATAATATTCCTTCAATTATAAAATCAGATTTAACAATTTATGTTTAAGCGGCATCCTCTTCCTCTCATGCTGTTTCATTAATGTATAAGAAGCTAAATACATCTCAAGGTAACACTATTGATACGATTTCAACATTTTGGAATGATGAACTTTCAATATCTTTTTCATATGATACATGGAAAAAAATATGGTTGAACAATATTTCAGGATGGTTACCTGTATCACTTTATCAAACAAATTCTCATATTTTGTTTAATTGCTTATGGACCCCATTCAAGTTATTTAAAGCTAAACTTCTTCCGAATTCGAATTGTTGGCATTGTAACTTGCATAAAGGCTCGTTAAAACATATGCTTTTTGAATGTACATTTAGCTTAAAGTTTTGGAATGAAGTTTGGAGTGTTATACAAAAAATACTTAATATCTCTGATGAGCTTTCAATTAATTTGCTGATATGTAAATCTGTTGCTCTTTCTGAACAATCATCTGATTTGGATTGTAAACTTTAAATTTTTTTGATGTCAGCCGCTCTAAAGTCTATTACCTCCTGTTGGAAAGATGTGCCCTTATTATCCTTTCATGCTTGGTGGTCTTGGATTATTTTTACTAGAAGAGGTGCCAATTTATCTTTGTCTGGTATTACTCATAATTGTGACTCTTATCATTCTTTTTGGAAACCGGTTGATCACTATTTATCTTCTTAGTTATACTTCATTCCTATATATTGCCTTATATTATATATCGCAAATGTTTAACTTATAGTAGCTCTATTTGAAATTATTTGTACAATAATTACTGATTGTTTTTTCCCTTTCCTTTTATGTTATGATTATTACATTGTACCGCTTTGTATTTAATTAACTGTAATTTAGTGATAACTCTCTGTAGGGGTACTCTATACCATGCTCTTTTTTGTATTGTCATTGTTTATTATTATTACAAAATTTACTAAACTATTTTGAACACAAAAAAAAAGAAAAAAATGGACACATTAACACACAAGGGAGAGAAAGCAGTGGATTAGTCAGGGCTGCAATTGAGGAGAAGAACTATGATGATGTTGTAGACCCTTATAACCAAGGCAAGGAGAGATGAACTATGTATTAATGATTTCCAACCCAATAATTCATAACGATGGAGGGTTAGATGGAAGCAGGCACAAACAATAAGTAGGAGAATCCAAGGACGGGGGATAAAAAAGTATCAAATATAGAGAAGGAACTTACTTAGCAGAGGTATTGGAGAAGTCCCTCTTCCTCCGACAGAACCATGACCACAAACAGGAAGACTTTTGAATTATACAGCCAGAATGACACAGTGCAAAACAGATCAACCCCAAAGTTAATTTCAAGTTCTCCACATAAGTTCACCTTATGAGCCCCTCACATACCTTTAAAAAAAGGCCATGGGCCTGGAAGGACATCGATCTCTAAAAATCTGAAGCTATGAACTTTGACTCATAGCAATACTTCCGATAGGTGTTCAAATCATCAAACATGACACTTGTTACGAAGGTAATGCAGCAACAAAACAGGAAAGGTGACAACATATTGCCTTTTCCCCAGAACACCCTCTTACATCTTCAAATTCAATAATACTGGCCCCACTCATACACTTCCATCTAGCCCTTTTCTGAGAAAATGCTATTAAGTCACTTTTGAAGAATGTCTGGAATACAAGGGTGTAGAGTTAACATCTGGCGCCTTGAGTAATCACAACATTTATGGATAAACACCGGGGCCTCGAATAACCAAGACATTTGCAGTATTGCTAATGGAACTGCTTATTTTGTGAACCTAGTCCTAAAGCTCGATCAATAACCCTGTTCCAACAGAATCTGCTTCTTCACCAAACAATCTGCCCCGCCAAGAAGCATTTTCTTTAAGCTTGATTCGGTTTTTCACCTTGCTTCGTATACATTGCATTACTGCATTATTTCACATCCCACTTTCTGGATTCATATTTAATAATAATAATACATCTAGTATTTGGCCTCCTGGGCTTGACATAAACGTTCAATATCACAGCACTTATTGGTGCTACAAATGACTGGTATTATGAATTTTCTTAATCTGGCCATACACCGTTTTAGTTCTTGAAACTTCCTAGCCGTACCCCAGATGAGCCTTGATAAAGTCCCACTAAGAGGGACTAAACCTGTGTCGGCTGCTCCTGTGCATTCAACAACTGTATCTGGAGAAAAATTATTTTGTATGTATACATTTAATTCTAATGAATATTGGCCATAATCAGGATCGTTTACTTTGAACAGCTACAGACTTATGTGATGTGCTACCAATCACTTTAAGTATTTCTAAGGTAACTGCTGAGTTCCTTACCATTGCAGATGATTCAGAGTCTTCATTAGGAACTAGAGGAAGGCACTAAACCCAGCTTCAGGAGAGGCACCCAATCTACCATCATTCTATAGATCCAAGTACAGTGCCATATCCAAATGGATGGGAGCAACACTTTTCATTATTCCCAATTTTCTGCTCATAGAGTCCATCATAACCAAAACATTAGGAATTGAACTAAAAAAAACTAAAAATTGACGATTGTTTGAGGAATTGGCAAGTGTCCACAGGTGACTCATCTTTAAATGCATCCTGCTTTCCTTTAGTTATAGCTGTGTCCAATAGAAACACACAGGGTGTGTTCCTGCGACCCAAGGGTGGCATCAAGGCCAACACTGCAGATATTGGAGGCACAAGCATCAGCGTCATAATTATCATGGCCGACTCCACAGGTGTTGCTTTATTCCACTGACACCGTACAATCTATGGATAGCATAGAAACATGATGTGGGAATGGAGCCACCCATCTTGAAGTGACTGGGGGAACTGACTTCACCCCCAGCAGATTCCGTGGGCAACCTGGAAATATATAACATAGTCTTACAAAAGCCTTTGTTCAACCTCGGATGGACCAACAGATAAAGATGGATAACGGATGAGAACCTGAGGATTTTTAAAGATTTGAATTGGCTGCAATGAGGAAGCAGAACCCTTTAGAAACAAACAGGAAGTGGTACCTATGGCACCTGTGGTCAACCTCTGAATCTGAAAGCCTCATAGAAGAGGGGAAAATGTTTTCTTACTATGAGAGATATATGTTTCACTCATTGTAGGGAGACCTTTCCTTTTAGTATATTCTGACATATGCTTAGAGGGTCACATCCTTCTGACATGCCCGGCCAAAATAATTTGGTTTCCCTCTTGCTTATTTGGCTTTGGTGTGCATCAGGATACAATGATGACTTGAGGAAGTGTTGTTGCAGCTGACCCCCATGCATCACATACAAGTGGAATGAGGGCAGGACACAGACATCTGCCTTTTGTATCACTGACAAGACATTAAACCAAGTGCTTGGAGGAAGACATGCTCCTCACTGTTACAAATCACTTTTGTGAAGAAAAAACAATCAGAAACTCTGGTCAAAATCTGTTAATAATAGAGGAAGACTTGGATCTTCTAGAAAAGAGGAAAGGAGGAATGTATGTCACAGACACGGGTGGCACCATCCATGATTAGCTGGGTCATGTCTGGCGGAGTGCAGTGATTCAGTGGATCGAGTCGCAACAGTGCCACCTATTACAAGAATACAGCTAGTGCAGTTGAAATGATTTTCCACATCCAGTCTGATGCTTGGAGAGAATTCAAAGAATAGGAATTCATGAAGACGTATCTATCAAGATCTAACACTGTGTAGAAATAAATAAAGCACAAGTCAGACATCCGTGCAAGTAGACACATCCATGGACAAACCCCTGGCTGAGTTGCCAACATGATCCAGGGCTGAAGACAGAAACATTAAAAGAATCACCACATTCCCTACGAAAGGCCATTGAACAATCCCCAGAAGGACCGTTTTGTGGTCTGCAATATCAGCCTTAATCCACTGCCAGAAGATTTTCTGCTTTTTGGCCACACCCACACTAACGAAGTCTGTTATGTCTTTATGCCAATTTTCTTAGGAATGGAAGTGGGAGGTCTCAAGTAGGAAGCCTCTTCAGAAGTTTGCACATAAAATGGTTCAGAAATGGCTCATTCAAATCAATGTAATCATTTATGTAGACAAAAAAATGCAAGAGAGGCCCCTAATTATAAAAGAACATAGCTCTTATGGAGCAAATACAAGAGGTTTATTCACAACAATCACATGTTTCAAATATTTTTTCTGTTATTAACTCAAAATGTGCTAAAAAAAATGACCACAAAGTGAAACTGTACAAACCTGCAAAAGTGTGTACATATGAAATAGAATTGATCAAGGACCACATGTAAAGAAAGGGCACTGGGAACTAGAATGCACAGTTCTGTAGGTGTATATACAAAGTATTGAGTTTTCAATATTGTGGTACCAGAATATTGTCCCAAGAATATCATGATGTAGGAAATATTACAGGATTATTGCAGGTATGAATATTGGTTTTTAGGTATTTTTTTTAAATATCATTATTAAATATAGCCTTTAAAAAATATTGTTTTTATTATCATCAATTTTATCAATGTGGTTGGAATTTTGTAAATGTATTTATTGTTTTGTATGTGATTTTTAATTTGGTTTGCAAAATTATTCATTTTTCAAATTATATTATTAATTTGTATATTTGCTTTAGTAGCGGGATGCTGGATTTATTGGGGGAAAGGGTGGTTACTTTAAAAATGTAAATATATTTAGAAATGTATTTTTACATTTATAGGTTTTAATATTTTATTTTCATGTTAAATATTTGAAATATATGTCTTATTTGTTTTACATTTGACACATGAATTTTAATTTTAAATTTTTTTATAGTTTCATTTTAAAACTATTAATTTGATATTTCTTGTAGATTGTTTCTAATTGTATTTGTTTTCTAATTGTTAAACAAAATATTTATATAATTACTTGATTTCCTATGAAACTTTTTTTGTATTTTCTAAATTAAATTATACATTTTATTTAAAAATTATTTTTATATAGATTATGTATTGCTATTTTACTTGTTAATAAAATGTTTTTATGTGGGTTTATTAGTGTGTAAGTGTTTTAATAAAATACATTATATTCTAGCACTGTAAGTGTAGTTTAACTTTAAATTTAATATGTTGTTTGAGTTCTGTATGTATTTATTTTGGAAAACTAAAGGATTATATTCTTGTTTAAGTTGTAGTTGATAGCAGCGTAGTGCTTGTTTTGTCATAAACAAAAAATATATTTACATTTTTTAATATATATTATATTTATAAATGTTAAAATATTGTTCCACGTTACTTTTCATACCTTATTTTTAACATGCATTTCTTATAACACAAACATTAGTACAATTGTATAGCACTTGTTTACTTTTTTGTACATGTTCATATATTTGTTAAGTTTGTATATAATTACAAACATTTTGTAATGTCATTTTTAAAGAAACATTTTTATGTTAAATACATATTAATTGTTCTTTTACACATAATACATATTTTTTACTCACATAAGCATTTTTCCCACAAGTATATTGTTTACAAACATTTTTGTAACATTATGCACATTTTTTCAAATAAATGAATTAGCACTATTATTTTATAATGCTTTTTTAGTATATGTTACATATAAGTTGGTAGTGTTTTATTACATTTAAAAAAAAAAAAAAAAATGTTATACAATTCTTTGAGACAGATATATGTTTTACACATTTACTTTCAAATTTATAATGATTTTTACTGTAAAATAGTAGTGTTCTAACTGTTATTGTGTTAGTAATGTGTGCAATGTATTGTTGAAATGTTTGCAGTGCTTTTAGCATATATGTTTTGTAAGGGTGGGTATGTTATTTATTATTTCAGTTTATTCAATCACAGAAAAAGATTTGTTGATGCTTTTTATTGGTTATATGTTAACCGAGATTATTTTTAAAATTTACCATTTTTGGTTTTCCGGGAGCATTTGTTTGTTGCACTAGTATTATTATTTCCTTAGATTATGGAGCATTTCTGTGTATTTATTTTTGAACCATTGATTTTTGCATTTTTGGGGAATTTATTTTTGCCTATTTATGTGGATTTTGTTTTTTTGTGGAGTTATGGTCAATTATGGACATCATCTACAAAACCATAAGTTTAATTTTTTTCTATATTTTGAGGTAGGTAATGTTATTGTTTCAATAAGTTCATATTTATATGTAAGTCAAAATGGTTTGTTGTTTTTTGTTTGTATTTGATGTTATGTTATGAATGCATTTTAATAGAATTTGATTTTTTTTACTCTGTTTTGGGATTAAGGGCCTGATTACAATGGGTGTCGCTTTTCAGCAGTCCTCTTGCCCGCTTCCTTGGTGGTCTGACTTTCTGATGAGGGAATGAGCTGGAACACTGCCTCAGGACCACTGCCGCCGCCATTTATGCTACAGCGGCAGCAGAGGCAGCCTATGGAGGTGGTCCCGTGCAGCTCACTGCCAGCCCAATCACGACCTACCTTAACGACGACCTGTTCCTGGCGGGGAGACCGCCATGCGAGAGTCAACGGAAAGGCAGGTAATGAGCTGAAGTAATGGCTCGAGGGTGAACGTGCCCATGTGTATTGTAGCTGGTGCTCATGTAGTGCCCTCCAATGCCTCCAGGTTGGGTGTGCGCAATGTTTCACTTTCACAACAGAATGCAAGGAAACAGTACATCCGACTGGCATTTCCAGAGCCGAAGCGTGTTGCCGCCATGACTCTGCCGCCCACACACCGCCACCCCCACAGGAAACTCATAATACAGAGGTCGGGATGCCGATGGCTTGGCGGTGGTTTCTGGACTGCTGCTGCCGCGGGCTGGCAGTAAGATCAGCTGAATCATAATTAAGCCTGGGCGGAATTCGCGGAGTTCTGCTACGTGGAACTCCACGAAGTGCAAAAAAAACTCTGCTGCACTACGCGGAGCTCAGCAAGCAGCAGACTGAGTTAGAAAAAATGTCGCTCGGGGAAATTTTCAGTGCCGGATGTTTGTCCGCGATGTGAAATTATGGCGAACGGCACCATGCACAGCGCAAGCAGGCGCAGTTGGCGATGCTTCCTTTCTGCTGCTCGAGTAGATTTTTTACCCGAGCTGCAGCTTTCTCAACGCGAATGGATGGTTTCTCAATGTGAGTGGTCGCGAGCATACGTGGCCACTCGCATTGAGAAATCTGACCACCCGCGTTGAAAAATCTGACCGGGAGGTTGATTTCCCTCGCTCGCGCTCGCCAACTTGACGCTGACGAGCACGAATGAGGAAAAATCTCGCCAGGAGGTGGATTTTCCTCGCTCGCGCTCACCAACTTGATGTGGACTAATGCGAACAAGGAAAAAAACTCCGCTCAGCGAGTTTTTCAGAACTTTGCGAGCTCCGCGTAATGAGGAGTGCGGAAAACTCCACAAAATCCGCAAGCGGAGCCGAGTTCACTGCCCAGACTTAATCATAATCAGGCCCATTTTTTAAAATAATTTTTACCTTATAAGATTTTGATCTATCAGTCTTATTATATATTACTTCACTTAAACACTTAAATTTGATTTATAGACTGATGAATAAAGATATTTCAAGTAATTTTTTATTAAAAATGTTTCGGTTTTGTGGTCGCTTGTTTCTGTTGGGTTTTATTGGTAGTTACATTTATAGGCCAGTTATACTACTGTTTTAGCTATGATTTCGAGGTAGTGTACTTCTTTGGTATTTACAAAGAGCTGTACTTTATATTGTACTGAATTGTAATATTTGGCACATCTCTTTGGCCTCTTTGCAGAATCTCGAAAGGAGCACACATGAGGAAAGTGAAAACCAAATTAGTGTTCCACTGAGGCGTAATGAAGGGGGAAGGTGGAAACATATATACAAGACCTTTTAGGAATCTATATACAATGTGTGACTTAAATAAAGGGGGTTGGTCTTGCAGCCTCAGGAAAGCAGAAAAATCAAATACCCTTTCAATGTGCCCAGCGGAGAGCCCTGCTGGGCAAGGGTCAAAATAAAAAGTAAAACATTGGAAAGGGAAGCAGAAAGAGGGTCGATAGACTTCTCTGTACAATATATTACAAATTTGTTCCACCGGCAGGCGTATGCCATCTTAGTGAAGGGATGCCTGGCTGCTAGAATAACATTACAAACTTCGGGAGGAAGGTTGAAAGCTATCAACTGCCGCCGCTCAATCTCCGCACAAGAAGGATTAGAGTTGACAAATTTGGGTGAAGGAGCCCCCTTTGCTGCTATGACAGAAGATCCTCCCGAAGGGGCAGCCTGATCAGAGGATCGATGCTCATTTGCAGAAGCTCAGGATACCAGACTCTCCGTGCCCAGTCCAGAGCCACAAGGATGACTTGGACCCAGTCGTTCCTGATCTTCTTGAGAACTCTGGGCAGGAGTTGCATGGTTGGAAAGGCGTACAGGAGGCTGAGCTCCACTTGACACGAAAAGCGTCGTCGAGCAAGAGCCGCCTTGTAAACTCCAATGTGCAAAACTGCACGTTCTCTGCGGAGGCGAACAGATCTAACCAAGGTTCTCCCCAATGCTGAAAGAAACCTTACACCTCCTCTGGATGGAGATGCCACTAGAGATCCGATAGGCATCGACAGATGAGTTTGTCCGCCCTGGCGTTCAGGGAATCTGCCAGGTGTTGAACCACCAGGGATATGCCCAGTTGTTCCGGCCATGTCCTGAGATGCAGGGCCTCTTGACAAAGAGTCCACAACACCACTCCACCATGTTTGTTGCAGTACCACTTGACAGTGGTGTTGCCTGTGAATACTTCAACTAGCCTTCTTTGATGGAGGGTAGAAAGGCTTTTAATGCCAATCGGATCGCTTGGAGCTCCACCATGCTGATGTGGAGCCCAGATTCCGTCGGAGACCAGTGTCCTCTGATTTCCACCTCTTCTAGATGGCCTCCCCTTCCCAGAAGTGATGCATGTGTCACTACTGTGAGGTCTGGTTGGGGAAGGGAGAGGGGTCTGCCTCCGATCCATTCACGGTTCATTAGCCACCACTGCAGGTCTCGTGCAGTTCCCTCTGAGATCTGGACCATGTCGGAGAGATTTCCCTGATGCTGTGTCTACTGGGACTTCAGGTCTCACTGCAGAGCCCGCATATGCCATCTGGCATGTGTCACTAGCAGAAGGCCATGAGGTCCAGCAGCCTCAGAGTCATTCTCACCAAAATCCAGGTTTGTCAGATCAATGTAGCGATCTCCCCAGGAACAGACGTCTAGTCCCAAAACCCTCTCACCAAAGTCAGTGACAGATGAAAACAACTGTCTCTGAATTCAGCTGGGGGGGAAAGGGGAAGTGGAAGACAAAACAAGAGAGACTGCCTCTGGATACTGGTGCTTCTTCTGGAATTCTATTCTTGTATGATTCCTGAAATATATAAACAACAATTAAGTCTTCCCTACCTAAACTCAGCAATTTAATCTTTTCCTTATAACTAATTTTTTACCTTTATATACCAGAGATCTAGCCCCTCTCTAAGATGTTCTGTCTATAGATTATTTGATCAGTCTTTAGAATCTCAGTTTGACTCTCTGAGGGAGATGATGAATGAGAGTCTGAAATTTCTTTTGTAGATCAGTCTAGAGAACCTCTATTGAAAAGTTGTCGTAAATTACAGATTAATTAACTCAGCTCTCAACATGTTCTAGGAAAAAAGTCTTGTAGTCCAATGCGAGTAATGACTGGCTATCAAACAACACCTTTAAACAGGTACTTGGATTACACAATACTTCTGTGTGAGACATGCCTCCTCCATTTGAATTTATCCACAAGAAACGTGCTTCATGCCGATTGCTGATTTTCAATGTATATCTTTATTGATGTATTTTTTTGATATATTTTTTTCATAGATCCGTTTTTCAATTTTCATTTAAAATCAGATTTTTAGAAAAGATCCTGCACAGCCAACACGTGTTTCGCCCTACAATGTCAATCAGACCAGGGCTTTTTCAAGGCTTTTATAACTGTGATTTCATCAAGTTCCAATTATATTTGTTGGTATTGGATATATTCTCCATACATAATTTAAATGCGGTCTGAACGGTGGCCGTAACAGCGTCTCCGATCACAAGCAGTGTCACAATGTAGTGCTGCACACATGTCTATCTCTGCTGCATCTCAAGTTGGTGCTTCTAAAATTCGCTGGTTTACAGAAGAAATAAACACGCTTACTTCAAAGGTAGAGAAAGCTTCTCTTCACAGAAACACTTCTCTTTCACTCCGTAGCCTCAATTGTCCTTTCTGTGCTGCCTTCAAGAAACTTCACACGAGCAACAGGAAGTCTTGCTGACTGGAACGTGTGCTGAAAATTAAACGGAGGGGGCACATCAGGAAACACTCCGAACAAGGTTATAAATAAAAGCCTCAAATACTTCCCTAAAGAAGTCAAAACTATAGCTCCAAGGTACGCGCTTCAAGAAAATTCTCCTCAGACAAGATATGAGCGCGCAGCTGAAAACGTCCGTTCCAAAGGTTTTCTACAGTTGAAGTGCGCCGCGAAACTCACGCAGGCGTGTTAAACACAAAGAGAGTCTCGAGTCTGAAAACAACTAGACCGAGAACTCTCCTAAGGAAGTGTGGAATCGGGCCCTAATACTGAAGCAGCGGAAACTCTCAATCCAAATAAAATAGACTTGAGAGTAGTCTTCCAAGCAGGGCCCAATTTGATCCATCACGGGTATTTCAATGAAGACAGCCTTTCGGGGTGGCTTCGTGTTTCCTCAGTCCCAATGTAGGCGCAAGACAATGGCGTCATGACAGTACCCCCCACCAAAAGGCGTCCCTTCATTCTTGGCTTGGTAGGGTTGTTTTTGTGAAAGTCTCGAATGAGTTTTGGAGCATGGACATTTGTATATGGTTCCCAAGATCTCTCCTCAGGACCAAAATCCTTCCAACTGATCAAATAATACAATTTACCTTTTCTAATGGTTGAATCTAAAATCTTGTGAACCTCAAACTCCTCTACAGAATCTACCACAATGGGTCTTGGGGGAGATTGGACTCTCAGATTAGATGGGCTTTTCTTTATTAATGAAACATGAAATACTGGATGTACCTTGAGGTAGGATGGCAAGTGAATCTTAACTGACACTGGGTTTATCATTCTGTCTACTTTAAAAGGACCAATGAATCGAGGTTGGAACTTACGATTCTCTTTTAGTCTAAGATTTTTGGTTGACAACCAAATCTTGTCTCCTGATTTAAAAACTGGACTCTCTCTTCTTTTCTTACCTGCCTGAGATTTATAAGAGCTTTTAGCCTTTACAATATTCTCACTAGCTTGAATTAAGGAACTTTGAACCCTTTTTACAAATTCTTCTACAGCTGGAACTGGGCCCTCTTCTTTTTCTAGTATTAAACTTGGATGTCGACCATAATTTAAATAGAAAGGTGAGTAACCAGTAGAGGAATGCTTGGCATTATTATAAGCAAACTCAGCTGACCACACTAAGTCTGACCACCCAGATTTTTGATTCATCAGATAGAGTCTGAGATATTGTTCTAGGTCCTGATTGACTCTCTCTGTCTGTCCATCAGTTTCAGGATGAAAGCTGGTGGAGTAACGAGCGTCAATACCTAATCTTTTAGTGAAGGCCTTCCAAAAATGGGAAACAAATTGTGAGCCTCGATCAGTGACTAACATTTTGGGAATTCCATGCAGTCTGACAATATGTTGAGTAAACAATTGTGCCAATTGAGATGCTTGAGGAATACTCTTTAATGGAACAAAATGGGCCATTTTCGAAAAGGTGTCTACCATCACCAATATGGTGTTAAAGCCTTGACTAAGAGGAAGGTCAACAATCAGGTCCATAGAGACCGTATGCCAAGGGTGTGGTGGGGTAGGCATAGGCATCAACAATCCTTAAGGAGCCCTTCGATCAGATTTTCCTTTTAAACATCTCTCGCAGGTGGAAACATACTGTCGTATTTGCGATTTCATCTTGGGCCACCAAAAATTTATTTCCACCAATTCCATAGTTTTTTGCACTCCTTTGTGACCAGCGAGTAAATCATCGTGACAAAACTTTAGAGCTTTTTCTTGAAGTTCCTTAGTTGGGAGATATAGACCATTCTTTTGATACGGAAGACCACTCCTGATCTCCCTCTCAGATTGTTCTCCTACCCAACGAAACATTTCTTCTTGAGACATTGCTTCTCGAATCCCAGTTGTAAAGTCAGTAAGGAGGGTGGCCACAATGATTTTCTCTTCTGGGATTATGGTCTGCTCTTTTGGATCAGATTCCAAATAATCTGAGTTGATTCTTGAAAGTGCATCAGCTTTAACGTTACTTGTGCCAGGCCTGGATGTAATTACAAAATTATAGTCAGCAAAAAACAAAGACCAACGTAACTGTCTGGCCGTCAATGTCCGAGCTGACTTGAGGAATTGAAGGTTTCGATGGTCTGTATACACAGTGACTTTATGCAGAGCCCCAAGCAAATAATGCCTCCATTCCAAAAAGGCACTCTTAACTGCCAACAACGCCTTGTCTGAGATTGAATAATTGCATTCTGGAGGAGTTAACTTTCTGGAATAATATGCCACTGGATGAAGCTGGCCAGTATTCTTGTGGCGTTGTGATAAAATTCCTCCTATGGCAACATCTGAGGCGTCAGCTTCTACAAAAAATGGTTCATCAGTTCTGGGATGCAATAAGATGGGAGCTTGTGTAAAAGATTTCTTCAAAAATTGGAAGGCTTCCTCCGCTTCATCATCCCAGACAAACTTGACTCCTTTTCTTACCAATCGTGTGATTGGGCTTACTTTGTGGGGAAAATCCGAAATGAACCTTCTGTAAAAATTTGAAAATCCGATGAAGCTTTGGATCTCTTTTACACTTTTAGGCAAAGGCCATTCTTGTACTGCTTTGACCTTTGCATAATCCACGCTTACTCCTTCTGGGGACAACACAAATCCAAGAAATTCTACCTTTTCAACATGAAATGCACACTTCTCCAGTTTCACATATAGATGATTCTCTAGCAATCTGGTTAAAATCGACCTTACATGAGCTACATGCTCTTCCATGCTGTCAGAGAAGATCAAAATGTCGTCTATATAGACTACAGCAATTCAATTCTAAGAATTCTCTGAGAATATCGTTTACAAAACGTTGGAACGCCGCAGGAGCGTTACATAACCCGTATGGCATTACTCGATACTCCGACAAACCATAACGGGTTCTAAATGCGGTCTTCCATTCATCTCCAGGGGCAATTCGGATCAAATGGTAAGCCCCTCGCACATCCAGTTTTGTGTAAACCTTTGCATTCTTCACTTGATCTAATAATACAGAGATCAAAGGGGGTGGATATCGATTCTTAATTGTAACTTGATTCAATGCTCTATAATCGATGCAAGTTCGAAGATCTCCATCCTTCTTAGGAATGAAAAATAAAGGTGATGAGACCGGAGACTTGGAGGGGCGTATAAATCCATTTGCCAAATGTGTGTCCAAATATGTCTTGAGATATTTGTTTTCTGTTTCAGTCAATGCATATATTCGGCTGCATGGCAAAACCGCACCGGGTTCGATGTCAATCATGCAGTCGTAGGGACGATGAGGGGGAAGCTTTTCAGCTTCTCTTTTGTCGAATACTGAGGACAAATCCTTGTATTCCACTGGAATCTCTTTAGTTTCCAAAGAGCAAATCAAAGCTGGATGACAAGCTAGTTCCCTGGCTGGTGACTCTTCTGATAACTTGAATTGTTCACAAAAGCAATTCTCCTTACAAAAGGTTGAATCCATAGTTATCGTTCTCTTCTCCCAGTCAATACGCGGATTGTGCTCTGTTAACCAAGGAAGACCAAGGATCAACTGAAACTGAGGAGCATCAATCAAGTTGAATGCTAATATTTCCGAATGACCATTCAAACCCGTTAATTGAATCAATTCAGTTTCATGGGTGATAGGCCCCGTTGATAGATTTGTACCATCCACGGCTCTGACTGCTTCCATAACCTGTTTCGCCACAAACTTAATTCCAATTCGCTGGGCATATTTGATGTCACAAAAGTTCCCAGTCGCCCCTGAATCAACCATCACAGAGACTCCACTAACTTCTTGGTCACAAAATTTTGCAGTTAAAGAGACCACCAGATGGGGTGCAGAAGATTGGAGAGTATTTACAACTTGCTGAGAAAATGGAGCTGACTTAAAGTTTGCTTCCACCTGTGCAACTCCTTTTACAGGTGAAGCCGATCTTTTCCCTGCTGTGAAGATTTTGGCTTTTTTGGGCAATCTTTTACAAAATGACCTGAGAGACCACAGTACAGACACAAATGCCCAGTCCTTCGCCTTTCCTTTTCTTCTTTAGACAAAGGACCTCTTATTGATCCTATCTGCATAGGCTCATCCGAAGATGAATTTTCTATGGTCCTGTGGCCTTCGACCTTCATACGGTCAAAACGAGGAGGAGGTGGATGAATGTCTCTTCTTTTCTCGTTACGACGCTCACTCAAGCGATGATCAATCTGCAACACCAAGTCTATCAATTCTGAGACCTCAGTGGGTCTCTTCGGGATTTGTGCCTAGGCATCTTTAAGTTCGTCCTTTAAGCCCCTATAAAAAATTGCTGCTCTCTTGGCTTCCGGCCACTTAGATTCCACAATTAATTTATTAAAGTGGGCAAGATATGCAACCAAATCCCGATTGCCCTGCTTGAGCTCCAATAACTCATTGTCAGTTGCTTGTGAAGCAGAACGTCGATCAAAAATTCATAAGAATTCTAATTTAAAGTCGTCAAAATTGTACAACATTGGATCATTTTGCGTAACTAGTGACATCGACCATGCTGCTGCATCACCATTCAAATACGACAGTATGAAAGCCACCTTTGATTGATCTTCGGCAAAAATGACTGGCCGACACAAAAAATGCAATGAACACTGTGTTAAAAATATTTGCGCCTTTTGAGGATCACCGCTAAATCTCTCCGGAGGTGCCAAGGGAATAATGGGCAAGACTGCATGGATCACCTGAGTGGAGATATCAGAAGGAGACAAACTACTTGGCAGACCTTGCGTACTCTTAAAACTCGGACCTGCTGCAACTAACTCATTTAACTTCTGTCTAGTTTGTATGGATTCTTGACTTGACCTCCTAACTTCCTCTCTCAATGACTTATTTTCTTCTAAGGCACAATTTAGTTGCTTCTGCATTCACCCTAAAATGGAAGCCAGGGTTTTTAAATCAAAGCCTTCCACCATACTGCTCGGGGGGAGATCTATACTCCTCAAAAAAGAGGGTGGCACTTCAATCTGTCAGATCAATGTAGCGATCTCCCCAGGAACAGACGTCTAGTCCCAAAACCCTCTCACCAAAGTCAGTGACAGATGATAACAACTGTCTCTGAATTCAGCTGGGGGGGAAGTGGAAGACAAAACAAGAGAGACTGCCTCTGGATACTGGTGCTTCTTCTGGAATTCTATTCTTGTATGATTCCTGAAATATATAAATAACAATTAAGTCTTCCATACCTAAACTCAGCAATTTAATCTTTTCCTTATAACTAATTTTTTACCTTTTTATACCAGAGATCTAACCCCTCTCTAATATGTTCTGTCTATAGATTATTTGATCAGTCTTTAGAATCTCAGTTTGACTCTCTGAGGGAGATGATGAATGAGAGTCTGAAATTTCTTTTGTAGATCAGTCTAGAGAACCTCTATTGAAAAGCTGTCGTAAATTACAGATTAATTAACAGCTCTCAACATGTTCTAGGAAAAAGTCTTGTAGTCCAATGCGAGTAATGACTGGCTATCAAACAACACCTTTAAACAGGTACTTGGATTACACAATGTAGTGCTGCACACAAGTCTATCTCTGCTGCATCTCAAGTTGGTGCTTCTAAAATTCGCTGGTTTACAGAAGAAATAAACATGCTTACTTCAAAGGTAGAGAAAGCTTCTCTTCACAGAAACACTTCTCTTTCACTCCTTAGCCTCAATTGTCCTTTCTGTGCTGCCTTCAAGAAACTTCACACGAGCAACAGGAAGTCTTGCTGACTGGAACGTGTGCTGAAAATTAAACGGAGGGGGCACATCAGGAAACACTCCGAACAAGGTTATAAATAAAAGCCTCAAATACTTCCCTAAAGAAGTCAAAACTATAGCTCCAAGGTACGCGCTTCAAGAAAATTCTCCTCAGACAAGATATGAGCGCGCAGCTGAAAACGTCCGTTCCGAAGGTTTTCTACAGTTGAACTGCGCCGCGCGAAACTCGCGCAGGCGCGTTAAACACAAAGAGAGTCTCGAGTCTGAAAACAACTAGACCGAGAACTCTCCTAAGGAAGTGTGGAATCGGGCCTAATACAAAGCAGCGGAAACTCTCAATCCAAATAAAATAGACTTGAGAGTAGTCTTCCAAGCAGGGCCCAATTTGATCCATCGCGGGTATTTCAATGAAGACAGCCTTTCGGGGTGGCTTCGTGTTTCCTCAGTCCCAATGTAGGCGCAAGACAATGGCGTCATGACAAGGATAGAGGCTGAAACCTCAGTGTCATAGCCTGAACATCCTGGACTTGCTGTTCGGGGAGATAGGCCAGTAACTGCACTGTGTCCAGAACAGCTCTGATGAAAGGGAGTGTCTGAGAGGGAGTCAGGTGTGACTTCAGCACATTGATAGGGAACCCCAGCAAATGCAGAAGGTCCGCCAACAGCCTGAGAGAGCCCATCTTGAACAGCCAGTCATTGAGATAGGGGAAGACTGATACCCCTGATCTCCTCAGATGAGTTGCGACCACCACCATCACCTTGGTGAACACCCAAGGGGCGCTGTTATGGCCAAAAGGGAGCACCGTGAACTAAAGTGCTCGTGGCCCACCGGGAATCGCAGGTAATGCCTGTGGGCAGGCAGGCAGGGAATGTGAAAATATGAGTCCTAAAAGTCCAACGCTACCATCCAGTCTCCTGGGTCCAGGGCAGACAAGACCTGAGCCATTGTGAGAATTCTGAATTTCTCCTTTTTTAGGAAGCAGTTGAGGTCCCATAGGTCTAGGATGGGACAAAGGCCCTTGCATTTCTTTGGGACCAGAATATAGCGGGAATGGCAACCACAGTCTACTTCTGGAGCCAGAACCCTCTCTATGGCTCCCTTGGCCAAGGCAGCCATGACTTCCTACAGGCACAAAAGTAGATGATCCTCCATCAGCCCGTCGAAGGATGGAGGCATAGAGGGAGGAATGGTCTTGAATGGGCAGGAGTAGCCCCTTCGGATAATCTGGAGAAAACACCTATCCGAGGTAATAGTTTGCCAGTGGTGGAGGTGATGGCAGATTCTGCCACCAAATGGACACCCATGTTCTTGAAGAGCAAGACTAGGAGGGTTGGAGACATAAGCTGCAGGGGGGTGGTGGCTCAACCAGACATCTAGCTACTCGACCCACCGGGTCGGAATGAACTGCGCCCTCGTCCGCACAGGGGTTGTGGAACTTGCCGGCTAGGTTGCTAGGGTAGTGTTTGGCATGGTTGAATGCCCCTTACATAGCCACGAAAGGAGCTAAAGGCAGACTGGGGATGGGAGGCAGCTGAGAGGCCCAAGGACTTGGCCGTAGCCCATGAGTCCTTAAAGCACTCCAGTGCTGTGTCTGCCTTGTCTTAGAAGGAATGGGTGCCATCAAAGGGCACCCACTCAGCCAGGCATGGGGTCTAACAGCCACCGTTGTAGAAATCGCTCTGCCCAGTGAGTCGGTCGAGTCTAAGTCACATCGAAAGGCGAACTTTGTTGCATCTCTCCCGTCTGTTACTGCTTGGGAAAGGATGGTCCAGGCCTCCTCCGGGACCTGTGGCAGCACTTGCGCAATAGTTTCCCATAGAGTGTGGGAATAACTGCCCAATAAGCATGCTGTGTTTACCTACCGCAATGCAAGGCTGGCAGAAGAAAAAAAATTCTTGCCCCAACTGTCCAGCCTCTTGGATTCCCTGTCTGGGGGGGCAGCAGGAAACTGGCCCTGGGCGGTAGAGGCTTGGACTACCAAGCTCTCTGGGGTGGGATGGGTAGTGAGGAAGTTTAGGTCGACTGGGGCAGGGTGGTGGCGGCAGGTGATCGTCCTGTTCACAGGAGCCCCTGTGCTGGGTTTGGACCATGTTGCCAGGAGGACCTCTGTGAGGGCTTCATTAAAAGGGAGCAAGGGTTCCAAAGAAGAAGCTCCCGGCTGTAGCACATCCATCAAGATCTTAGTCTTGACTGCCACTGAGGGTAGCTGGAGTCCAAGGACTTCAGCCGCCCTACATACCACCATTGCGTAAGATGCTCCCTCTTCCGTAGCCATGGTGGGGGGAGAAAGCATACCCATATCTCAAGAGGTATCCAGTCCGCTGGCTTCACCAAATTCATCATACCAGTCCATGTGCTTTTCATAAGGCTGGTCTTCTAAAGGGGCCAGTGACTCCTCCCATTCATCTCCCAATCCGAACCCTTCAGAATAAAGCTCAGAAAGTAATCTAGGACCTGTTGGCCCTGTCGGCGCCGTAATTGGAGGTACTGGCTCTGGGTTGTCGGGGATTGCCAAGAGCATCAGTGTCGGGGCGAGCGTTGTGGAAGCTTGCAATGGCACAACTGTTGCTGGTCTAGATACAAGACCGGATGCAATGGAGGACATTGGTGCCGGGGCCAGAGACACCGGTGCAGTACCCGATGGAGCCCCGTCAGACCCCGCGGCGCTTGAAGGCATACGGAGGGGTCAGGCCAATCAAAATGAGACGCATGGCCTCATAACATTCTTTGAATTGCGGGCATGGCTTGGCACCAGCCAAGATGGCGGTGTAGTGCGAGTGCTCTGCCCGGGCCTCGGGAAAAGCCTACTATATCCGCACTAAATCCTGTAGCTGGAGCGCCAGAACACCTAACGCGGTTCCCGGAGCACCGCCCCGGGTCTTCAAGACTGAAGTTTTGCCCGATGAGGCTGTCGTTCGGGAGACATGAGGTGGGGCCTGCTCTCTAGATCGACCCAACAAGCGGAGGCGGTGAGGAGCGGAGTCGCGTAATAATAGCGCCCGGGCTCGGATCTCGAGTCCGGGAACAGAGAAATCGAGGACCGCAGAGTTGGACTGGGTTGCCGGAGCACATTCAAGTCCCAGCGATCCTACCCCAGAGAGGCCGCGATAGCCAGGGACTGCCTCCGGAGATATTCCTCGGGCCCGGGGCGGCTGTTCCGGTGACTGGGAGGTGGCGGCAGCATAGCACCAGGTGAGACGCACCAGCGCAGCCCCTGGAAACGCAGCTGGACTTGGAACGGCCGGCAGGGGTAGTGAACCATAACAGCCGAGGGGGCGAGGACAGTGAGCCCCTGATCACTATCCCCTGAGGAGTAGGCCCGTCACTGAGAAGGAGAGTACCGGGCCATAAATACAAAACAGGCGAAGCATCTGCTCCGGCGGGGGTACACATTGATGTCATTAAGCGGCAGGGGTAATACCCCCAACAATTATCTGCGCAATTGGTGAAGATAGCGCAGCGAACCAATCTGCATGCCCATCAAGCGGGGGAAAGTCCGGAGTGTGCTATGGCCTGAGGTCCAGGAGAGACAGAAGGGCTGGGAGACACAGACGTAGCTGAGCCGACGAGCGTGAGGAGTGATCCCCACCCTGCGACTCCCCCTGAGTGCTGGACGGCGATAGGTCCGGTCCCCCATTGAAGTGCTGGGTGAGGTGCTGGGACTGACCCTGTCGCCCTCTGGTGACAGCAACAACCTGGAGTCAATGCGCTGGCAAGGATTAAGATACCCCACAGCATACACGCCCGCTAACCAAGCCGAGAGACCAAGGGGGAGAATCCCCGATATTTGAATACCAGCCTGTGAGAAATCTCGAGGTGGCCCAACGGCGGAGTTGGAGCACGGTGAGAAGTGCTGGACAGTCACAGCGATCAACGATGGGGACCCGGCCATGATGAAGCCAAAGGGCGCCCTACCCTTGGTCCGAGGACGGGGCGGCCTGCGATAAGGAGGCGTCGGCTGAACCCTCCCTTGGAGCAATTATGACGGCCATCCAGACTCTGGGTACGACCCTCGAGACGAAGATAGATAAGGTCATGATTGAAATGAATCTGATGAGAGCGGACATGCACAAGACCTCGGAGCGCGTCACCACGGCGGTAACGAACATAGGGGAGCTTCAATCCACAACGCGCAAATTGGAAGAGCGTATACAAAAACTGACGCACCAACACACGCAAAGGGCCCTAAAGCTGGAACATCAGGAAGGGAGGGCCCGTCGCAACAACATCATAGTGGTGGGGGTCCCGGAGGGGGCGGAGGGCCCGAGCATGGATCTCTTCATTGAGGACATTATCCTAAATCATCTCAAGCCGAAAAGACTATCAACCTTGTTTATGGTAGAAAGAGCGCACAGGGCACCGATCCCTCTGCCGAGACCTGGGGCCCCACCCTGAACGATCATGGTCCGGATCCTGAACTACAGGAACCGAGATGCCATTCTACAAGCGGCTAGACTGCGTGGAGACCTCCCCTACGAGAAATCGGTCATACGATTCTTCCCAGACTTTACCCTGAGGGTGCAACAAGAGAGACGCAAATTCGATGGGGTCAAAAGTGCTCTAAGAGAAAAAGGACTGAAATACATGATGCGCTTTCCAGCTAAACTCAGGGTAATCGATAACGACAAATCATTGTACTTTACTACGCCAGCAGAGGTTCAACAATGGCTGGAGGAGGGGTTCCCCCAGGCACGCAGTCGTCGTAGAGAGGTGGACTGGCGGGGGAGCAGGTACCAAAATCTAGAGTCTCCGACTCAGCAAGCAGAGGATGAGAGGTCAGAGGCACGATCCAGAGGTTCTCGGTCTGGGAGTCCCACAGTCTGAGAGGTAAATCCCGGAAAGTAAGGGGCAACGATTGGTCCTACGAGACTGAGCATAAGGCCCATGTTGGGCCTCAGGTACAGATCGAAGCCCTCTGGGCGGGGGATGAGATCGGACACAATGGACAATCACGTATGGTATGCCGTCCAGCTGAAACATAGACTTGATTACTACAGCTACATTGAATGTCTCGGGGCTAGAATAGGGGCCTGGGGATGGGGGGGTTTGAGTGGTAGTGCCAGTCAGCCCTACGCTAGTTAAATGTTCTCTTGGGTGACAGGCGTTCTGCTATTTGGGATGTGGGTAGTTTTATACCTACAAGGCAGGGTAGCAGGGAGGGGGGGGAGTTAATTTGGGTATTTTTACTTATCATGTTTTAAGTTTGATCGTTAACGCTTCAGGACAAGTGCTCCGACAAATGGGGTTTGAGATCTGGGCCTTAGGCTTTGTAATGCTGTGCGATGGGGGTGGGCCCTGGCTGGTGGGTGGGGGTGGAAGGGGGGGAAGGGATACCTAGGCTTCCCAGATGGCTGCATGACACACTAGAAAGTTGACGATTCTCTCTTGGAATGTGAATGGTCTGGGAGATAAGATAAAACGCACTATGGTACTACAATACTTGCATAGATACTCACCAGACATAGTGCTCCTACAAGAGACACACCTCAAAGGCAACAATTATTTAGCATTGAATCACTACGGCTACACACTCCGGGTCCATGCCGGCTTCACAACAGGCTCCAGGGTTACTGCCATACTTATTAAGAATTCGGTGCCATTTGTAGTAAACCGCATCTGGTGTGATCACATGGGATGGTACGCGGGTCTGTCCGGTACATGGGAGGGACAAGTCGCGAATATTTGCTCAGTGTAAATACCCCGACGACTGCACGAGACTACACTCCCGGACCTTAGTAAGCTAATACTCGAACTGTTGCAGGGTACTCTGATTCTAGGGGGAGACATGAACGATACAATGGTCCCGGACATAGATAGGGATGTAATTCCTCCCAAGGCAGGGGGACCCCGACCGTTGAACACATTTGCGAGGTCAATGGGACTGGTGGACCTCTGGAGGTGCCACAACCCCAGGACGAGACAATTTACACAAATCTCAGCAGCCCATGGAAGTGGCTCACGACTGGACTATATATTCACACACACTACTTCAGTGGGACTCTTTCGGGGAGGGTGCCACAAGGCACGAGGATATCAGACCACTCGCCTGTGGAGATTCAGATGTACGGGCCGGTACAAGACTGGTCTCTTCCGCCGAGACTAGATCCATTCCTATTCAGGGACCAGGAGTTTAGAGATCATTTTGAGGAACGCACTAAACAGTATTTCACCGAAAACGTTGCCTCAGTGCGGTCTGACTGCACACACTGGGAGGCATATAAAGTGGTGGCCAGGGGCTTCGTGCAGGCGTCAACTGGTGCTAGACGCAAAGAAAAACACGCACAGTGCGAAGATCTCGAGCAAGAGATATTGAATCTTGAGAGGGCAATGGGCGCTGATCCCGGGGGAGGCAACGGATCAAAACACACACTCAAACTTAAGCAGAAAGCACTCAGGGACTTGGAAGAAAACGCTGCCCGTGCACACATGATTGCCACACAAAGCAAGATATACAACTTGGGCGATAAGGCCAATAAAATGATCGCCTGGCTGGAATGGAGGGATAGGAGTAGCAAACTGGGTCTCTGAAATTAGGACGGCTGAGGGCGTACAGGGAGGAACAGGTGCGGAATTGACGGAAGTCTTCGCCAAGTACTACGAGACCATTTACCAGTCACAAACTAAGTGGGGGCGGCAGATTGTTTTAAACTTTTAAAAGACAAGTCTTTGCCGACACTGGGGAAGGACGATAGGGAGGCGCTGGACTCAGACCTCAACGTAGAGGAAGTAGAAAGTGCCATACGGGATTTGCAATCTGGGAAAGCAGCGGGCCCGAATGGGCTCCCCACAGAGTTGTTCAAATGTGTGGCAGGGAAGCTCGCCCCAAACATGCTCAGAATGTTTCTAGGGGCTAGAGACGAGGGTCAACTCCCTGGAGATGTGAGAATGGCAACCATAGTCATCATCCTCAAAAAAGGCAAACCCAACGATCTTTGTAGTTCCTACAGGCCTATCTCTCTTCTGAACTTCGAAGCTAAAGTATTAGCCAAGATCATTGCGAGTCGGTTGAGTCTGGTCATACAAGCCCTAATCCACCCAGATCAATCTGGCTTTATGCCACACAGGAGCACTAGGCTCAACTTGCGACCCCTCTATGGAGTAATGCATATGACTCAAAAGTGACCAGATGTGCCTGCAGCTCTCCTCTCACTCGATGCGAGGATGGCATTCAATAGCATCGAATGGACCTATCTGTTCGCCGTCCTAGATAAGGTAGGTCTTGGCCCAAATTTGCAGAAGTGGATACGTCTATTATACACCGCTCCGATGGCGCAAGTTAGTGTCAACAGGACTATCTCTAGAGCCTTTGCGCTCTATAGGGGCACGCGACAGGGGTGCCCACTCTCACCGATGCTATTTGCATTGGCGCTGGAACCACTGGCTGTCTGGATACAGGGGGACCCGCTGGTGAGAGGCATTGATGTAGGGGGGGCTGGGAAGAACGCATATCCCTGTATGCGGATGATATCCTCCTGTATGCCCACAGGCCCTGACAAACATTCCACAGGCTTATTCACATCATACAGCCCTTCGGTTCATACTCGGGATACTGCATCAACTGGGACAAATCCCTAGTGTTCTCTCTGGCGGGTGAGCTCCCAGCCTTAACATCGGCATGTTCGAAGCTAGTGCGAAAGGAGAAATTTTAATACCTGGGTATATGGATTACGAAGTCTGAGGACGGATTCGTACAATTGAATGTGCAGGTGCAACTACACAGACTACGAGATGACGCGTCTCACTGGAGAGGATTACCTGTTTCCCTTATGGGTAGAGCTGTTCTTTTTAAAATGATGGCCCTCCCACGCTTATTATACGCCGTTCAGAACACCCCATACCGGATACAGGAGACATTCTTTCGAGCAGTCGAGTCCGAGCAGCGCATGCTATTATGGGGAGGTTGCGACCCTAGGATAGTGCTTAAGAAGCTCCAGAAAGGAGTGTATGAAGGGGGACTGGCTGTCCCAGATATTAGGAAATATTACTGGGCCTCTCAACTTATTAATATCAATGGGTGGGTCTTCTCACCGCTAGAGGAGCCAGCATGTAGGGTGGACAGATTGGCGATGAGCAATGGAAGCTATCTGGCTGAGCTATACCGAAAAGGAAGAGGCAATACACACCTCCCGACACTCACACGGACAGTTATAGACATATGGCATAAGGCAACTAAAATGACGGGCTGGGAGGCTAAACTCACGGAGCAGACACCTCTATGGGAGGGAGACTAATTGAGTGAATTGAAACGATTGAATGGATTACGGGAATGGAGCCTTATAGGGATTGACTTACTGGGCGATGTTTGGAAGGGAGGTAAGATGGTTACATTCAATACTTTGCGAGAGGACTTCCAAATGGGGGAGGGGAATTCCTCAAATACCGGCAATTGCGGCACGCACTTCACTGTCATCTGACAGATCAATCAATCAGGGGTTTGTAGAGCGCGCTACTCACCCGTGAGGGTCTCAAGGTGCTGGGGGGGGGGGGAGCAGATCCGGATCAGTCAAAGAGCCAGGTCTTGAGGTCCTTCCTGAACGTGTGTAGGGTAGGGGAGCGTCTGATGTTAATGGGGAGCTTGTTCCAGGTAATGGCTGCGATGTAGGAGAAGGCTCTTCCGCCGGTTCTGTTTCTGCGGATGTGGGGGACCTCTGCCAGGGCGAGGTCGGCGGAGCGGAGGTTCCTCTTGGGTACATGGAAACATACTCTGTCATTGAGGTATTTGGGTCCGATGTTGTTGAGGGATTTGTAGGTGTGGGTGAGGAGTTTGAAGGTGACCCTCTTCTCGACGGGGAGCCAGTGGAGGCTTCGTAGGTGTTGGGTCATGTGCTCGTGGCGCGGTGTCCCTAGGACGAGCCTGGCTGCGGCGTTCTGGATGGTTTGGAGTTTGTGTAGAAGAGTTTTGTTGATTCCGGCGTAGAGGGCGTTGCCGTAGTCTAGTCTGCTGGTTATGAGTGCGTGGGTGACAGTCTTTCTGCAGTCGGGGGGGGGGTCCATTTGAAGGTCTTACGGAGGATGCGGAGGAAGTTGAAGCTGGTGGACGCGACGGCGTTGATCTGGCGGTTCATGGAGAGGGAGGAGTCGAGGATTATGCCGAGGTTCCGAGCGTGGTCTGTCGGGGTGGGTGGGCTCCCGAGGGTGGAGGGCCACCAGGTGCTGTCCCAGGCGGAGGTGCAGGGTCTGAGGGTGAGGACCTCGGTCTTCTCAGAGTTGAGCTTTAGGCAGCTCTCCTTCATCCAGGCTGCCACGTTTCTCATTCCTTCCTGGAAGCAGAGTCTGGTGTCTTCTGGGTTCTTCGTGAGGGAGAGGATGAGCTGGGTGTCGTCGGCGTAGGATATGATGCTGAGCCCGTGCTGTCTGACGATGGCTGCGATGGGGGCCATGTAGATGTTGAACAGCGTCGGGCTGAGTGATGATCCTTGGGGTACTCCGCAGTTGATGTCAGTGGGAACGGAGAGGAAGGGGGGGGGAGTCTGATCCTCTGGGTTCTCCCGGAGAGGAAGGATTGGATCCAGTCGAGGGCGGATCCCTGTATTCCTGCGTTATGGAGTCTGGCGGCTAGCGTGCAGTGTGAGACGGTGTCGAAGGCTGCGGAGAGGTCTAGAAGGATGAGGGCTGCAGTGTGTCCCTGGTCTAGCAGCATGCGGATGTCGTCGGTGGCGGCGGCGAGGAGGGCGGTCTCGGTGCTGTGGTTGCTGCGGAAGCCAGACTGGGTGGCGTCTAGGATGGAGTTCTCTTCGATGAAGGCGGTCAGCTGGGCGTTCACGAGTCTTTCGGTGACTTTGGCTGCGAAGGGGAGGAGAGAGATGGGCCGGTAGTTCTTCAGATCTGTTGGGTCGGCCGTTGGTTTCTTGAGGAGGGGTTTCACCTCCGCACGCTTCCAGTCGTCTGGGCAGATGCTGGATCTGAGGGAGGAGTTGATTGTCCGTCCTAGTTCGGGTGCGATGACAGAGGCGGCCCTGTGGAAGATGTGAGGGGGGCAGGGGTCCGTTGGGGCTCCTGAGTGCGTCTTCTTCATGGTTGAGGTGATGAGCTCGACGGACGCGGGGGCCCAGGAGGTGATGGTCGGCTTCTTGGCGGTGGTGGGTCGTGTGGTGCTGTCTTCTGCTGGCTCGCTGAAGTTGTCGTAGAGGGCCTTGATCTTCAGGTGGAAGTAGGAGCTGAGCTTGTCGCAGAGTTCCTGGGAGGGTGTGATGTCCGTGGTTTCGCAGGTGGGTTTTGCGAACTGCTGAATGACGCTGAACAGTTCCTTGACGTTGGATGCGTTGGTCTTGACTTTGTCTCTAATGAAGGTCCGTTTGGTGTCCCTTATACGCTGGTGGTATTCCTTCAGGGCGCTCTTGTGGTTGTTCCGTGCTTCTGTGGTCTTCTGGTTCCGCCAGGTTTTCTCCAAGCATCTGCAGGAGCGTCTGGCTTCTTGGAGTTCTGTGGTGAACCAGGCAGCCTTCAGCGGGCGTTGTTTGGCGGGGTGGCGGAGAGGTGCAAGCTTGTCGGCGCAGCAGTGAAATTCCCTGGCTGCGGAGTTGGTGTCAATCGTTGTGCTGGGGGTGGTTCTGGAGGAGGGCGGTGTTCAGGTGTTCCTCGGTGACAGAAGGGACTGTGATACCGGAATACTCACCTTTAGAGGGCCGACTCCTTCTGGACCCCATGATAGATAAAGCAATATCCCTCACATACAGAAAACTGGTGAATAACTCCCCGGACTGCATGGGTCCCCTGAGGGAGGCCAGGGAATCCGATGTTGGGCTTCTGGAGGACGATGACTGGGCTGAGGCCTTGCAGAGCCCCAGAGAAATTGCTATCAGAGCTCGCTTTAGGCTTGTTCAGCTCCGTATTCTCCACAGATTGTATGCCTCACGAATGGTGCAATTCCGCATTGGCAATTGTGTGTCCGAACAGTGCGCGAGAGGATGTGGGGAGCGAGGGTCATTCTTTCACATATTGTGGTCTTGTCCCAAGATTCAATTGTATTGGGAGGGTCTGGCCCACATAATGGAGACTGTGGTGGGAGAGAGGGTCCCGATGGAGTCGAGATGGCATATTCTGGGAGTAACGGGAGAGATCACGTGGCCACAGTGGGCCAAGACCTGGATAGCCTTGGCTGGGGGGGTTGCCAAGAGGAATATTGCCCGGGCATGGGGGGCAGTAGAGGCCCATCACTGGAATCCTCGAAGAGGGATATGGACTGGTGCCGCAGGGCGGAACAAGTGGTCTATCAAAGCCGGGGATGCCCACCCAAATGGGAAAAGATATGGGGGGCATGGGCAAAGTATAGAGACCAAGGAGTAGGGTCATGAGGTGTGTCTTAAAGTTTTCCATAGAGAGAATCGAGGTCAACACCACTCTGAACTGTAATGGTGCTAGCAGCAGGTAATTGGAATCGGTATCAGATGCGCCATGGGATATATGCATCAATTGTTCACCTACAAAACATATGTCTATATATACTGTATATCTGAAGCTGGTTCTTATGTTTAATAAAAAGAATTTAAAAAAAAAAAAATCTTTGAATTGAGCGGGGGTCGCTCCGGCTCCCAGAAAAGCAGGGAAGCATGGAGCAGACCCAGGCGCTGGTTCCAGAGAATGAGGCCTTGAACGCCGAGGCTCTCCTGTCATGTCGGCCAGCAGACAGGGAGAAGTTGAAGCATGCTTTGCCTTCTTGTGCCTCTTACCTGAGTGTCCCGATGATCGGGAGTGAAATGGAGAGGACTTGGGACTCCTGGAGTGGGCCCAGGACCTTCCCCTCGACCGAGACGAGACCTCCAAGGAGACCGGCGCAGCTTCACCTGCCAGTCCGCAAGCAGCTTTAAGGACTACTCCCTCAAAGCCTTTGGAGCCATGGCCTGGCAATCAGATCACAACTTGGAGTTGTGGCCGTGCTCCAGGCACCACAAACAAACCAAATGTGGGTCTGTCACTGACATGGCGTGATGACAGGCGTTGCATGGTTTGAATCCTGAAGTCTTCCTAGACGACTCCTACACACCGAGGAAAAAAAGAGGTTGACAAAAATTCAAAAAATTCTATCAAAAAGTGAAAGAGGGTAGCTCTTTTCTCGGATCAGTGCTTGACTGGCACAGAAAGAAAAGAACTGACATCAGCGTTCAGAGGTGACGCCTTTATAGGTGACACGGATGTCACTTCCAGTGCGGACGACGTCGACAACATCACGCGGCACCTAACAACGCAACCTACCGGCACGCAGGGGTATTGCTCAAAGAAAAATCTTCCGGATCCACTCTGAAGCCTGGGAAATTCAAAGGGAAGGAATCTGCGGCTAGATGTCTCTATCAGATTGTTGTAGCTATTAGCTATTTCTGTGTCTAGTACATAAGCTAGCGCTATTAATTTTTAATTTCAAAGGCAAACTCACTGTTGCATTTTCTACACATAGGGCCTCATTACGATCACGGCGAGACTGCCACCGACAGGCTGTCGGTGGCAGTCTCACTGCCATCGTAAGGCCATTTTCCGCCTGCCAAATTACAATGGCGGGCGGTTCCGCGGCGGTCGGAAACTCCGACTGCTACGCGTCCGACGGGCTCCTTGAGCCCACCGGTGCATCGGAAGCGTTCCTATCCCGAAAATGGTGGCGGTACCTACCAGGCACCACTGTAGGGATTAGGATGGTCCCTCCGCACCAGCCTTTCCATGGCGGTTCACCTGCCATGGAAAGGCTGGCGGGGATGGACATTGGGGTCCCGTAGCGGGCCCCCCTTCATCCTGGGCCCTTGATTGTGGGTGTGGGGGGCCACCTATGGGGCCCCCCCAACAGATCCCTGTACCAAGTGATAGGCACCGCATGGTGCCTGTCACGTAGTACAGGGATGTGTTACACATCCCTTTTTTCCATTACGGCGGGTGCTGCAGCCAGCAGCACCTGCCGCAATGGAAACCCTGGACAACATGACCGGCCCAGTGGCGGTCGCATTGTAACTTGTCCTGCGGGTCCCCCGACACTATGTTGGGTGGTCCCCATCTCCGTTAGGGTGCCGCCATCCTAATCAGGCCCTAAGTGTTGATTTTTGGAGCTGTCTTCAAATGCTTTGATTAAAGTGCTAGTAGAAGCCTTATTTCGCTGTGTGTGGGTAGATTTTGAGAATCGATTGTATCATTGCCTGTTCAAAATGTATAATTATTTTTTGGGGATAGTAGTTGTTAGTTATATTGTGTTAAACATATTATAATTATTAATAACATATAAAACCACATTTAGTTTTTTACATTTCATACTTACATATTTGCTGTGCTTTGAACAAGGTGTTTTTCTTCTGATCATGTTTAAATCAGTTGAGATGTAGAACAGGCAGGCATATTTTACTGTTAGGTAGAAAGTGTTTGTTTAATATTGAGCTTAAAATATATTTTAGTTTTGCTTGGTAATGAATTTGGGGTAAGTTTAAATTCCAAGTTTATGGGGTTAGTGTGTGTCATACTAGTATTAGTTTTACTTTTAAGGTGTGTTTGTTGAGGTTCACTGTTATGGGGTTTGTGTTGTTGGTGTCGAGGGTGGAGCTTTTCTTGGAAATGTCAAAGTGTAAGCTAAAGTTGGGAGATAGAAATGTAAAGCTAGGTTGTAGATATTTATTTTAAATTAAGGTGAATTCTTTTTATTTAAATTAACATTGCAGTTTGTTAGTTAAATGTACTTACTTGTAGTAGTTTGTAGCTAGTTTTGTTTTTTTGTAGTTGTAGCATTTTGCTGTAAAATGTAGTTGCTATTGTGCTCTCTTTTGTTTAGTGGGGTTTTAATTATACAAAGGGTTCTATTGGTTGTTTTCTTTTAATGTTATTGGTTATTGACTATTTATTTCAGTTTGTTCCTAATTTGGTAGATGCTAATTGAGGTTTCTTTTTAGTTATACAGATATTTTTCTTTTTAAAAAGTATTATTTTTATGTTTATAGTGTTTAATTTGGTCTAGTATTTATTCATTTTTAGGTTCCTATATTTAATAATATTTTTCTATTGATTGCAATAGTTTTAGTGTGTTGTAACTTAATTGTAGATTGTATTAGACTTTATGTGGATTGGTTTGCAATTTTGTTTAGTGTTTAGGTGTACCAAAATGTTAATGTATTTTAGTAAGCGGTATGTGGTTTTATGGGTTTTATAATTTGTTTATTAATGTAATATATTGTTTAACTGATTTTAGTCAATAATATTGTAGGAAATATTTTTGTTTTTGATATTTTATTTCTTTTGTATTTATTTAATGTTTAAACATGTTTTTTCAATATTGTTTTTGTATTGACATTGGTGATTTTAGCTATTGATCTCTTTGGCCTCAGAATGCCACTGCATCTCTTTTAAACACCATGGAGATTCTGCAGCAATACTTGCCAGATATTTCCTTCACTTTTTTTTAATATTACTGCTCTATATAAGGAGAGACTTTGTCAATATTTATTTATCAGATCTGCCTGCCACCTGTTATTAGCTCCTGTGCACCTTTCGCTTATTAACTATTTGAGTCACATATGGGTAGGACCAGGAACTTTCAGCTCAGTGCCAGTAAATCAGTGGTTACCAAGAATACCTCCAAAATCACAACTCTAAACCCTTTCTCTGTTCTGGAAGATACGGATGACAGTGGGGATGCCTGTCAAAATGTGTCCTCTAGCTTGACAGACTCTCACTACACCTCTGCGACTGAAATGGCCTCTAAGCTGCCTACATCCTCTAATGCATCAACGCATAAAAGAGTCATAAAAGATCCTCCCTCCCCCATAAAATCCTCTACCACAGTCTCAATGGAGCTTCAGTGACTCAGATGGAACTAAGGGTTGAAGTGTTCAAAGATACTGTTGTAACTATACAGTCACTGCAATCTGAAATCTTGTTTTTAAAAAAAAAACATGCTGAAGACATAGAAAACTAAAACAGGAGAAATAATTTATGCATTTATGGTCTGGCTGTAGGTGTGGAAGGTTCCCATCCTACGGCTTTTTTCTAAACTTTTCTTCCCAAAGTCTTAGACTTACCTACCTCTCCTCTTTTGAATAAACAAAGGGTACATAGACTTGGACATTCTCAGTCTGCCTCAACTTCACAGAAGCCAAAAGGCGTAATCCTTTACTTTTTAGAATACCTGGCTCTCCTTAAAGTCATTCTATTCTATTCTAGGAGGTGGGAAGGGTATTCCACAATTTAGCTACGTTGTAGCGAAAAGATCGACCTCCTCATCGAGATTTTTTGATCAAATGGATCTTGGCCAGAAAGGCATTAGAGGAACGCAAGGTACATCCCAGAAGATAGTGGGAGATCAGAGATTGAGAGATCAGTGGCCCTCTTTGACAGAGGGCCCTGTGGGTGATGCAGAGAGATTTAAATTTCATCTGCTCTGCCACTAGGAGCCAATGAAGAGCTTTGAGGCTTTGACAGGCGGAGTGGTGTCTAGGGACAATGTGAAATATTCGGGCGGCTGAGTTTTGCACCATCTGCAGTTTGTTTAATGTCTTTTTAGAAGCACCAAGTTAAAGAGAGTTCCTTATTCCCGACGAGCAATTAAAAGGGCCTGGACTACAAGTCTCTTGGAGAGAGGGGGGAGTAGATGAAGATGAAGATTTTTTCTAAGCATCCTGAGAATGCAGAAACATGTTGCCGCAAGCTTTGTTGCTTGTGAGACACCGTTAAGGGAGTCATATAACCAACCTCCCAGGCTCTTTATGGCAGATTTTGGCGTCGGGGGGAGTCCAAGGCAGTTCGGCCAGCCTAGATCCATTAAAGGATTGGGATTAATGCCAAGGATCAAGAGTTCGGTTTTATTACCCTTTAATTTCAAGCACAAGTTGTTCATCCAGGTAGCCACTTCCTCTAGGCAAGGATCCAGGGAAGCTGAAAGGGGGATGCGATTCTGAGTGAGGGAGAGGATCAATTCCATATCATCCTCGTAGGAAACGTCTGATATTCCAAATGAGCAGACAATATCAGCTAATAGCCTCATATATAAATTAAACAATGTAGGGCTGAGTGAGGAGCCCTGTGGAACAACGCATTGAAGGGGGAGAGTATATGAGGTACAGCCACCATCAAAGATCTAAAACTTTTTGTCCTCAATATAGGATTTGAGCCAGGCTAGAGCAGATCTGGTAATACCAACATTGCGTATACGTTTGATAAGGATATCATGGTTGACCGTATCAAACGATGCACTAAGATCGAGGAGGATAACAGCTGCCATTCTTCCTCGATAAAGCAGCTCTTTAACTTCTTCCAACACTGCTAGTAAGGCAGTCTCCAAACCATGGAGAGGACGGAATCCAGTTTGGGTGGGATGTAGTATCCCATGACTTTCAAGGAAATTGGTTAGAGAAGTATTAACGTGCTTCTCCAAATACTTTTGGAAGAGAAATGGGCCTATAATTTCCTAGTTCAATGGGATCAAGATTAGCTTTTTTTAACAGGTTTTCACCATCACATGTTTCCATTGCAGTGGGACCGTTCCAGTACTCAGCGAAAGGTTCAATAATTATGCCAGAATTGGAAGGATCTGGTCGGCGACCTTCGCTAAAATCCGAGGGGGGGGGTCAGCAGGAGAGACCCATTTGACTTTGGATAGAATGTCCAGAAGATTCTCTGGGCTTAGAGTGGGGAACTCACTGGAAGTATGAGGCGTGATCAGTCTGTTCCTCCATAGTTGGGACTTCCTTAGGTGGGTGGAGCACCTTATATATAGTCAGAATTTTCTTCTGAAAGAATACAGCAAGGTTATTACAGCAAGTTGGGTGGGTTGGGGGGGAGGGAAGACTCTTTGAGGGAGGCTCCAGGAGAGTGTTTACTACCTGTATTTCCCGGGAGGAATTGGATGCCAGATTGATTTCTTCCTACAAGTATACTGTCTGAGCTTTTTTGATTTCAGACTGATATAACCTGATCTTTTCCCAGTATATTTGTTTGCTGTTCACGCTATAGTTTTTCGTCCAGAACCTTTCTGGTTTTTTGTGTTCTCGTTTTATTTTAAGAAGTTTTGGAGTATACCAGGGTGCACTGTGCAGACTTGTCTTTGGCTCTTTTAGTACACATTTAGCTGAAAATGACCTGATGGAGAGAGGATATGATCCATTGGGTGACCGCTTCATTAGCTCAGAGCAGGATGAACTCAAACTGGGTCTGGTGTCACTGAGTACCTGTTTCCAAACTTCTGCGGGTAGGTTGGACCAGGGTTGATCTTTATAAGTGGTTGGTTCAGGGCATGAAGACAGATGGGTTGTTCCCAATGTAAAAGGGATCCTACAATGGTCCGACCAAATGATAGGAATGGGGTCACCAACTTTTAACAGATTGTCATTTGAGAAGATGGGATCTACCAGATGCCCCTTCTCAGGGGTGTGGCCAGTCACCTTTTTAGTGAATTGTAAAGCCAGGAGGTTTTGGAGTAGATTAGATATGTGTGGCACAACCAGCTCCTCCAGATGAATGTTAAAATCCCCTAGAAGTTGGTTTTGATGCTAGCCAATGATGCCACTACTTCAGGGAGAGTTTGAAGAAAACTACTACTCGGTCTAGGGGAACGATATCCCTGAGAAGGTGGCAGTATGGGAGAAAGAGATCGAGAAGGATGCACCTTCACAGTCTGGGATGGCGAGCAATTCCATGAGGCAACTAAATTTCTCTTTAACAATGATAGCGATCCCTCCACCCTTCCTCTTCTCCCGGTCTTTATAACAGATGAAGTATCCTGGGGGTAACGCTATTACCACATTTGGCCCTGATTGAGGATGGAGCCAGGTCTCTGTTAAGAATATGACATCTAGATTTTTTTCTTCTATAAAGGAGCGGATTTCTAACTTATGGCATGGCAGTGATCTACAGTTAATCATAAATAACTGTAGGCTTGCTCATGTCTTAATACCCGTCTTTGGTTCTTGGTTTTTGAGCCAAGGGATGGGGGTCAGACAGGAAGTACAAGTGATATCAGCTTTCATGGGATTAATAGAGTGGAGACAATTCTCTCTGGGGGTTCTCTGTAAGTCAAGGAGCTGTGAGCGCGGGGGTAAACAATGCTTACTTGTTTGGAGCAAGGGTCCCTGGCCCAGTTTGGGCGTGGATGGGCACAGACGGGCTTGCCTTTGGCATGCTTTTGGCGTGCCAGCAGCTCGCGCAGCACGATGCACTAGCTGCGGGTCCATGCCCCAAGGTTCATTTTATGGGCTGACCCCAATAAAGCTGGAATACCGACCAAGATGGTGTGAGTTGGCGTCCAGTTGTCCTTGCACCCACCTCCCCTTGAAGTGCCACGAGCAAAATGTTAAAAAGTGAAATTAAAAAACACTTCTAAAACATTTCTAAAAATGTATTCAGCAATTCAAAAACAACTTCCACTCTTCCCTTCTAATCAATAGAGGGACTGCAGCAAAACACAACCGGCTGCCTTTCTGAACTTGGTAAGCGCAATCCAAGTCATCAAAGCAGCTAAAGCCAAAGCACGTATTTCATGCTCCGGATCCAACCTATTTTCAGTGCAGAATTTTGCCAAAGCCACAGCAGACAGAAGGAAAAAGTTTCTTGATATGCAACCAGCTCTCCACTCTCTCAAGCCAGATTGGGTTTATTTCACCCGTGTTTATTCAAAGTAACATACAATAACAAGACTACTACTTATGAAGATTCATCCCTACTGCAAAAATGTATTGCTAATTGCAGAGGAGAAGCGATGGACATCTCCAAATTTACTGTTACTTGATTTATGGTTTTCCGTCTTCTGTTCTGTTCTCTTAGCCATCAGTTTCTAGTTACCAGTACATACTATGTTTAATGTTTTGCATTTTATATAGTCTAATTACTTTTTAATGTTCTTGCATTTTTTTTCTAGGTATGTTCTATGTTTCGTCAAGGTTCCACAGATATTGGTCTATGTGGTTTGGTATACCCCTTTTTGTTGCCTGTTCTGAGTTCGGTTGTGCCATCCCCTTTCCATAGTCCCTCCACCCTCGACTTTGTTTGTCATATAGGTATCTCATTTTTGTTTTTTTCTTTCCAGTTTGGTATATTCCTATTTTTCTCTTCACCCTCTCTTTCCGTTCCATTCTTTTCTTTTTCTGCTCTTTATTCCTTGTTTTCTCAAGATTATGCCCAATATAATTTGTACTGTCCTTTTTTGCTATTTCATCGCTTATGCTTTGTCTGATTTCGACAGTTATATATTATTGCTTTTTTTGTTGTTATCATTGCATATCCAAGGTTATAATGTTTCGCAATTTTTTTTAATGGCCTTGAGAATTGTTTTATGGAATGTTAAAGGTTTAGGTTCGCCTATAAAGTGTCAGAGTTTTTTTTATTTAATTTTTTATTAAGAGTGTAGAACAACAAACAGATAGCGGTCAGTACAGATATAGATGCATTAATTCACCGCTGTAAAGCTCATCATGCATGTTATACCAGATATAGAGGTAGATAAGTACACAGTATACATACCATCACCATTACAATAGCTAACATGATAGATGCCCTATTACTTACCGGTAATCTTCATTATTCCTGGTCCTGTTGTTCTCGTCCCATTCAGTAAAAAGTGAGATATTACTATCTCACGACAGAAAAAGAACGAAGGAATGCTGGCCCTACCCCCTCATCCCCCTCCCTCTGGGAGTACAAATTAGTACCGTACCCAGCATTCCTCCTGGAATACCAAGCTCAGATGAAGGCCGGCAAGACCGGGAGGGAGGGAATCAATGAATAGGACGAGGACAACGGAACCAGGAGTAATGAAGATTACCGGTAAGGAATAGGGCATTACCTCCCCAGTCCCTCCTGTCCTCGTCCCATTCAGTAAAAAGTGAGACTACCCAAGCAAACACAGGCATTCATCAACAACAAACCACCGGACAACCAAAAACTGCAAACCAAGTGATTTATTGAAGAAACAGGAGAGAAATTCAGGAGCACACAGCCCGCAGAACCCCCAGACCAAAATTTGCATCCTCCCCCAGCAAATTCTGGATACGATAATGCCGTACAAAGGTGTTAGAGGAAGCCCAAGTAGCCGCCCTACAGATCTTGGCCAGGGAGACCCCCCAAATCTCAGGCCCAGGAAGCAGCTACCCCCCTGGTAGAAAGCCCCTGCACCCCAGCCGGAGGAGGGACCCCAGAAAGGGAATAAGCCAACACAATGACCTGCTTCAACCAACGACCAATAGAAGAGGAAGAAGCCCGCCCCCCACGAGAGGCCACTCCAAAAGAGACAAACAAGGAGTCAGATTTCCGAAAGGAGCTCGTCCGGTCAAGATAGATCCACAACGCCCGGCACACATCCAGCAAAGGCCAAGGAAGATTACCATCCAACACCGGAGCGGCATCCAGAGCAGGCAACACTAGTTCCTGGGAACGATGGAATTGAGAAGCAACCTTGGGAACAAAGGCCAAATCCAAACGAAGGACCACCCCATCAGCCGAAAATGACAAAAATGGCTCCCTAGCCAACAAAGCCCCCAATTCCTCAAGTGGCCTAGCCGAAATTATGGCCACCAAAAAAAACACTTTCAAAGTCAAAAACTTGACATCCACCTCCGCCAAAGGTTCAAAGGGAGGAGCCACCAGAGCCCGCAAAACAAGGGGCAAATCCCACAAGGGAAAAGAGGGCCGCACCACAGGACGGGTCAACGAGAAACTCCGCAGCAAACGAGACACCAGATCGTCCACATCCGTCAAGTTCCCCTAAGGGGAACGAAATGCTTTAAACGCAGCCCACTGAGCCCGTAACGTGGAAATCGCCTAACACTTCTCAAACCCTTCCCAAAGAAACTGAAGTACTCCAGGCAGAGAACAGACAAGAGGGGACAACCCCAGCTCCTCACACTAATGCTGGAAATTCCCACAATGATGCCCATAGGACTTTAGGGTGGAAGGCCTGCTAGATTGCTGCAGAGCCAAGGCTAAATGCTCAGGGATACTCCTACGATGCCACCCCTGCCTTTCAACTTCCACACCAACAGACGAAGACGTGGAAGAGACAACATTGGAGCTGAGCGCAGAGGAGAAGGGAAGCAAGCGTGGAACCACGGACCCTGAACCGCCAACAGCCTCAGAGTGGGGAACCACAACCGGCGAGGCCAGAAAGGAACCACCACCCTGGACTCCTGACAGAGGCGAGCCAAAAACCTGGGGATCAGCGCCAGAGGCGGAAATGCATACAGGCGGCGAGGAGGCCAAGGAATGGACAGAGCATCCACACCCCAGGCTCCCTCCTGCCGCACTTGGGAGCAGAACCGGGGCAGCTGGGCATTGAGCCAGGAAGCAAAGAGGTCGAGATAAGGAAGACCAAACCTCCTGCACACAAGCCGAAAAGCCTTTCGAGTCAGAGACAACTCCTGGGAGGCGGGGAAAAAACAGCTGAGGGCATCCACTACCCCATTGTCCACCCCCCAAATGTGAACAGCCGAGAGAGACAGCTGATGCCCCTGCGCCCAACAAAACAATGGAATCATGACTGCATTCAGCGATTTCGACCTGGAACCCCCTTGATGGTTCAGGTATGCCACAGTCACCATTAAAACATCAAAATGATCCAGCACTCCTAAACAAATTCAGATTAAAGCAGTTAATAAGAAATGAGTTCAAAGAATAATTCAGCAGGTCTGGTCTCGTTCCAATTCTTTATTCAGATTCTTCTTAAAAGAGAAATTGTAGCCTACGCGTTTCGTCCATCAAGGACTTCTTCAGGGCTACAAGCAAATATACATAATATACATTAAATTTACAATATTTACAACATGTAGAACACAACATTTAAAAAAGATATATGAACAATGTGATTGGACTGTATGTACATAAAATACAAATGAATTTACAAAAAACATCTCAAGTGAGTCTCATAAACAATGTTAATTTGGACTATACAATTATTGGATCGTTTTCTACTCCTGATTTCGAACCACCTGCTGAACACAATACTTATAGAAATTTGCCCAATGATGGGTGATAACCACAACATCTTATAATTAAAGTGAGTTGTGGAAAGCCATAATCGATAAGGAGAAACTAAAAGAAAAGAGTATTTTGTGACTACATTATTCAAACGAATGCCCTTTAAGTTCCTGGCAATTAATTTATTTCTTAAAATGTAGTTATAGATCTTACCGAGACAGTAAGACGTTTGTTCCTCTAGGTTTCATGGAAGGAAGTTTCTTTTATTTGGAAACTCAGTTTATGGATAGAATGAATTAAATCCTGATCAGAGAGGGGAAAACATACATATAATCAGATGGTATGTTTACCATAATTCTATTTGTAATTTTAAGAGATATATTTTACCTCTTTATTTTACACCAATCCTGCTTTTGGAACATACCTTAAGTATTTTCCAATGGTGTGTACATCATCCAATATAATCCATTCAAACATTATCAAGGGCCATTATTATCAACGGTGCATGTATGATAATCCCATTGCTATCTGTAAGAAAAATTGAAATTGAAAAATCTTCATAAAGTCCCAATGAATGTATTCTTCACCCTGTTCTAAAATTGAGGCTATTGTAGTTTTAGCCAGGAGCCTAAAGGAATGTACATGTGTGCAGTGCAGAGGCTCAAAAACGGTGCTTTAATCCAAGGACAAACATATTACAAAAGCTTTTCCAAAATGGAAAAGCATGTAGCCTATGAAAGAATCGAATTGTCAAAACCTTACTTGAAACTTGGCAATGTACACCATGTAGTTGTTTATAAGGCCCCGAACAATATTCTTTGCCCATACAAAAGCAGCGTAGAGTAAAGACTGCCGCCCGCTGAATTTAGTGAGTGAAAATCGGGACTCATCAATTGTGCAGTTTTTCAAAGTCAAATCTGCTTATATGCAACGCCTATCCTGGGTCCCCCAGTTATAGTGTTTAAGACAAAACCTGGTATTTGTCATTTTAAGGTGGTCCCCATTAATAAGCTCGTTGTTACTATGCCGAGATTTAAAAATTGATTAAATAGGATACTGGCTTTACTAGAGAGAAACTCCCGAATCAAGTCTGACACCCATTTACTTGTAATCCGGCTTTCGAACTGCTCCGTGAACGCGATCGGGTCATGTTTGAATGTCCCGATTCCCGAGTTTAAATAGCCCGGGTGAATGAACACCTGAAATCAATTGGTGTGTGTACGTAGCTTGTACTGAAAAACATAGCCGCCATTTTGTAGTGGTCTTGAACTACATATCCTTCAATGCAACCCATATATTTAAAAGCCAACTATAATCTCTTCTTTTTGATATTGGATGGAAGTTAATAGTGATTTAACCCTGTGGCACAATACTATGATCACATAGTGATGCGATAATAATTATTCTTCGAAAGACGATTTTATCCGCCATCTATGAGTGATCTACTAAATCCATGTGTTTCATCTTCTTTCTACATATTTTTTTGTCTAACTTCCCAATAGGAAAAAAGAAATATTAACAACACCATTTTGGCACTATTTGATGAAATTTAAAATTAGTGATTTGAACATAAGGCATATTAAAAATAGGAGCATCTGCGTCAATTATAATCGTTCAGACAAGAAGTAAAAATTGCCGCCATCTTGGAGTGGTAACAAACCCATTATATTTTATTAAATTTCTCGAAAAAGGAAATAAACAGTACTAACAATCTTCGTGTTGTCTATGTCATATCCATACCAAACTGTAAAGCCAGCCTGAGTGATAATCAATATAAATCGAATTTCTCATATTGATTTGTTATAATACTTAATTAGTGACCAGATTAGAGAGCCCACTGGAATAATACTCAATATTAAAAAGATTCATACTTGGAAATGTCTGTCCCTTCCCCTACATTTTCAATTTAAGCTAAATTTGAAATACGGCATAATTACAGCCAGAGCTATCATATAATTCATTTTTTTTTTTCATTTTTTTATATATAGATGTCTTATGTTTTTTAATTTGCCATTTTAAAGTGGCGACTCCTCTATTTTCATTCAGTTATGATAAAACGAGCGATCTTCATGTCATAGTTTCATTCATATGATGGAATTGAATCAACATAGTTCATATTTGGATTCATAAGAGATATTCAGATAGAGAGGCAACACGTTTAGTCTAATTGACAAAGCAAGCCAATGGAAATTGAAATTGTGATTCCCAACAAATTTGGTTAAATGCTCTACATAAGTATATGTGAGCCCTTTAACAAAGATGGTTCACAAAAAATGATAAAATTCATTATTAATGTTGAGACCCATCGAAATGGTCCTTAGACGACAAATCCAGCTTGCTTCCGCCTGTCGTAACAGCACTTCCCTATCTCCCCCTTTCTGGAGATCTTATGTGTTCAATTGCATGAAACCAGATCATTGGTTTTTGGGGGTGTGATTCATTTATATGTATAGCCACTGGGTATCTCTCATCTATATTTTTGACAGCTCTCACATGCTCTTGTATTCTTGTTTTGAGGCTTCGAGTGCTGCTCCCTACATAAATTTTGTCGCAGAAGCAGCCGATGACATATACTGTATGTGTGATGTTACAATTGATGAAGGTGTTTATCTTAAACTCCCTTTCTGTATTGTATTTGAACTTGAGTTTTCTGTTTAGTCCAAAATGGCAGACATTGCACATGCCGCATATGTGGAATCCCAAAGGTTTATTGGGTAGCCACGAATGTGTACTTCTTCTCTGTTCTCTGACATAGCTCGGGCATAATAGTCTTTTCAAAGTCTTGCCCTTCCTGTAAATCACTTTTGGCTTTGATGAAACAGTGCCCACAGGTAATTCCGCCCCTACTAAAAGGTGCCAATTTCTTCTTAAGATATCAAAGATATGATTACTATAGGCATTGTATTGCGTTATAAACACTACAGTATCATCATCCTTCTTCTTGGTGGCCTGATTCCCATGTGTTACTAAGGTATGTTTTCTGTCTACCTTCAATATCCTTTTTTCTGCTTGTGAGAGACATTGGTCAGTGTAGCCTCTACTCCTAAAGTTGTTTTTCATCATCTCAAGATTAGATTTAAAGGATTGTTCCTGACTGCAATTCCGTTTTGCGCGGACCATCTCGCCATAAGGTATGGCGTTGATGGTAGTGCGTGGATGTGCACTCTCCGCATGAAGCATGCTATTGCACGCAGTGCGCTTTCTGAAAATATCACTATGGATTTTATTATCAGAAACAAACAGTTTTAGATCTAGGAATTCAATACTTTCCCTAGAATGGTTCAAAGTCAGTTTTACATTAAATCTGTTTTGGTTTAGATAACTGTGATATGCAGATAGCTCTTCTTCATTGCCGTTCCAGATGAGAATCACGTCATCAATATATCTTCCATAGAAGATGATGTTATTACTCCATTTTTGTGAGCCTGGGCCCCAGGCATGCTCCGCCTCATACAGGCCCATAAAAAGGCCTGCGTATGACGGAGCAAACCTGGATCCCATGGCAGTACCTTGTTTTTGTAAGAACCACGTCCCATTATGGAGGAAGACATTCATAGTTAAAATTATACGGGACATTTCGAGGAGCATCAATGTGTGCTCCAGATGTCTTGCGTTCTTTTTATACAGAAAGTGTTTTAGAGCCTCTAGACCTCGGTCAATTTGGATGCAGGTGTATAAACCTTCCACATCCATAGTCACAAACATTAAATCATTGCTGTCCCAATCAAAATCATCCAGCTTGCACAGAACATCTCTACTATCCTTAAGATAGGACGGCAAGTTCTTAACAAAAGGCTGTAAAAAGCCGTCAACATACTCTGATAGATGCTCTGTGGGGCCACCATTACCTGACATTATAGGCCGACCTGGCGGGAACACTCCCCCCTTGTGAATTTTGGGAAGTATATATATACAAGGGTGTCTAGAGTTATTCGCCTGTAGGTATCGATATTCATGGTCTGAAATTAGTCCTGATTCATGCCAGTCTTATAAATTGGCATTAATAGTTCTTTCGATACCCGTAATGGGAGATTCTTTTAATTGTTCATAACAATTTTTATCACCTAGCTGTCTATCAATCTCTCCCATGTAATCTTTTAAGTCCATAAGGACTATGTTACCCCCTTTATCCGCTTCACGTATAACTAACAGGGGATCCTCTTGTAAAGTTTTTAAAAGCATCTTTTCTTCCTTGGTAAGATTATGACCATGTTTACAGTGTGAGTTTGTTCCGTGTTTGTCTTCTAGCTGATAAAGCTGTTGTGTAACCTTATTAAAAAATTCATCTATATGAGAATCTAAGGTTCTTAGGGGCACAAATTTAGATTGGTTTCTCAAGCCACTATTTATAGTGGTATCTTCACATATATTTAGCAGACCAGCCATTTGTACAATGTCCACATCCAAATCATCTTCATCAAGAGTTGCTAATAAATGTACATTATCAAGTTCTGCAATTGTTAAACTCGACACATTTTCCACATTACTTAAAACATTGGTCTGCACAGAAGGATGTTCAGAAAAATACTTTTTTAATCGCAACTTCCTTACAAATTTATAGAGATCAATGTGTGCATTCACAAAGTTACAATTTTCAGTTACGCAGAAATTCAATCCTCTCTGTAAAACATACATTTCCTTTTCACTTAGTGTTTTGGAAGACAGATTTATGACACTTAATTCATTGGACATCAAGAATTCATTGTTAGAATCATTACATGTATTTCCATTTGGGCATTCTATTTCCTTATCTGGGTCAATTTGCTCTGTTGTCTTGTTTGTACCCCTGTTTTTATGTTTCTTCCCTCCCCGCCTTGTTCTACGTTTGGATTTTTCTTTTTGTTCCCCAGTCTGTAACGCTGGACCTCTCGTAAAAAGGGAGGTGGAGGGAGTAACCTCACTATTGCTAGGACCCTCCCCAGGATCACTCTCCACTGAAGAAAGGGACATACTACTGGAGGACACACTGGCTGTTTTTTCAGTTGTACCTCTTTCAACTAGTGATTTCGGGGCAATATCATCATATTTCCTTGAGAAAGTAAAAATCCTCCCCGCTCATAATCAATTTCATCCCTTATAATCTTTTTCTGTTTTTTATCTTTCAAATAAATTTGATAGGCGGTGAGTTCTTTCTTCAAAATGTCATAATTTTTTTAAGGTAGCCTCTTTCAAGTTCAGTTCAGAAATTTCTTTCTCCAGTTTAACTATCTCTTCTCTGATCTTTTTCACCCTTCTCTCAGAATTGGCTATTAAGATCCTCATCATTCTATATGAGGAATCATAGAGGCCTTCCTCCCACTCTTCCAATAAGTCACTTTCCAAATCCTCATAATTTGGAAAAATCAAAATCCGTAAGCCCCGGGGTATCCTCTTATTTTCAAGATATTTTTTTAATGTGGCCCCGTCCCACCATTTTCCAAAGAACTATTAATGCCAATTTACAAGACTGGCATGAATCAGGACTAATTTCAGACCATGAATATCGATACCTACAGGCGAATAACTCTAGACACCCTTGTATATATATACTTCCCAAAATTCACAAGGGGGGAGTGTTCCCGCCAGGTCGGCCTATAATTTCAGGTAATGGTGGCCCCACAGAGCATCTATCAGAGTATGTTGACGGCTTTTTACAGCCTTTTGTTAAGAACTTGCCGTCCTATCTTAAGGATAGTAGAGATGTTCTGTGCAAGCTGGATGATTTTGATTGGGACAGCAATGATTTAATGTTTGTGACTATGGATGTGGAAGGTTTATACACCTGCATCCAAATTGACCGAGGTCTAGAGGCTCTAAAACACTTTCTGTATAAAAAGAACGCAAGACATCTGGAGCACACATTGATGTTCCTCGAAATGTCCCGTATAATTTTAACTATGAATGTCTTCCTCCATAATGGGACGTGGTTCTTACAAAAACAAGGTACTGCCATGGGATCCAGGTTTGCTCCGTCATACGCAGGCCTTTTTATGGGCCTGTATGAGGCGGAGCATGCCTGGGGCCCAGGCTCACAAAAATGGAGTAATAACATCATCTTCTATGGAAGATATATTGATGACGTGATTCTCATCTGGAACGGCAATGAAGAAGAGCTATCTGCATATCACAGTTATCTAAACCAAAACAGATTTAATGTAAAACTGACTTTGAACCATTCTAGGGAAAGTATTGAATTCCTAGATCTAAAACTGTTTGTTTCTGATAATAAAATCCATAGTGATATTTTCAGAAAGCGCACTGCGTGCAATAGCATGCTTCATGCGGAGAGTGCACATCCACGCACTACCATCAACGCCATACCTTTTGGCGAGATGGTCCGCGCAAAACGGAATTGCAGTCAGGAACAATCCTTTAAATCTAATCTTGAGATGATGAAAAACAACTTTAGGAGTAGAGGCTACACTGACCAATGTCTCTCACAAGCAGAAAAAAGGATATTGAAGGTAGACAGAAAACATACCTTAGTAACACATGGGAATCAGGCCACCAAGAAGAAGGATGATGATACTGTAGTGTTTATAACGCAATACAATGCCTATAGTAATCATATCTTTGATATCTTAAGAAGAAATTGGCACCTTTTAGTAGGGGCGGAATTACCTTTGGGCACTGTTTCATCAAAGCCAAAAGTGATTTACAGGAAGGGCAAGACTTTGAAAAGACTATTATGCCCGAGCTATGTCAGAGAACAGAGAAGAAGTACACATTCGTGGCTACCCAATAAACCTTTGGGATTCCACATATGCGGCATGTGCAATGTCTGCCATTTTGGACTAAACAGAAAACTCAAGTTCAAATACAATACAGAAAGGAGTTTAAGATAAACACCTTCATCAATTGTAACACCACACATATAGTATATGTCATCGGCTGCTTCTGCGACAAAATTTATGTAGGGAGCAGCACTCGAAGCCTCAAAACAAGAATACAAGAGCATGTGAGAGCTGTCAAAAATATAGATGAGAGATACCCAGTGGCTATACATATAAATGAATCACACCCCCAAAAACCAATGATCTGGTTTCATGCAATTGAACACATAAGATCTCCAGAAAGGGGGAGATAGGGAAGTGCTGTTACGACAGGCGGAAGCAAGCTGGATTTGTCGTCTAAGGACCATTTCGATGGGTCTCAACATTAATAATGAATTTTATCATTTTTTGTGAACCATCTTTGTTAAAGGGCTCACATATACTTATGTAGAGCATTTAACCAAATTTGTTGGGAATCACAATTTCAATTTCCATTGGCTTGCTTTGTCAATTAGACTAAACGTGTTGCCTCTCTATCTGAATATCTCTTATGAATCCAAATATGAACTATGTTGATTCAATTCCATCATATGAATGAAACTATGACATGAAGATCGCTCGTTTTATCATAACTGAATGAAAATAGAGGAGTCACCACTTTAAAATGGCAAATTAAAAAACATAAGACATCTATATATAAAAAAATAAAAAAAATAAAAATGAATTATATGATAGCTCTGGCTGTGATTATGCCGTATTTCAAATTTAGCTTAAATTGAAAATGTAGGGGAAGGGACAGACATTTCCAAGTATGAATCTTTTTAATATTGAGTATTATTCCAGTGGGCTCTCTAATCTGGTCACTAATTAAGTATTATAACAAATCAATATGAGAAATTCGATTTATATTGATTATCACTCAGGCTGGCTTTACAGTTTGGTATGGATATGACATAGACAACACGAAGATTGTTAGTACTGTTTATTTCCCTTTTCGAGAAATTTAATAAAATATAATGGGTTTGTTACCACTCCAAGATGGCGGCAATTTTTACTTCTTGTCTGAACGATTATAATTGACGCAGATGCTCCTATTTTTAATATGCCTTATGTTCAAATCACTAATTTTAAATTTCATCAAATAGTGCCAAAATGGTGTTGTTAATATTTCTTTTTTCCTATTGGGAAGTTAGACAAAAAATATGTAGAAAGAAGATGAAACACATGGATTTAGTAGATCACTCATAGATGGCGGATAAAATCGTCTTTCGAAGAATAATTATTATCGCATCACTATGTGATCATAGTATTGTGCCACAGGGTTAAATCACTATTAACTTCCATCCAATATCAAAAAGAAGAGATTATAGTTGGCTTTTAAATATATGGGTTGCATTGAAGGATATGTAGTTCAAGACCACTACAAAATGGCGGCTATGTTTTTCAGTACAAGCTACGTACACACACCAATTGATTTCAGGTGTTCATTCACCCGGGCTATTTAAACTCGGGAATCGGGACATTCAAACATGACCCGATCGCGTTCACGGAGCAGTTCGAAAGCCGGATTACAAGTAAGTGGGTGTCAGACTTGATTCGGGAGTTTCTCTCTAGTAAAGCCAGTATCCTATTTAATCAATTTTTAAATCTCGGCATAGTAACAACGAGCTTATTAATGGGGACCACCTTAAAATGACAAATACCAGGTTTTGTCTTAAACACTATAACTGGGGGACCCAGGATAGGCATTGCATATAAGCAGATTTGACTTTGAAAAACTGCACAATTGATGAGTCCCGATTTTTACTCACTAAATTCAGCGGGCGGCAGTCTTTACTCTACGCTGTTTTTGTATGGGCAAAGAATATTGTTCGGGGCCTTATAAACAACTACATGGTGTACATTGCCAAGTTTCAAGTAAGGTTTTGACGATTCGATTCTTTCATAGGCTACATGCTTTTCCATTTTGGAAAAGCTTTTGTAATATGTTTGTCCTTGGATTAAAGCACCGTTTTTTGAGCCTCTGCACTGCACACATGTACATTCCTTTAGGCTCCTGGCTAAAACTACAATAGCCTCAATTTTAGAACAGGGTGAAGAATACATTCATTGGGACTTTATGAAGATTTTTCAATTTCAATTTTTCTTACAGATAGCAATGGGATTATCATACATGCACCGTTGATAATAATGGCCCTTGATAATGTTTGAATGGATTATATTGGATGATGTACACACCATTGGAAAATACTTAAGGTATGTTCCAAAAGCAGGATTGGTGTAAAATAAAGAGGTAAAATATATCTCTTAAAATTACAAATAGAATTATGGTAAACATACCATCTGATTATATGTATGTTTTCCCCTCTCTGATCAGGATTTAATTCATTCTATCCATAAACTGAGTTTCCAAATAAAAGAAACTTCCTTCCATGAAACCTAGAGGAACAAACGTCTTACTGTCTCGGTAAGATCTATAACTACATTTTAAGAAATAAATTAATTGCCAGGAACTTAAAGGGCATTCGTTTGAATAATGTAGTCACAAAATACTCTTTTCTTTTAGTTTCTCCTTATCGATTATGGCTTTCCACAACTCACTTTAATTATAAGATGTTGTGGTTATCACCCATCATTGGGCACATTTCTATAAGTATTGTGTTCAGCAGGTGGTTCGAAATCAGGAGTAGAAAACGATCCAATAATTGTATAGTCCAAATTAACATTGTTTATGAGACTCACTTGAGATGTTTTTTGTAAATTCATTTGTATTTTATGTACATACAGTCCAATCACATTGTTCATATATCTTTTTTTAAATGTTGTGTTCTACATGTTGTAAATTTAATGTATATTATGTATATTTGCTTGTAGCCCTGAAGAAGTCCTTGATGGACGAAACGCGTAGGCTACAATTTCTCTTTTAAGAAGCATCTGAATAAAGAATTGGAACGAGACCAGACCTGCTGAATTATTCTTTGAACTCATTTCTTATTAACTGCTTTAATCTGAATTTGTTTAGGAGTGCTGGATCATTTTGATGTTTTAATGATTGGTGGGATCTTGTATCCCAGGGGACTTAAGGGTATTGAGTCTCAGGTCCCTGGCACCCAGTCAACTTGATTTACCCTTCACCCCACATAAGGGTTAAGTGCAGTCATTATTGCCCCATACCCCTCTTTGTTGTGCATGCCACAGTCACCATGTTGTCCAAACGGACCACCACATTGTGACCCAACAACAGATCCCGGAACCCCATCACTGCGCTGGACACCGCAGTCAACTCCCTCCAGTTCGAGGAACGGCGCCCCTCCAGGATGGACCAACGACCCTGAAGAGACCTGGAACTCAGGGTCACCCCCCACCCGAAGGCACTGGCATCGGTTGTCAAAACCGCCGGAGGCGAGTACTGTAACGGCAGCTCCTGAGGAAGATGGTCCGACAAAGTCCACCAGCGGAGAGTAGGAATGAGGGAAGGGGCCACTGGAACGCGAAGAACCAGATTGCGGGATAATGGATTCCAATGGGCCAACAGATACACCCACAGAGGCCGGAGATGGAAACAAGCCCAGGCCACCGTAAACACCGTTGCCGCCATGAGACCCAGCAGTCGCAACCACAGACGGACTAGGAACGAGCCCCCCTCCAGAAACCACCATGCAAGGGAACACAAAGTCACCACACGAGAAACCGGAAGGAAAACCCTGTTGAGGTCGGTACGAAAGTGCGCCCCGATGAAAATCAAGTCCTGGGAGGGTACCAACTGACATTTGGGCAAATTCAGAAGAAACCAATGAGCTTGCAACGCAGAACACATCACCTCCCGATCCACCAGCAGCCGCTCCCGAGAGGAAGCCTGAATCAACCAGTCATCCAGATACGGGTAAAGGAGGACCCCCTGCAGATGTAAACAAGCCACCAGAGGGGCCACCACCTTGGTAAACACCCGTGGGGCAGACTGGAGGCCAAAGGGCAGGACCCGAAACTGGTAATGACGTCCCCAAAGGCAAAACCTCAGGTACTGACGACAACTGGGGTGAATTGGGACATGATAGTAGGATCCTGGAGATCGAGAGTGCACAGGATTGTGTCTAAGTAGGCTTCTAATTGCTCGGAAGTGGGTGATATCTGCGACTGGTACAAGTGGGAGTAAAAGGATGTCATTGTGTGGAGAAGATCACTAGGGGTGAATTGGCGCTCACAGCGTTCATCTAGAAGTTCAACAATATACTCAGAGGTTCCGGGACGCTTAAGCATATTGGACAGTGTCCGACCAGGCCGGTCGCCTTCGCCGTAACAGTAGTTTTGTGGGACAAGAAGCTCAGTTCGCGATCTGTTTCCTCGCTGAACATTGTGATCTTCCCACGAATGTCCTCCAATAAGGCTGGGTACTCGGAATTGTAATAATCTCATTCAAGCATAGCGATTTCACGTTCGATCTTAGTAAGGCGAGAGCATATTGATTCGAGAACACCGGCTTGCTTAGTGATGCTCACACCGCGAATGGTTACTTTAAAGGCCTCCCACAGAGTTTGTGGAGAGGAGATAGAGCCTTCATTGAAAGTGAAATAGTCTACAATAGCGCTCTGGACCTCAGATTGGACCACTTGATCACGAAGCACCCCAGGCGGTAAGCACCAACTGAATGCGCGCGAGGGAGTGAGTGGCGGGGAGAGTTCCAAAAGAACTGGGGCATGATCGGATAACGTATGGGGGAGATGAGACACACCCGTGGTCCACGTGCACATGTCGTGCGAGAGCAGCCAATAGTCTATTCTCGACCAAGCATTACGTGCCTATGTCATGCATGTTCCCTCCTTGTGACTGCGGTTCAGACTATGCCATATATCCACTAGGCAGTGAGCAGTGCATGCAAGTGTGCTGCCGCATTAGGGTGGAGGTGACGGGAAGCACCTACATGATCCAGAATTGGGTCCAGCACCACGTTAAAATCACCTCCGCATATAACAGCGCTCGGCCCTAAACTGATAATCTGTCGCCAGACCTCAGAAAAGAATCCGGGGAGTCGGTGTTTGGACCGTAAATGAATACTAGTATAACTGGTTGGCAGCATAAGGTGCCCGCGAGCACAACATATCTTCCCTCCGTGTCGCAGTTGACCTGAGAGAGACCAAGGTGTACCATTCCGGATAAGTATGGCAGTCCCGCGGGCGTAATTAGAGTAAAAGGATGCATGGACCTCGGAGCACCACTGCGCACACAGACATGGTGCAGAGTTTTGCATGAGATGAAGTTCTTGTAGGAAACAAATATCAATGTTATGTCGAGCAAGATACGTGTGCACTAATCTAGTTTTCCGTCCATCGTTCAAGCCACGTACATTCCGGGTCAGGTTCTTAATCTTCATCATTCAACTCTCTATTAGAGGAAACTGATGGATCTGAAAGTTGACTCTGGGAGAAAACGGTGTGGTGTGACACAGCAGGACGGATGCTAATAGGCTAGAGATATGTGTACGATTCACCCCTGCTGTAATTGCAGGAATTGTAAGGACTGGACTGTGTACGAGTCTGCCGAAAAACAGTCAATACAACATTCAAAACATGCATTGGAACAAACCCAAGTCCACCCCCCCCACACCAACCCAAGAAAGAGGTTGAGACCATACAAATCCACTCCCACCCTGTACCCAAACCCAAAATGCAATAGTATTGATGAGAAATATCCCTGGAGGCGAGGGAGAGCCGGGGGAACTCCCCCAGTCACAGGCAACTGGGTGGATGAAGTGGTGAATATCACCTGAGATGTACGCCAGTGGCCTCCGCCCTCGCCGCACACAGCACAGTCCCAATAATAAGGAAGAACATGAAATAAGTCAACTTGGGTGGGAAGTATTATGCAGTTCCCTTCAACAACACTGCAAGGGAAGACCATCCCATAGGAATATGGAGATGGCCAGGGGGGATTCAGTCATTATCGTCCAGGCCCACCTCAGCGTGTCTGGATGGAGACCCTCGAGGCGAACGCCCCCCAGCAGCGACCTTTCTAGCAAATTTGAGCTGTTTTAGGGTCAGCAAAGTGATGGGATTTCCCCTCATGTGTAACTCGCAGTTTCGTCAGGTATAAAAGAGCATATTTTATTCCTGCTTTCTGTAGTAGTTTCTTGGCGGGCAAAAAATCCCTCCTTGTGGCCCGGACTGTTACAGTGAAATCAGGGTAAAACGATATATCACTGTTCCGGTACTGCAGTTTCCCTTTCTCATGAGCCAGTCGGAGAACCGAATCACGGTCTTTGCAATTCAAGAGCCTTGCGATAATTGGACGGGTTGGAGTGCCGGGAGGCGGCCGGGGCACCAGCGAGCAGTGGGCTCCTCCACTATGAAGACCGGCGATAGGGCATCCCCAAAGAGCTCCCGCAACATGGATTCGACAAAGTCTTCCATTCTGTCCATGGCCGTGGTTTCCGGCACATCCACAATGCGGACGTTGTTGCGCTTAGAGCGCGCCTTGAGATCCTTGTTTTTCGCTTTAATTACCTCCAGAACTTTGTCAATGTGAAGCAACTGTTCATTAGCTTTGGGTCAAGCATCGCTGTTATCTGAGACGCAGGATTCCAGGTGATCCAGGCGGTCCTCGTGCTTGTCCACACGTTCCTTCATGCGGTCCATATGGCTGGCCGTAAGAACCAGTTTAGCATCAATTGTTCGTAGACTTGCCTTCACATCGATCAATATTACCTTGAGGTCATCATCATGGTCTGTGCCCACAGCAGGCAACTTACTCCCAGCCCCCTGTGACGCCTCCATTTCTGCTAGGTGAGTCTGCTGCTTACTCTCAAATGGCAGTTTGCTGCACATCGTGCTTGCCCATGATGTCGTAGGTTCGTCAAAGCACACTGGGTTAGGGAATTACCAGGTACGGGTTGCCAATCCAGTATAGTGGGGCCACACAGCCACCCTCAAGCGCCCAGTTATCCAAAGCCTCTACCCGCTCAGCGCCATGAGGTCGAAGTAGTTTACAGCCCCACAGTGAACCAGGAGCAAGGGGGCAGGGCGGAGTCCAGCGCACCAGGGGGGCAACACAACAAGCAGACCGCACTCCCAGGGCCGCGTCCTCAGAGCGCTACCCGGAGGGGTGTGAGAGGGGACCTCGAAGGCACAGGCTCAAGCTGCACCTCCCCCCTGGGTTAGAGGTATGATGAGAGCATATGGTATCCAAATATGATGCTTCTGGCCAGAGACGCTCCCACAGCGCAACTACCGACCCAAGGCGAAGTGATCAGGCCTCAGCGTGTTGGATGCCAAAGCTGCGCAGCCGATCACCACAGCGCTTCACTGTTGAACACGGAGGGTTCCATGCATTAAGGTAGTTGTCGGGACTGTGCTTCAGCAGCAAACAGGCAGTCGACCCGGCGGGATCATATAAGATTCTGCATTCAGCCGGCAGAGCACCTCTATCGAGTGGCCATTTTGCTGCCCAGCTTGGCTCCGCCCCCCAGTATCAGAGGGTTTTAACTCCTATTTACAAGCTAAATGGTGATATTGGTTTATTACAAGAAACTCATGCACTGACAAAGACATTTTTAAACTTAAGAAACAGTGGGTTAGCCACATATTTGCTTCCCGGGTACAAAGAAATGCAATGGAGTGGCTTTTTTATTTCAGTAAATCCTTAGATATCTAAGTTCTTTCCCAAGATTCTGATTCTATGGGATGGTGGGTTACTGCATCCATGACTATTAATAAAATTCCTACAACTAATATTAATGTTTATGCACCCACTACCCCAGATAAATCTTTCTGGCCTGAGATCTTAATTAAATTGATGTCTTTTAGTGACGATAACTTAATTGTTGGTGGGGATTGTAATACGGGTATGGACCCATTTACGGATTGACAGTTTTAATCAAAATGTATCGCTTCACACGTGCATTCCCAATTTACATCTGCTGTAAAAAAGAGATCCCTCATTGATGCTTGGAGACTCTGTAACTCTACCCTCCAAAAATACACTTTTTTCTCCCCAATGTCGAATTGACTATTTGTTTGTCTCAAAGTATCTTGCATAACACATTACACTTTCAGAAGTTGGTTCCATAATAATCTCAGACTATGACCCTTTCACATTAAATTTAGATCTTCTTCCAGATATTTTAGGTACTAAACGATGGAGATTTAATAACAAAGATTTGTCATCATTAGATGACAACATTCGTATTGATGACATTCTCTCTGCTATTTATTCTATCAAGAAAGGGAAGGCCCCAGGGCCTGACGGATTCACTATAAAATTAACACATTTCTCCAAATTTCTCAAACCCAAATTACATCAGATTTTTATTCTATGTATATAAATGAACTTAAATCATCTTATGTGTTAAATACTAGTTATATTTTATGAATTGGGGGATTAGATGTCGATACATTTGAGGGTGGGGATGGGGGGGATGTGTTGTTTTTATTTATGGAAAATGTGCAATAATTTTTTTTTTTAAAGATTTGTATTCATTTTATATCCTCTAACTCTGCTGGAGGTTCATTCCAAGTTGCTTTAATCTTTCTTATCCCTGAAGAAAAAAAAGACCCAACTCCCTATAAAAATTATAGACTCATCTCACTTTTCTTAATTTGGGTTATAAAATCTTTGCGAAAATTCTGGCCTTTCGTCTAGCCCCTCTTTTACCTAAATTAATAGGAAGCGAACAACCAGGGTTTATTAAAGGTAGGCATATTTTGAATAGTACCAGATTATTTTTTAATGTTTTAAGTAAGTCCAAATCATATAAGTATTCTTTAGCAGCTATTTCTCTGGATGCTGAAAAGGTGTTTGACCGAGTTAGCTGTGCCTTTTATTTTTGCTACTCTTACTTGGTTCGGCTTTGGTGCTTAATTTATTAATTTTGTTTCCCTATTATATTCTTCTCCCAAAGCATCCATCATAGTCAATGGATTTATTTTTCCGTCCTTTATCAAGGTGTCCGACAAGGTTGCCCTCTTTCTCCCTTATTTGTTCTTGCCCTAGAGCCCTTTTTATCAAAAAAATTGTATAAACTCAGAAATTAAGAGTTTCAAACAGTTAAAAAATTTAATTTATGTAGATGACTTTCTGCTCTTTATTTCGCAGCCACAAACCTCCTTGCCGGCCTTTCTGATTAAAGTTGCAAACTTTGCATCCATCTCAGGATATAAAGTGAATGTAGATCAGCATGAAATTCTCCCTTTAAACACAAACTATGTTTCCATGCAGACTTCATCTCCTCTTCCTTTCATTGGAATACACATAAAATCAAATATCTTGGATTATGGTTTAATGCTTTGATAAAAGACGCTGTATCCCTTAATCTGAAAAAGGCCCATGCAACACTAACATCCCTTACTTCTAGGTGGAATCCTTTGTTCTTGTCTTGTTAGAGACGTCTAGATACGATAAAGATGATGTTAGTACCCATAATATTTTTTTACATTTCAAATATTCCTATAAATATTCCAAGTTTTCATTTTAATAGCATATACTCTATTTTGTCCAAGTTTTTATGGAACAACAAAAATATTGTATGTCCCTTCAAAAACTTCAACAACCCAAACACATGGGGGTGATAATTTTCCAGATTTTCGCTCCTACCATACAGCATTTTTTCTTAAACAAGCATCTTTTTCACTGATTGACGATGACTCTATTATCCCCCTTTATAGGTTGATATTGAAAACACTTTTCTTCATCCCTTTTCGTTTCAAGAATTCTCATCCTTTACTCACAAACCTTTATCTCTATCTCTCCCCATTCTAAAAAATGCCTGTAAACTCCTCCTACCTATTTTGCACTCCCATCTGAATACTAAAGAACAATTTTTACTTTCATCAATTTGACTTAATAAGCATATTAAGATAAAAAATAAAACAATTTTTTGGAAAGCTTGGCACAGAAAAGGTCTTAGTCGGATTTATCAACTTTTTGATAATGATTCTTGTCTTCCTTTTATCTTAGCTCAAGCACACTTTTCACTCCCCTCCTCATAACAAACTAAATACATACCATTAACATCTGAAGTGCTATCAACATACGATCCTCTCCCACAAATTATCTCCTCCTGTACCTCGCATAGCCCCTCTACTGTTCAATTCTCACTAAGCGTCTCAGATATATAAGAATCTAACCACTTTCCAGGATCCCGGATGATCGACACAAAACTGTTGCAGAACTGCAATCGGAGTCTGATCCACAGACTTCTTTTTCAATTCACATATGGAACAAAATTTGGATTAAAGCACAAGTTACTTACCTTCGGTAACGATATATCTGTACGAAACATTAGTTAGTGATGGATGCCTTACCTTAGAATTACCCCCAGGCGTCAGACTGGATCCGGAAAGTTTTCGTCAGCAGTACCCCTGCGCGTCGGAAGGTGGCGTCGTGCGGCTCCGCGTCCGTCGTTGGCGTCGTGGTTGCCGCGATGACGTCGCGGTAGCTACTTAGACGACGCCCTCGCGCGCTGACGTCAGTTCTGTACACGACTTTCCGCGCCAGGAACGCAGAGCCATGCAAGATACTGACCACTGGTGCCTTGAAACTAGGGCCCTGAAAGGGATGACCTTAACCCTAGAAATCAGTTCGCAGAACGGGGAGGATGGGTGGGGCGGTAAGGAATCTATCACTAACTAATGTTTCTTACAGATATATCGTTACCGAAGGTAAGTAACTTGTGCATCTGAAAGAAACACGTTAGTGATAGATTCCTTACCTTAGAATAGATACCCCAGCAATACCAACCCCGGTGGTGGGTCTGCGAACCAAGATCACACCTGAAAGTCCCGGAGAACAGAACTGCCAAGGAAGCCGTCTCTCTGGACTTGGCTGTCCAGGCAATAGTGCTTAGTAAAAGTGTGCAGCGAGGCCCACGTAGCTGCCTGACAGATGTCTTGCAGGGGGTCACCATGTCCCAATGCGGTAGTGGCTGCAGTCGCCCTGGTGGAATGGGCGCGCAGCCCCACCGGAGGTTCCTTTTTAGCCAGAGAATAACAGGCTTTAATACACAAGACGACCCATCGAGAGATAGTCCGCTTGTGTACGGCCCGACCTTTCTTGGCGCCCACGTAGCCAACAAAGAGCTGGTCATCCACCCGGAACTGTTGTGTGCGGTTGAGGTAAAAGGAAAGCGCACGTTTTGGGTCCAGACGGTGGAGCCTCTCTTCCTCTCTGGAAGGATGCGGAGGAGGAAAGAAAGTGGGCAAAGTTATGGTCTGCCCGATGTGAAAGGCAGTAACAACCTTTGGCACAAAGGATGGACGTGTCCTGAGGACAACCTTGTCCGGATGGACAGAGAGAAAAGGAGGTTTACAAGAAAGAGCCTGGAGCTCACTCACTCTCCTGGCAGAGGTGATGGCAACCAGAAAAGCAGTCTTTAGAGTCAACAAACGAACAGGACATATGTGAAGAGGCTCAAAGGGAGCGCACATTAAATATGTGAGAACCAGGTTCAAGTCCCACTGAGGCATCACAAAGGGAACAGGAGGAAAAAGGTGAGTAATGCCTTTAAGAAATCTGTTAACAAGAGGGGACTTGAAAAGAGAGGGCTGATCAGAAAGCCTGAGAAAGGCCGAAATAGCAGAAAGGTAGCCCTTGATAGTGCCCAGAGCCGAGCCCTGCCGGGCCAGAGAAAGCAGGAACAGTAGGACCTCAGAAAGGGGATTCACAGCCTTTGCTGTGCACCATGCCACAAACTTGTTCCACCTGCAGGCATATACCAACTTAGTGGAGGGACGCCTGGCTGCCAGAATGACATCACAGACTTCAGGAGGCAAATCAAAAGGAATCAACTGCCGCCGCTCAATCTCCACACAAAGAGGTGGAGACTGGACAGGTTCGGGTGGAGGACCGCCCGCTGCTGCTGCGACAGAAGATCCTCCCGAAGAGGCAGTCGAATCGGGGGATCGATGGTAAAACTGAGTAGCTCGGGATACCAAACTCTTCGAGCCCAGTCCAGAGCCACAAGAATGACTTGGGCCCGGTCGCGCCTGATCTTCTTCAGCACTCTGGGCAGAAGTGGTATAGGCGGAAAGGCGTACAACAGACCGCAACTCCACTCGCGACGAAAAGCGTCGCCGAGCGAGTGCCGCCTTGGAAATTCCAACACGCAGAATTGCTGACATTGCGCGTTCTCTTCGGTGGCGAATAGATCTAACCAAGGCTCTCCCCACTGTTGAAAGAGACCTTGCGCCACGTCGGAGTGAAGACGCCATTCGTGATCCATCATGCACCTGCAGCTGAGCTCGTCCGCCCTGGTGTTCAGAGAACCTGCCAGGTGTTGAACCACCAGGGAAATGCCCTGAAGTTCCAGCCATGTCCAGAGGTGCAGAGCCTCCTGACATAGGGTCCACGACCCCACCCCACCCTGTTTGTTGCAGTACCACATGGCGGTGTTGTTGTCCGTGAACACCTGCACTACTCTCCCCTTGACAGAGGGAAGGAATTCCTTCAGTGCAAGACGGATCGCCCGAAGCTCCAGAAGGTTGATATGGAGCCTGGACTCCGCCGGAGACCAGAGGCATCTGATCTCCGCCTCTCCCATGTGGCCGCCCCATCTCAGGAGGGACGCGTCCGTCACCACTGTGTGCTCCAGTTGGGGAAGGGAGAGGGATCTGCCATTGACCCAATGCCGGTTTGTGAGCCACCACTGCAGCTGTTGAGCAGTGCTCTCCGAGATCTGGACATAATCGGACAGGTTCCCCTGATGCTGCGCCCACTGGAACTTCAGGTCCCACTGCAAAGCCCGCATATGCCATCTGGCATGTTCGACCAGCAGGATGCAGGGGGCCATGAGGCCCAGCAGCATCAGGGTCATCCTGACCGAAACCCAGGAGAGAGGCTGAAATATCGGAATCATAGCCTGAATATCCTGGACTCGCCGTTCGGGAGGATAGACCCGAAAGTGCGTTGTATCCAGAACAGCTCCGATGAAGAGGAGCTTCTGAGAGGGAATCAGGTGCGACTTCGGCACGTTGATGGAGAACCCCAGCAAATGAAGGAGGTCGGCCGTAGTCTGGAGGTGGGAGACGACAGCCTGGGGCGAGCCCGCCTTCAACAGCCAGTCATCGCGATAGGGGAAGACTGGAACCCCTGATCTGCGCAGATGAGCTGCGACCACCGCCATCACTTTCGTGAACACCCGAGGGGCGCTGGTAAGGCCAAAGGGGAGCACGGTAAACTGAAAGTGCTCGTGGCCTACCGTAAACCGCAGGTAACGCCGGTGGGCCGGCAGGACGGGAATGTGGAAATATGCGTCCTGCAGTTCCAATGCTACCATCAAGTCTCCAGGGTCGAGGGCAGACAAGACCTGAGCCAGAGTTAACATCTTGAACTTCTCCTTCCGGAGGAAGCGATTGACGTCTCTGAGGTCCAAGATAGGACGCAGGCTCTTGTCCTTCTTGGGCACCAGAAAGTAGTGGGAGTAACAACCACGTCCTACTTCTGGCGCAGGAACGCGCTCGATGGCCCCCTTGGCCAAGAGGGCCGCAACTTCCTGCTGAAGAAGTGCCAAGTGATCCCCCAACATGCGGTGGTACTGGGGTGGCATGGCTGGAAAGGTAGTCTCGAAGGCGAGGGAGTAGCCCCTTCGGACTATTTGTAAAACCCACCTGTCCGAAGTGATGGTGCGCCAGTGGGGGAGGTGATGGTGGATCCTGCCGCCCACTGGCGTTTGATGGGCCTGAAAGACCAGACTAGGAAGGTTTGGAGGCAGTGGTGGCCGGGGTGGAGGTGGACTGACCCGCCCGCTGGCCCCCTGACCCGCCTCGGTGGGTCCCACGTCCGCGCTGAAACTGTTGCTGCGCAGGCCTGTGGCTCTGAAGCGAAAGTGTCGGGCGCTCCTTCCGTGGCCACGAAAGGAGTGAAAAGCAGAAGGCGGAGGAGGGCGCGTGGCGGAAAGGCCCAGGGACTTGGCCGTAGCGCTCTAACGCACTAACGCACTAACGCCGTAACGCACTATCCGCTTTGTTGCCAAAAAGGCGAATGTCATCAAAGGGCATGTCCATCAGGGTGTTCTGGACATCCCCCGAGAAACCAGTAGTCCTCAGCCAGGCGTGGCGATGGAGCGCCATTGTCGTGGAAATCGCTCTGCCCAGCGAGTCAGCGGTGTTAAGGCCACATCGAATTGTGAACTTCGCTGCGTCTCTCCCTTCAGCGATAGCTTGAGAGAGCACTGCCCGGGCCTCCTCCGGACACTGAGGCAGCACCTGCGCAACCGTATCCCACAGAGAGTGAAAATAACGGCCCAAGAGGCATGCGGTGTTCACAGACCACAGCCCTGAACTGGCGGAAGAGAAAATCTTCTTCCCAAATTGTTCCAGTTTCTTGGATTCCCTATCCGGAAGTGCGGTAGGGAATGCGCTCTGGGACGTGGAGGCTTGGACAACCAAGCTCTCACGGGTGGGGTGTTGGGAAAGGAAAAGGGGGTCGCCCGGGGCCGGGCGATGGCGTCGGGCCACGTTCCTATCCACAGAAGCCCCTGTGGCGGGCCTGGACCAGGTGCCCAAAAGAACGTCCGTAAGTGCTTCATTAAAAGGCAGCAGTGGCTCCGCGGAGGTAGCTGCCGGCTGAAGCACTTCTGTCAGGAGGTTAGTCCTGACGGCCACTGTAGGGAGGTGGAGAGCCTCAGCCGCCCTACGCAACACCACAGCGTAACTTGCACCCTCCTCCGTAGCCACGGTAGGAGGAGTGAGCATGCCAAGGTCAGGAGAGGTGTCGAGACCACTGGCATCCCCCAGTTCCTCTGTTCAGTCCGGGTCTAACTCACACTGAGTGGTGAGAGGGTCCTCAGACCCCTCCCAGTCCTCCCCTTCCTCCGAAGGCTGATGAACAGGCCGAAAATAAGGAGGATGGACAAAGGGATAGAAGGGTCCCATCGGCGTCGGAATCGGCGTCGAGCGACGCCGTTCCAGCGCCGTGTCCACTTTGGGGCTGAGACTGGGGACGATGTCATCCGGCGGAGCGGGCGACGTCGGAAGTGGTGCCGGAGGGGTCGACGTCGGTGGAGGCGTCACAAGGTCAACCGGCGTCGACCGGGATCCAGGCCTGGATCCCTGGGGGCCTTGCAGCGTCGTGCCGGAGCCGACAGCGATGCCGGGACCGGAGCCGTCGGCAGTGGAAGGCAAGGACCCCCAGTCGGGACCGCGGGCCCGAAGGCGCACCGGCGGGACCCGACGGCCCAAAGAGGCGAGCCATGGCTGAAAGAAATTCCTGCAGCTGGGCCGGAGTCACCGACGGACCCGGGAAGGGCGGGTAGGCCGACGGCGACTGCATAGGCTCCGCCGGAGCCGCGGGGGTGGCACCACCCGCACCCTCAGCCGCGACGGGCGAGGGGAAGTCGGAGAGTGATGGCGCTTCTTTGACTTCTTGTGATGCTTCGTCTTACCTGACCCCGAGTGCGAAGACTTCGATCCCGACGAACGACGGTGGTGGCTCCGCGACCGGTCCCTCGACCTCCCTCGGGACCTTGAGTGGTGCGGAGCCGACTGCCGGGCTTTAAGCAACTTTCGGGACCGCTCCCGCAAAATTTTCGGCGCCATGGCCTGGCAGTCGGGGCACGACTTAGGGTCGTGGGCGTGCCCCAGGCAGTAGAGACACACACAGTGCGGGTCCTTTACCGACATCATACGATGACAGTCCTCGAAAGACTTGAAACCGGGCATCCCTACGACACCAGGAGTCGATCGACTCGAAAAAGATGGAGACAAATAGCCTAAAAAACTCAGTCAAAAAATGACTGGGGGTACCGCTCTCTCCGGATCTGCTCTTGCTGGCGCGGAAAAAGAAAGAACTGACGTCAGCGCGCGAGGGCGGCGTCTAAGTAGCTACTGCGATGTCATCTCGGCGACCACGACGCCAACGACGGACGCGGTGCCGCACGACGCCACCTTCCGACGCGCAGGGGTACTGCTGACAAAAACTTTCCGGATCCAGTCTGACGCCTGGGGATAATTCTAAGGTAAGGAATCTATCACTAACGTGTTTCTCTCAGATATATGGAAATCCTCTACAGCTGCGAAGCCATCCGAACATTATTTTTTATTTAGAATAGATTCTTGATCACCTACTGCTTTACATAAAATTAACCCTAATCTCCCCTCCTCCTGTTGGTCCTGCAATAACATTTCATCTGACCTTAAACATATGTTATTTGAATGTCCCTCTACACACCAATTTTGGTTACAAGACTAGAACAGGTACATTATTTCATCCACACACATGTTCCCTTTACTTTCACCAACATTTTTCTTGGGAGTATTTCAGAGGACTAGTCTTATCACTCAGATAATGTTCATATACTAGATTTATTTCTCTGAGTTGCATTTCAACAGATTACCAAAGCTTGGTAAGGTTCTGCTACAATATCCTTTCAAGTTTGGTGATAAGGTGTCTGCTATAACCACAGACTTGACAGAGCATACGTCAATCCAATTGCTCTTGCCATCAAAAGCGATATTCTTTGGTTACCTGTAACGAATTTCCTGGATTCCTCTGCAAAAAATGCCTGTCTTCATAACTCTCGGATTGAAGAGGTACCTAAACCTCCATGACTCTTACTACCAATATGGATAATTGTTATAACTTGCTGTTTATTGTTTCTTTGTAACTTTTTCTGATAGGATATAGATATATTACTTTTCTCTTTCTTTTTTCCTCCTTATCCTTCTAGTCTAGAATCCTTTTTTGGAGCTTAATAAGATCTCTCATACTCCGCATTTCTTACTGTATTTATATGCTTGTACTTTCATTTATTGTGCTAACTCATCTACTAAATAAACGTACTCCTTTAAACTTAAAAAGAATAAGAAGAAATGGTTCCCTGACAGTAGGTCTTCAGGGAAGGTCCCCCTGAAGTGCTCCGATTGTCTGCAGGAAGGGCACTTCAAGGGAGATGGCAATTGTACCAAGCGGGCACAGTACCCCACCAGTGGGCAGTCACTGGGGTTGGCTAGTGTAGCGCTTTGGGAGGAGATGGTCCCAGATAATTTTGGGGACAATGTTGATGTTACTTTGGTGTCCCTGGCTGACAGAAAGATGGTGCAGAGAACCCACATGCCTGACCATAACAAAAAGTACAGTCAGTGGGTCACCATCAATGGGCAGAGGGTGGACGCTCTGAGAGACACAGGAGCCAGCATGACAGCCACCAGGTGTCATCTGGTGTCTTCAGAGCAGTAAGTTCTTAATGTGTTCCACCAGGTGGTTGCAACCGACAAGTGTGAGAGCCACTACCCAGAGGCTCTCATTCTCTTTGAATGGGGGTGGTCTAAGGTTCCTTGAGGGTAGCGGTGATCTATTCATGGCTGGGGATTGTCTGCTGGGTAATGACCTGGACCATACCGTCTGAAGAAGGTGGAGCTCAGGTCTGAAATGGAGATGTTAGGGTTGCCTGAGTGGGTCACCTGGACCACATGGTCCATGGCAGCCCGACAGGGTGGACAAGAGGGCTTGGAAGAATGACCCAGGTGCCAGACAAAAAGAGGAAGGGTAAGGGAACCCCACTCCTGAGACTCCCACAGTCCAGACAGAGGCAGAATTTGAGGGGGATGCCGCAATACCTACAGGGGAGGATGAGGCTGAACTGGGGAACCTGTCTGAGCTGTCCAACTGACAGCAGGAAGGGGGTCCCACAAGGAAGGAGTTCTGCAAGGCATAGCGGGAATGCTCTGCTTTTGTAGGTCTTCAGCAGCAGGCTGAGACCCAGGTAGCTGGTGACACCTCTGGCAAGGATCTAATTTACTGGGAGAATGGTTTCCTCTATAGTGAGTCTAAGGCTGCTGAACCTGATGCAACACGTGTATTGGTGGTCTCACAGTGCTATGGGAGCTTCCTACTGGGTCTGGCTCATGATGTGCCAATGGCAGGTCATTTGGGGCATGACAAGACCTTTGACAGGCTTGTCATCCACTTTTATTAGCCTCAAATGAGGAAGGCCTCAGATGTGTGCTGCAGGTCCTGTCCAACCTGCCAGCGAGTGGCAAGACAGCGGGAAAGTGCAAGGCCCCCCTACAACCTTTTCCTGTCATTAGCACCTTTGAGAGGGTGGGCATCAACATCATTGGGCCTTTGGACCTCAAGATAGCCATAGGCAACAGATTTGTTCTTGTCTTGGGGGACCATGCCACCCCGTACCACGAAGCTATCCCTCTGAGAACAGTGACTGTGTCCACTGTGGCGAGGGCACTAATGGGGATCTTTACCCACGTGGGCTTCCCTAAGGAGGTGGTATCTGACTGGGGTACCAACTCCATATCTTACAACATGAAGGTCACGTGGAAGGAGTGTGGGGTAACCCACAAGTTCTCCACTCCTTACCACCCCCAAACCAATGGGCTGGTTGAAAGGTTCAAATGATCCCTCAAAGGCATGATTATGGGCCTACCAGAACCCAAAAGGCGTAAGTGGGACACCCTCCTGCCATGCCTTTTGTTTGCATAAAGGGAGGTACCACAGAAGGGGGTTGACTTCAGCCCCTTTGAACTTCTGTATGGACACCCTGTGAGAGGGCCTCTCAGTTTGGTGAAGGAGGAGCAAGCTCCGTGGAGCTACATGCCGGCCCTCCGTAACCAAACAGTGCACTTCCAGAAGCTCGCTCAGGAGAATCTGGAAGCCAGCCAGGAAGACATGAAACACTGGTATGACCAGAATGCCACTGTGATTGAATTTCAGCCTGGCCAAAAAGGGTGGGCAATGGAGCCCCAAGCTCTGCAAGACACTGGTCTGGGCCCTGTGAGGTAAAGGAGCACAAGAGTGGTCATCCACCTGGTGGACCTCAAAACTCCTAGGAACCCTTTCGAGGGTCCTGCATGTTAATCGCTGCAAGCCTCACTTTGAGAGGTCTAATATAACCATGCTCTTGGTCAGTGATGATGGGGAGGAAGAGGAGAGTGAACCTCTCCCTGACCTCCTATCTTCCAAGTAGCATGATGAGTCAGTGGAGGGTGTCAGCCTCTCCCCTACACTGACCCTGGATCAACAATGAGACTGCTGCCAGTTGATGGGGCAGTTTGCCTCTTTATTCTCACTTACCCCAGGACTCGCTACATGGTGTAACCATATTGATACTGAGGAAAACACACCTGTGAAAAACAAAATTTACAGGTCTGACAATGTGAGGGCTAGCATTAGTAAGGAGTTCTCCAAGATGCTGGCATTAGGGGTAATTGAGCCCTGAAAAAGCCCTTAGTCTAGCCCAGCGGTGTTGGTTCCCAAGGCTGCCCTTCCGGGTGTCACACATGAACTTAGGTTCTGTGTGGACTATTGTGGGCTCAATGCGGTCACCAAGACTGACGCGCACCCCATCCCCAGACCTGATGAGCTCATCGATCAGCTTGGAGCTGGCAAGTTCCTCAGCACGTTTGATGTAACATTTGGGTACTGGCAGATTGCCTTGACCGAGGGAGCGAAAGAGAGATCTGCGTTCTCCACACCAGAAGGGCACTACGAGTTCTGGGTCATGCCTTCGGGATGAAGAATGCCCCTGCCACCTTTCAGAGGTTGGTTAACCAGGTCCTGACTGGGTTGGAGAGCTTCAGACCCGCCTATCTAGATGACATTGCGGTTTTCAGGTCCAGCTGGGAGAACCACCTGTGCTACCTCAGGGAAGTGCTTCAGGCTCTGCAGAGTGCATGTCTGACTATCAAGGTCAGTAAGTGCCAGATAGGGCAGGGTTCTGTGGTCTCCTTGGGTCACAAGGGAGGTGGCAAGGTGCAAACCCTCCAGGTCAAAATTTAGACCATTCTGGCTTGGGAACCCCCCCCGAAACCCAGACAGAAGTGAGACCCTTCTTAGGTCTCACTGGTTATTACAGGAGATTCGTCAAGAGGTATGGCACTATTGTTGCCCCCTTGACAGAGCTGACTTCCAGGAAGCAGCCACGTCTGGTGATCTGGACAGAGGCATGCCAGAACACTTTTGACACCCTGAAGGAGGCCAGCCATGTGCACGGCACCTGTGCTCAAGGCCCCTGACTTTGCCCAAGAAATCATTGTTCAGATAGACACCTCAGAGCATGGTATAAGGACCATGCTCTCACAGCTAAATGAAGATGGCCTAGATCAACCTGTAGACTTCAACAGTAGGCGGCTACTTCCCAGGGAACAGAGGTGGAGCACAATAGAAAGGAAAGCCTCTGCTGTGGTCTGGGCACTGAAGAAGCTAAGACCATACCTGTTTGGCACTCACTTTTGGGTTCAGACAGACCACACGCCCCTCAGATGGTTAATGCAGATGAGGGGTGAAAATCCCAAACTGTTGAGGTAGTCAATCTCCCACAGGGCATAGACTTTACTGTGGAAACCCGTCTTGGAACAGATCACGCCAATGCTGATAGTCTCTCCAGGTTCTTCTTCCTTAGTGAAGAGAACTCCCAAGGGGTTGAGTAGCTCTCTTCACTTTTAGCTGGGTGGGACACATGTTAGACCTGGCATCCTTGGCATGTTTTCCCCTGACTTTTTATCCTTCTGACCTCCTGTTTTGCTGACTTCATTTTTGCTGGCCTTAGTATAGTGGGCACTTCACCAATGATAACCAGTGCTAACATGCTTGTGCTCTTTCCCTAAAACATGGTAACATTGACATATCCAGAATTGGTATATTTAATTTAGTCTCTAGTAGAGTGCACTACATGTGCCCAGGGCCTGTAAATTAATTGCTACAGGTGGGCCTGCAGCACTGATTGTGCCACCCACATACGTAGCCCTTTAAACATATCTCAGGCCTGCCATTGCAAGACCTTTGTGTGCAGTTTTAAACTGCTATGTTGGCCTGGGAAGTTAACCGTCTTGCCAGGATCAAAGCTTCCTTTTTAATACATATAAGTCACCCCTAAGGTAGGCCCTGGACAGCCCCAAGGGGAGGGTGCATCATATTTAAAAGGTTGGACATGTACTTTTGAGTTTTACATGCCCAGGTAGTGAAAAACTCAAATTCGATTTCACTACTGCAAGGCTTATCTCTCCCGTAGGTTAACATTGGGATTACCTTATCACATTTTAGAAGTGTAATTTCCAATTGGGCAAATATAGATATTTCAAATTTGGTGTCTCTAGACTCGCAATTTAAAATCACACCTCATGATTAAGTTTGATTTTAAGTTGCAAGTGTGAAAATGCCACTTTCAGAAAGTTGCTGCAGCAACAAATGATGGACAGAATGCTGAATGAATCAAACATTCACCCCCAGTCAAGAGATCTGGATTAAAACCATTGTTCTTTTGCTCACTACGCCACCACAGTTTGGATCCAGCCATATGCAAATCAGTCTTGACCCTGCTCCTCATGGGAACAGTTCAGCCTGAACTGCCAAGCTAGGTCCTCCCTGGATCGGGAACAAGCATCCTGGGACCGGTTTTGGGGTAACATCCCTCATCAGCCAGGCTAGCTTGAATCCAGTGGCACAGCAAGCAAGGGACCCATGTTTGGTCATACCCATCCCACTTAGGGCAAAAAGTGCTGCAGCAACAAATGATGGAAGAAATGCTGAATGAATCAAACATTCACCCCTGTCCATCATTTGCTGCTGCAGCCCTTTTATAAAGTTGGCATTTTCCTACTTTAACCATTCTATGCCTCTGCCTGTCTCTGAATACAAGTCTGGGGTGGGTGACAGCTGGGGTTTGTGCATTCCCTCTAGACAGCAACAAACAAAGAGAGCTTAGGTATGCCTGATGGGCCATTCAGATCCTGATGGGCCATCACCAGGCTGATGGATCATCCTGGGCAGGATGGTAGGGAGGAGCTGACACTTGCACCTGAATAGGCTGTGCCCATCCCCACACAAACAGCTGCATACCCCCCTGTCGTGAATCTGGAGCCCGGGCAGGAAGGGCAGAGACTTTGTGGACTTTAAAGGCATCTCTTTGAAGTTTCCCACTTCAAAGGCACAACTGGGTATAAGTACTGGACCCCTGACTCCACCAACTCAGTGCACTTCTAGACTTGATGACATTCTGGCAGGAAGAAGGACTGCTGTGTTGCTGACAAGACTGTCACTCTGCTGGACTCCTGCTTTGCTGTGCCTGCCCTACTCCCTGCTGCCGTCCTTGCCTGGGATTGAGAAGGAGTGGACCTACATCTCCAGAAGCAAAGTGACTTCAAGGGCTTATGGCTTGCCTCCTGTTCTGAAGTCTCAGGGACATCAAAGATTTGCAACAACCCTACTACAGCCTCTGCACTCTGCCAACTGTGAGTCCTGCCATGCCAAGTAGTGCTGACTCAGTCGTGGGCCCTTGGAAGTAGGTTTTCTGGCTGTTTCCTGTAAAATCAATGCATCGCCTTTGTTGTTCCAGTCGGAGCTGAAGCATCTCTCCTCGACGCCAATTCATCGCAGCTGAGGAGAAGGACATCGCATTGCCGGCTGCACAGCTCAAGGACAACGCAGCGCTTCATCGTAAAGCGTTCGCCGATGACACATCTTTGACTGTGCGGATTCGAAACGACGCATAGCCTATACCTTCTTGGATCGAAGACGACGCATCGCCTCCGCTGCTCCTCGCATCAGCTCTTTGACATCGACGCATCCTCCATCGCAAGGTACTATTTGCAGCATGCCAAGGCTGGTCCCTGTATCCAAACCGCACTCCATCGCGTCGGCCTAAACTTTTGAATTTACCCCGGTCAAACACGACCAGATGTCCCCGGTTGTCGCTTTATGCTTTTAAGCACTATGTTTCAAGATATGCTTTAAAAATGTATAACTCCGGTTCTACTTATCGGACTTGTGTTGATTTGATCTTGTTTTGGTCAATAGATTAAGCTATATTGTTCTATCCAGGTGTGGTATATTTTTGTATGGTGTTTTCACTGTTTTACTGTGTTAAGTGTTGCACAAATACTTTACACGTTGCCTCCTCTATGCCAAACTACCAGAGGGTGAGCATAGGTTGATTTATGGTGTGTATCTGATCTACCCTGACTAGGACTGTGGTCCCTACTTGGACAGGGTGCATACCTCTGCCAACTAGAGACCCAATTTCTAACATTCAGTAACGATCTGTCTGGTGGATACTCTACCTGCAGATTCCTCACCTATTGAAAACCCCACCACCCCAGGGCACAGGGGAACTTTGGTAAAGTTTCCAGAACTTGTCTGGCTCCTGTGGATATGCAAAAGATGAGGGATCTATAGGCAGAGGTTTCCATAAAGAAAGAGGATTTTGGCCCAGGAACAAACCTTTAAATTGAGAGAGGGGCTTTGAGTGGGAGGGCACAGAAGGGATTCAGGTGTACTTGCTTACTAGTAAGGGACAGGATTCACAGTACCTCAGTTGTGATGTGAAAAAGCCAGGCAAATCATACACTGTAAGCTCTTGAATGGACCATTTTACAGTTAAAGTTAAAATTGATGTTCCCACATACGTTTTCCAACAAGGGGTTTCACAGTCACAGAAAGAGGTACCCAATAAGAGCAGAACACAATGATAAGGCTGCAAAGGCTTGTATTAATTGACTCACCAGAAAGGATTATCTGGTTGGCAATAGGCTTTGAGCCTCCACAATGACTGTGAATCGGAGGTCAAGTAGGAAACAGAGTTCAGCTGAAACCATACAAATTTAAGGGAAAATCAACTGTAAGGGGGGTGTGCCCCCGCCTCCCCACACACTGGTGGTGCTCCTTGCACTACGCCACTCATATTTTTCAAAAGAGCAATCCATAAGCTTCCAGGTGCATGTGGTGAGGGCTCAATGTTGTGAGGCATCACACATTCTAGAAAGGCTTCCAGAGGACCATTCCCAGGAGATCCCGGTGAACAGTCACTCCCAATGGTACCAGATTTGAGTCTTGGTATCCACTTGCCCTCCAGTTTCAGTCATGCCAACTGAAAAAACACATCACCCATTGAGCAGAAAAACAGATTCATGTTCCTCGCAAGTGTGCAGTGGTAGTACAAGATGAATGAGTTCTGTTGAAGGACTTTATAGAGGCTACCAGGACCTCCAAGTTTTTCAGAACCATGTACTCAATCTGAGAGATGGCAGGGAAGAATGCAGAGCTCTGCTTCCCTCCATAAATATGAGGCGTACAAGAAAAAATCCCCAGGACAAACCGTGCAGTGCCCTGCATAACCTTTTTTCCTTTGCCCCTCAAGTCCCTTTTCTTTTTGTCTATGGGGCCCCAGATCCAGGAGGACGTCTTAAACAGTAAACTGGTGCCCCTCAGTTTCAATATTTTGGTAAGCCCTTAAAGGAGAGACTTTAAATTGGTCTCTCACCATCTAGTCTGAAGGGGCTAGCACCTCTTGACCTCACCTACACATGTCTGGGTGGTAGCTGTATACTTTTGCTTCCAAGCAGCATAGTTGAACCCGGGACAGTTTACTACTGCCTCCCCATGCAATTAAGCCTTGAGGCTTCAGACATAGGGGTGTTGGTAAGAAGCCTTTGTGTTTATTACATTTAATGTTTGCAGTCATTTTGTGCAACTACCAAGCATACGGTAAAAACTTTGTGGACATTGCTGGTGCATGTGGCATTAGGGGTAGACATTGATATTTGTGAACACTTTTTTGGAAGAATGGCGTTTTCAAAATGGAGGATGAGCACTGCCCATAGAGAATAATTCCATCTCCAACTATTTCTTCCTCTGTTCTGTGTACATATTTTAATAACTGGATGGACAATGCCTTAAATCGGTTAACTCCCAACCAGACCAGGCGATCACTCAGGAAAGACCCAACAAAGCCCTGGCTTTCATGAAGTCTATGTAACTAAAAAGCATGTAAAAACTATAAAGAGCTTGGAAGAAGAACTTTGAACCTATGAATAAGGCACAATACAGAGAGACTATAAGGAACCATAAACAAAGAATAAAGGAATCTCATGCATTTGCACAATTCTTTCCTCAAAAAATCTCATCAAAGAACTGTTTTCGATAGTTAGCAAGTTGAGCAGCCCTGAGGCAGTAACCATCCAAATAACTCCCTTTCAGATTCTGAGTGATGATTTGGCTATATTTTTTAAAGAGAAAATAGAAAAAATTTATTTTAGATTGGACCCTAACTCAGTTATACGCCATGTCACGATTCCGTAATCCCCCAAGAAGAAGGGATAGATGAAGGGAGAGAAATACCTGCGGACGAATGGTGGTCCATCCCTGTTGAAAACTGCCATCTCCTTTCATTTCAGCCGGAGGATTGGAACATAGAGCCGGGTGGCTCATGGAGCCCTGACCTTCCCACTTCGGAGTCCTATATCTTTAAGACTACGGAATATAGAGAACGCCCCGCCCAGAAATGTGACATCATCCGCCCTGAGCCAATCCCGATGAGTGCCCGTTCGGAGGAGGAAATTAAAAACCCCGGAAGACACGAAGAGAGAGAGGACGTGTTCACCGATCGGAAAGTGAAGGAGACGCCGACCGAAGAGCAGCTGACGTGGACCAGGAGCCCCGGTGATACGAGAGCGGAACAGGAGCCAGGAGGCCAACGACCCCACGCTTCGCCCAGCCACGCTTCTGGAGGAGCGTGGCTCTACCAGGTACGGGACCGTTTTGCGGGGTGGGCCCGGAGGAGGGAGAAGGACCACGAATAAAATACGGTTAATGTGCCCATCCCCTCCCGGTTACTCCCTCTACACGAGCACTAACCCCTAGAGATAAAGCGCTGCACCAGTGACCCTGCACTTCCCCTTTTCCTGACATATGCGTGTTGACAGTCGGCCTCACATATTGCCTTTTTCTTTTCTCGAGTACTCACTGCCTCTGAAGAAAGAAGCAGACGAGAGGAGCCCCAGCCCTAAAGCGGGAAGATCCGGATAAGAAGAATTATCCGTGACACACCTGGTTCCTAACTCTGGCGACCCATAATCGACGTGTATATAGGAAAATAAAACCTAGTTTAACCCGACGTGGAGTGGACCTGTTTTCTTATTGCGAACCCGAAGGACCCTCCCCGTCACACGCCATGAGCCCACGACTGCGGAAACCCCAGGCACTCCTACCAAACCCATGCCCAGTGAATTTGCCAAAGGAACACATTAACAGATATGCACTATTCTTGCCACAGTTATGTCAGGTTCCCCGATGGATACCCCCTACATTTTTTTTTTTTTAAAGGAGATGAAATGACAAATCCCTCTATTAACCTGAATTAGGAGAAGTCCGTGCCAAATAGAAAGAAGCAATTGTCCCTCCTGTTCTAAAAAAGCCTAGTGTGGATCCATTGGTCTTGACTAACTATACACCCATACCACTTCTACCTTTCGCTTCCAAAATTATGGAGAAATCAGAGAACACACAATTGTCCAACTTTATGGAACCCAATAATATCCGTAACCTATGCAATAAGGCTTTGGCCCAAACTACAGCATGATTGATTGCAGATGATCTAAGATTGATCCTTGACCAAGGTGAATCTGCAGCACTGGTCATTTTGGACTTCTCAGCTGCCTTTAATACGGTTTCATATGATCTCCTTCTGGACAGACCTGCAGAGGCGAACATCAAGCTGTAAAATGGGTTGCGGTGAGACCATATAAGTCAGCTCCCTTTTGCTTAAGGTGTGGGGTCCCACTGTTCAATATAAATGAAACCACTAACCACATTATTAAGATCATTTGGGCGCTCGCCTTACGTGGATGACAAACAAACCATTGTGAAGATAGGCAACAACTCCAAGGATATCTAACAGAATTTCAAGAACTGTTTACAAACAGTAGCTGCCTGAAACTTAATGGCGAGGAAAATAGAGATTTTAATTTTTGGAAGGCCATTTGAGAGCTGAGCATCAGACTGGTAGGCAGATGAACTGGGACCCTCTCTGCAGCCAGTAGAAGCTGCTAGAAATCTAGGCTTCATATTTGATACCAAAACTCACATTTAATAAACAGGTGAAGACAATAAGCGGTACCAGCTTTTTAGTGCTTAAAATGTTATAGAAAGCTTTTCCTTTACTACAATTAGATGCTCGTAGAAACCAGATGTTGGCCCTAGTTGTCTCTAGGATCCAAAATGGGAATTCCCTATATTTAAGGGCTCGAGAATACCTCCTCAGACACCTTCTAGCGGTTTAGAATACAGCCACTATGCTCCTTCTAAACATTCCTAAACATCCTTCAATAACTTCACAACTCCGATCCTTGCACTGGCTGCCTGTAAAAACAAGCATTGGTAAATGCATTAGGTTGAGTAATAATATATATATTTTTTTGGGTACGTTTTAAGTTGGTAAGCACACAGGTGGGCACTTAAAAGACAGACCCACCCAGAAAGGGCACGAGTACACAGAGAAACGAACAAGTTACTTACCTTCGGTAACGATATATCTGTAAGAAACATTAGTTAGTTATAGATTCCTTACCTTAGAATTACCCCCAGGCGTCAGACTGGATCCGGAATTTTTTTTTTTTTCGCCAGCAGTACCTCTGCGCATCGGAAGGTGCCGTCGGTTGGCTCCGCATCCGTCGTTGGCGTCGTGGTCGCCGGGATGACGTCGCGGCAGCTACTTAGACGCCGTCCTCGCGCGCTGACGTCAGTTCTGTGCACGACTTTCCACGCCCAAAACGCAGAGCCATGCAAGACACTGACCACTGGTGCACAAAACTAGGGCCCTGAAAGGATAGCCTTAACCCTAGAAACCAGTTTGCAGAACGGGGAGGATGGGTGGGGCGGTAAGGAATCTATAACTAACTAATGTTTCTTACAGATATATCGTTACCGAAGGGAAGTAACTTGTTCATCTGAAAGAAACACGTTAGTTATAGATTCCTTACCTTAGAATAGATACCCCAGCAATACCAACCCCGGAGGTGGGTCTGCGAACCAATATCACACCAGCAGGTCCTGGAGAACAGAACGGCCAAAGAAGCCGTCTCTCCGGACCTGGCTGTCCAGACAGTAGTGTTTCATGAACGTGTGCAGTGATGCCCACGTAGCTGCCTGACAGATGTCATGTAGAGGAACTCCTCGTCCCAAAGCAGTAGTGGCTGCCGTCGCCCTGGTGGAATGGGCGCGTAGCCCCACAGGAGGCTCCTTTTTAGCCAGAGAATAGCATGCCCTAATACACAAAACGACCCATCGAGAAATGGTTCGCTTGTGTTCGGCCTGACCTTTCTTGGCGCCCACGTAGCCAACAAAGAGTTGGTCATCCACCCGGAACTGTTTTGTGCAATACAATAGAAGGAAAGCGCACATTTTGGGTCCAGACGGTGGAGCCTCTCCTCCTCTTTCGAAGGATGCGGAAAGAAGGTGGGCAAAGTGATGGTCTGTCCGATGTGAAAGGCAGTGACAACCTTGGGAAGGAAGGATGGACGAGTCCTGAGAACCACCTTGTCTGGATGCACAGACAGGAAAGGAGGCTTGGAGGAAAGGGCCTGGAGCTCACTCACTCTTCTCAGATGTGATAGCTACCAGGAATGCAGTTTTAAGCGTCAGAAGCCTCAAAGGACAGTTTTGAAGCGGCTCAAAGGGTGCACACATTAAAAAAGTTAAGACTAGATTCAAGTCCCACTGAGGCATAACGAAGGGAATAGGAGGAAAGAGATGAGTTATGCCCTTCAAGAAACGATTAACAACCGGGGACTTGAAAAGAGAAGACTGATCTGGAAGCCGAAGGAAGGCAGAGATGGCCGAAAGATAGCCCTTGATAGTGCCCAGAGCAGAGCCCTGCTGGGCTAAAGAAAGAAGAAACAAGAGAACCTCAGAAAAAGGGGCAGAAAGGGGATCCACAGCCTTTGCTGTGCACCATGCCACAAACTTGTTCCACCGGCAGGCGTATACCGTCTTAGTGGAGGTCCGCCTGGCTCCCAAGATAACATCACAAACTTCGGGAGGCAGGTCAAAAGACGTCAACTGCCGCCGCTCAATCTCCACGCAAGGAGGTGGAGGCTGGACAGGTTCGGGTGGAGGACCGTCCCCTGTTGCTGCGACAGCAGATCCTCCCAAAGAGGCAGACGGGTCGGAGGATCAATGGCGATGTTGAGCAGCTCGGGATACCAGACTCTTCATGCCCAATCCGGAGCCACAAGGATGACTTGGGCCCAGTCGCGCCTGATCTTCTTCAGCACTCGGGGCAGAAGTGGCATAGGCGGAAAGGCGTACAACAGGCTGCAACTCCACTCGCGATGAAAGGCGTCACCTAGCGAGTGCCGTCTTGGAAATTCCAACGCGCAGAATTGCTGACATTGCGCGTTCTCTTCTGTGGCGAACAGATCTAACCAAGGCTCTCCCCACTGTCGAAAGAGACCTTGCACCACCTCCGAGTGAAGACGCCATTCGTGATCCATCATGCACCTGCAGCTGAGTTCGTCCGCCCTGGCATTCAGGGAACCTGCCAGGTGTTGAACCACCAGGGAAATGCCCTGATGTTCCAGCCATGTCTAGAGGCGGAGGGCCTCCTGACATAGGGTCCACGACCCCACCCCGCCCTGTTTGTTGCAGTACCACATGGCGGTGGTGTTGTCCGTGAACACCTGCACTACTCTTCCCCGGACAGAGGGAAGGAATGCTTTGAGTGCAAGACGAATCGCCCGGAGCTCCAGAAGGTTGATATGGAGCCCGGACTACGCCGGAGACCAGAGGCCTCTGAACCCCGCCTCTCCCATGTGGCCGACCCATACCAGAAGGGATGCGTCTGTCACCACTGTGTGTTCTGGTGGGGGAAGGGAGAGGGATCTGCCGTTGACCCAATCCTGGTTCGTGAGCCACCACTGCAACTGTCGAGCAGTGCCCTCCTAGATCTGGACGCAATTGGCCAGATTCCCCTGATGCTGCGCCCACTGGAACTTCAGATCCCACTGCAGAGCCCGCATATGCCACCTGGCATGATCGACCAGAAGGATGCAGGAGGCAATGAGGCCCAGCAGCCTCAGGGTCATCCTGACCGAAACCCGGGATAGAGGCTGAAAGATCGGAATCATAGCCCGAATATCCTGGAATCGCTGTTTGGGAGGATAAACCCGAAACCGCGTCGTGTCCAGAACCGCTCCGATGAAGAGGAGCTTCTGAGAGGGAATCAGGTGCGACTGCGGCACATTGATGGAGAACCCCAGCAAATGCAGGAGGTCGGCCGTAGTCTGGAGGTGGGAGACGACTGCCTGGGGCGAGCCCGCCTTCAACAGCCAGTCGTCGAGATAGGGGAAGACTGAAACCCCCGATCTGCGCAGGTGAGCTGCGACCAGCGCCATCACTTTCGTGAACACCCGAGGGGCGCTGGTAAGGTCAAAGGGGAGCACAGTAAACTGAAAATGCTCGTGGCCTACCGTGAACCGCAGGTAACGCCGGTGGGCCGGCAGGACGGGGATGTGAAAATAAGCGTCCTGCAAGTCCAACGCTACCATCCAGTCTCCAGGGTCGAGGGCAGACAAGACCTGAGTGAGCGTCAACATCTTGAACTTCTCCTTCCGGAGGAAGCGGTTGACGTTCCTGAGATCCAAGATAGGACGCAGACCCTTGTCCTTCTTGGGTACCAGAAAGCAGTGGGAATAACAGCCACCACCTACTTCTGGTGTTACAGCAAACAAATGATGGACGGAATGCTGACAATGCAAACATTCTCCCCCAGTCAAAAGATCTGGGTTAAATCCATCGTTCTTTTGCCCACTACGTCACCCCAGTTTGGACCCAGCCATATGCAAATCAGTCTTGACCCTGTGCCCCATGGGAACAGTCCAGACCGAACTGCCAGGCCAGGTCCTCCCTGGACCGGAAACAAGCATCCTGGGACCGGTTTCAGGGTATGTCACCCTTCTTCAGCCAGGCTAGCTTGAATCCAGTGGCACAGTGAGCAAGGGACCCTCGTCTGGGCATACCCATCCCACTTAGGGCGAAAAGTGTTATAGCAAACAAATGATGGATGGAATGCTGACAATGCAAACATTCTCCCCCAGTCAAAAGATCTGGGTTAAATCCATCGTTCTTTTGCCCACTACGTCACCCCAGTTTGGACCCAGCCATATGCAAATCAGTCTTGACCCTGTGCCCCATGGGAAATGATGAATGATGATGGATTCAACCCAGATCTGTGACTGGGGGTGAGTGTTTGAAAAGTTTCAGCACTCCGTCCATTATCTCCTTGTGTTTGCTTTGTTCGCCCTAAGTTGGCAGGGTATGCCCAGACGTGGGTCCCTTGCTCACTTTGCCACTGGATTCAAGCTAGCCTGGCTGATGAGGGCTGTTAGCCCGAAACCGGTCCCAGGATGCTTGATTCCGGTCCAGGGAAGACATGGCTTGGCAGTTCGGTCTGGACTGTTCCCATGAGGCACAGGGTCAAGACTGATTTGCATATAGCTATGTCTGAACTGGGGTGGCAAAGTGAGCTAAAGAATGATGATGGATTCAATCGACGTGATGGTGCGCCAGTGGGGGAGGTGATGGCGGATCCTGCCGCCCACTGGCGTTTGATGGGCCTGAAAGGTCAGATTAGGAGGGTTTGGAGGCTGCTGCAGAGGGGGGATTGGTGGACTGGCCTGCCCGCTGGCCCCCTGAACCACGGCGGTGGTTCCCACGTCCCCGGCAGCGCGAAGGTTGGGAAACTTGCTGCGGCCTGTGGCTCTGGGTGGGACGTAGTAGGGCACCCCTTCCGAAGCCACGAAAGGGGCGAAAAGCAGACTGCACTGGGCGGCTGGAGAGGCCCAAGGACTTGGCCGTAGCCCGTGAGTCCTTGAAACGCTCTAGAGCGTTGTCCGCTTTGTCGCCAAAAAGGCGACGGCCATCAAAGGGCATGTCCATGAGGGTGTTCTGGACATCCCCCGAAAAGCCAGTCGATCTCATCCAGGCGTAGTGACGAAGGACTACTGATGTGGAAATCGTCCTGCCTAGAGAGCCGGCGGTATCCAGCCCACAACGGATGGTAAACTTTGCCGCATCCCTCCCGGCGGCGACAGCCTGGGAGAGCACTGTCCGGGCCTCCTCCGGACACTGAGGCAGCACCTGCGCAACCGTATCCCACACAGAGTGGGAATAACGGCCCAATAGACATGCGGTGTTCACCGACCGCAGTCCCAAGCTGGCGGAAGAGAAAATCTTCTTCCCAAGATGATCCAGCTTCTTGGATTCCCTTTCCGGTGGAGCGGTAGGGAATGCGCTCTTGGAAGTGGAGGCTTGGACCACCAAGCTCTCCGGGGTGGGGTGTTGGGAGAGGAAAGTGGGGTCGCCCAGAGCCAGGCGGTGGTGTCGGGCAATCATCCTATCCACGGGAGCCCCCGTGTTGGGCCTGGACCATGTGCCCAAAAGGACGTCGGTAAGGTCCTCATTAAACGGCAGCAGGGGCTCCGAAGAGCTCGCAGCCGGCTGAAGCACCTCTATCAGGAGGTTAGTCCTGACCGCCACTGTAGGAAGCTCGAGGTTGAGAGCCTCGGCCACCCTACGCAACACCACTGCATATGACGCTCCCTCCTCCGTAGCCACGGTTGGAGGAGGCAACATGCCAAGGTCAGGGGAGGTGTCGAGACCACTGGCATCCCCCAGTTCCTCTCTCCAGTCCTGGTCAGATTCTAGTTGATCAGTTAAAAGGTCACCTGACCCCTCCCAGTCCTCCTCCTCATCCTCAGGTTGCCAATCTGGCTGAAAAGGGACCCCAGGAGTGAACAGGGGCACAAAAACCCCACTCGGCGCCGGATCCAGCGTCGAGCGACGCCGGTCCGGCTCCGGGTCCACATCGGGATGGAGGCCGGGGTCGATGCCGGCCGGGGACACGACCGGTGTCGGTTGTGGTTCCGGAGGGAGCGGCGCCGGTGGACGTGTAATAAGGTTAACCGGCGCCGTTCCGGATCCAGGCCTGGATCCACGGGGGGCCTGCGGCACCGGGGCCGGAGCCGACGGCGGAAAAGGCCTAGGCCCCCCACCAAGTCCGCGGGGCCCGAAGGCGCGCCGGCGGGTTCGGGCTGCCCAAAGATGGCGTGCACCGCCTCGTAAAATTTACGAAGCTGGGCAGGAGTCGCTCCGGGCCCCGGGAAGGGAGGTAAACCCGGAGTTGACTCTTCGGGCTCCGCGCACGGAGCCACGGGAGGGGCACCGCCCGCATACCTCGTCGCGTCAGCCGACCGACGGGGAGAAGTCAAAGAGCGACGATGCTTCTCCGACTTCTTTTTGTGCTTCGACTTACCCGACCCGAGTGCGAAGACTTCGATGACTTGGACGAGTGGTGAGTAAGACCTTGACCTTCGGTCACTGGCCTGCTCTCTCCCCAGCAGCTCCGCGCTATCTGCACCGCCGCTGAGCCCCCTGCCTGGGTGTTCAAGGCTGCTGTTGGCCCCGTTGGGTGTCCGTGGCTGCCTCTGCCGGCCCCTGCTCTCCGCGTCCTTCTGTGGCTTTGCTTGGCATTCGGTAAAACTGCAAATTGGGTAATTCTATTGGATTGGGTATTGTACTGCTTTTTTGTCCTGTACTGTATTTATACTGTGCTCCCCTTGTTTTCCCTTTTGTAAATTGTTGTGGCTTCTCCGAGCCCGCGTTTTCCTGCTTCCCTTTTCCTGCGCCCCCTGTCCCCACCCGTTCCCGCCTCCCAGCTGATCGTCCCTCCCCTCCCCTACATAATGGTGGCCGCTGCGCGGCTAAGGCAAGCCCGTCTGCGCCCGTCCGCGACCCGGCCGCGACCAGCGCCAGGAACCCTGGATCTACGACCTTCCATCGCTACGACTCCGTCGCTCTCCTCGCACTCAACCCCGGAAGACTTAGGGAATGCCAACAGGCCTCGCTGAACACGACCAGTTCTCCTGCCTCCACTGCCGTCAGACCTTCACCACCACCTCGGCCTCCAACACCGCCGACGCCAGCAACGGCAACACCCTAAGATGCATCCTCCTCAACGTACGCTCCGTACACAAGCACGCCATGGAAATCTGGAACCTACTCGACTCCCTCTCGCCCGACATCGCCTTCCTCACGGAGACCTGGACCAATGCCTCCTCCGCCCCCGACATCAACATAGCCATCCCGGACGGATACAAGTTCCAGAGGAAGGACCACCCCAACCACCCGGGAGGGGGCCTCGCCATCGTCCACAAGAGCACCCTCCGCCTCACCACCTCCAGCGAAACCTTCCCCTCCGCCGAGCACCTGCACTTCCAGATCCAGATCACCCCCAACACCACTCTCCGAGGAACCCTCGTCTACAGACCCCCCGGCCCCCTGACACCCTTCGCCACCACCATCACCGACTTCATCGCACCCCACACCATCGCATCAACGAACTACATACTCATTGGAGACCTGAACTTCCACCTCGACAACCCCAGCGACCCCAACTCCACCACCCTTCGTGACAACCTCGCCAACATCGGACTTAAACAGCTCGTCACCACACCGACCCATCGAGCAGGACACACCCTCGACTCCATCTTCTCTACAGGAAACAGCGTCCACTTCAGCCACACAACGCAACCACCATGGACCGACCACCACTGCGTACACTTCACCGTCGACAAACCCAAGGCACCCAAACCAAACCCACGCCCACCACGAAGGAACTGGAACAAAGTCACCGACGAGCAAATTAACTCCACCCTTACCCGTGACAGCCACACCTGGACTTCCGACGCAAACAGCGCAGCCAGAAAACTCCACACTTGGATCTCCAACTGCGCAGACGAGCTCGCCCGCTACGCAACCCCGAAAAACAGCGCCCCAGGAAAGCCGCCTGGTTTACCACCGCTCTCCAAGAAGCCAGGCGCACCTGCAGACGCCTGGAGAAGAACTGGAGAAACACCAAGACAACCGAAAACTACTCCACCTACAAGGACGCCATGACGGACTACCACAACCAAATCAGAACCACCAAGAGGAATTTCATCCACAACAAAATCCTCACCAACTCCAAGGAACTCTTCAGTGTCATTCAGGAATTCACCAACCCGCGCAGCGAAGCCACAGACATCACCCCGTCTCAAGACCTCTGCGACAAGCTTGGAACCTACTTCCACCTCAAGATCAAAACCTTGTACTACAACTTCATTGACCATCCTCCGGACGCCACAGCCACCCCTCCGCCCCCCAAGGACTCCAGCCAACCCACCATCTCCAACTGGACACCGATCACGACCGAAGACACCGCCTCGACCATGAAAGGCTTCCACTCGGGGGCCCCCACCGACCCCTGCCCTCCTCACATCTACCACAGAGCCGCGGCCGCCATCGCACCCGAACTGCAGCGCACCATCAACACCACCTTCAAAACAGGCACCTTCCCAGACGACTGGAAACGCGCAGAAGTCAGGCCCCTGCTCAAGAAGCCCACAGCGGACCCCACCGACCTCAAGAACTACCGGCCCATCTCGCTCCTCCCCTTCGCAGCCAAAGTTGCAGAGAAAACGGTCAACAGGGAACTGACACAATTCATCGAAGAGAACGCCATCCTCGACCCATCCCAATCCGGATTCCGAAGCAACCACAGCACCGAGACCGCCCTACTCGCCGCCACAGACGACATCCGCACCCTCCTGGACCAAGGCCACTCCGCAGCCCTCATCCTACTCGACCTGTCAGCGGCCTTCAACACCGTCTCTCACCGCACACTAGTCACCAGACTGCACGCCGCCGGCATACAAGGACCAGCCCTGGACTGGATCCGATCGTTCCTCACTGGAAGAAGCCAGAGAATCGGACTACAACCCTTCCTCTCCGATCCTACGAAAATCACCTGCGGAGTCCCACAGGGATCATCACTGAGCCCGACCCTCTTCAACATCTACATGGCCCCCCTCGCAGCCATTGTCCGTCAACACAGCCTCAACATCGTATCCTACGCCGATGACACCCAGCTCATCCTCTCCCTCACCCGAGACCCCACCACCGCCAAACTCAACTTCCAGAAAGGAATGCAAGACGTCACAGTCTGGCTGACCAACAGCTGTCTGAAACTCAACGCCGAGAAGACGGAAGTCCTCGTCCTTGGAACCACCCCTTCAGCATGGAACAACACCTGGTGGCCGACCGACCTCGGAAGCCCACCTACCCCCTCAGACCACACCAAGAACCTAGGCATCATACTCGACTCCTCACTCACCATGAACCGACAGGTCAACGCCGTCACATCCAGCTGCTGCAACACCCTCCGCATACTTCGCAAGACCTTCAAATGGATCCCCCCGAGGCAAGGAAGACAGTCACCCACGCACTCATCACCAGCAGACTGGACTATGGAAACGCACTCTACGCCGGCATCAACAAGTCCCTACTCCGCAAACTCCAGACCATACAGAACACCGCCGCCAGACTCGTCCTCGGCATCCCCCAGCAAGAACACATCAGCCAACACCTTCGAAGACTCCACTGGCTCCCCGTGGAGAAAAGAGTCACCTTCAAAATCCTCACCCACGCCTACAAATGCCTACACAACAACGGACCCAAATACCTCAACGATAGAATCAACTTCCACGTACCCAAAAGAAACCTCCGATCTTCCAACCTCGCACTGGCCGAAACCCCACGCATCCACAGAGCCAGAGCAGGCGAAAGATCCTTCTCTCACATTGCAGCCAAAACCTGGAACGAGCTAACGGCAGACATCAGACGTGCCCCCTCCCTGAACAACTTCAGGAAGACTCTCAAGACATGGCTCTTCGGCTAAACAGACCTGCGGACCCCCCCCCCCTCCTCCCTCAGCGCCTTGAGACCCTCACGGGTGAGTAGCGCGCTTACAATTCCCTGATTCATTGATTGATTGATGGCTCCGCGACCGGTCCCTCGCGACCGGGACCTCGAACGGCGCGGAGCCGACTGCCGGCGCTCAAGCAGCGTTCGGGACCGCTCCCGCAAAGCCGTCGGAGCACGACTTGGGGCTGTGGTCGCGCTCCAGGCAAAAGAGGCACACGCGGTGCGGATCCGTAACTGACATCAGTCGGGTACAGGAACCGCATGCCTTGAAGCCGGGCATCCCTCGTGCACCAGGAGTCGTAGACTCAAAAAAGACGTCGACAAAAGTCGTTCAAAAAATTCAGTCAAAAAGTGACTGGAGGTACCGCTCTCTCCGGATCTGCGCTGGCTGGCACGGAAAAAGAAAGAACTGACGTCAGCGCGCAAGGGCGGCGTCTAAGTAGCTGCCGCGACGTCATCCCAGCGACCACGACGCCAACGACGGACGCGGAGCCGACCAACGCCACCTTCCGACGCGCAGAGGTACTGCTGACGAAAAAAAATAAAAATCCGGATCCAGTCTGACGCCTGGGGGTAATTCTAAGGTAAGGAATCTATAACTAACGTGCTTCTTTCAGATAAAGAAAATACACACGCCCGAACTCAGGTAATACACCGGTACAAGCACTAAAAGTTAGCTGCACACAATGGCACAACCAGAATAAACCAAACATGCATGCGCATACAAGAGACAGAAGCACAGTGTTTGAAAAAATAGGGATTCTTTATATGAATTAAATAAGGCCAAAACGACAGAAATTCAATTAGCCGATCATGAGATATTTGTACTTGAAATAAGCAGATTGAAACAAAAAGTGCTCAAATTCAGGCAGGGCTCGTAATAGAGCCTTTACGGTAATCCTTTGTGGGGTGAGCCGAGGTGGCTCTTAGTTAAGGGAAATATCTGTGGTATAACTCAGTGTGTCCTTTTAGGAAAGTTATGGTCCTGTGGAGTTCGAGGGAGAGGCCATAGCCAGTGAAGAACGTTGAGGCCGAATGAGGCGTACAAGCCCGTTGACCGGGGGACAATCGGGACAGTGATTTGTCTCGTGTCCCCAAAGCCGGGGAGTGTGGTGGCTGGTGCTGTGCGGCCACCAGTTAGTGAGGGCTTCCTGATTACCGCCGGTGCGGCAGCGTTGATCACTGGGACAGCCCTGAAGCGGCCCGGGGCCTCTCTGTGCATAGCACTACTCTGGTGGCTTGTCATGAGATGTGGTGTGGCTGTCTGGCGGCAGGGAGTGCCGAGATTTCCCCGATAGCACAGCGCTGGGTCCAGAGTCTGAGCCTCCGCTGGAGGCAGTAGTGCTGAGGTGTCGCAAGCTTTTTTTTAGGGAGGAAGCGCCTCTCTCCTCGCTGAGGCACAGAGCTGGAGCGGGACTCCGTCTGGTACCCTCTCCTCAATGGGTTCAGAAAGCTAGTATCCACACGCTGTAAGATGGAACAGGGGCACAAGTCAGCTAAACGCCCGCTCCTCAAGGGGATCAGAAAGCTGATGCCCACATGCTGTAAAGAAGAGCAGCGGCACGAGTCAGTTGAATACCCGCTCTTCAACGTGCCTTAGCAGATAATTCACCCATTGATGTGAGGAGCAGGAGTGCCAGTCAGTTGAGCGACTACTCCTCAAGGTGATTAAAAAATGCACACGCTGAGATAGGGATCTGAAGGGGGATGAGGCCTTTGATGTACCCGAGACCACGCAAAAAATGCCAGCACTTTGAAAATAAAAACAAGCACAGCGCAATTGCTGTGCATGCAAAACCTTAGATAGTTCCACAAAAGTGGACAGAAACAGTATTGGTTGCCGGGAAACTAAGAAAAGCACACGAGGGAAACACGAGGAACAACAGGAAACAGCCAATAGAAAAGGAGGAAAAGTTAGTGACAAACACAAGAACCAATGAAAAGCCAGGAAAGCAAACGGGCGGAATGGAAGCCCTTTTTAAGATTTATATGAAATGCAATAAATTTCACAAGCATAGTGCAAGCGCTGTGCAGGCAAAACTTAAAGAGACTTATGTTTAAGACCCTATGTATCACATATAAAGGTCTCAGAGGCACTTGACCAATATATCTGAAAAATAAATCCTCTCAATATCAACCTACCTGCGAGTTGTGGTCCAGCTCTCAATTTTTAGTGTCTAGTCCAAGAATTAAACACAGCAGAATTAGAGGAAGGTGTTTTTCATATTTGGCAGCAAAAATATGGAACAGCCTCCCTCTTCCTTTATATTCCTTGCCCTCATATTCTGCCTTTAGAAAACAAATAAAACATATTTTTTGCATTTGTAATAGTTCCCAGCTCCGAATGTCTCATTTGACTTATAGTGCTGAGACGCCTCAGGGTAGCTGTCACGTTTTTTAAGTCGTTTTTTATTCATTTATCCATTCATTTATTTATTCACATGGGCAAAGGCTTCTGCATTGCGGTCAAAGGAGAGGCCATTCCTAGATTCATCTATGGGGGGGAACTGTAGGGGAAGAATACTTTCAAATATTCTAACTACTGTGAATCACTTGGGGAAGCATTACAACCCATTGTTTTTCACCCAGGTATGCCACTCTAGATGGAGGCCCGCCCTATGCAAATCAGTACTGACCCTGATTTTCATGGGAACAGTCCATCCTGAACTGCTTAGTAACGCCATCTCCAGAAAGGAACACAAGCAAACCCAGACCGGTTTCCGCCTACCTAGGCCTCATCAGTGAGATAGCTTGGATCCTGTGAAACAGCGAGCAAGGGACCCACTTAGGGAGTTACATCAAGCACACAACGATGAGGAGTTCTTGCACATCCTCTAACCACAGGCCATCGTCCAGGGTAGCATTCCAACCTGTTTTTCAGCCACTGTGCCACTGTAGACAGTGGCCCAACTTGTGAAACTCCGTGCAGACCATAATCCTCATGTGAACAGTCCATCCCAAAATTGCCAGTGGAGGCCCCCCTCCGGAGGGGAAATAAAGCAACCCCAGACTGGTTTTGGGCCACTTAGGCCTAATCAGTGAGGGAGTTAGATCATGCACAAACGATGGCCTAATCACTCAGGGAGTTAGATCATGCACAAACAATGGGTTGGAATGCTACCCAAAGTGATTGCCAATGGCTTAGACTTTCTGCACGCACTCCTCCCCTCACTTGTGTGCTTGAGGGAAAATGTACCTCAGCCTGGATGGCTGGATATTTGATTTTGTGAGATGCACTGAGAGATTGGAAGTGGGCAGCTGCTCCTCTGCCAGGCTTTGGGAATATAAGCTGCCCTACAGCTTAAAGAACATTGTTTGGATAAGGAACTGGATGACCTGGAAGCTGTCAATAATTACAGACTGTAGAGCGGAGTGCTGCCCGCTTCTACTAGTCTGAGTAGAGGCCAGAAGGCCCTGTTCGAAGCTTTATGGTCTACTGACTTTGCCTGCTTAGAGGACTCCAGCCAGTGCAACGAGTCCACAGATACAAAAAGAGTGCCTAAAACCCTCACCACTCATCACATGCCAGAGTAGAGCTGCGCCATGAAACCTTCAACTACAAAAGCAGATGAGATGCGTTGTGGGTCTTCATGGTGGGCAAAATCTTCTCTGTGCGAACTCCGCTACGGACCCAGCCATGTACAGTGGGCCAGAACCTGAATGGTTAGCCAACTAGTAGGATTGAGAGACCTGGTTGGTCTGTGGTAAGTTATTTGCATTGTTCAATTGTTGATCCCTCTACTGTCAGAAGCCACTGAACAGGAGCCTCTAAGGCCCACAGATTGCAAGATATACCAGGTGACCCATCCTCCACTAATCCTAAATCAGTATTATATTATATTAGAGGTTACATCCAGTCAGATATAGACTGGTCCTTGAGACTAAGAGAAGTAAAGGCAGGCTTGAACACTTAAATATTCACCACTATGAGAGGTCCTCCAGAGCTACTGTGCAGCACCATGGGGGGTTGTCTGAAGATTGGTCCTGCCTGCTTTTGCTACAAAGATGAACACAACTGTTAATATAATTTTGATGAGAGCATTTACCACTTGCTTTGAGCCTCAGAAACATACATGAAGGAAATTGATGTGGCTTAAAATGCAGTTAACCCATAACATACGGGCGCTGAAGCATCTTCTATTTGATTGTGTCCTTTCGCTCAGGTATGTAAATTGAGGACAGTGTGCACATAAACAAAGGTACTATTCTTCATTTGTGAATTGCGTAGTTGGCACACAGCACATCTGTGACTGATGGGCACTCAGAAACTGTCCCGGGTAGATTTGGGCAGCAAGGAAAGACAGTGGGTCAGCTGCACCACTATCCCCTTTGTGAAAGAAACTCCTGATAGGAATCTGCAAAGTATCTGAGGGAAAGCCAGAGCACTTCAGCCTAAACTAACTGAGCTGGAGGAAAAGTGTGATGGAGGGAAAAAAGCAGCAAATGAGAGATTCCAAAATATGGAAGGGCCCCATGACAGAAAAGTGCTGAGTGTTGGAGGAACAGTTGACCAATCATGTCGTCTGCTGTGAAAACTGCCATAGGTATGCATTAATGCCACGTAAACATCTATGCACATATGCAGTACAAAGGCTCCAAGCTCTGAAGCTTAGCAGTTTCCCTTCCCGATTCACTATCGCAAGGTACCTACAAACTGAGACTAGAAAAGAACGAGGAAATCAGAGACTCTTCAGGCTTACGGCAGAGCTTTCTTTATCCGGCGCTTGGTTGTCCCTGTTGTGGGTTCCTCACACTACTGTTGTGTTTTTTCGTTGGATGTTCCGAAAAGAGCAGGAATCACTATGAGCCTTGACAGCCTATTTCAGCATATCCTGCTCACAGAGCAGCAGGCCCAGCAGAAAAGAAGACTGATGCAGGAAGGCCACTTGTGACGGAAGCGATCGGAAGAGGTCGAGCCTGTTCACGAGCCCGACGAGACGAGTGTGGTGCGGAGCTTGGAGTCCGGGCGTGCAGGGACTGCGAGGAAGGCGCGAGCGAAGGAAGGAACCCCCACAGCCAGCCCCCGCTCTTGACGACAGCAGTAGCCGCAGCGGGGGGAACATCGCCCCTGGCAGTTAGCAGGCGACGTCGGTGTGGCGCGGCAAAACTGCACAACTGCAGGAGGCGGGTGTCCTAGAGGATAGAGCCTCAGCTTCACCTGACTTCCTCGGAGGCGGCTGGCGCTAGGCCGGTGCGGCTTGCGAGTCGGTGTGGGCCCCTGCCTGCACTTCCCGCCTTGCCCCACGCAGCATCTGAACGCATCTGGAGTCACTGTGTTCCTGCCCCTGCTGACTCCCGCCAAATCAGTCGGACTCCCTCCCCCCACAGTGCGGGACGGGGGCATGACCAGAGGAGTAGCGAGAAGCTGAGAAGCCGAAGGGGTTGTAGCCAGACCGACCCCCCCCTCGTTTACTCTCCCATAATTCAGGCCGGCTCCTTAATTGCCCGGGAACAGGAGAAGGACTATTGGAGGAGCACCAGAAGTCAGCAGGCTTCCTGAAGTTTGTCTCAGAGGGGATTACCGGGTTTATTGGCAGAACAATATGCTGTTGTGACTACCTTTCTTACTAATTTGATTCGTGCAGGAAATAAGGAAGTGCAGCTGAGACGGAAGTGCAGCTGATCAGCACAGCGCGGCACGGAGCGCCGGAGCGGAGTGCCTGTTACCACAAAGCCGCAAACCACAAGCTGCAAGCCGAGCCGAAAAGCCGCGAAGATCCCTCCTTGTACCTCCAGACGGGAGACGGGAAAGCCACGGAGATCGCACCTGCACCTTCGCATCTCCTGCTTGTAAGACCGTGAGCTGCGGGGGGAAGGGGCTGCTGGGGCGGGTAAGAAGGGCTTGAATAGGCGGGAAGATGCCATCTAGATGCCTGCGCTCTGGTTGGTCAATCGTATCTACAGAGGTAGGTGCGGAGCCTTCTTCCGGACCAGTTGGAAGCGAGATCAATTGCTCTAGCTCTCTTAAATTACACAAAACCATCAAGCGTAAGAAGCCACAAGATCATCTGTCCTTATTGAAATCTCAGCCTACGGTGTTAGCAATGTTCACTAAGGGGTTGAGAAATAAGTCATTGTGGATCACCAAAGAGGGGATGTCACCTAGTATGGCTAGTGTGGATGAGTTAAGTACTGATATGGTCATCTCACAGTTATTAGTTCCGCACCAGAGTAAGTCCATTGCACAGAAGTTAGTGGAATCTCCCATTTTTACGCAACCTACCAATTTTATTGAGCAACCCTCGTTGAACGCATTGGTTGAAGACATAGAAATGGACATGTCTGATGCTAAGGGTAATTTTGAAATAGCAGAAGCTGGTAAAAAGCTGTCGCCTGAAATTGCTGCTTCGCTGAAGATAAGGAGCTTGGTTGCTATAACTGGCACTGCAAATGCGGCTGAGTTAAATTCAGGATTGTCTTTATTCAGGGGGTTGTCTCAGATGCATCAGGACGATCACCACGGGGCTGAATGTAGTTTGGCCCCTGGGGACTTAGAGGACATAACTTTGCCGGATATAGCTTTACCCTTGGTGAGAAATCAAGAGTTGGAGGCCAAATTAAAATCACTGATCGCTCAAGAGGCAGTATTGAGAATGTCAACAGACTGTCCAGCTAGCTGTCCTCGAATGCCAGCTATGTATAGCAGTACTCCTTCAAGTGTTGGTCTTTCTCGTATATCGGAGACATTGAACTCTGTGGGGACCCTAAGCGTGGGGGTACAGGACATATGGCAGTTAATGAATGAGGGTTCCAATAGGAACGAGGATGAAAATGTGAATAGGGGAGGGAGGTATAATTTTGAAATCTTAAATGCCTTAGAGAGGATTTTGTCTTCAATTTTAACTTTGTTAGAAAAATGCACTATTAACTCTGACCATTTGTTGGATGTACTGACGCCAATTTTGGTAGGTGTACAGCACCTTACTACTACCAGTTGCCATCTAGAAAAAGTGAAAACGGGTAATGATTTGAATACTCAGGCTTCCCAGACTAATATAGTGGTAAGGGAAATGGGAATCCAAGTTTGAGCTTGTGGGGATACAGGAGTTGCCTCAGGCGGGCAGAACGAAGAAACCACATTAAGCAATATGGGTCGTGCTGCCCCTCCAATCCAGCTGTCTGAGGATATACTATCAGGTGTTGTTGCGAGCGAAAACACAAAGGGTCAAGTTCTTAAAAACTCCTTGTCTATTTATTCAATATTTAAAAAAGGGAATTTACGCACATTGGGTGATCCAGAAATTACATCTGCTCCATCTCTTAATAAACAGTCTAAGGTTGAAACTGCACTGGTTCCTCCCAGGGAGGGTGCCTCCGAACTTGAATATAATGGGGTAAAAACACAGAAGGGGAAGAAAAAAAAGAACCGGCGTATCACAAAACGTAAACCAAAAGAACTGAGGTTTCTTGAGGCTTCAGAAGTACCAGATAATGCCATTTTGCCCCGAACTGGGAAAGAGCATAAGGTTGCTGGCCTCCATGGTGGCTAAATTGCACACCTGACGTTCCCTACTAAGTATAGCGTAAGCGATCGATCTTTTATTTACCTACTAAAAGTGGTTGAGGTGAGGAAACAACTCAGACAGATATCAGCAAAGTCGTCATGCCTGAAAAGATCACCAACTCCAAAGTGCAGTTTGAATATTTATTATAAGGCCAAAAACAATTGGATGTAAATACATCTCAATAGCAAAGTATAGAGGTACAGAAAAATTAATACAGAGCCAATTTTACGAATATAAGTAATTCGGCCCAAAAGACAGATGATTATAAATTCCAAAATCACAACGCAACACAGAATAGATGCGATATTCAGTGCTCGGCTCATTGAAAGAAATCAAAATCTTTCCCTACACTGCTCTACAAGAGGGCCCTTCCTGTCTCTCTTCTATCATTCCCGAACGATGTCAGCACGTGTTGACTTCCTAAGAAGTACTCACGTCAAATGGGTCGTTTTAGCTTATGGCTATGGAGCTTGCTCTAAGATGCTCCTTCTCCTCCGAAAGCTAGCAGAAGTCTGGTCTCGCTGTCCCTGTGCATCATACAAAAGATGGGCTTCAACCCACAATACGTCATTCTTCTTAAAACTTTCCATTGCACCTCTATGCAGTAGCTTTTTTCATGACACAAATTTAATTAGTGATATCTTCTTTCCAGTGGCCTTGGCTTTCAGACAGACCAGATACGCAAGGCATCCTCCCTTCTCGCTTCCCAGCCATCTTCAAAGACATTCCGGGTCTCTCCTTAACTCTGAAATAACAATGTGTATTCTTTCACCTGCAGTAGGATGAGAACATTCTAGTTTCGAACACAACAACATTTAATTATTTGTTTCTCAAGAGCAAGGAGAATTGAAACTTCCGACTTTGGGCCTATAATTCAGGCAACTTAAACTAACCACAATTACGGTGTATAGAAATAATGTCGTCCTGCACATTATGCATGAAGGAATCGTAATACATACAAAGTTCTACGTAAATGCGTTCATTAGTTTTCAACATCAAATGATTCATATAAATGGTTCTTAATAGTCGTAAAACACTGCAAACAATACGAATACATGAGAGTGCGTTTAAACCATGAGTATAGTGCACTCATACAAAGCACTCTATCAGTTCCCCCCTCTTATGACTTGTGTCATAACACCAACTTTCTATTCTTCTGTAGCTTTTCTTTCTCCTTGTAGAAGAGACCGACCTAAACAGAAGCTGTAGCTTGCCGTCCCTGTCTGAATCGTTCTAACCCCTTAAGGTGCTGGTAATGACTGTCCTGCAATCGTTCAAGTTGGTGCTCTCGCTTTCTCGAAACAGTCTCCTCATGTCGTGCCCTTTGCAAGCCTTGATGGCTCCTAGTAGGACAATTATACAAATGACAGCTATAATAATAGGCTTCAAGATATATCCCATTATTCCTTGTCCCAAACTTGCAAACCAACTGCCTATCTTGCCAAATCCTTACCCCACTTGTTCCCAGAGTCCTTCAGCAGCCATCTCACGTAACTCTTGGTGAATATCTGAAATATTGTTGATATATTTCCTTATATTCCGACTGTTGTCAGGAATATAAGTGCAGCACTGTTGAACTTTCAATAATTTGCAGACTCCTCCGGCTTTTGCTAGCAGCACATCTAGGGAAAGACGGTTTTGCAAAACCATAGCCCTTATCGAAACCATCTCCCAATCTACAAGTAATAAAATCTGAGCTGTATTTATTGAGAGCTTATCCACTAATGTTGCCAGCTTTCTGATTTTCAAATCATTCAGAATCACACCCATAATCGGTATCATAGCCCCAAATATGTCTCCAATCACTTCTCCTGCACTCACACCACGTTTTCCTCTGTGAGGTCTTTTTCTTTCTAAGGGCCATAAATCATTCACATGAAAAATCTTGGGAAATACCACAGCCAAATAACATGTGCCATACCAATTTATGGGCAACTTCACAAAGGCATTCTTTCCACACACAAAATACACATTGAGCACTATTGTTATTTTGTCCAATAATGCTTTTCGAATTGATTCTTCGATCAAGAAGACGTGCTCACAGTCACTTTCACCCACAAATATCTTATCGTAGTATGTGGTCGGGTGACTAATACACAACTTCCCCTTCTGCTGGAAATCTAATGCTATGGGTCCAAAACTCCCCTTTGCTTTATGATCGAATTCTTCTTTAGTCCATGGGGTAACCTTGTGCTTTGGATCTGGTCTAAATAGAGTCTGTCTATGCCGATCTTCTATCTGATCTATAAATTTCTTTTCAATGTCAGGTATACAGGTTAAATTGTGTCTATGGGCATAGGACGTATCTAAAGAAATGGTAGGCACGAAATACTTTGACATTCGCTCTACTTCCTTATAATAATCATATTTATTCATGTATTTAAGAACTGGGACTTCCGAGAGTACCACATCATAATTTGAGAAATAGTACTCGAAGTGTGCCTTGCTATAAAACATGCTCAACAACACACAACATGTAATGCCATAGGTCAAAGGCAAATGATGATATCGAATGCCTTCTTCTACTGAGGCTGGTAATTGCATACACACATAGCAATCCTTCGCTTCCATGGTATCCACAAACTCATACAATAATCGAGCATACGCATTCAAAGTGAAATCACCTTTTGACTAATCAACATGTAATCTACGACTGGTTTCCTTAATCATTTCTAGATCCCTTGCGGATGCATCCTCATTTATCTCAGAGATTGGTGTAGTGAGTGTTGCCTGTACCCTATTCTGTCCGACATCCTGAAATCCACCTAGAGAAGTAACGATTACCACAGTTATAACAATAAGCACCACTACAATGAGGGTGCCAATGATGCACCTCTGTTTGCGTGTTGATTTTTCAGACACCATGGTTTCTACTGATCCGTTCCGAAGCACAAAAGGGAAAACACAGTCTCTTTCTGTTTTCTTTGTTTCAACAATGTCTTTCTCACTTCTCTTCTCCCATGCAATTTATGTCAAAGTTCATTCGATTGATACTAAACCTATTGAAGAGATGTAATCAGCCCTATTCCTCACTATATCATCTACTAGAAAGTTCCTAATTTTAAATCTTCTTAAACTGGGGTCTAAGTTATCTTCTTTCTAAGGCCTAATGCTTTCTTTGGTTATAATTCAAGCTTCATCGTTAATGATATTTGATCCAAGTATTTCGAGGACAAGTTGCAGAATCTCCGCACGAATTTCTCCGAATTCTTGCGCGGTAAGCTGTCGGCCAAATGAAGGGAAGACAACCTGATTGAGGATCAGGTAACGCAATCCACTCAGCCTTGGAGGATTTGTAACTTGCAGAGTTAGTGTTCCAAACGCTTCTACGCCTGGGACCAGCAACTGTATTTCAATTGAGAGGGTGTCCCCTCCGTAGCTCACTGTACCAGCTCCCAACCTCCCGGACTTCGCTGGGCTCTGCATCTGCAGCCAGGTACGTACACTCAGGAGATGCGTATCTTCGAGACGCTATTCTTTCTCTTCTGGAGCGTCTCAGACCATCCGGTCTTTCTTCAGCGTCACTTTGATCTGATTCAGATGTTTCAGGAATCGGAGCGAGATTTTTCTCGGATGCAAGCCTTATATTCAGCCTTTCTTTTCTTGCTGGCCACTTTTCCGCTCTGGCATCCACTCTCCTCTCTTCCTCTTGATCTTATTCTTCTGCAATAGGCCGCTCACCTTGATCTGGTGCAAAGTTCACATCTGCAACATCATCTCGTTCAGGATCTGGGCTCAATTCAGGAGCACTCAGCTCTTGTCTCTTGTGCTCACTTGGCTGTTCCGTTTCATCTGAAACTCTTACAGCTGGGCCTGTGCCTTCGTCGTTGTCTGTGGCAGGTCCACACACGCTTCTCGGAACCAGGGGACTCTCTTCCTCTCCAGGCGCTTGAACTCAGCGAGTGTGGGAAGCGTGTATCCAGTTCGGCAATCCTCCACACTTCACAGCGGTACTTGTAACCAATATCACCTGATATGGTCCTCGCCAGCGAGCATCAAGACAACTCTTCCTCACGTGCTTGCGAACTAGTACCCAATCACCTGGATTAAGATCATGCAGCAGGTCTCTCGAGGTGGATGCAGTCGCAGCCTCGACCTGGTGGGATACAGAAGTAACCACATCAGCCAGTCCCTTACAATAATCCAACACTAAATCATCAGTGATGTTTATCAATGCTGTAGCTGGCACCATAGGCAAACCCATAGCTCTTCCGGTCAAAATTTCGTGGGGAGAAAGTCCTGTTCTCCTATCAGGGGTGCTACGCAGACTCATGAGCACCAGAGGCAGCACACATCTGGCCATTTCAATGAAGTTGACGAACACACCTTTGCCACTCTTGACTTGATGGTGCCATTAACCTGCTCTACAAGACCTGAAGCCTCCGGCCTGTAGCTACAATGCAGTCTCTGATCAATGTTCAAAGCAGAGCACAACAATTTCATGATTTCACTGTGGAAATGAGTTCCTCTATCTGTCTCCACTGATGTCGGAAATCCATATCTCGGGATCAATTCTCTTAACAACAACTTGGCTATTGTGAGACTGTCACATCGTCTAGTTGGATATGCTTCCACCCAACGTGAAAAGATACACACCACCACCAAAACGTATCTCAACCTATTGCACCTCGGCATTTCGATAAAGTCTAATTATATCCTATTGAAGGGACCTCCAGATCTTCCAATGTGACTCATTGCAACCACAGTTCTCTTTCCAACATTCATTTGTTGACAAGTAACACACCTGTGACATACCGCTTCAGCCCACACACGAAAGCGTGGATTAAACCACGTCTGCCTAAACACTTGCACCATAGCATCTCTTCCCAGATGAACTGCTCCGTGGATTTGCCTTGCCATTGGGCTCAGTAGACAATTGGGTAATACTGCTCTCTCATCTGTGGACACCCAAATGCCATCATCTCTTTTTGTGCAACCTGCTCTGACCCATGAAGCAGCTTCCTCTTCTGGGACTTCATCCTGCAACCGCTTCACCTCATCCCAAGTATCGGCTATAGCTAACACCATGCTGAGCTCGGTCTTTTCTGTGCTCTCGCCTATATATTCTCCATTGAAAATACAAGCATGTTCAGCGCAAAATCGTGCTACTTCATCTGCATAATTGTTGCCCTTAGTGACAAAGTCTTCTCCTTTTCCATGAGCTGCACATTTAACGACTGCTATCTCTTTGGGCTTCTGCAAAGCTTCCAATAGTTGGCGCACCTACTCGCCGTTACGTATAGGTGACCCTGAGGACGTTAGAAACCCCCTCTGTGACCATAACTGCCCAAAGTCATGAACTACACCAAATCCGTATTGACTGTCTGTATACACAGTCACTCGAATATCAGCTGCAATGATACAGGCACGTGTCAAAGCGACAATTTCGGCCACCTGAGCAAAGAATACTCTATTTAAACAGGCAGCTTCCACTACTCCCATGATGGTGCACACAGCAAACGCTGCTCTCAAATACCCTTCATTGTCTCTTAAACATGAACCATCAACAAAAAGGATCAAATCAGATTGGGGCAAAGGTTCATCGACAATGTCAGGTCTGGGTTTCGGAACAGGTAACAATGTAGCAGGGTTCAGGGTGGTACAACGTCTCAGGGTAACATTTTCAGCGGCCAAGATAACCTGCTCATACTTGGTAAGTCTGTTGTTGGTCAGATACTGTGTTTTCGTTCTGGTCATCAACAATTCTACTGAATGGGGCACATAAACAATGAGCGGATAACCCATCACTATGCTTTCACATCTTTCAATGCTGACACCGGTTGCAGCAATGGATTTCAGACATCCGGGCAACGCAGAAGCTACAGGATCTAATGTAGCTGAGAAGTAAGCTACTGGTCTACGGGCACCCCATGTGTCTGTACAAGGACTGCTAACGCACATCCCTCCTTTTCACAGCAAAAGAGCGAAAACGCTTTGTTAGAATCCGGCATTCCGAGAGCTGGAGCACGACAGATACTTTCCTTCAGCTTACGGAAGGCTTTCAAGCACTCGTCTTCCCATGGTACCGGATCACTAACGTCCTTTCGAGTCAGTTTCAACAGAGGCTTTGTTTGCAAGGAAAAATTTGGGATCCACTGTCGACAATAGCCGACCATTCCCAAAAACATGCAGACTTCTTTTTGTGTTTTCGGAGTTCCCATTTGCAGAATCGTCTCTATGCGATCTGGTGACACCCTTCGTTTTCCTTTCTCAATCCGGTGACCTAGGTACTGAACTTCAGACAAACAATACTGCAATTTGTTTGGAGACACTTTGTGTCCATTCTCTCCCAAATGATTCAGCAATGCCACAGTGTCAATCCTGCAAGCATCCTCAGTCTCTGAGGCGACCAAAAGGTCGTCTATATATTACACTAAGACTGAGTTTTGGGGCATCACCAGTCCTTCAAGATTCTTTTTTAGACTTTGACTAAAAATGGAGGGGCTTTCTGTATACCCCTGAGGAATTCTTTCCCATGTTAACACACGATTGTCGATCCTAAACGCAAATAAAAACTGACTCTCTTCATGCAATGGTATGGAGAAAAATGCATGACACAAATCTATCACTGTAAACCATTCTGCTTTGCATGGTATCTGGAATAGAATAATAGCTGGATTCGGTACCAGACAACATGGGATCACAATCTCATTAACCCTACGCAGATCCTGCACTATTCTGTACTTGCCACTTGGCTTCTGCAGTCCCATGATAGGTGAGTTGCAGGGACTTCCTCTTATCTCTTTAAGAATACCTTGGGCAATCATAGTCTCAATCACAGGTCTTATTCCGGCCACAGTTTCTGGAGTCAATTTATATCGTGGCGTTCGTGGGAATTCAGCATTGGGTTTGACCTGTATCTTAACTGGCTCAACCCATCTCATCAGACCTACATCCTCGCCCGTAAAATCCCACACTTTCGGATCCACTGAGTCTCTCAAGTCATGTGGCAATTCTGCTATTGTAAGCACCACAAACATTCTGCACACAGACTCATGTTAGCCATTTTAAAATCAGCATCATCATCATATGTTTGCAATTCCACACCTCTCGGAGTGCATGATATAGTACAATTGAGCTTGCACAGAAGGTCTCGTCCCAAAAGACAGACCGGACTTGAATTGCACACTACAAATTGGTGTTTATCCCGAAATGGTCCTATTCTCACGGGTAATTCGTTTGTCAATGGATTGGTCATTTTCTGATTACTAACCCCCACTACTTGAATAGATTGTCCCGAAAGAGTTAAATTTGGGACTACTTCAGTTCTCACCGTGGGGCGAGCAGCTCCAGTGTCTAATAAGAAGGTAACAGGATATCCATTCACATCTGCATCCACAAACGGCCCACTCTGATCTACTTCTAGAATCGCATCTAAGGTGCATTCTTCGTGCACCCCCCTCTGACACTCTTGTAAATCTTAATTTTGATCAAATCTATCTTGTATTTCAAAATAAGGCATCTGATGGTATAACTGATTATGCATGGGTATCCTAGGAGGTTGAGGTACTTGCACTTGCGGCTCATATCCTCCTCCATACATAGACCTGGGTCTTGTCACAGTATTGACAGTCTCGGACAGCTGTCCCTCTCCTTCCATCTGTATCTGATTTGCTGGATTCGATCTACACTCGCGCTTCCAATGCCCGATTTTGTGACAATAATGGCAGGCAGTGACCCTTTTCTGTTGGGCCACCCATTCACTTGCACCTGGATCCATTCCTCTTCCTCTACCCTGACCAGGTTGGGTCATCATCTGTTGTCCCATTCCTCTTCCACCTCCTCTACCTCTACCTATCGCTCCTCCAATCCCTTGCGTCATATCAGCGTTTCTCAACTGCACCAACATCAACTTGTCCTTCAATTTCTTCTGTGTCGACTCCACTTGATCACTGCAATATTTAGCATAACGCAGAATCTCGTCCACCGACTTATTCTGCCAACATATCAAGTGATGCTGTATCATCAAACTAATATCAGATTTCAGTCCCAACACAAACTTCGAGACAAATTGTCCCATATCTTTCTGTTCAATTGTATCCAATCCACTATGCTGCTTAAAAGCTAACAACAATCTTTCGTAATAATCATGTACTGATTCCTTAGAGTCTTGAGTGGTGTGATCAATCTTCAACCAATCAACAATCTGAGGAGCTACCTTCGATTGCAACCATGTAATCACTTGCTCGTATTTTCTCATTACATCAGGTGAAGGACCATGAGTCAATGAATCTCTAGGTGGCTCTGCAGTAGGCCACTCAATGGCAATCTTACATGCCACCCACAAATCTGCCGACACTACTATATCAAACAAGGTGTTTAAATCAATCCACAATACTTTCGAAATCTTTACAAACCGATCTATTTGCTTGTATCATTCAGCAGGTTTTTCCCTCAGCCGAGGAAAATCATTCGTAAATGCTGCTAAATCACTCCTGCTCCATGGCACGTGTACATACCCTCCATTCTGTACCTCCCTGAGGGGGAAATTTCCTGCAGCTCCCGTCCCTCCCCCCGGAGGCAGAGTATTTTCTATTCCAGTCTTGAAGCTTTTCTTTTTGGCCAATCTTTCTTTCCATCGGTCTAATTCTTTCCATGTCCGCATCCCTATCACTAGTTCTCTAATTTGTGCTTTAAATCCAATCGTTCGCTTCTCTTCCAAATCCTTATCTGTGTAATTTAATCTGCAAGAACCCTGTATCATCTTGGTCTTCGACAAATCAACCTCATACCTTTGTGCCAAAAGCAACAATGCATCATAAGCTCGTTTGGCCTTTCTTGTCATGTCCTTTGCTACGAACAGTAGTTTGCTCGAATCATACGTCTCAATTCTGTTCAGAGGTAGATTACCTTCAATCACCTCGTCTAGTTCTGCCTTTAATCGTACCACATCTAGCATTGGCGCTTTTATTGCACTTTTTAACACTTTCTGAATTTCCTCGTTTCTTGTATCTTCCCTGTCACAACTTTGGGTTCTCTTAGGAACTGCACCCTCTTCTATCTTCAAAGCTGGGCGTCTATCTCTTTCCCAGCTTCGACTTCTCCAATGGTCACCTGCACAAATAACCTGTGGCTCAAACAGAACTCTAGGCGCTTCTTGTCTCTTGCTTGTCTCTTCCCTCGGCATCATTGACTCTCTCACTGGTTGAACCCACATTCGAAGGTCAGACCTAGAATTCGCTAGAGCTCCTGTCTGTCTTTGTTCTGACCCACTATCCATTCTTGATGGATCAGCTGTAGCTGGCAGTGGAGTACTAGATTCCACTGGCATCCGACTTAAACCTGTCCCACTCATTGCAAGGCTCCCTCCAGACATTGTCTCTTCCCCTTCACTTATTTGCTGTTGACTGTCTTCGGTTCTTTCTCTAGGATTATATATCGGAACCACCGGCCCTATTGTGACTGGTACCGACAAAGCATCTGGTAACTGCATGTTTCCTGCAGGTTTTACTAGCTCAGGGTTTGGATACCTCATTCCTCCAGACCCTCCTGGAATATGTACCATTGTAATCTTGCCTCTTACTCCTGCCGATTGTTCCTCTGAACCCAGTTGTCCCACACTTAAAAGCTCTTCTGATGGGCGCAACCTCTCTGTCTCTGATTTAGAGTCGCACGGTGGAGGACGTTCCGCTAGCAATCTATCGAGGAAGCTGTCATCTGTATCACTGTCCTCCTCTGTCGTCTTTTTCCCTTCAGCCCCCTCTTCTAACATACGAAATGGGTACAAGCGTTCTCCCTCTATGGTGTCTACTCTCCATCTTTTCAACTGGGCATCCCATCTAGCATCATGATATGCCTTCATTGCTTTCCTCATTCTTCCTTGTGAAGCCTCTCTCCTTTTTGCTAAGGCAGCTCTCATCCATGCATCTAATGCCTCAAATTGTGTGGGTCTAGGGGAGGTTTCAGTGCATTCATCACCCCCTCAGCTGGGTCAGCACTTCCATACGAAAAGACCCATAACGAGGGAAAGCCAATTCACCCTCTTTCTCTGTAATTTTATGCAAATTCTGGAGCCACACTATAGTATGAAGTCCTACATTCGCTGCCATGTAATGTGCCGGTGTGTCTTCTGGCGGAGCTTCTTCTCCTACCCGAGTCACTACCCCTGTGTCGCCTCTACACAAATCTCGCAATACCCTAAAGCATCTCATTGTAAAATCGATCAATTGCAAGCCCAAAATATGCTATTCCACTGCAAACGAACTTCCACCAATCCCAGCGCGGCGTTACACCAACCAACCTATCACAGCGCGGCGCACCCTGACGTCACTTCTCACTCCTTGCAGCGGCTCACCCGCCTTTACAATTTCACCGCAAACTCGCTTACACACATTCGTACCACAAGTAACTGTATATCCAAAAGTTATTAAACCAAGTAACTGTTCCTACACAATTACAATAACTTACAGTCACATAAAACAAGTAATTGTCTGTCACTAAAGATCGATAGAACACTCTCACAAGAACATTCAGCCATTGTGACCCCCGACCTGCGTTGGTCACTCAATCGCCATAGTCCACCCCCGGTACCTGAGGCTTTCTACCGCGACCTATTCCTCATTCACACAAAGTTCCCTAACACAAGTGGATCGTCGATAGCGCTTCACAACACCCACATTTGATCAGACAATTACAATACAAAACTATCCCGGGATCTTGGACTTCTCTTGAGTCCGCTCACCAAAACTTCCTGCTCCGCATGTGTCCGGACCAGTAAACCAAAAACCACATTCACTCAACATACATCCCAACTTTGCAAGACATCACACACTTACTCATCACCGCAATCTAACACCACAATTCCTTTCATACTCACGCCACCACTGTTTCCGCCGCACCATCAACGTCCGCCGGTCTCCGCAGTCTTCCACTCCACTTCAGGGCTCTTCGACCTTCAACCCTACTCCTGATTACTCCCCTCACCTTAGAGATTAAACCACTTTAGAGGTAAACCATACTCTGCTACCATTTGATTACGCTAAATTGCACACCTGACGTTCCCTACTAAGTATAGCGTAAGCGATTGATCTTTTATTTACCTACTAAAAGTGGTTGAGGGGAGGAAACAACTCAGACATCAGCAAAGTCGTCATGCCTGAAAAGATCACCAACTCCAAAGTGCAGTTTGAATATTTATTATAAGGCCAAAGACAATTGGATGTAAATACATCTCAATAGCAAAGTATAGAGGTACAGAAAAATTAATACAGAGCCAATTTTACGAATATAAGTAATTCGGCCCAAAAGACAGATGATTATAAATCCCAAAATCACAACGCAACACAGAATAGGTGCGATATTCAGTTCTCGGCTCATTGAAAGAAATCAAAATCTTTCCCTACACTGCTCTACAAGAGGGCCCTTCCTGTCTCTCTTCTATCATTCCCAAACGGTGTCAGCACGTGTTGACTTCCTAAAAAGTACTCACGTCAAATGGGTCGTTTTAGCTTATGGCTATAGAGCTTGCTCTAAGATGCTCCTTCTCCTCCGAAAGCTAGCAGAAGTCTGGTCTTGCTGTCCCTGCGCATCATACAAAAGATGGGCTTCAACCCACAATACGTCATTCTTCTTAAAACTTTCCATTGCACCTCTATGAAGTAGCTTTTTTCATGACACAAATTTAATTAGTGATATCTTCTTTCCAGTGGCCTTGGCTTTCAGACAGGCCAGATACGCAAGGCATCCTATCTTCTCGCTTCCCAGCCATCTTCAAAGACATTCCGGGTCTCTCCTTAACTCTGAAATAACGATGTGTATTCTTTCACCTGCAGTAGGATGAGAACATTCTAGTTTCGAACACAACAACATTTAATTATTTATTTCTCAAGAGCAAGGAGAATTGAAACTTTCAACTTTGGGCCTATAATTCAGGCAACTTAAATTAACCACAATTACGGTGTATAGAAATAATGTCGTCCTGCACATTATGCATGAAGGAATCGTAATACATACAAAGTTCTACGTAAATGCGTTCACTAGTTTTCAACATCAAATGATTCATATAAATGGTTCTTAATAGTCGTAAAACACTGCACACAATACGAATACATGAGAGTGCGTTTAAACCACGAGTATAGTGCACTCATACAAAATAGAGTGCTATCAGCGCTCTATCAAGTATGATAGAGGTGCCTTTATGGGGAGGATCTGGACAAAATGATGGAAACTCGGATTTGAGAATAGGAAGCTATAATGAAGGATTGAGATCTGAATGGGAGAACCAAACTCCAGGGTCTGACTCGGATGTTAAGGAGAACATAGTGGTAAAAATAAAATCTAATAACACCACGTCTGAGGTAGGGCGAAGGGTGGTTAGTGCTCCCCAAAATTGTTCCCGTACTGATACTCACCATGAATGGATAGACTCTAGTCTCAGAGGGGAGAATGAAGGTGGGGTGGGTTGTTCTTCTGTGTCCTCTCTTACGGTGCCTCTTCCACTAGTAGCAAATATAGTGGAACAGGGGGCAGAACAAATGTATAGTGATAAGGTATTAAGAAGGTGTAAGCCAGGACAGGCATTTAAAACCCTGACTTTTGCCTCCCTGTTTGACAGAGAACTGCGCCCATTAAATAGAAGCTGCCTTTTCCAACTCCTATCCAAAATTGAGGATTTGAGATTGATTACAAGTAGAGATATCGATCGGGTTTTATTGGGCTATCGAAATGGGCTCCCGAACTCCAAAGTTATTTTTAGCTCTGGGATAAATGCAGGGTTAGTCCTGGCAAATGTTGATCAGTTTAGGAAAAATGGGATTGATGTATTCTTGCATGAGGAGCCAGTAACTCCACAGAATGAATCCGTTGAAAGTGCTCATCAGGTCTTATGCAGAACGACATCGAATAGTAGGGGTCCCACAAATATGAAAGAGATTATCAGAATTTCGGTTGGAAGCAATACAGGCGAAAGGGTGATTAATATTGCAGGGTTTGGGAGCAAAGGGCAACTAAAGTTAGTGAGGAAGCTGAATTGGCACAATGGAGTTGGGTATCGGGTACATTGAATGGTTTTAAAGGAAATAAAAAACTCCCTATGCTGCAGAGGTAGCCCCCTGGGGAAGATCCTGTCCTGGAATGTGGCAGGTGTAGGAAATACAAGTTTTAAACTAAATTCTCTAATGATTTACGATCCTAAAATAATTTGCCTTCAGGAAACATGGCGCTGTACAGATTTTAGTTTTGAGAAATATTTTGTATTTTGCTGTGCAGGGAAACCCTCACCAAAGACCCACGCAAGTGGGGGCTTAGCGATCCTACTTAAAAATTGGAAACCCCTGGTCTTTATTCATTCTTCAAAACTTTGTATGTGTTTAAAACTGACCTTGGGTAACGTAACACAAGGTCAGCATTCATCTCTTTTATTGGCAAACATATACATTCCTCCTGGTAGGGCATCCGACTTTCTTGTTGACTCAATTTTTTCTTTTGTGCATAGAATCAGTATTTCTGAAGATTGCACCCAGATAAATTTGGTAGGTGATTTTAATGCCAAAATCTCAAACTGTTCCTCGTGGGCCTTTAGTAACCAAGATCTGGAAGACGCATGGTCCATCCCTGAAATTTTGTTGTCCACTCAGACTCGATCAGATAAGAGAGGATTGAGTCTGCTGGACTGTTTAAGAACTAACGATTTGGTTATATTAAATGGGAGATTTCCTGAGGACTCTCCCGCATCCTATACATTCCACGCTGCCCGGGGGAAGTCATTAATAGACTATATGGTGGTATCATATCAACTCTTTGGAGCATGTACTCAGTTTAAAATTCTGGGTACTGATCTGAGTGACCACAGTATTTTATCTGTAGATGTTAATCTGGAATTTAAGTTGTCTGATCGTTGGAATTCGAGAAATGATACAATTAAGTTTAATAGAATAAATGGGCGAACCTTTTGGGATAATAAAAATCTGATAAGTCTAGGGAGTTATGTTAAAAATGCGAGCTCTGGCCCTGGTCAGGAAAATCCAATCAATTGGTATGAGAAGCATCTGGCCCTATTTAGATTATGTGGAAGTAAAAAAATAGGCAATGGTATTGTTAAACCGGCGGTTACTTCACAAAAGGTAAAAAAGCTAAATCAGGAATTGAATGCTTTAATAAGGGACCAATTTAAGCAGGCCTGATTGTCTAGGCAAAGGGAAATTAATAGGTTAAAAAGGGTAATTACTAGACTTAAGGCTGCTGAATGTAGGGGGTTAGAGGACTCTAAATGGATTAAACTGAGAGAGGTTGCATGCTCTGGGGACTCACGTAAATATTGGACCCTAATCGCTGAATTCTGCGATACTAGAACTAAGGCAGAAGCCATTTTAATATCTGACGCAGAATGGACCCAATATATTTCACAGCCATATGCTCTAAATACTGGGAGGAGTTTTAATTTGTAGTCAATCCCTGCGCACTCTTTGCTGAATATTTATGGTCCTCCCTCCTGTCGGGAAATAGAGAGTTTTATTAAAGGGGCACGGTACTCTGGTGCAATGGGCCCGGATGACATACCAATAGCTATTATTAAACAAGACAGCCAGTCTTGGGCTCATTTTCTTTTCCCGGTGTTTTCTTACTGCTATTCTTACGGAATTATTCCGCCCTCCTGGAGAGGAAGTATTGTGGTCCCATTATATAACAAGCATTGCCATAGCCAATAGGTCTCGCCTTTGGGACCTTATAAGTGTTTAGCCAGAAATATTGACTTTGCCAATGTTTTTAAGCTATGCTGTAGAGAAGTGTGACTGCTGTGCATCAGGCTGAAAAGTTATAATAAAAAAGTGTCAGAAGCATTTTTGTTACCTTATATATGACCAAGAAGACATTATATACAACTGACCGACCCTATTAAAAAAAGTATTTACAATAAAAAATGTCTTCAGTTTTCTTTTGTCCTTGCAATGCTGGCAACTTCTTTCTGCCTATTCCAATGGTTGTTTGTTATAGCTTTTTTTGTTGTTATGGGGGGACATAAACAACGGGATGGTGAAGGTTGGGAAATAGTACCTGTATTATAACACTAGCAGTGGACGGATGCTAGGGGAGAATCAACAGATGCCAGATTCCGAGAGCAGACTGAGGTGGTGCTGAGTGATGTTGAGGTGGTGGTGACTGGTGCAGAGGTGATGCTCAGGTGATGCTGAATGATACTCAGGTCTTGCTGAGTGATGCTGAGGTGGTGGTGTACTGGTGCAGAGGCGATGCGGAGTGATACTGAGGTGGTGCTGAGTGATGCCGAGGTGGTGCTGAGTGATGCCGAGGTGGTGCTGAGTGATGCCGAGGTGGTGCTGAGTGATGCCGAGGTGGTGCTGAGTGATGCCGAGGTGGTGCTGAGTGATGCTGAGGTGGTGTTGACTGATGCTGTGGTGGCACTGAGTGATGCTGTGGTGGCGCTCAGTGATGCTGTGGTGGCGCTCAGTGATGCTGTGGTGGCGCTCAGTAATGCTGTTGTGGCGCTCAGTGTTGCTGTGGTGCTGCTGAGTGACGCTAAGGTGGTGCTGAGTGATGCTGAGGTGACACTGTGATGCTGTGTGATGCTGTGGTGGCGCAGAGGTGGCACTGAGTGATGCTGAGTGGGTGCTGAGTGATGCTGTGGTGGTGCTGAGTGATGCTGTGGGGGCGCTGAGTGATGCTGTGGGGGCGCTGAGTGATGCTGTGGTGGAGCTGAGTGATGCTGTGGTGGAGCTGAGTGATGCTGTGGTGGCGCTGAGTGATGCTGAGATGGCGCTGAGTGATGCTGAGATGGCGCTGAGTGATGCTGAGATGGCGCTGAGTGATGCTGAGATGGCGCTGAGTGATGCTGAGATAGAGCTGAGGTGGCGCTGAGTGAGGCTGTGGTGACGCTGAGTGAAGCTGTGGTGGCGCTGAGTGATGTGGTTGCGCTGAGTAATGCTTTCTGGCACTAAGGTGGCGCTGACTGATGCTGTGGTGGCGCTGAGTGATGCTGAGGTGGTGCTGAGTGATGTTGAGGTGGCGCTGAGTGATGCTGAGTGATGCTGAGGTGGCGCTGAGTGATGCTGAGGTGGCGCTGAGTGATGCTAAAGTGGCGCTGAGTGATGCTGAAGTGGCGCTGAGTGATGCTGAAGTGGCGCTGAGTGATGATGAGGTGGCACTGAGGGATACTGTGGTGGCGCTGAGTGATGCTGACGTGGCGCTGAGTGATGGAGTCATGCTGTGGTGGCACGGAATGATGCTGTGTAATTGTGAACTATAACGAGGGCAGATCATGATAATGTTAATAAATGTTTTATCTTAGTATATATTCTTAAAAAATGAGTTCACCTCTGTACACGTGTCACTTCGTTCGGTGTTCTCCGTCCTCTGTAAATAATGAAATGTTCCTCAAGTCTTAGAAAATAGATATGAGGAAGAAGAGAATGAATGCGGTAACCAATTAGAAATCACAGAGAAGGAAAATAAATGTGCTGTGTACCACGCTGGGGTATTGGATGAAGAAACCGACAAGAAAGAGAAAAGTGGGGAAGAAATACTGGAAAGCACTAAGAAAAAGAAATGGGAAGAGAACAAGAAAGTAACAAACAAAGAAGAACGGGAGGAAGAGATGCAAAAAAACAATGGAGCATGACAGATGATAGGGAAAAGGGAAAGGGGAGAGGGGAAAGGGGAGAGGGGAAAAGGGAGAGGGGAAAAGGGAGAGGGGAGAGGGGAAAAGGGAGAGGGGAGAGGGGAAAAGGGAGAGGGGAAAGGGGAAAAGGGAGAGGGGAAAGAGGAAAGGGGAAAAGGGAAAGGGAAAGGGAAAGGGAAAAGGGGAAAGGGAAAGGGAAAAGGGGAAAGGGAAAAGGAAAGGGAAAAGGAAAGGGAAAAGGAAAGGGAAGGGAAAGGAAAGGGAAAGGAAAGGGAAAGGGACATAGGTAGATGACTAAAAGGAAAAGAATGACAGAAGGAAGATAGGTAGATGAAGGAAAGGAAAGGAAGATAGGTAGATGACTAAAAGGAAAAGAATGACATAAGGGAGATAGGTAGATAAAGGAAAGGAAGGGAAAGGAAAGTATATGTAAGGAAAGGAAAGTATATGTAAGGCAAGGAAAGGAAACGTAAGGTAAGGAAAGGAAACTAAAGAACCAAACAATGAAGGAGAAAAGCTAGGTTGATGGTGGGGAAGAAAGAGAGAAAGAAAGAAAGAATGAAAGAAGAGAAATAGATAAATCCAACAAAGGGGAGACTCACAGGCGGATGAGAGTTGCAATGTTAGTGTTCTTTTAACTAACATTATCTTTCTATTTGCGTTTAGCACGTTATGTACTGCCTGCACATCACCTATGTGAACCGCCTGCTAAAAATCGCATCCATTTGAGAGATGTGAGGTGTTAAAGGATCACGAAGTTTCCCAGAGATCCCCGAATGCTTTGGTGAATCGGGTGAGAGCAGGACACAAGAACACAGCCTGTGCAGCGGACTCGGGTTTCTGTCATCTAGAAACTCTTCCTATTCCCGGCTCCTGGAGGTGTAGAACACGCTAATAATGATCTATAGCTCCCCGCGTTGATTTGACTGCTCATTGGCGCTATCCGGCGGCGGCGCGCCTAGGCCAGGCCATCAGCTGGGGGTTCATTAAAGAGTGAGTGTGAAGGTCGGAGTCTCGGAGCTCCCCGTGGAGGCCTCCTTGGCCTCCCTCGGTGTGTCATCTTTTTGCCTCGCCCTGTGAGGTGTGACTGCCTCTAGGCACTGCCCCGACACATGCGCGCGCATTTGGCAGGGGACAGAAGCAGGTACAAACCAGAGGAGACACAAAGCACAATGAGCCGTGTTCACCGGCGCTGCGTGCAGTGCAGGTGTGCGCAACCGACGCTGCAGGCTGGGAGAGGGTGTGGGGGCTGTGTGGCGAGGCCCCCAGCCCTGAAGACACCCACGGAGAAGTGGCCACCCGGGGCTTGCGCAGCTGTCATAACAGAAAAGCTTTCCGCCTGCGACACGCAGGGCTCGGCCAGCCCCCCTACAAACTGTACATAGTGTCGCCTGTAAGTACACGGTGTGCGTGGGAGAGGGACGAGTTGCGTCATGGCTTGAGAAACGTACTTTGTCGTGGCGCACTCTGCGTGCGGTTATTTTGTGTGTTCTGTTTTGTGTCGGGTTTTATGTTATTGTGTTAAACTGTCAGCTCACCTCCACCCTCGTTTCTCTCTCCTCACATTCTATTCTCTCATCTATATATCTATCTATCTGCCTGCCTGCCTATCTATCTGTATGGTCGTCTATCTTCCTGTCGGCCGGCTGATCGGTCGCTCTGTCTTTCTGCCGGTCTTATCTATTTTCTGTGTAGGTAGGTATGTGTGTTTGTATCATGCTTCTGTCTGTACGGCCCATGTAAATTTGCCACCTTGGCCTCTCCGAGTCCAACCTTTTGTGTGATTTCTTTCTTCTCTGGCTCTTGGTACATTCCGTCTGTATCTGTCCCTTTCGCCATTTCCCCTCTTCGTGAACCCACTCCTTCTCAGAAAAGTATGACCTCCCCTCCCCCCTTAGTAGTTTCAATAGTCACCGCGTCATATAGAACACAGAGAACACGCAATGTATGCGCCACAGCCATTGGCCCCATAGAGTACAAGGGGATCGACCTTATACAGAGATAACGCAGTGAATGCACAACAGGCCTTGGTGCTGCTGAGTACACTGTGGCCGCCCTCATACATTGGGAGTAGAGAGCACAAGAGCACACAGTGAATGCACAACAGACCCTAGTGATGCAGAGTACACTGTGGCCGCCCTTACAGGCTGGAAGCAGAGAGCACAAGAGCACACAATGAATGCACAACAGGCCTTAGTGCAGCATAGTACAAGGAGCCAACCTCATACAGTGGGAGCAGAGAGCACAAGAGCACACAGTGAATGCACAACAGGCCTTAGTGCTGCAGAGTAAACTGTGGCCGCCCTCATACAGTGGGAGCAGAGAGCACAAGAGCACCCTGTGAATGCACAACAGACCACTGTGATGCGGAGTACACAGTGGCCACCCTCATGCAGTGTGAGCACAGATCACACATTGAATTCCAACAGGCCTTAGTGCAGCAGTGGCCACCCTCAAAGTGGGAACAGAAAGCACACAGTGAATGCACAAAAGACCTTAGTGCAGCAGAGTACACTGTGTGACAGCTCTCATAGAGTGGGAGCAGAGAGCACAAGCGCACAGTGAATGTACAACAGGCCCTAGTGATACAGAGTACACTGTGTGACCACCCTCATACTGTGGAAGCAGAGAGCACACAGTTAAATGCATAAAACGCCTTAGTGCAGCATAGTACATAGAGCCACCCTCAGACAGTGGGAGAAGAGAGCACAGGAGCACACAGTGAATGCACAACAGGCATTAGTGCCTCAGAGTGCACGGTGACCGCCCTCATACAGTGGGAGCAGAGAGCACAGGAGAACACATTGAATGCACAACAGACCCTAGTGATGCAGAGTACACTGTGGCCGCCCTCATACAGTGGGATCACAGAGCACAAGAGCACACTGTATGTGCATGCATGCATGTGAATATGTCTGTGTGCATTTATGCGTATTTGAAAGCATGTATGCATGCATGTTGGTGTATCAGTTCTTACAAGCATACATGCGTTTACCTGTGTTTGTAAACACGTTTACTGCGTGCATGTAAGCAGGAATGTGTGCAAGTGTGTCTTTGAATACATGCATGTTATTGCCGAATACATATGCATCTCACTACCAGTTACCCAGTTTCCCCTCATGATTCACCCGAGAATACTCTGTAAACGCGCAGCATTGCACCTGGTGTTAGTGCAGATTTCGAACATGCATCATGTATTTGGTGATATGCCCAACACGCCACTGCTTGGGAAACCTCCTCCCATGGTTATGCGCCCAGTTACAAATTCCTTTTGACCAGTTTCGAGTGGATTCTGCTGGAATCGGGCAAGGACATATGTAATTTTGAACTTTAATGAAATGTCCCGTAGAAAAATTCCAGTCGATTCCGCTGGTTTCGTGTGACTGGTTCTTTCTGCCCAGGGAGGTCTTTTCCCCGTCGTTGGTGTTTTTATTTCATTGGCGAATTTTGGCTGATGTTTCTTCCCACCTGCTGCATGCAACATTACGTCCAAAAGCATATTGGCCCCTGGAAGATTCAGGGGAAAACACTTGTAAATGGCCATTTCAACTGGGATTGTAGATTATATTCACTAACATGACTCCTGCTTGTATTAATATGTGCTTTATGACTGAATTGTTTTATGTGTTTTGAAATGTGCTTTTATGGTCTTACATTGGACCGAATAAAGATCTTTGATGAAAATGACTACAGAACACATTAGAATGGTTGTTTTTTGCGGTTGGTATATTTGTAATTCTATCATTCCAGAACGCAATTGTTACAACTGAAACTGCAATAATAAAATAATTGTCACAACTGAAACTACACAAATATAATAATAATATTAGTAATAATAATGATAATAGCAATAGCCAACAACAGCTGACGTGCTTTCGTCATTACAGTGCATTTTGCTCGGGTGTGTGCCTCTATTTTGTAAATAAAAGTTCTTCTAGTGAATTTTACCAGGGACATAGAATGTACGCTGCCCGGCTCCTCCACTCAGACTGGGCATGGAAGTGCGCGCGTTGCTCTGAAGACCACGCGCAGCTTGGGTCATAGAAACACAAATAAAACATGGCGGCTGAATGGTTTCACTTCGGTCCACGCCGCCTGGCTACAGTGCTCCCTGTAGGTCATCTCCCCTTTTCAGTGACGCGCTGCATTGGAATGTGAAGGAATCCGCACTGGTGACCGGATTCATAGCCCACAGAAGCCCGTGCGTTTAGCAGTAGGCACACCGGCTTTGCGCACAGTCTGCGCTTCTGTGTGAATATTGGTGGGGTACCTGCGTGTCCCCCCCCAAACACACCCCTGCCATGAAGCGTTAAACCAGGGGTCGGGGCAGGACTGGACTGTCTCCAATTAACAGGCCGGCTTGGCAGCAGGTTGGCCTCTTTTATTCCGGGTCAGCGCGGTGGAATTCACCGGGATCTCTGCGCTTTTGTTGAAACCCGTCCAGTTAAGTTTAGAAGATGAAATGCGCAAAGGCCTGCGTGAGATATAATGACCTCGGCGTTTTGTCCGTTGCTCAAGGAAGTCACTGTGCCGCTGCGTATGTGCGAAGAAGTCACCATAGCGCTGTGTATGTTCAAAGACAGGGCCAAGGCGGTTTTTCTGCTCCATAAAATGATCCCGCTCTTTCAAATGCATGTCTACTCGCTGCACCCTTGACTCGAGTTTCTTTTTATTATTATCCTTCACAAGCACCCCCTCCCCTCCCCCACCAGGATCAGTATCGACACAACAGTTTTGGTGCAGAAAACAAAGCGCCCAGCGCCCTCTACCCACCCCTGGTGCCAGAGGCGCTTTCGAAACCCTCGGCTGCACGTAACAGCGCAGCACTTTCTCTGATGAAGGATGTGGGATTCTGAATTAAAAAAATCAGAAAAAGCTCTGTTAAGATGAGTTTGCGTAAAGTTTCCAGACTGAGCACGTCTCCGAGCTGAGATACTGTAGAGGGGGTGGCACGCGCTTCAGGAATAAGAAGACCGCCTTGCTGTGTCGGCAGCTGATCCCTAACCTAGCATTATTTTTATGGAGGGGGCGACGATGCTGCGCTCTGCGGCGCCAAGAAGGACTATCGGCAGACCGCTAGCGCTTAGTATGTAACAACAAGCATTTGCTATACAATAGGACTAGCATTTACGCGAGACCTATTGCATTGCAAACGTCCGTACAGTGTAACACTTGAAGTAAAGGGGCCAGTAGCCACGGAAGGATACAATGACGAGATGGCATAATAAGGCGGGAATTAACAAGCCTCATTATCAATCAGAAGACAGAAATGACGAAGGACAAACACAGAAGCCAATGAAAAATATGGGCGGATAGTGAGAGCAGCTTGTCTCCCCATACTAGACTACTGCATGCCTCGCAGAGCGAGCAGCGCATGCGCGCTGCCGCTAAAGCTCGACCTAAAAAGGGCCCTAAGTTTTCTCCTGCCAGTTTTAGGCAGATTTCCTTATTGGATGCAACGGGAAAATTTTTGCTAAGAATGTACTTCTTCACCTGCAGGATTGGGCATTTGGTAATGATCTTGTACCTGCAGAACAAGCGGGATTCCGTAAGCACAGTGGCACCTTGGATAATATCACCGTTTTACAAACTTTGATCGAAAAATATCCAATAAATCCAATAAAGGTATGCAGCCTTTATAGATTTCTCCACGGCCTTCGACCGGGTTGACCGGGAAACGCTGTGGAGGAAACTGGCTGAAATGGGGATTCAGGGCCAATTGCTAAGACTGATCATCACACTACATACCGCTACATGGACACAGGTGTTGATGGGAGGTAACAAAGGCCTGTCAAGTAAAGTGGTAACTCATAACGGGCTGAAGCAAGGGTGCCTACTGGCATCTCTTCTTTTTTCCTTGTACATCAGTGATCTGCCGAGCAGGATAGGGCAGTGCAAAGGAGATTTGCCTAAATTAGGCCCCTTGGAATTGGGTTGTCTTCTTTATGCGGATGACGCTATCATTCTGGATTTGACTCCAATAGCCTTGCAAAGGCGGCTTAATGAGTTAGTTCATTTCTCTGATGATCACTTTTTAAAAATAAATATTGCAAAAAGTAAAATTATGGTTTTCAGGTCTCGGGGATGCAAGGTTAGGAAAAATCTACACTGGTTTCTGGGGAAAAGTAAACTTGAGGTGGTGAAGCATTACCCGTATTTGGGGAGAATCTTCTTGAGCAAGTGCTCTAGCAGTAATCACACTTACCAGTGCAGAAGTAAAGCAATATCCCAGGCATCCGCACTTGGTAGGCTATATAAATGCTGCGGGCAAAGGCATTTTGCACATGTTTTATCTGTTTATAAAATTAAAATCCCACCATCTGAGCTATGCATGTGAATCGGTGGATGCACAGCAGTGGGATTTATTTGAGAAGGTAGAAGGGTGCATTTGGCGCCAAATATGTAATTTGAACAGTGGAGCCAGCATAGCAGCCCTTCGGCTGGAATTTGGGCTTATCTCAACCCATGTGTTTAAGATGGGGTAATGCTTTATTGGAAAATGACGCAAATCCAATTCGGGTTGCGTTAAGGCATGACATTTTTGTTAGCCTAAAGGGGAAAAGCGTAGTTTTCAGGAATTATGAGAAACCCCAAGATTTATTTGAAACTGGTCGTAGTGGCCCTCACCCAAAATCTGTACTGAAAACTCTAATTAAAAAAACAACATATAAAGTTAGTCGCAAGAGAGATATATTACTGTGTGCAGGACAATCGAGAAACGATATAATAGTGGGGAGTTGTATGGAGAAAAAACCCCAACCATATATTTTATGGAATCTCCTCCATGGAGTACATAGAACCATTTTGCTGTTAAGGATGAATCTCCTCCCATTAAGAATTATTACAGGGTTATGAGAGGGGCTACCTAGGGAGAAAAAACTGTGTGATCTATGTGGAAGCTGGGTGCAAGATCTAAATCATCTCTTATTTGTTTGTCCCCTATTACAACACTCACGTCGTTGTTTATTAAGACCTGTATTTCTAAATAATTACATCACCACAGCAGAGGAGGCCGGTAATTGTCTTTTAGCCCCGCCGTCCGAATTGGTGTGTTTTAAAGTCTTCAGTTTTTTTAAACAATTTTTAAATATTTTCTAATTATTAGTATAATGTGATTTTCATCTCCGTTAAATTAAATATACCTGTCTAAAAGATAGGTAGTGTATCTTGCACATTACAAAACGGAGCGTAGGCCAAGGTGTATACTATGTAATACTTAATAACTTCACAAAAAAGGTAGTAGTGGTTCCCAAAAGGTCATTTTACCGCACATCAAACAATGTCACAAGTATTTTTTAGACAGTACTGTGTGAGAATATCTAGATTTGAACGAGGTGCTATATAGGTTCAGCCACCCTACTACCTGAGGGTGCTAATTGCAAATTAGAAAACTAATGTGCTAAATCCATAACCATATTAGAACCTTTTTGCAGCACTCTCTTTGAAGTAAAACAAAGGACCATTTAATCCTAAGTATAATAACAATGTGAATATAGTTGTCCACAATATGCCCAATTCAGAGCAGAGATCCAGAGTTGATGTTCTCTCTTCTCATAACAGAAATAATTCTTAAGATTCCAAAATGTTCATTGTTTCCTTTGTTGGTTTATTATTTGTATAATCCAGCAAACATCAGCCGACACGTGTTTTGTCTTAATCACAAGACTTTTTCAAGGCAGTTCAACAATATCCTGTCCAGGCGTCCCTGGCCTTTATATCCAGTTACCCCGACATGTCAATTCCACATCCACAAGTCAATTTGAATTAAAAAAGAGAGAGGTCCGAGTCATATTCCTTCGTAGAATGTAAATGTGATAGTATACAGAATCGCGTCGCGTCACGAGTGATCAAGCTCCGGTCTGTGAGGAGGCTTATCAAGGACTCCACGCCGTGTTGTGCCGTGAGCCACTATACGTGGGTATATGGATTAGACACTACTCATTAAAGGACGTACTATCACATTTACATTCTACGAAGGAATATGACTCGGACCTCTCTCTTTTTAATTCAAATTGACTTGGGGATGTGGAATTGACATGTCGGGGTAACTGGATATAAAGGCCAGGGACGCCTGGACAGGATATTGTTGAACTGCCTTGAAAAAGTCTTGTGATTAAGACGAAACACGTGTCGGCTGATGTTTGCTGGATTATACAAATAATAAACCAACAATGGAAACAATGAACATTTTGGAATCTTAAGAATTATTTCTCTTATGAGAAGAGAGAACATCAACTCTGGATCTCTGCTCTGAATTGGGCATATTGTGGACAACTATATTCACATTGTTATTATACTTAGGATTAAATTGTCCTTTGTTTTACTTCAAAGAGAGTGCTGCAAAAAGGTTCTAATATGACTATGTAAGACTTGTTTGCCCCCCACTATACTATATGTGTAGTTCTGAATAGGTTATATTAGTAGTGTTGCACACTTTCTTGGATTATTAATGGATATAAAGGAAGATGTCACAATATTGTTTTAGGATATGATATATTGTAGTTTTTTACTATTTTATAAGTGATTGAGTAATGTCCTTATTTATGTGTACTTGCACTTTATATATTAGGTGATGTGATTTAATGGACCCGCCTTTGCCTTTTCCTAAATAATGTCCCTTAATTTTATTGTATAATGAAATTATAATAGTTTTACTTTTGTTTATATTTTTTTCTGATATTAACATGAGGATGATTTGTTCTATTGAAGTTTCTTCCTTTTACTTGTATATCTTTTATGTGGAACTCATTGGAGTTCAGAATCATAAATAAATAAAAAATGAATTGAAGAAAAAAATTGAATTGAGGAAATCGGATGATCTTTATCTAGCTTTATGGTCTGGTGTTTAAGCCAATTTTGCTGGATTAAAAGACATTAGAATGCTGAGAGCTCATTGAAGATTAAGTGGCTTGGGTCAATAATGGCTGGTATAAGTCTTATACTCCAACATTTCAATGTTCGCTTTTCTGTCTCTCCCTTTTTAACTTAAAACCTTTTACCTTCAAGGGGTAGAATGTTCCAAAAGCTTTATTACCCTTCTGTCTCGCTTTATACCGGTTGTTAAAGGCCCTCTCCCTCGTTACTAATTTTCAGCTGCGGCTAGGGCCTATATTTCGGGTTGAGGGCCTTTAACGACCAGTATAGCCTTTGACAGAGGGCAATAAGGTGGTATTATGCAACCATAGTATTCCTTTAACTTTTTAAATGGTTCAGAGAATGTTGTGCAATTTCTGACAAAACTTTTCTACATTGTAAACACACAGGTATCACAACCTGGAGATTAAAATGTTCCAAGTTCAATTTCTTCTAAAATTATATTCCAGGAAGGCCTAGGGGCGTGATCAAGGTGGCTGAGTGGTGATACGCTCTTCACCATTGCACCCAACGGCCTACTACATATCCAGTGCTTACCATGTCAATTCAACTCCAGGCGGCAGCGGGAATGATCACCGGGGTCCCGGGAGCCTGCTGACAGATATTGCTGGACCCTGGCAGCAGAGACAGCTGAGGAGACGTGGGTGGGTGGCGGGCTGGGGATGCCTGATGTGCCATAACCGCATGAAGAAGGTGGGGCAGTGTGGTTGCGTACCCGCCGCTGAGTAGTGGCTGGCGTGGGCTGAGGTGCTCTCTGGCACCCACCGATGAAAAGCGCCACTGGGCCAGACTTTCGCCAGGGCTGTGGCTGTGCAAAGGGGTCAAGGAGAACGGCCCGGGCTGATGAGACCTGAAGCCAGTGAAGCACAATACATGGATGTAGGACCTTGCTGCTGTGACACGCAGCAGGGCCCTTACCTCTTGGCAACCCCGGAGGAATGGGGTCTGATGGCTGGGCCGTGGCCCATTTGAAAGTAGCCAACAAGCGCTACTACCGGATCTCTGTGGGAGCACAGTGCATCGCTCCAGGACATAAAAGAGGTAAGTGGTTGCGGGCGGGGAGAGGCACTGAAGACCTAGAACGCCTGGTCCCCTTGAATGAAATGTTTGCATCTACCTTGCCCTGTGGGTCGGCTGGCACCAGGGGTGATCCGCAGAGGTCCTGGAGGGACAAATAGATGAACAATCTGGGCACCACTTCTGCTGATATAACTGTGATCCCAATAAGTCCTCAGTTAACATATGTCGCCAGGTGAGACCCACACCCTCCAGTAGCTGAGTCGCATAACAGGAACCACACCCGGGATGCCTGCCAAAAAGAACGCTCGACTCGTGATGCGCTTCTTGCATACTTTGAGAACCCCCGACGGGGACAACAGCTAAGCAGAGCAACAGTACTGATTTAGAGATGGCACTCACTAAAACCGACCTGTTGGAGATCCAACGCACTTTCAAAACTAAGTTGCACAATGAGTTAAGACAAGATTTTACAAAGGGCCTCACTGAATTGCACGTTGACCTGGGTGCTGAAAGAGCAGACCTGACAACAGATGTTGACTCAGTGGGACAACGCATCCTGGAGACGGAGGGACGATTTGAAGCACTGGCGACAAACCACACTATGACAGCGGAGAAATGTACTAAGCTGGAAGCTCAACTCAATACTGCCATAGAGAAATCGGAGACACTGAAAACTGATTGAGGCAGGAAAACCTCCACCTTCGGGGCCTGAGGGAGAAGGTCGTAGATGCAAATCTGAAAACCTTCATGGTGGGAATGCTCTCTTCCCTTTTGAGGGATAACCACCCCGAAATAATGGTTGACAGGGTACATCACGTTGCCAGGTAGGTCGCTCCCCCACCACACAGCTCCGCCTGTGGTGCCCTACCCGCTGCTGCTGCTGGTAAGCTCGCCCCCCTGTTTGCTGCCTCTGTGCCCGTTTTTGCCTTTTGCTTCCCCTCGTTTGCCTTCTGTACCCCTCGCTGCCCCCGTATTTTGTGTCCACCTTTGCCTTCTGTACCCCTCGCTGCCCCTGTTTTCTTGTGTCCACCTTTGCCTTCTGTCCCCTCGCTGCCCCCGTTTTTTGTGTCCACCTTTGCCTTCTGTACCCCTCGCTGCCCCCGTATTTTGTGTCCAACTTTGCCTTCTGTACCCCTCGTTGCCCATGTTTTCTTGTGTCCACCTTTGCCTTCTGTGCCCCTCGCTGCCCCTGTTTTCTTGTGTCCACCTTTGCCTTCTGTACCCCTCGCTGCCCCCGTTTTTTGTGTCCACCTTTGCCTTCTGTACCCCTCGCTGCCCCCGTTTTTTGTGTCCACCTTTGCCTTCTGTACCCCTCGCTGCCCCCGTATTTTGTGTCCACCTTTGCCTTCTGTACCCCTCGCTGCCCCTGTTTTCGTGTGTCCACCTTTGCCTTCTGTACCCCTCGCTGCCCGTTTTCTTGTGTCCACCTTTGCCTTCTGTACACCTCGCTGCCCCTGTTTTCTTGTGTCCACCTTTGCCTTCTGTACCCCTCGCTGCCCCCGTTTTTTGTGTCCACCTTTGCCTTCTGTACCCCTCGCTGCCCCCGTTTTTGTGTCCACCTTTGCCTTCTGTACCCCTCGCTGCCCCCGTATTTTGTGTCCACCTTTGCCTTCTGTACCCCTCGCTGCCCCTGTTTTCTTGTGTCCACCTTTGCCTTCTGTACCCCTCGCTGCCCCCGTTTTTTGTGTCCATCTTTGCCTTCTGTACCCCTCGTTGCCTCTCTCCGCTCCCGCCGCTGCGTCCCCTGCGGCCCCGCCCCCCTGACTGCCCATTCGCTGCCCCCTGCCTCCCGCCTCCCAGCTGCTCCTCCCTCCCACCTCCCCATATATGGCGGCCGCTGCACGGTGAGGAGAGCGACCCTTGACCTTGCCAGGTAGGTCGCTCCCCCACCACACAGCTCCGCCTGTGGTGCCCTAACCGCTGCTGCTGCTGGTAAGCTCGCCCCCCTGTTTGCTGCCTCTGTGCCCGTTTTTGCCTTTTGCTTCCCGGCGTTTGCCTTCTGTACCCCTCGCTGCCCCCGTATTTTGTGTCCACCTTTGCCTTCTGTACCCCTCGCTGCCCCTGTTTTCTTGTGTCCACCTTTGCCTTCTGTACCCCTCGCTGCCACCGTTTTTTGTGTCCGCCTTTGCCTTCTGTACCCCTCGCTGCCCCAGTATTTTGTGTCCACCTTTGCCTTCTGTACCCCTTGCTGCCCCTGTTGCACAAGTTACTAACTTGTGTAACGATATATCTGTAAGAGACAGGAGTTAGTGACAGATTCCTTACCTTAGAATATCCCCAGGCGTCAGGCTGGATCCGGAAAGTTTTTGCGTAGCAGTACCCTTGCCCGTCGTCGGCGTCGTGATCGCCGGGATGACGTCGCGGGCAGTACTTAGACGCCGCCCCTGCGCGCGGACGTCAGTTCTGTACACGACTTTCCGCGCCAGGAACGCAGAGCCATGCAAGAAGCTGACATAGGTGTCTGAAAAATACTAGGGCCCTGAAAGGGATGTCCTTAACCCTAGAAATCAGTTCGCAGAACGGGGAGGATGGGTGGGCGGTAGGAATCTGTCACTAACTACTGTCTCTTACAGATATATCGTTACACAAGTTAGTAACTTGTGCATCTGGAAGAGACACGTTAGTGACAGATTCCTTACCTTAGAATAGATACCCCAGCAATACCAACCCCGGTGGTGGGTCTGCGAACAAAGATCAGACAAGGAAGTCCTGGAGGACAGAACGGCCAAAGAAGCCGTCCCTCCGGACCGGACTGTCAAGGCAGTAATGCTTTGTAAACGTGTGCAGCGAGGCCCACGTAGCTGCCTGACAGATATCCCGCAGCGGAACACCGCGGCCCAAAGCCGTGGTAGCAGCCGTTGCCCTGGTGGAATGGGCACGCAGCCCAACAGGAGGCTCCTTCTTAGCCAAAGAATAGCAGGCTTTGATACACAAGGTTACCCAGCGGGAGATGGTTCTCTTGTGCACCGCCCGACCTTTTGGCGCCCACGTAGCCAACAAAGAGCTGGTCATCCACCCGGAAATGGCGTGTGCGGTCGATGTAAAAGGAAAGCGCACGTTTTGGGTCCAGACGGTGGAGCCTCTCTTCCGCTCTGGAAGGATGCGGAGGCGGAAAGAAGGTGGGCAAAGTGATGGTCTGCCCAATGTGGAAGGCAGTAACCACCTTTGGCAAGAAGGACGGACGCGTCCGAAGAACAACCTTGTCTGGATGGACAGACAGAAAGGGAGGTTTACATGATAGAGCCTGGAGCTCACTCACCCGCCGAGCGGAGGTGACGGCCACCAGAAAGGCAGTCTTCAGAGTCAGAAGACGAAGAGGACAGTTATGTAGAGGCTCAAAGGGAGCGCACATAGGAAAGGTAAGAACCAAGTTCAAGTCCCACTGAGGCATCACAAACGGAACAGGAGGGAAGAGGTGTGTAATGCCTTTTAGAAACCTGTTAACAACAGGGGACTTGAAAAGGGAGGGCTGATCAGGAAGCCTGAGGAAGGCCGAGATGGCACAAAGATAGCCCTTGATGGTACCCAGGGCAGAACCCTGTTGGGCCAGGGAAAGAAGGAACAGGAGAACCTCAGAGAGAGGGGCAGAAAGGGGATTCACAGCCTTTGCTGTGCACCATGCCACAAACTTGTTCCACCTGCAGGCGTATACCACCTTAGTGGAGGGACGCCTGGCTGCCAGAATCACATCACAAACTTCGGGAGGCAAGTCGAAAGGAATCAACTGCGGCCGCTCAATCTCCACGCAAGCAGGTGGAGGCTGGACAGGTTCAGGTGGAGGACCGTCCCCTGCTGCTGCGACAGAAGATCCTCCCGAAGAGGCAGACGGATCGGGGGATCTACGCTCATACTGAGTAGCTCGGGATACCAAACTCTTCGAGCCCAGTCCGGAGCCACAAGAATGACTTGGGCCCGGTCGTGCCGAATCTTCTTCAACACTCTGGGTAGAAGTGGTATAGGCGGAAAGGCGTACAATAGACCGCAACTCCACTCGTGACGAAAAGCTTCGCCGAGCGAGTGCCGCCTTGGAAATTCCAACGCGCAGAACTGATGACATTGCGCGTTCTCTTCGGTGGCGAATAGATCTAACCAAGGCTCTCCCCACTGTAGAAAGAGTCCTTGCGCCACTTCCGAGTGAAGACGCCATTCGTGATCCATCATGCACCTGCGGCTGAGTTCGTCCGCCCTGGCGTTCAGGGAACCTGCCAGGTGTTGAACCATCAGGAACATGCCCTGATGTTCCAGCCATGTCCAGAGGCGCAGAGCCTCCTGACAAAGGGTCCAAGACCCCACCCCGCCATGTTTGTTGCAGTACCACATGGCGGTGGTGTTGTCTGTGAACACCTGCACTACCTTCCCTTTGACAGAGGGAAGGAAGGCCTTGAGTGCAAGTCGGATCGCCCGGAGCTCCAGAAGGTTGATATGGAGCCGGGACTCCGCCGGAGACCAGAGGCCTCTGATCTCCGCCTCTCCCATGTGACCGCCCCATCCCAGAAGGGACGCGTCCGTCACAACTGCGTGCTCTGGCTGGGGAAGGGAGAGGGATCTGCCCATGACCCATTGCCGGTTCGAGAGCCACCACTGCAACTGTTTTGCAGTCCCCTCCGAGATCTGGACGTGATCGGACAGGTTGCCCTGGTGCTGCGCCCACTGGAACTTCAGGTCCCACTGCAGAGCCCGCATATGCCATCTGGCATGATTGACCAGCAGGATGCAGGAGGCCATGAGGCCCAGCAGCCTCAGGGTCATCCGTACCGAAACCCAGGATAAAGGCTGAAAGATCGGAATCATAGCCCGAATATCCCGGACTCGCCGTTCGGGAGGATAGGCCCGAAACTGCGTCGTGTCCAGAACTGCCCCGATGAAAAGGAGCTGTGGAGAAGGAATCAGATGCGACTTCGGCACATTGATGGAAAACCCCAGCGAGTGCAGGAGTTCGGCCGTAGTCTGGAGGTGGGAGACGACTGCCTGGGACGAGCCCGCCTTCAGCAACCAGTCGTCGAGGTAGGGGAAGACTGGAACCCCTGCCCGGCGCAGATGAGCTGCGACCACCGCCATCACTTTAGTGAACACCCGAGGGGCACTTGTAAGGCCAAAGGGGAGCACGGTGAACTGAAAATGCTCGAGGCCTACCGTGAACCGCAGGTAACGCCGGTGGGCCGGCAGGACGGGGATGTGAAAATAAGCGTCCTGCAAGTCCAACGCTACCAACTAGTCTCCAGGGTCGAGGGCAGTCAAGACCTGAGCTAGGGTGAGCATCTTGAACTTCTCCTTCCGGAGGAAGCGATTGACGTTCCGGAGGTCCAAGATAGGACGCATGTCCTCCTTGTCCTTTTTGGGCACCAGGAAGTAGTGGGAGTAGCAACCACGACCTACTTCTGGGGTCGGAACATGCTCGATGGCCCTCTTGGCCAAGAGGGCCGTGACTTCCTTCTGTAGAAGTACCAAGTGATCCCCTGACATGCGGCGGAATTGAGGTGGCATGGCTGGAGGGGTGGTCTCGAAGGGGAGGGAGTAGCCCCTTCGGACAATGTCCAAGACCCACCTGTCCGAGATGATGGGACGCCAGTGGTGAAGGTGATGGCGGACCCTGCCCCCTACTGGCGTGCCGTGCACCGGAAAGGAGGGACTAGGAGGGCTTGGAGGCCGCGGACGGGTTGGAGGTGGTGGCCTGACCCGCACGCAGGTTGCCCGAACCGCCACAGCGGTATCCACGTCCTCGGCCACGCGTAGACGCTTGCTGTGCGGGCCGGTGGCTGGGCAGCTGACGTGACTGGGCGCCCCTTCCGTGGCCACGAAAGGGGCGAAAAGCAGAGCTGAGCGGAGGGCGTACAACAGAAAGGCCCAGGGACTTGGCCGTAGCCCGTGAGTCCTTAAACCGCTCCAGCGCATGGTCTGCCTTTGAACCAAAAAGACCGACTCCATCAAAGGGCATGTCCATGAGTGTATTCTGGACATCACCCGAGAAACCAGTTGTCCTCAGCCAGGCGTGGCGACGTAGCGCCACCGTCGTAGCAAGCGATCTGCCCAGCGAGTCGGCGGTATCAAGGCCACAACGGATGGTGTATTTAGCCGCATCTCCCCCTTCCGCAATGGCGCGGGTAAGCAGTGTCTGGACCTCCTCAGAACACTGCGGCAAAACAGCCGCCACCGAATCCCACAGGGAGTGGGTATATCGGCCCAAAAGGCAAGCGGTGTTGACGGACCGCAAGCCAGCACTGGAGGAAGAAAAGCCTTCTTCCCAAATTGGTCCAGGCGTTTGGATTCCCTATCCGGAGGGGCGGTAGGGAAGGCGGTTTGGGAGGCAGAGGCTTGGACAACCAAGCTCTCAGGGGTGGGATATTGGGAGAGAAACAGGGGGGTCGCCCGGAGCAGGGCGATGGTGTCGGGCCACGTTCCTATCCACAGGAGCCCCTGTGGTGGGTTTGGACCAGGTACCCAAAAGAACGTCAGTGAGTGCATCATTAAACGGCAGCACAGTCTCCGAAGAGGAAGCCGCCGGCTGAAGCACTTCTGTCAGGAGGTTAGTCCTGACGGCCACAGTAGGCAACTGGAGATGTAAGGCTCCAGCAGCTCTATGCAACACCGTTGCAAAATTAGCCCCCTCCTCCGTAGCCACGGGAGGAGACAGCATGCCAGTGTCAGGGGAGGTGTCCAGACCACTGGCATCCCCAAGTTCCTCAACCCAGTCCGGGTCAAACTCACACTGTTGCGTGAGAGGGTCCTCAGACCCCTCCCAGCTCTCCTGGTGCTCCTCTTGTTCAAAATATGGAGGAGGAGGGACATTTGGGACCCAAGGTCTCATCGGCGCCGGAACCGGCGTCGGGCGACGTCGGTCCGGCTCCATGTCCGGAGCCGGAGAGAACCGGGGAACGACGTCGTCCGGAGCCCCGGACGGCGTCAGGAACGGCACCGGGGACATCGGCGTCGGCGGAGGCGTGGTTAGGTCAACCGGCGCCGATGTGGGTTGCGGCACCACCGGAGCCGGGATCGAGGCCGGGGCCGGAGTCGAGGCCGGGATGAAGGCTGGTGGGACAGGCGGCGCCGGGACCGGAGTCGACGGCGGCGCCAGGGCAACCCCATCAGGGCCCGAAGTCGCACCGGAGGGACCTGAAGGCCCGAAGAGGCGGGCCATGGCCGACAGGAATTCCTGTATTTCGGCCTGAGTCGCCCCCGACCCCGGAAAGAACTGGTAATTCGGGGGCGGCTCCACAGGCATGTCCGGGGCCGCGGGGGCGGGGACGGTGCCGACTGGGGCCTCAGCCGAGTCGCGAGACCGGCGAGGCGAAGTCTTAGAGCGATGACGCCGCTTAGACTTCTTGTGCTTCGACTTACCGGAGGAGCGCGAAGACTTGGATTCCGACGAACGGTGGGGACTCCGCGACCGGCCCCTCGACCTCTCCCGGGACCGGGGCTTGGTGCGGCGCGGAGCCGACTGCCGGACCTCGAGCAGCTTTCGAGACCGCTCTCGCAAAGCCTTCGGATGAAGTTTCCGGCAGTCAGGGCACGACTTTGTGTCGTGGTCTCGGCCGAGACAGAAGAGACACTCGAGATGCGGGTCCGTGATCGACATCATGCGAGCACAGGCCTCGCAGGGCTTAAAGCCGGGCATCCCTACGACACCTTAGGAGTCGTGAAGACTCGTTTGAAGAAACAGTGAAAAAATTCACAAAAAGGATAGTCAAAAAGTGACTAGGGCACTGCTCTTCCCGGATCTGCGCTTACTGGCGCGGAAAAAGAAGAACTGACGTCAGCGCGCAGGGGCGGCGTCTAAGTACTGCCCGCGATGTCATCCCGGCGACCACGACGCCGACGACGGACGCGGAGCCGCACGACGCCGCCTACCGACGCGCAAGGGTACTGCTACGCAAAAAACTTTCCGGATCCAGCCTGACGCCTGGGGATATTCTAAGGTAAGGAATCTGTCACTAACGTGTCTCTTTCAGATTTTTCTGCTACCCACTATGCCAGAAGTGATGCTCCTTGACCTGAAACCCCCCAATTTGACACGACTGTCAAAAGGTGAATGGCACATATGCCTTCAATGCCTTGGAGCCACCAGATTAACCATAGCACAACACTAGATTGCACTCCACTCATACACTGGCACCAGAGACTGTGGGCTATTCTGGCGATGGAGCGCTTGACTAGCAATATCCATGGGTCACACTTGGCCTTGGAAGTGAAGTGGAAACCACTGGTCCAGCACCTGAATGGAGGCCTGCCCAGGCAGGCCCTCCGCCCTGTTGGAAGTTGCCAGATCTTTTTCACTGACATTCACAGGACGAGCCCCCTATAATTAGCCAAGACACGGTCATCATTGGGACCTACTAGGGCATACAGGGACACGGGACAACCTATTTCGGCTAATTTCACTTTCAGGTGGACACGTTGGGACATTTCATCCTTCTGCAGTTGGGGAGGGCAGAAGGTCGGTAGTGGGGGAGTTGGCAAACAAGCAGATAATGTACAGAGAGACGGTAAGAGGTGCCCTTTAGATAGATTGGTCTATTGTGCTCCCTGTAAACATCTTTAGCCTATGGTGCCTGTGGCCCGCATTGCTCTCTTGGATACTCCATCATTGATTGCACTGGAAATGCCTACTTTGTTTTGAAAAACACAAAATGTTCCAAGATAAAAATACATATATTCCAGCAATAGAAAGCTTGTGCACAGGAGACAAAAAACTCAAAATTATTTCAAGACTTAAAGCATGGACTGAAAAAAGAGAACAAACTCACCATAGAAAAATACACTATATTAATTAAACGTAGTCATGGATTTAAAAAACAAACTCTCATATATACATTTATAACAAGACAACACTAAATAATTAAAAACACTTACAAATCTTGCTGCATGATGAGGTACTGTAGTGTGGCCGGTTTAAAGCATCACAATTTGTAACTTTAAGGATACTAGTCAAGTAATTCATACATCTATACAACATCCTGCATGACCTCGGAAGGTGGGGGTAATTACCTCTGCAGCATTGACATTCAAGTAATATTCTGGACTCATGACCCCTTGTCTATGGGGTCACGTCTGATGGGTAAATGAATATTGCTTGCGGCCACCCCTGCTCAGGACCGTATGTATTGAGTTGCAATTTCGAGGTCAATGCACGTTACCTTTGAAATGTAGTGAGACACCGAGTACCTGAAGAACTAATCTATATCACCCTGCTCTTCTGTGAAACGGGGTAAATTCAATTACAATATATTCGTGGTTTCAAAGGGTGGTTGTTCATCTGTGCAAGATCTAATTTCGCTAAAACATTATAGTGTGAGCCTTAAGGACACAACGCGCAGCCTTTTTATCGTGTGCAACGGACACAACTATGCACAGTGTTTGACTGGAAATGAGCTTCTATGCAGGGTTTGCTAATCTGATGGACATTTGAAATACGGCACATAGGTCATCCTTACCATAGCCCCTTGTAATAATCCCACTAAAATGGTGGTGGATGTGACAATTCGGTTGCTTGTCACACAGCAATAAACTGCTGATACTTTTATGGCCAGGAAACGGGAAAAAGACGCTCTTGGAGACCAGTGCACTGCGGCCCACTGCTTTTTGCAAACTGTGTCAATCCTGATCGCATCCTAGAGGGCCTTATACCCTGGACACTACAGGCAACAGGAAAAAAGACAGACGACAGGAGAACAGAAGCGTGCATTGAGGCAGCAGCTTTTGGGTGTTGTTTGAAGTATGTGTTGATCTTCTTTGCACTGGAGTCCCTTATGCTCCGTAAGCCCGAGGTAAATCCTTATGCCTATGCCACTGGTATGATGCGCCTGACCGAGCAGAATGGGAAACTGTTTCGGGGTCTCATTTCAGTGTCTCCATATTTTCCTGGGCTGCACTGCCGCTCTTATGTTGTAGTAGTTGTGTATCCCTGGTTTTAACTATTCCATACCTTAAGTGACATAAATTCAATTTTTACAGTACACAATAGTCTTGTCATTTCAAGGCACATCATCTGTGATGAAGGTGGTAGGCCCCTAGGTGGATGGATACAGAAGTTGGGCTCCAGTCCGCGAATCATCTTCAAGTCACGCATTCCAAAACATTTCAGGATGGTTAGGCGGAGCTGAGGCCCGAGCTGGAATAACAACACCCTGCCGCTGCAGTTCCCGCAGCACATCCAGTATGGAGTCCAATTCAATTCTGAACTGCTGCAGCTCTTGGTTCTTTGTGTGCGCAAGCGCCTTCCACTTTTCCACTTCTTGAGTCTGCTCTTCTTCCACAACTGTGCGCGTCTGCCGAATTACCTGCAAAACAAAAAAGAAGCAACTACTCAATATCTGTAGTTCAGATTAGTATTTGCCCCTCTCTTTCTTCACATTATACTGTTAGAAACGTGAAAGAGCTGGACAGGTGCAGAGAGATGTGACTGGGTGATCCCCAGGTAAGCCTTTTAATGCTCCTTGCCTGTTGAGAAGCAAAGCTCCCAACACTCAACACCGCCTAGAGGTTGACTTGCAGAGTTGTGGGCACTTTGATACTGGCAATAGGCCTCTTGAAAGTCCATTCAATTCTTTTTATCACTCCTGTAGCAGAGGCAGTGACCATCTCCCCCACTAATGGTGTGGAAAAAGTAAATAAATGTATTAAAGATGGCCTTCGCTGGCATGCAGAAAAACACAACGAACCAGGGGTTACAGAAAAATGTACAAAAACATTTCTTATACTCACTAAAGATAAAATGTATTAACTAAGAGCCAGTGTGAATATCATAGACAAGGTGTGTCCAGCGTAGGTCCAGAAGTGAAAGATCCAAGCCAGGTTTTAGGATAACATGTACCATGTAGTTAGCATTGTTTAAAATACCATAACATATGTTTAAAAAAATCTGGAATTCATCTGAAAAACAGCTAAAGTACAGTTTTAGTTCCAACTTAAAACAAAAAATAAAAACTGAAATTTGCCAGTTAAGGTCTGCTCCGCAATCCAGAACTCTTACAACAGCCATGCAAATAATAACTTGCACAATAAATTTAACACGGGCGCAATACTGAGATTCCAGGAAATGTTTTAAACTGGGGTGCAAACTAGGAGTGCCAGAGATACTTAGGTGTGCATTACGGCGACTTAGGAGGCGATTACATCACAGCTTAAGTTCTCCTCATCTGAGGGGAAATGAGCAAATTTTATTAGCTGTACTTCCTTCCCTTCACCACTGCAGTGAGTATTTCCCTTTTAAAGCCTAGGAGAAGCAAACACAATTACACATATTTGTTAAAGCTAGCATCACTGAGGAATGAACATTATATGCAGCTTTCAATTATAAGTCTGATGCAAGACGTCCTTTGATGACATGCCAGTATAAGCATCTTTTAGGGGCAGCTAGAACTCTGACAGTCCTTGCAGAGTTAGCTGCTCTCCAGACTACCACCTGCAATCTGATAAAGATGACGTCCCGGCAGAGAGAGGAGATAGGACTCGTGGTTCCCCCCTTGTTCCTTCTGTTTGCCTTGAGCATCCTCCCGTTGACTGCTGAGAGACTGGGAGAGCGAAGAGCGAGAAATGTTCTCACTCCGCCACATCTCCAGCACGTCATGCAGCCGTGGGAGGAAGAGATCCTGCACAGAAGATGCGCCACACGCTCAGTCCTGCACCGTGTCAAAGGCCAGCATCTTCCAAGTCCCTCCAGTGCCTGTGCCTGCACGCCAGGCAGTAGACCCCAATCACAGGGGATGATACACAACCCTGCGATTGACTGTGCAGGTTATAAGCTACTAACAGAGTAGAGGCTCTTTAGTCTCAATAGAAGGCTTACACAACTGTCTCATTGTCCTGATGAAGACCCTACAGTGATGTCTTTGATACACACACGGTTATAGGGGTCGAAACGTCGACGTTCATTATTAAGCGTTCGTGCCCAACCAGACCCATATAATAAAGGAGGTCTGGCTAGGGTTTGTGATATTCTTTGTATAACGCTACCTAAAAAGAATTGATGTTACATGTATTTGTTTTTTTTGTTGGTATTGTTGATATATGTACAGTCACTGTCCCTTATATATGTCACTATAGTAGATAAGCACTTATGTTTGTTGTGTAGGTTTTGATATGTGCCCAATTATGTCATTATCTGAAAATATATGATTTGTTTCAAATACACCAACGCCTTTTCAAGTTGATTTTCTTTTTGTTTCAAATATCAGTGTTGTGTGTTTGTATATTATTGTTGATCGTCCTACTTTCAGGGGGGACGCAAAATGAAATGTATTAATGTGACAGAACCACTGTTCGCATAACGTACTCATCCCCAGGTTCTGCACGTTACTGGGTTACCCCATTGAGATTATCAACTGTGTCAAAGGACAGCATCTTCCAAGTCCCTCCAGTGCCCGCACGCTAGGCAGTAGACCCCAATCACATGGGAGAAGTACAAACACAAAACAAGACGCTCACATGGCATCCTTCTCTGAGACCTTGCAACAACCTGTTATCAAGCACAGAGGACGAGGCTTAGCTTGGTTTGATGAAAGACCGAAGCATTAGACAAGGGTAAGTCTCTCTCCTGGAACGCATCCTTGAGCCCACGCCAAAAAATTAGGGGCAGAACCTTTAAAGTAAGATGGTTCCTAAGGGCTGCATGTGGGCACATGAAACAGTATATTAAGCACCTGGGCATACGACGTACAATCAGTGCTCGAAATGGAAATATATAAGTGCAGGTACTCAGTATCCCAGAGCACCAGTATGCTACTAAGTGCTGATACTCTCCCATTAAAACTATTTCACCCTTGCTGAGAAGAGCTGATACTATCCCTTTCAAATCAACACTACCCTGGGAACTCAGCTCTACCGGGCAATTCATGACAGACCCTTGGCATATGGAGCAGTACATAGTTCTACTACTCTGAAGTAACCAGACACGTAAAACTATAGAAAACATTCACATTAATAAACATTCCAACATTGCTTAGGGGCACGAGTCTCTTCCTGGATATAAAATGCCGTGCCTGGGTATACAATGCTTAATCTTAGCATACATTAGGTGTAATTGCAATAAGAATATCTCATTCTTTTTATTGGACAAAAAGAACAGTCCAATGAGAATTTGTGTGCTCACTCATGCAATGGTGATGGGGTCTACCATGCTTACAAACTGGTTGGTCCTATCTTCCCCCACAAAGGCAATAAACTCAACTTCTTGGGTTAGGACGTAGCAAATTTACTTCACATGAAACGAACAAGTTACTTACCTTCGGTAACGCTTTTTCTTGTGGATACAGTATCTGCCTGTGGATTCCTCACCTTATGAATATCCCCTGCGCCAGCATTCCGCGGAAACTTTTTCCCTAGCTCTCCACGCCGACGAGGTCGTCATAATACCACGGCTCCGCTAGCGACTCCGCGTGACGTCACTGGAGCCATAAGAGAGCCTCGTCGGCGTGATGACGTCAGTTCCACCCATTTTTTCCGTGCCTCCGAGGCGAACAGGTGGACCGACAACAGATTCCAAGTATACACAGTACACAATATTCAAACAAATACACATAGTGTAAAATCAAAAGGAAAGCCAAAGAATATAAGCATTTCCCATAAATGTACCAGATAGATAGAAGATACAATGTAAAACACATGTCAAACAAAATAACCTTTAGGGTATACAAGGGTGGACATCGGGGAGGAGGGTGGGTCAGTGAGGATTCCACAGGCAGATACTGTATCCACCAGAAAAAGCGTTACCGAAGGTAAGTAACTTGTTCTTCTGATGGATACATCTGCCTGTGGATTCCTCACCTTATGAATAGATTCCCACAGCAGTCCCACTCCCGGAGGAGGGTGTCCACCCTTCTATACCAAAAAGTCCTGCAGGACAGAGCGCGCAAAGTGGCCCTCCCTCCTCATTTCAGAGTCCAAGCAATAATGCTTTGCGAAAGTATGGAGGGAGGCCCAAGTCGCTGCCTTACAAATGTCCGCTACAGGAACACCTCTAGCCAGAGCAGAAGTTGATGACTTGGCTCTAGTAGAATGAGCCCTAATACCTTCAGGCGGTTCCTTACCAGCAAGGGCGTAGCAGGTCTTGATGCACAAGATGATCCATCTGGATAGAGTGCGCTTGTGCACCGCCTTGCCCTTCATGCGTCCAGTGTAGCCCACAAAGAGCTGATCGTCCAACCGCAAGTCTTTAGTCCTGTCCAAATAAAAGCTCACCTCTCTTTTAGGATCCAGGCGATGAAGTCTCTCCTCCTCCTCCTCCTTGGAAGGGTGAGGATAGAACACAGGAAGAGTAATGGACTGCCCTAGATGGAAGGGAGTAACCACCTTAGGCAGAAAAGCAGCCCTGGTCCTGAGGACCATCCTTTCAGCATGTATGCTCAAAAATGGAGGTTTCGAACTAAGAGCCTGAAGCTCGCTCACCCTCCTTGCTGAGGTAATCGCCACAAGAAAGACCGTTTTAAAAGACAGAAGTCTCAAAGGACAACTATGTAAGGGTTCAAACGGGGAACCCATCAAGAAAGTCAAAACAAGATTTAAATCCCATTGAGGCATAACAAAGGGAGTAGGCGGGAACCTATTGGTAAGGCCCTTAATAAATCTCAAAACAATGGGAGACTTAAATAAAGACGGCTGATCCGGCAAACATAGAAACGCCGATAAAGCCGACAAATAGCCCTTAACAGTGGCCACAGCACAACCCTGCTGAGCCAGAAAAAGTGCAAACTGAAGAACATCTGACAAGTGGGCCTTTAAAGGATCAATGGATCTCTCTCCACACCATTTAACAAACCTAGACCATCTATAGGAGTAAATAGACTTAGTGGAGTGTCGCCTGGATGATAAAATAACATCCACCACATCCGGCGGGAGAGAGAAGGAAATCAGGTTGCCCCATTCAATCTCCAGGCATGAAGGTGCAGGCTCTGGAGGTGGGGGTGTAGAACCTGCCCCTGCGACTGCGAGAGGAGGTCTGCCCTGAGAGGGAGACGGAGCGGAGGGTGCGATAAGAGGTGAAGTAAATCTGTGTACCACACCCTTCTTGGCCAATCCGGAGCTATCAAAATTACTTGGGCCCAGTCTTGGCGAATTTTCCTCAGAACCCGAGGAATCAAGGGTATGGGAGGAAACGCGTAAAGGAGCCGTGAACTGCAATTAGTCTGAAACGCGTCCCCCAACGCTCCCTGCATCGGATACTGGAGACTGCAGAACAACGGGCAGTGCACGTTCTCGTGAGTGACAAATAGGTCCAACCGAGGGGACCCCCACATCTCGAAGATGTGATGGACCACCTTCGGATGAAGCCGCCACTCGTGATCGGCAGAGTAATGCCGACTGAGACTGTCCGCACGAACATTCAGCACTCCAGCTAGATGATTTGCAAACACACAAATCTGATGGCCCTGAGCCCAGGACCAGAGTCGCAGAGCCTCTCGACAGAGACAAAACGACCCTACACCTCCCTGCTTGTTGATGTACCACATCGCGGTAGTGTTGTCCGTCAGGACCTGAACTGACTGACCGCGAAGGGAAGGAAGGAAAGCCTTTAGTGCCAAACGTATCGCCCGCAATTCCAGAAGGTTGATGTGAAGCAACCTTTCCTCTGGAGACCAAAGACCTTTGACCTCCAGATCCCCCAGATGAGCACCCCACCCTAGAGTGGAGGTATCCGCGATCACTGTGGCCACCGGTGGAGGTGGTTGAAAGGGCTTTCCTTGAGACAGGTTGCCCTGCACACTCCACCAAGTCAGCTCCGCTGCAGCGTCTCTGGAGATTCTGACTGACTCCCTGAGATCTCCGTTGTGTTGAAACCACTGCCTGCGGAGGCACCACTGGAGTGCCCTCATGTGCCAGCGTGCATGACTGACCAACAGTATGCAGGAAGCGAACAGACCGAGCAGGCGAAGGACCTTCAGGACCGGAACAACCGCTCCACTGTGAAACAAGGGAATCATCTCCTGAATGTCGAGAATTCTTTGTGGAGGAGGAAAAGCTCGACACACAGTAGTATACAGTACTGCCCCTATGAACAGGTTGCGCTGAGAGGGCACCAGGTGAGACTTGGGCACATTTATTGAAAAACCCAAGTTGAACAACAGCCGAGTTGTTTCCTGCAGATGATGAAGCACCATTTCCGGCGACTTCGCTTTGAGCAGCCAGTCGCCCAGGTAAGGGAAAACTGGGATCCCCGACCTCCTGAGATGAGCTGCCACCACTGCCATCACCTTTGTGAAGACTCGAGGCGCAGTAGTAAGACCAAACGGGAGGACCGCAAACTGATAGTGCTGCGACCCTACCGTGAAACGGAGATACTTCCTGTGCGACTTCAGGATGGGGATGTGAAAATACGCATCCTGTAAATCGATCAACACCATTCAGTCTTCCTGCTGCAGCGCCAGAAGAACCTGAGCAAGGGTTAGCATCTTGAATTTCTCCTGCTTCAGGTAAAAATTCAAGACCCTGAGGTCCAGAATCGGACGCAATCTGCCATCCTTCTTCGGGATCAGGAAATACCGGGAGTAGCATCCCTGACCCCTTTCCTGCTCCGGGACCACCTCTATCGCACCTTTTTGAAATAAAGCAAGGACCTCCTTCTGTAGAAGGAGCAAATGGTCCTCCGAACAAAAACCTTGGCAAGGAGGGTAAGGAGGAGGAAATTCCCGAAAGGGAAGGGCGTACCCATTCTCTACAAGGTTTAAAACCCAAAGGTCTGACGTGACCAATTTCCAACCCTGTAGAAAGTGAGACAACCGACCCCCTACAGGACCCACATGATCCAGGATTTGGGATCTAGGGCTGCTTTCCTGCGTTACCAGGGGGAGCAGGGGAGGTAGAAGAGGAGGAGGAGAGATTGCGGGCAGAACCACGTTGGCGACCCCTGGTTCTTCCTCTATAAGACTTATAGAGCAGATTTTGCTGCTGCTGAGGTTGTCGCAAGCCACGAAAGGAAGACCTTCCAAAACCACAATACTTTTTATAACCAAACCCCCTTGACTGGGTTTGCAATCCCAAGGACTTCGACGTGGCTCTGCTATCTTTAAACCTTTGAAGAGCAGAATCAGCCTTCTCCCCGAAAAGCCTTGAACCATCAAAGGGCAAATCCGGAAGGGTAGCCTGAACATCCGGGGAAAATCCAGAGGACCTAAGCCAAGCTTGTCTCCTGGCAACTATGGAGGAACCCATAACTCTGGCCACCGAATCAGCTGTATCCAGGCCAGATTGAATAACCTGCCGAGCAGCAGCCTGAGCATCTGTCAGAACCTCCATAAAATGTCCCCGCTCTTCATCAGGCAACTTGGGTGCCAATTGCTTCGCCGAATCCATCAAAGCATGTATATAACGGCCCAACAAACAGGTAGCATTGGTAGATTTAAGTGCCATGCTAGATGAAGAAAAGACCTTTTTAGCCGACTGCTCTAGCTTCTTAGAGTCCCTGTCGGCAGGAGCCTGAGGAAAAGCGCCTGAAGACTGTTTAGAGCAGGACGCCTGTACCATCAAACTTTCTGGAGACGGATGAGAAGAAAGAAAAAGAGGGTCCCCTGGAGCCGCTCTATATCTCCGTGCCACAGATCTAGACACAGCAGGAGAAGAGAGAGGTTTATGCCACACATCCATGATGGGCTCAGTTAAAGCATCATTAAAGGGCAACAAGGGCTCAACTATTGAAGAAGGCGAATGCAAAACTTCAGTGAGCAAATTAGGCTTAGACTCAGCAGTAGGTAATTGTAAGTCTAAAAGCTCCGCAGCCTTTCTTATGACAGTATGATAAGGAGCTACCTCCTGAGGTGGAGAAGCCCTTGACGAAGAAAGATCCCACTCAGTGGAGGTGTCCAGTCCACTTTCCTCTTGAATTCCTTCGAATTCATCCACAGACTCATCTATCTCACCCTCTTCAACCTCCTCTCTCAGATACTGTTCCTCCTCCAACAGTCTTTGTGCCTCTCTCCTTGAACGAACCCTTGGTTGCGGCGTCGGCGGCGCCACACGCGGCGCCGACAGCCCTGGAGCCGGCGTCGAAGGAGGATCCGAAGGTGGAATCGGTGCCGTACGAGACCGAGGAGAAGGCCCACCAGACGGCGCCGTGGACTCCATATACAGCGTCGAAATTCTCGGTGCCGGAAACTGCCATGACGGCGCCGTCGGCAAGAAAGGCACGAAGGGTGCCTGGGCATAGTGCTGAGGCACGCCCAAGTTGAAGGCCAGCGGACCCACCGGACCAGAAGGTGCTCCGGAGGGGAAGGCTGCCTTAGCAAATACTCCATACATTGCATTTAAAAAATGCGTTGGGTCCGAACCTGGAGTTGGAAACTGTGGATATGGAGTCGAGTCAGCATACGGTCGTGGAACATCCGACGCCGGAACAGCCGGATCCACTGGCGGAGCCACAGGTTCAATCTCGTGGGCAGGAGAAGGATCATCCTGAACAGGCAAGCCCTCCGAATCCGGTGAACCTCTCGGCGCCGGAGACTGCGCTGGAGTGCCTTTTGGAGAAGGAGATCTCTCCGGAGTCACACGAGGAGAAGGCGAAGGGGACACAAAGTCTTTCTGACGACATCGAGGAGCCGGCGAAGGTGACCTCGACACCTTACCCTTCGACGAACGGCACCGAGAACCATGCCTCCTCTTCTTCTTGTGCTTCCTCGACTTCGACGAATGCGAAGTCGACGTCTTCGACTTTGACTTAGATCTCTTACGTCCTCTTCCTTCCTTCTTTGCCTTTGCCATAAAAAGCTTGGCTTCCCGTTCTTTAAGAGCTTTAGGGTTCATCTTTCTACAACTGGAACAGTCTTCCACGTCCTGATCCGACGACAAACACCATAAGCAATCTTCATGGGGGTCAGTGATGGACATGTGACCCCCACACTCCCTACAGGGCTTAAACCCAGACTTCCTCAAAGACGACATCGCAACTGCAACAGTAAAGATGAAGGGACAACAAAGTAACTCGTACAAAATACGGAGAGTCCTAGAAAACCGTTACCCGTCGACGGCGCGGAAAAAAGGGAACTGATGTCATCACGCCGACGAGGCTCTCTTATGGCTCCAGTGACGTCACACGGAGTCGCGAGCGGAGCCATGGTATTATGACGACCTCGTCGGCATGGAGAGCTAGGGAAAAAGTTTCTGCGGAATGCTGGCGCAGGGGATATTCATAAGGTGAGGAATCCACAGGCAGATGTATCCATTAGAAAATGTGGTATAACAACCACAGCAACCATTAACATTACATAATACAAAATATAACAACATACACATCAAACCGGAAGACAAAATTGCACATAACCTATTCACATCCCCATTTGAGGGCAGCACAGTACAGAAAGACCAGGTGAGATTAAGGGACACAAACATTTCTGACAGCTCCAGAGACCGCATAGTGCAAGTGTCCGTGCTGGGGCATCCCTTGACTCTTGGTCTCACCGTTGTGCTTTTTATTGGACAAAAAGGGCAGTCTGATGAGAATTTCTGACAACAGAAAATGCCCATGTGATTGCATGCACCTTCACACAATGGATACACATCGGATCTATGTAGAATAGGATACTGCAGCCCCTCAAAGGGAAGGTGACAATAAAATCACCTATCACAAAGGAATGGTCACTATAAAGAACAGCCTCAATTTTAACGGGGTAGATTTTCTGTCTCCTACAGATTATTTTATGAAATAATTTCAGGTCTCAGACTGGAAAACTAACCGCCATTGGAAGCTAGGTGGCACCTGAATGAGTCTCACTGCAGTGCTGACCAGTTGTCACCAGATGTAAAATAATAGTGACACAAAGGCACCAAACGTCACCCATGGCATATGTTCTTCCATACTTCTCCGCTACACAGAGGTTAGCTAGTAGGAGAAAGAGCGAAAGGGAGAACAAATTGCAAAAAACTGTTACAGAAATAAAACAATCACATACTCTGACACACTCAGAAAGGATTGAGGGTGGTGATTAATTTACTTAAAGCACATTATCCATCAGGAAACGTTTTACGAAGGTAGAAGGTATATACTTCTTCACACAGGTTACTCATCTTTTCAAATAGTCCCTTAGCAGGACGCATCAAATAAGGTGGGCACAAGAAACAACCACACCTGAAGAAATGGAGAAAACAGCAAAGTTGATAATCAGAATCTATGATGTGATGTTTTGTGTAAGGATGCACAGAGGCTCAAATTGCCTCTTACCTGAAAGCAGACAGTCACCCCTTAAGAAGGGTCAAAGTATCAGTTCTCTTTCTTTCGTTGAATAGACACAAATATCATCCCAAAGGGTCCTTCCTGAAGAGTCCATGTAGGACCATGTATTAAAATGACAGGTTACAGAACTGGGTGTTTGTGAGGTATTAAGCGCTCATATAGTAATCACATATGTGTATTACAGAACAGGGTTTTCGCCCGCGGTGCATTAAATAACAGGAAGATACACCCTACTCCCCTGGTACAATCCTGAGATTGAGAGACAATGACTAATTGTATGAAGCACACGCCATTCAAGTCAATCAACAATTATGTAGAACAAACAAAATTAGTAATAAGCATAAGAGATTTCTTTTCTGGTCTTCTATTGTTGTATTTTATTTTCTGAAGGTGACCTTCCTTTAGCCAACACGTGTTTCGTCGTTTCTGGGAGGTATCCCTATGACTTGGTCAGGGCTGGTCTGTTGAAAGGATTCAGTAGTCAGAGCTCCTGCCTAGAATAAACTAGCATGGGAGGTCAATAAGTCTGGTTCTTCTGAGTGTGTCTAAATTCAATATATAGAATAAGTGGTGTGCAACAGGGGACGGTATTCCCTCCAATGGTGCATTAAATGGAAGTCACTGTACTTTCAACTAAATAAAGTTGGAAAGTCAATAAGTCCGGTTCTTCTGAGTGTGTCATAATCCAATGTGAGTAATGGCAACAACATTAAATGGTGTGTGTCATGGGACGGTATTTCCTCCAATGGTGCAGCAAAGAAGTCGCTGTGCTTACAAATGAATAATGTTGGCAGCTGTATATACTGCCAAGGATGAGCAGGGCTTGAAATAATGAGGAAGTCCCTAGTGCGTTTGCGGGTCCGCGTTTGAAATAGCTAATTTTTTGCTGCACCATTGGTCATTCTATATACTGGATTTAGACACACTAAGAAGAACTGGACTTATTGACCTCCCATGCTGGTTTGTTCTAGGCAGGGGGTCTGACTACATAATTGTTGATTGACTTGAATGGCGTGTGCTTCATACAATTAGTCATGTATTAAAATGTATGGAACTGGATTGTTAATGTTTAAGGTATAGAGACTGCAGTCTTCATGTGAGCTGAAGCTGCGTTCCCACAAAGCAAAAACAATAAGATGAATGGGTCGGGCGTGGCTTACTGCCAAAATGGAGGCAGTGTAGTTTGGAAGCTCCCGGGCCTCGTGATCTGACTCGCTTCGCCGCAAAATTGAGCATCTAACCCCAGAATCGTGAGCACTGGCAGCTCAGGGACCAAGCGGTCCCGAATTGGGTTTTTGTGGCCGCGACAAGAGGCAGCGTGTTGCCCATAACACCGTGCCAGCAGCAATGGCAGCCAGACGAGCATAAGGCCTGCATCTCCAAGTCGGGTGTGTGTGGGGTATTACGAGATGACAGCAGCGGCGGCAGTGGAGGCCTGTGCTCCCCCCTCATGGGATTGAAACAGGGATGATGACTGCTCCCCGATCGCCAGCTGAGACACGCAGGCGAGGGGGAGTGCGGCCAGGCCATGAGTGTGGGCCCCACTGGGAGAGAATACTGCGGCATTGGATGGCACCAGTGGGCCTGGCGTGATTCCGGCGCCGTCACAGACAAGCAGTGCTGGGAGAGACTGGCAGTCCTGATCACTGTGGGCCCCCCAATGCTGCCCCCATTGGCTGTGAGGTGGCTGGACTGCCTTTGAACCCGATCCCCAAACTGTGAGCGGCGCTACAAACGGGAACCCAGCGGTGGCCTGTGTTTTCCCCATCCCTCTGTGGACCCTATTGAGAGGTGGGGGCTGGGGCCAACGGGCAGGTACCTGGCGGGGCGTCCCGGTGCGGGCCACTAGGGGTTGCCGAAGATCGGGGGCCCACCGGAGATGCAGATGAGGCACCAACGCACCTGCCTGACTGGACTGATTGTTTGCCCACGTGGGAACATAGTGGGGGCCCCAGATCCGGACCACCGTTGGAGTCACATGGGACCTCTCAGTAATTACTCACTGCCTTCTTCCTGACAATCACACATGGCTGGCCTGGAGTGGGCCTGCTCAACCACGCGCTGATGACCAGAATCCTCAACTACCTATGGATGGGGCATGGCTTGACACCACTCGCATAACCTGCATGTTGTCTCCGGATGGCGCCTTGAGATCCGAGGGGGACACTGATTATATCATTGTTGTCCACTGGACGCGGCAAGAGAGCTGTACCTAAATACATTGGCACTGCGGGGCACTACTGAGAGACTGTGCAGGGTCAAACCGTACAGTGGACCCCATGGTGGGGCTTCTGGTGACTCAAGCTGTCCGCACGCCTGGCCCGTGACGTTTACCCCCGACCATCTATATGGTGTTTGCGCCTCAACAGTAACTGTGCTGCCTTTGTAGGAGACTGGAAGGATCAGCTGTATTAATTGCCTGGCTACCTGAGAATTAGCCGATACATTGTAGTGTAGGAACAAGCCCACTTGTGGTGGCTCCATTCCTCCTGTTCTGCACATCCACTCCAGCGGTGTCCCTGTGGGCACCACGGGGAGGGAACCCCTTCCACTGAGGTGCCCTCTTCCCCCTCACTGGCACAAAACGGCCAAGCATATGGCCCTGGTGGCCACATGGGATGTGGTGGCTGGTGAACCGCCTACGGATTGCTTGTGCACGAGGTGTGGACTCTTGCTCCTGCTCTAGGAGATCCCCTCTGCTGCACTGCATTTCAGGATAATAGAGGCTGCCTACCTGCCGAGATCCCTGCCGCTGTGAGACGTGTAGATCTCACTGGACTCTTCCTGGCCTACTGGAGCGACCGGGGGGCGGGGAGGAATCTATATAGCACCCAAATGTCATACCTAGAGTCTGTTGTCACGCACCATGGGACACAACAGAAACAAACCGGAGAAGCCTGACTCACACTCCCTTTCAACTTCCTCGGAGAGTTCCCTGACCCAGATACCGGAAGACTACATTCCCCCTAGGGCAGCACTACCCCACATGGACAAGTTGGATGTCATCCTTCAAGAACTTAGGGACTCACTAGTGATGATTGAACAGCTCCTGGGGCCTATCATGACTGACAGCAGCCTCTTCAAAGATGATCAACGCAAATTGGCTGATAAAGTAAAAAATAATGAACAGGCTCTGTTTGCCATATCCCCAGGCCATGCAGATCACTCATCACAGCTCGCGCCGGCAGGTGGAGCAGCTCCAGGACCGCGCTGATGATGCTGAAGGGAGAGCACGTTGAAATAATGTCTGCATCGTGGGAGTCCCCGAGGGCATGGAGGGCCCCAGTGCCACTCAATTCACAGAAGACTGGCTCCGAAACGTGGTGGCACCAGACGGGTTGTCCATTATTTTTGTGGTGGAGCGAGCGCATAGGGTCCCCTCCAGGCAGCCGATACTGTGGACTTTGCCACGACCCATAGTGGCCAAGATTCTGAACTTTAAGGACCGTGATGCAGTAGTGCGTGCTGCAAGCGAAAAAGCACCTATTCTCATAGAAAACACCAGAGTCTCACTGTTTCCGGACTATACGATCACTGTACAGCGCCAAAGCGCTTCCTTCCAAGAGGTCAAGGGACAATTGCGCCCAGCAGGCCTCCAGTATGCTCCGCTTTTCCCGGCCAGGCTCAAAGTGATCCATGCACAACAGACCACATTCTTTGAAATGCCAGAAAAAGCGTGGGACTGGCTGGAGCAGCACTTTTCAGATTCTCAGCGGGGCATGCCTTAGGGACACGATCCACCAAAGCTTTCTGCTCGCTCCACGAAGGCTGCGCCATGAGGGTGTTGGACCAGGACAGACCCAGAAATGTCCCCTCAATGCGGCAGGTTCTGGAGGGACAGCAAGAAGCTATCCGTTCTGCGACCACACTAAGACTCTCCAGTTCATCACAGGAAAGTGCCTCAGACTTTGATTCGGCTGTTAGTGTGGCATTGTTCCCTTCAATAACTCCACAAATTACACAATTTAATGGGTTGAGAGGCATGAGTACTGCCAATATGCCACTGTGAAGTTTTTTTTTGTGTGGGTAATGCTTCTGATAAGCTGTTTTTCTATTAGGGGTTCGCCAGTATGTCGACATTCGGAGACAATTCTGAAAGTATATGGGTTACATCCCGAGCAGGTCATTTTTGTTCTTAATGTTTATGTTTATGCTGGATTACAGGAGAAGCTAAGGCTCCAATCAGACATACCGCACACCACTTATTTGGGAAAGACAGGTTCCGACCACAGTCCATTGGAAATGACGCTGTCATGGGGTTGAGTCCCTACCCTGATCCCCACTTGGTGCCTACAGCCCACACTACTCGAGGATGTTGTATTCAGGGACACTCTTGCGGAGTGGGAGGCCTTTAAGGTGCTGATTAGGGATACAGCAATGAGGGCGGTGGTGGGAGGCCTTAGAGAGGTCGTGCTGGAACTAACACAGTTGGAGGACATGCTGGGATCACTGGAGAGGACAGCCGTTACAGACACTGCAGCAGCTAATAGGCTACAAGAAGCCAGAATTACACATGCATAACTCCTGGAGCGTCTTTATGTCATAGACTGTAAGGCATACACTGAGAGAATACATACAGAGGCGGATAAATCATGCGCACTTCTGGCCCATCTGATCCAAACGGAACCCTCACCCACACCCATCCTTTCAATAAATAAACTGGTCCAAGAGATTGTCATGACGCAGATAGATATTAACATGGCCTTCCGTGACTTTTACATTCAAGTATACGCTGCCTGGCGCCCCTGGATCCGGAGAAAGTTGCCTGCTTTTTATGACAAGCAACGCTACCCAGAGTGCCAGTCACTGATCGGGAGCCCCTATTTCAGCAGGCGAGATACGAGGAGCAATCAAAGAGGTAGCCCGTAATAATACACCGGGGTCCGACGGCATCCCAGTTGAATTTTACTCCAAGTTCAGGGCGCGATTGGTCCACAATTGGAAAAAAATATATAATTCCTCGCTAGAAATTGGTTCCCTCCCACCTACTACTAGGGAACCATTAGTGAACTCACTGTTGAAACCTGGCAAGACACCCACAGACCTTACTTCATATACAATGCCGTCTCTGTTAAACACAGAGTATAAAATCTTAAGTAAGATTCATGCGCGCAGGCTCCTTCCACTACTTCCTGGGTTATTGCATACAGATCAGTGTGGCTTTGTTCCCTGATGTTGCACCTCCCTCAATATCCGTCATTTATTCCAAATCATGGATGCTGCCCGAGGGCAATACTCGTCTGCTGGCTGTGTGTCCTTGGATATTCACCAGGCTTTTGACACACTAGACTGGGACTATATGATAGCTGCATTGACCAAATTCGGCATTCCACCAGCATATACTAGATGGGTGAAATTACTGTATACAGTACCTACAGCCAGGGCTCGTACGGGGCCTTATATTTCTGATTCTTACCAAACCTCGTGTGGAACACAACAGGGATGCCCCCTTTTGCCGCTCCTGTTCATGCTCGCCACTGAGTCTATTGCACAACTGTTGGAAAGTGGGTTATTAGTAGTGGTAAATATGCATCTACCACTGGCAATAAGGCCACTAACACAGTCTAGGGCCTAGTACAGATCTCAATAAATTATTCCATGCTCAACCCTGGATAGCTTGGCTGTGAGCAAGCAGGCTTAATTTAGGAGACAGGTATGTAAAGCATTTAAAAACACCAATTTAGTAAGTTATTAAGACACAACACACAAGAGAAATCCAACATCAATTTATAAAAATAGGAAATATTTTTGACACCAAAATGACAAAAATCCAATGTAGGGAACCGGAGATGAGAATTTTAAAAGAATTATCACTTTTTCTAGTGCTTAAAAGCCCATAGCTCCACTGTGGAACATCTGGTCGCAATTGACCGAGACAAAGTCAAAGTTTCAGGCCGACCGCAATGGAGCCCTGCTCGGATACCCCCTTGCGGTAGGTCTGGGTCAAAATTTTACCTTCTGACTTAGAAACTTTTCTGGAGCTTTTTCTGACGAGGTCCCTCGATGCTTTTCGCCAGACCGGATTCAGTGAGGGTTCGTTGGCTTGCTTTTCAGGGACCTCCCTGCCAAATGCTGAAAGTCAGACCTCAGGAGCTTTTAGTGGGACAAACCAGTAGGTCAGGATGGCTCGTGGTTGAAGGTGGCCAGCTTGGCTCTCGCGGTTGAGTCGGTTCCCTTATGGAGCTTTTTACCAAAGTTGCTTCAAACTTCTGGAACTTCTTCCTGAAGTTCCTCTCGAGGGTCCAAAAGTGTCCAAAACACAATCTAAGGCTCTGAAAGCTCCAAGATGGTCCTTGAAAGGTTGGGACCACAATTCCCACAATGCACCTGGACTTACAAGCCCACTGGACGCACCTCTCACATATTTATTCAATGTTCTCTGGGGTAAAGCAGGAGAGCACTGCTGTCCAATGAGGTGCAGTGCAACGCCCCAGAGCATGACCACTTTCTTTAAAGTGTGGCATAATCATCTCCCAGAAAGCACTATTCCTCGAAAATTCAGTATGGCTGAAATCTCAGAAGAGGAGCAAGAACTAGTTAAACCAACCTCCAGTATGGCTCATTTCCATACCTCTACTCCCCCTAACACCTGCAGATTCCTTGCTTACGTCTCCCATCTGACTGGGTCAGAGGGGATGGGGGAGATGGACCTGGCATTCCCTGCCTGCCCTATTCCTCCTTTGAAGCTTCATGCTTTACAACCCCTCCCCCTGCTCTGGCATTCCTGTGTAGCAGAGCTCTCTCCAACAGATAGCATCTCCTTGGATGAGCCACTTATCACTTCATCAAAGGAGCCTGGCTAATCCTGTTAACTCGGACCAATCAGGGAAGACCACAGGAAGGCTGAATTTTGGCTTACATACAAGAAAGTCATATAACTTTTTTTCTGTATACTTTAGGATAAATTTAACAATGGCATATTGTTGGATTTATCAATAACATTGTCCTAAGTTCTTGAATGGTATTTTATTTTATTCCTATCAATATTTATTCATTCATAAACTACTGCCATGTTATCCTGTGGGGCTAGGCATCTACAATGGGGAATTTCGCCATCATCAGGGAATATAAAACATCTTTTATAAGGGCCCTGCTTCTAGTTACAGGGCCCCCCCAACACTGGGGCACCAAGAGGAGACCTTAGGGGTCCTGAATATGCAAAAATAGTGTACATCCTCACCATAGGGCTCCTAGCACTAAAGTCGATTTTGGGAGGCACTTTACTACAATGGGGAAAGTGAAATGTGCAATGTTCCTATCCCTAGGGCACATAAAGAACAAGTTACTTACCTTCGGTAACGCGTTTTCTGGTGGATACAGTATCTGCCTGTGGATTCCTCACCTTCTGAATTACCCCTGCGCCAGCATTCCACAGAAACCTTTTTCTAGCTCTCCCACGTTGACGAGGACGTCATAATGGCACAGCTCTGCTCGCGGCTCCGTATGACGTCACCGGAGCCACAAGAAGACCTCGTCGGCGTGCTGAAGTCAGTTCCACCCATTTTTTCCGTGCCTTCGAGGCGATTGGGTGGACCGACAGCATAATTGGAGTATACACAATATACAATATATACATAAATAAACACAGCATAAAGAAAAATAGGAAAAGCTATAGAAACAAAGCATTTCCTAAACACCAATAGCAAGGCAATCAAAAGACATAGAGAAATAACCATGTCAAATAACTGTCAAATAACTAAAAACTCTTTTGGTATACGAAGGTGGACAACGGGGAGGAGGGTGGGTCAGTGAGGAATCCACAGGTAGATACTGTATCCACCAGAAAAAGCGTTACCGAAGGTAAGTAACTTGTTCTTCTGATGCATACATCTGCCTGTTGATTCCTCACCTTTTGAATTGAATCCCACAGCAGTCCAGCTCCCGGAGGAGGGTGTCCACCTACTCATACCAAAAAATCCTGCAGCACAGAGCATGCAAAATGGCCATCCCTCCTAACCTCCGAATCCAAGCAGTAATGCTTCGCAAAGGTGTGGAGGGAGGCCCAAGTTGCTGCCTTACAAATGTCAACAATAGGAACACCTCTAGCCAAAGCAGAAGAAGAAGACTTAGCTCTGGTGGAATGAGCTCTAATACCTTCAGGCAGTTCCTTCTTGGCCAAGGCGTAGCAGATCTTGATGCACAAGATGATCCACCTGGAGAGGGTTCGCTTGTGGACAGCCTTGTCTTTCATTCGTCCAATGTAGCCCACGAAGAGCTGACCGTCCAGTCTCAGATCCTTGGTTCTGTCCAGATAGAAGCTGACAGCCCTCTTAGGATCCAGACGATGAAGTCTCTCCTCCTCCTTGGAAGGGTGAGGGGGAGGATAGAAGGTAGGTAAGGTAATAGATTGCCCTAGATGGAAAGGAGTAACCACCTTAGGCAGGAAAGCAGCCCTGGTACTGAGAACCATCTTTTCTGCATGAATGGTTAAAAATGGAGATTTAGAACTAAGAGCCTGAAGATCACTTACCCTCCTGGCCGAGGTAATAGCGATCAGAAAGACCGTTTTGAAAGAAAGAAGCCTCAACGAGCAACTATGAAGAGGCTCAAACAGAGAACCCATTAGGAAAGTGAGTAACAAGATTTAAATCCCACTGAGGCATAATGAAGGGAATGGGAGGAAACCTATTGGTGAGGCCCTTAATGAACCTCATAACAATGGGAGACTTAAATAAAGACGGCAGGTCCGGCAAACAGAGGAAAGCCGACAAGGCTGACAAAAACCCCTTAACCGTGGACACAGCACAACGCTGCTGAGCCAAGGGAAGAGAGAAACCGAGCACATCAGACAAACGGGCCTTCAAAGGATCAATGGACCTCTCTCCACACCATTTCACAAATTTCGACCACCTGGAGGAATAAATAGATTTGGTGGAGTGTCTCCTGGATGATAAAATAACATCCACCACATCCGGAGGGAGAGAGAAAGAACTCAGGTTGCTCCATTCAATTTCCAGGCATGAAGGTGCAGGCTCTGGAGGTGGGGTGTAGAACCGGCCCTGCGACTGCGAGAGGAGATCTGCCCTTAGAGGGAGATGGAGCGGAGGATGCGATGAGAGGTGAAGTAGAAAGTATACAGAGCCGGTGGTAAGCAATAGGCAAATGGCGCTCTTAGGTCTATCGCATATATCATTCAATTGTGACAAGAAATCTGGCACAGTGCATTAGGTAGGGAACAACCACCAAATCCCCAAATGTGTGGTCAACAGACCACTCCTAAAGACTTTGGAAAATACAAAACAAGCATTATTGTGATGTATGGATGCAACTTCATGTGTATTTATTTTCAAACGTGTGCAGAGGATTTAGAGTGGTGAAGTAGATCTGTGTACCACACCCTTCTTGGCCAATCCGGGGCGATCAATATGACTTGGGCCCGGTCTTGGCGAATCTTCCTCAGAACCCGAGGAATCAAGGGTATGGGAGGAAACGCATAAAGGAGCTGTAAACCCCATTCCAGCTAAAACGCGTCCCCCAACGCTCCCTGCATCGGAAACTGGAGACTGCAGAATGACGGGCAGTGCGCATTCTCGTGAGTGGCAAATAGGTCCAACCGAGGAAACCTACACATCCTGAAGATGCGATGGACCACCTCCGGATGAAGCCGCCACTCGTGATCGGCCGAGAAACGCCGACTGAGACTGTCCGCACGCACATTTAGCACCCCTGCCAGATGATTTGCCATCACACAAATCTGATGGTCCTGAGCCCAGGACCAGAGTCGCATGGCCTCCCTGCAGAGACGATGCAACCCTACACCTCATTGTTTGTTTATGTACCACATCGCGGTAGTATTGTCCGGCAGGACCTGAACCGACTGACTGCGAAAGGATGGAAGAAAGGCCTTGAGAGCTAAACGGATCACCCGCAATTCCAGAAGGTTGATATGAAACAACCTTTCCTCCAGAGACCAAAGACCTTTGACCTCCAGATCCCCCAGATGAGCACCCCACCCTAGAGTAGAGGCATCCGTGATTACTCTGGCCACCGGTGGAGGAAGATGAAAGGGCTTTCCTTGCGACAGATTGCCCTCCACACTCCACCAAGACAGATCCGCTGCAGTGTCTCTGGAGATCCTGACCATCTCCCTGAGATCTCCATTGTGTTGATACCACTGCCTGCGGAGGCACCACTAGAGAGCCCTCATGTGCCAGCGTGCATGGTTGACCAACAGTATGCAGGAAGTGAACAGACCGAGCAGGCTTAGGACCTTCAGGACTGGAACAACCGCTCCATCGTGAAACAAAGGAATCATCTCTTGAATGTCGAGAATCCTCTGCGGAGGCGGGAAAGCTCGACACACAACCGTATCCAGTACTGCCCCTATGAACAGGTTGCGCTGTGAGGGCACCAGGTGAGATTTGGGCACATTTATCTAGAAGCCCAAGTCGAACAACAGATGTGCTGTTACGTGCAGATGATGAAGCACCATCTCTGGCGACTTCGCTTTGAGCAGCCATTCGTCTAGATAGGGGAAAACAGGAATCCCCGACCTCCTGAGATGAGCCGCCACCACCGCCATCACCTTGTGAAGACCCGAGGCACGGAAGTAAGACCGAATGGAAGGACTGCAAACTGGTAGTGCTGAGACCCCACCGTAAAACGGAGATACTTCCTGTGCGACTTCAGGATTGGAATGTGAAAATATGCATCCTGCAAGTCGATCGACACCATCCAGTCCTCTTGTTGCAGCGCCTGAAGAACCTGAGCTAGGGTCAACATCTTGAACTTCTCCTGCTTGAGGTAAAAATTCAAGACCCTGAGGTCCAGGATAGGCCTTAATCTGCCGTCCTTCTTGGGAATCAGGAAATACCGGGAGTAGCATCCCTGACCCCTTTCCTGCTCCGGGACCACTTCTATCGCACCTTTCTGTAATAAGGCAAGAACCTCCTGCTGCAGAAGCATCAAATGGTCCTCTGAACACTAGCCCTGGCGAGGAGGGTAAGGAGGAGGAAACTCCCGGAAGGGAAGGGCGTACCCATTTTCCACAAGATTCAAAACCCAAAGGTCTGATGTGATAAATTTCCAAACTTGAAGAAAATGGGACACCCGACCCCCTACAGGACCAGCATGCTCCAAGATGGGGGCTCTACAGCTGCTTTCATGAGGTACCAGTGGTGGGGGCAGGAAAGGAAGAAGAGGAGGAGGAGAGTTGACGGGATGCACCTCGCAGACGACCTCCGCCCTTTCCTCTGTAAGATCTGTACAGAGGATTCGGCTGCTGCCAAGGCTGTTGACGGCCATGAAAGGAAGCCGCCTTACCAAAACCATGGTACCTCCTATATCCAAAACCTCTGATTTGGGACTGAAGACCCAATGATTTTGCAGTGGCTCTACTGTCTTTCAATCTCTGCAGCGCAGAATCAGCCTTTTCAGCAAAAAGCTTGGATCCATCGAACGGAAGGTCAAGGAGAGTAGCCTGCACATCTGGAGAAACCTGAGCCAGGCATGCCTCCTGGTGGCAATAGAGGAAAACATCACCCTGGCCACTGAATCAGCAGTATCCAGAACAGACTGGATAACTTGACGGGCTGCAGCCTGCGTATCCGCCAGAACTTCCAACAAGCATTGGCATAGCCAATAGGTCTCGCCTTTGGGACCTTATAAGGGTTTAACCATGCAACAGTTGATGTTGTTGCACCAAGGATATTGTGCTGCATAACTGAATACTTATAAGGTCCCAAAAGCGAGACCTATTGGCTATGCCAATGCTTGTTTTTTAAAGGGGGCCTCGAAACAGGTCTCTATCGGGCTCTGTTTTGTGCCCTGGCACAGGCGGTCCGTTTTTTCCCGGACTGCAGAAACAGCAAGCACATCGATGTGCGCTGCTCACTAGTGGGAAAGTTACGGCATGACGTCATGCCAGGTGAGCTTTGTAGGGGAAGGGAAATCCTTTAAAGAGAGTCATTTTCTCTCTGGATTTCCCTTCTTTTTAAACTCAGGAGCAGCAACAGCACCGTGGTGTCACCAGAGCTGTAAGTGGAAGCTTTTTGAATATTATATACAGGCCTAGTTGCTGCTTATTTATCTTATGCAACTAACAACCATTGACAAAGCCAATAGTCCTGACTTGTTGTACGTATGATGTTACTTGTGTATCACATATCTGGATGCAATGACAGAAACCGCAAAATACAAGTCGGGCGGCACACTATGCAAAACACAGATTTTTAGCTTACGTGTTTTAAGCCACGCCCTTAATTACATTGGCCACGCCCCTTTATGAGACCCCCCCCCCAGTTTTTTCATCCCACTTAAAGTCCTGCATGCAGGGACAGTGAGATGCAATCTTACGGTCTGAGCTCTGTCCCAGACAGGGAGGTGAGATACTGCATGTTTGAACTTTGTCCTGTCCATTTGCTCGCATGTTTCCAAGAGAAGGAAGAGGGCTGAGACAATGGGGTGTGTTGAGAAGAGGGGGCGCACAGCGGAAGAGGTGGGAGGACAGAGGGAGAGATGGAAGGGGAGGGACAAACTTCATGGGAGAGGTTTCGACAGGGAGAGACAAGTGTGGAAGGACGAGAGAGGCGATGAGAGAGCTGGAAAAGAGCGGGGGATATCATATCATCAGACAGTGGACGGTGGAAGAGAGGGCAGGGTTATACGAGAGAGGAACGAAAAGGTACAGACGATCATAGGCGGGCGGGGGAACAGCAACTGGGGTAAGAAATGGGGCGAGGTTAGGAAGTGAAGCTGTTTAAAGTGGAAACCACAGCACAGAGAAGGGAGGACAAGACACCGAATACCGAGGTGAGAAGAGAGAGACGTGGAAACGAAAAGGGAGAGTCAGAAAGTGGGATGAGGAAGTGAGGAAAAGACTTAAGAACAGGGAAGAAGGAAAGAGATCGAAAAAATGTCGAGACCAGAAGAAAGTGAAAATCAGAGGTGAAAATGCAACAGGGAAAAAGTACACACGAAAGGGTATCTTGAACGAAAGGAAGCGATCAACTATGATGGAAGGAGGGGATATTTAGAAAGAGTTAATGGACAAGAGAAAAGTGGTGCGAGATTTGAAAATAAGAATAAAGGCAGCGAGAAAGGACCAACAGACAAAAATAAGGAGGGATCAAAACGAAGGGAGAAGGAAACCCATGGGGGGGTGGGGGGGAGGGCGAAGATGGAAAACCATGGACGGGACAAAGGAAAGAACTAACAAGAAACAAGTCAAAATGCTGGATAGATATTAAAACAGATACAAACAAGACAAGCCCGGCTTCAAAAGTGGTGCGCGCGCGCGAGCGCCCGCCGCGGTGAAAGTGAAAGCAGCATATGTTTACAATTAACGCGACGCTGCAGGGGAGGGGCGGAGGAGCGTTCAGACAGCAAGCGAGAGGAAAGCCAGCCAGATGGCGCCTGATCGGGCGCTGAAAGCTGGCGGCTGCGCGTGTGCACGCTCGCGTGAACGCAAGCTGGTGGCCAGCAAAAGCGTGGGGTAACACTTTGAAAACCCACTTACTAAATGTCTCGCAGAGCAGCGCATGCGCTGGCTCAGCGAGACCTAAAAAGGAGCCACGATCATTGTCCGGTAACTTGGGAGCCAACTGCTTGGCCGAATCCATCAAGGCGTGAATATACCTCCCCAACAAGCACGTAGCATTGGTGGACTTCAACGCCATACTTGAGGAAGAGAAGACCTTCTTGGCAGACTGCTCCAATTTCTTAGAGTCTGTCTCCAGGAGTTTGAGGAAAAGATCCCGCAGACTGTTTAGAACAGGAAGCATGTACTACTAAACTTTCTGGTGAAGGGTGTGCAGAAAGAAAAGCAGGATCACCAGGAGCAGGCCTGTACCTCCTTGCTACAGACCTTGAAACAGCAGGAGCAAACAGGGGCTTCCGCCACACCTCTAGAATTGGCTCAGTCAAAGCCTCATTAAAAGGCAAAAGAGGTTCAATCACAGAAGATGGGGAATGTAATACTTCTGTAAGAATATTTGGTCTGAACTCAGCAGTGGGTAACTGAAGGTCTAAAAGTTCAGCAGCCTTCCTAATAACAGCATGGTAAGGTGCCACATCCTGTGAGGGGTGATGAAAGCTCCCACTCTGGGGAAGTGTCTAGACCACTCGCCTCTCGAAGGTCCTCAAACTCGTCAATAGATTCTTCAATTTCACCTTCTTCAGCCTCCTCCCGCTGAAATGCTTCCTCTTCCAACAGCCTTTGGGCTTCTCTTCTTGACCGCAACTTCGGAACCGGCGTCGGCGGCGCCAAGCAAGGTGCCGGAGACACCGGTGCCGGTGTCGAAGGAAGAGCCTCTGATGTGGGCAACGGCGCCGATCGAAGTCAAGAGGAAGAAGGACCACCAGATGGCGCCGGAGACTGTGAAAACAGCGTCGAGAATCTCGGAGCCGGAAACTGTCAGGACGGCGCCGTCGGCATAAAGGGCACGAAGGGTGCCTGGGCATATTGTTGAGGAACGCCCAAATTGAATGCAAGCGGACCCACGGGGCCCGACGGCACAACGGTAGGGTAAGCTGCTCTGGCAAACATGCCGTACATGGCATTAAAAAAATGCGAAGGATCCGACCCATGCCCAGGAAAGGGTGGATAAGGAGCTGAGTCTGAATCCACTCGAGGCCGAGTAGGCGTCGGGGACGTTGGATCCCGAACAGGAGAGCCCGCAGGCACAGGAGAAGACATCCTAGGCTCCAGAGAATCTCTCGGCGCCAGAGATATCCTTGGCGCTGGAGAACCCTTCGGCGTCGGTGAATGTGCCGGAGAACCCCTCGGCGTCGTCGAGTGAGCCGGAGTCACTTGAGGAGAAGGGGAAGGCGACGGCGAGATGAAATCTTTAGAGAGACGTCACGGAGACTGTGACCTCAAAGCTCTACCTTTCGATGAACGACGTCGGGAACCGTGCCTTCTCTTCTTCTTGTGCTTCTTCGACTTCGAAGTATGCGAGGTCGACGACTTCGATTTTGACCTCTTTCGGCCCCTCTTCTCCTTTCTTGCCTTCGCCATACAAAGCTTAGCCTCACGCTCCTTCAAAGCCTTCGGATTCATCTTCCGACAACTGGAGGAGCCTCCGACGTCGTGGTCCGAAGAAAGACACCACAAACAGTCGTCATGGGGGTCTGTAATAGACATATGACCCCCACACTCTCTGCAAGGCTTGAAACCCGACTTCTTCGATGTCGCCATAGCACTGCTACACCAAGGGAAACAGCAGAAACAAAGTAAACTACGAAGAAAATGGAGAGTCCCAGAAAACCGTTACGCGTCGACGGCGCGGAAAAGAGGGAACTGACATCAGCATGCGACGAGGTCTTCTTGTGGCTCCGGTGACGTCATACCGAGTCACGAGCGGAGCCAGGCCATTATGACGTCCTCGTCGACGTGGGAGAGCTAGAAAAAAGTTTCCGTGGAATGCTGGCGCTGGGGTAATTCAAAAGGTGAGGAATCCACAGGCAGATGTATCCATCAGAAACATCTGTTATAAGTGTCCTCCTTATAATTACATGACCCCCCCTCCACCCCTAGGGCACCTAGGGGAGACCCTGGGGGTACTTAAAATGCCAAAATATTGAAGTTTAGCACTTTGTAAGTGCCCCTACAACCAAAGTCGAGTTTTGGCACAATTTCCATTTCAAAGCAATGCTGCAACACAGGGCTGCTTTAAAAAATGACCTCAAGCTCTCAGCAGTGCACACATGCAAGTGTAACAAAGGCCACTGACCTCTAAACTGCCATGCCCTATTATATACAAGGGACTTAAAGGTAGTTTTAATCTCCCTTCCCTATTATCTACCAGGGACTTATAGGGTAGGTCATGCCAATTATAGGTGTACCCTACACATAGTGTACCCTAATGCATGTGTGTGTTTTCAACATAACACTGGGTGTTTTCACATAGCACTGGCCCTGGGCCTGCCCAGCAGAGCCCAGGGCACTCACAGTCTGAAATCCAGCATCTAGGGGTCTCAAATGCGGCAAAAAGTGGAGGGACACAGCAAACAGGTCCTGATTTCTAACAACAATGAATCAGACAGGAAGCCGTTGCATGTGGGATATCCATAGGCCGCATGGTACATTCAGCGTCTTTATATGCAGACAACATGATTTTATACCTCAGATATCTCCAGGAAGGCCTCAAGGGGATAACGTAGCTACTAGACGAATTTGGGGCTTTATCGACGTTACAGATAAACGCACACAAATCTTGTGCATTCTCTTTCGATAATACCTACACAGACTCTACACTGCCATTAGGAAACTACCGTTATACATGTGGCCACACATACATTCCGGTATTTAGAGATTCAAATCTACTGGGAATCGCAGGATCTGCTCGAGGGCAACATCGTCCGTACAGTCAATTCACTGTGCTCCCAAATCGACTTTTGGACCACACTACCTCTGTCAGCGGCCGGGCGCCTGGCGGTGGCAAAGATAGTCATGCTACCGCACCTGCTGTATCGCTTCATAATCCTGCCAACTGTAGTACCGGTGTTAGTGTTTAGACTGTTGAACACCATGCTAGTGTAGCTCCCCTGCGAAGTTACAATTACCGACTGATGTGGGTGGTCTGGGAGCCCCTGATTTTAAAGCATACTGTCTGGCTAGGCATTGGCTGTCCTACTGGTTAGCTGGCCATAATCTGATGGAAATCGGATACACGGCTGAAAAGAATAGGCTGGGTCACACGGCTGAAAAGAATAGGCTGGGTCATCTCCAACTGCTGTGCTCGGGCACGACCGTGCATCCGAAGGCTCTCTCCTGTGCATTGCCTTGATATATTAGAAGATGGCAAAGACAATACACAAATGTCATGGTTCCATACGCGACTAAACAATGAGAGAGCAAGGGAAAAATGGGGTGCGTCCGTATCCCCGGTATAATGATATCTGAAACAAAAAGGACGAACCCTCAATGTGGATGTGGTACAATCACTGGTTATGTTAGTACGTGGACCCACTAGGTTTGTTTAAAGACCCTCATCACACCAACCTGGTTGGTGTCATGCTTCATCATTGGGGTCCCAACCGGGTGGCCGAATGCCGCCCGGTTGTGCTACGGCAGCCTGATTACAGCGGAGCTGGTTGGTGTATATGTGAGATGTGATGTAAATTAAAAATATCTCTGAGAATCCTTGCCTGTAAACTTTTATTAGTGGCGGCTCAGGATATGGTTAAAAATAAGTGTGGTGCAACTAGAATTGTTATCCCTAGTTGACTAAGTGTGTGGTCAACATGTTTCAGCCCACAATGGGAAGTACGAGGGGCTTTCTTCAGGACCGTGTGGTGAAAAAAGTGAGTGGCAAAGTGAGTAGTGCCACGTGAAAGGAGTAAATGGTACCTACACACGCGCTAAGGTGTGTGGACTAAATGTCTCCGTACTTACGGACACAAAAACCTGTGGGAAGAAAGAGACAGCACAAGACATATATAAGCATTATTATTAAGCAACATAAAATGCAATCTTACATCGGTACTATGGGCTGGTACATGGACCGACCCTGTGATTGTACGCATGGTTTAAAAAGTCGTGAGAAACATGCTGCATGCGAAGGGTGACAAGCAGCCTATGTTGATCGCACCAGTTTTATAGATGCTAAGAAGCTGTAAAGCTCCCAGTAGATCGAGTCGCTACATTTATTCAGAGTGGTGAACTAGACATAAATAGTCAGAAGTCGGCACTCTAGAACTGTGGATGATCCAAAAACCACCGTAAATGGTGGACATGTGGGGCACTGTGAAATCTACAGTGGCGGTAGTGCCTATCAAGTGTGGACACATGTAGTCATGCGGTGCGTGCAGCAGTGCTAATTAACACTAGTGATCACGCAGCGCGCTGGGACTATATTAAAAACAGTTAAAAAGGAGAACTTCTGTGGGCAACGCTATACATTAAGGCATAATTACACTATGTGTGAAAATGGGCAGCCGATCGGGACTCGGGAAGGGTCACATCCGATGACCGAATCTGGTGAAAAGAAATATGGAATGAGCACGGAAGCACGAGTGTGCTGAAATGCTGCTGTGGAAAAAGGAGAAAGTTACGCAACCTTACTTGGTATCGAGAAGGGACCTGACTGAGAACCTAGTGCGGTATCCCTGCATCCCGGCTGGTGAGTAACCCGGGAGGAAAGAAGCTATTTAAGCCCATAGGCTCCATGGGGGACGTGCCGAAATGCTCGTGGAGGGAACGCTTTGCCAAGCGCAGTCACTCGGCTATTACTGGGAGCCCTGGATGAGGCGGGTGCACATGCGCAATGGTGCTGGTGTGAAATAGAAAAGAGGGCGGCCATATTGGAATGGTCCAGAAGTGGAAAAGTGCTCCTTTAACTTAAAGGCAGAATAACTAAGACTCTGAAGGAGAAAAAGAGCCCAAAGTAAGGAAACATAACTATTAGTGCATGTTTCCTTACTTTGGGCTCTTTTTCTCCTTCAGAGTCTTAGTTATTCTGCCTTTAAGTTAACCCCTTCCATGCTCATGACGAGCTCAGCTCGTCATGCTGCGCAGTGCTCGTGTGCGCATGACGAGCTGAGCTCGTCATGAACCCGTCCGCTTAATGAAACGCCTCGCACAGGGCGAAAATCGGCCGCGCATGGAGGGGGTTAAAGGAGCACTTTTCCACTTCTGGACCATTCCAATATGGCCGCCCTCTTTTCTATTTCACACCAGCACCATTGCGCATGTGCACCCGCCTCATCCAGGGCTCCCAGTAATAGCCGAGTGACTGCGCTTGGCAAAGCGTTCCCTCCACGAGCATTTCGGCACGTCCCCATGGAGCCTATGGGCTTAAATAGCTTCTTTCCTCCCGGGTTACTCACCAGCCGGGATGCAGGGATACCGCACTAGGTTCTCAGTCAGGTCCCTTCTCGATACCAAGTAAGGTTGCGTAACTTTCCTTTTTCCACAGCAGCATTTCAGCACACTCGTGCTTCCGTGCTCATTCCATATTTCTTTTCACCAGATTCGGTCATCGGATGTGACCCTTCCCGAGTCCCGATCGGCTGCCCATTTTCACACATAGTGTAATTATGCCTTAATGTATAGCGTTGCCCACAGAAGTTCTCCTTTTTAACTGTTTTTAATATAGTCCCAGCGCGCTGCGTGATCACTAGTGTTAATTAGCACTGCTGCACGCACCGCATGACTACATGTGTCCACACTTGATAGGCACTACCGCCACTGTAGATTTCACAGTGCCCCACATGTCCACCATTTACGGTGGTTTTTGGATCATCCACAGTTCTAGAGTGCCGACTTCTGACTATTTATGTCTAGTTCACCACTCTGAATAAATGTAGCGACTCGATCTCACTGGGAGCTTTACAGCTTCTTAGCATCTATAAAACTGGTGCGATCAACATAGGCTGCTTGTCACTCTTCGCATGCAGTATGTTTCTCACGACTTTTTAAACCATGCGTACAATCACAGGGTCGGTCCATGTACCAGCCCATAGTACCGATGTAAGATTGCATTTTATGTTGCTTAATAATAATGCTTATATATGTCTTGTGCTGTCTCTTTCTTCCCACAGGTTTTTTGTGTCCGTAAGTACGGAGACATTTAGTCCACACACCTTAGCGCGTGTGTAGGTACCATTTTACTCCTTTCACGTGGCACTACTCACTTTGCCACTCACTTTTTCACCACACGGTCCTGAAGAAAGCCCCTCGTACTTCCCATTGTGGGCTGAAATATGTTGACCACACACTTAGTCAACTAGGGATAACAATTCTAGTTGCACCACACTTATTTTTAACCATATCCTGAGCCGCCACTAATAAAAGTTTACAGGCAAGGATTCTCAGAGATATTTTTAATTTACATCACATCTCACATATACACCAACCAGCTCCGCTGTAATCAGGCGTCGTAGCACAACCGGGCGGCATTCGGCCACCCGGTTGGGACCCCAATGATGAAGCATGACACCAACCAGGTTGGTGTGTGAGGGGTCTTTTAAACAAACCTAGTGGGTCCACGTACTAACATAACCAGTGATTGTACCACATCCACATTGAGGGTTCGTCCTTTTTGTTTCAGATATGGTTCCATACGCACCAAATATACCATTGTGTGGTCTCCCCAACTCTTCAGGTACACTAACAACAATGAATCAGACAGGAAGCCGTTGCATGTGGGATATCCATAGGCCGCATGGTACATTCAGCGTCTTTATATGCAGACAACATGATTTTATACCTCAGATATCTCCAGGAAGGCCTCAAGGGGATAACGTAGCTACTAGACGAATTTGGGGCTTTATCGACGTTACAGATAAACGCACACAAATCTTGTGCATTCTCCTTCGATAATACCTACACAGACTCTACACTGCCATTAGGAAACACCGTTATACATGTGGCCACACATACATTCCGGTATTTAGAGATTCAAATCTACTGGGAATCGCAGGATCTGCTCGAGGGCAACATCGTCCGTACAGTCAATTCACTGTGCTCCCAAATCGACTTTTGGACCACACTACCTCTGTCAGCGGCCGGGCGCCTGGCGGTGGCAAAGATAGTCATGCTACCGCACCTGCTGTATCGCTTCATAATCCTGCCAACTGTAGTACCGGTGTTAGTGTTTAGACTGTTGAACACCATGCTAGTGTAGCTCCCCTGCGAAGTTACAATTACCGACTGATGTGGGTGGTCTGGGAGCCCCTGATTTTAAAGCATACTGTCTGGCTAGGCATTGGCTGTCCTACTGGTTAGCTGGCCATAATCTGATGGAAATCGGATACACGGCTGAAAAGAATAGGCTGGGTCACACGGCTGAAAAGAATAGGCTGGGTCATCTCCAACTGCTGTGCTCGGGCACGACCGTGCATCCGACGGGCTCTCTCCTGTGCATTGCCTTGATATATTAGAAGATGGCAAAGACAATACACAAATGTCATGGTTCCATACGCGACTAAACAATGAGAGAGCAAGGGAAAAATGGGGTGCGTCCGTATCCCCGGTATAATGATATCCGCATGGGAGCTTTACAGCTTCTTAGCATCTATAAAACTGGTGCGATCAACATAGGCTGCTTGTCACTCTTCGCATGCAGCATGTTTCTCACGACTTTTTAAACCATGCGTACAATCACAGGGTCGGTCCATGTACCAGCCCATAGTACCGATGTAAGATAACATTTTATGTTGCTTAATAATAATGCTTATATATGTCTTGTGCTGTCTCTTTCTTCCCACAGGTTTTTTGTGTCCGTAAGTACGGAGACATTTAGTCCACACACCTTAGCGCGTGTGTAGGTACCATTTTACTCCTTTCACGTGGCACTACTCACTTTGCCACTCACTTTTTCACCACACGGTCCTGAAGAAAGCCCCTTGTACTTCCCATTGTGGGCTGAAACATGTTGACCACACACTTAGTCAACTAGGGATAACAATTCTAGTTGCACCACACTTATTTTTAACCATATCCTGAGCCGCCACTAATAAAAGTTTACAGGCAAGGATTCTCAGAGATATTTTTAATTTACATCACATCTCACATATACACCAACCAGCTCCGCTGTAATCAGGCGTCGTAGCACAACCGGGCGGCATTCGGCCACCCGGTTGGGACCCCAATGATGAAGCATGACACCAACCAGGTTGGTGTGTGAGGGGTCTTTTAAACAAACCTAGTGGGTCCACGTACTAACATAACCAGTGATTGTACCACAGCCACATTGAGGGTTCGTCCTTTTTGTTTCAGATATGGTTCCATACGCACCAAATATACCATTGTGTGGTCTCCCCAACTCTTCAGGTACACTAACAGCACACAGACTGAGCCCTTCGGAACAGGAGGGGGTATCGATGGTGGGCTCCTTATTCCAAGATGGTGTACTGTTAACACACTCTGATTTTGCATGCACACATGGGCTGATGCAGGACATCTTTCTTACCCACCACGGTATCCTTCGATATATACAAAGATACTGGGCACCTGACGGGAGGGAACCAAAGACTCAGGCATTATACACTATGGGGCATGGCAGTCACCTAGTACGTTGGCTCTGCCGTGGGCTCCAAACCCATTTTCTGGCTCCACTTTCTTTACTAAAGGTTAAATGGGAAGCAGATATTTCCCTTGACCTTTCGGACAAAGATTGTCCACGATGTTAGCGTATCCCGCAAAAGTCTTAAGCAACTCGAGATTTAAATTCATTCACTTTTCTATTCTACATAGAGCATACCTAACCCCACATAGAGTTAGCCGTATGTTCCCGTCGGCCTCTTCAGTATGCCCTCGCTGTCTCACGGTACATGCCGATCTCATGCACATGCTATGTCATGCCCCTCATTGGCCGCGTACTGGGCAGAGATTTCAACAACATAAACAGATCTGACTGGCGTCACACAATGGCATACCCCAGCACTCTGTTTATTAGGACTGTATCCTAGACCAAAGAGTTCCAAAATGGCATTACGCTTTATTGACTTGGTCCTTCTACTGGCAAAGTGACTAATAACTAGACGCAGAAAATCCCCAAAAGCTCCACAGCTGATTCTATGGGGAGAGGAGGTCATGCACTGGGGACAGGCAGAGAGTGGAGCGATACGGCGGGAAGAATATAGGGTGTTGCGAAGGACCCCCATTTCACTCGAATGGGACGCCCTCTTGGAATGGTTCAAGTTACAGGACGAGGCTTCTGAAAAGGAGTAGGGGATATGATTATTCTACCTATAGCCTCTATGGATATCTAGCTCATACCAAGTTTCCTCCTCCAACCCTCTCCCACTATTCACCTAGGCATTCATACTACCCCTTTTGTACATCACTACCGGATACACTCGCCAGCTCCCCCTGTTTAGCACCAGTTATACCCTTGTACTCTCCTATCACTCAGCATGCATCGCAGCTGCCCACAAGGGCTTCCATAAATGATTTTTAGCACACCAGTACTTTTAGATGGGTGACATGGTTCAATTGTTTTTGGGGGGAAAGAGGTTGAGTTTGAAATGCATTATTATATGGCAATGGTTTCCTGAACAGTGGACTGACATATAGTTATATATCTATATTATGTTTTGCGGACAAATACGATATACATTGTTTTTGCATACTGACTCGACTGTGATATTGCAATGTGACTTTATAAAATGAAATAAAGTGTGTGTTAAAAAAAAAATTAATTGGTCAACGTTTTCAAACAAATCAAGTTAAAACAATAAATAAATTAACAAAATAGTAACAAAATGAAGAGCTAATAAGGAAAGAAATCATAGTAACAATGGGGAAGACTGGAGTAACAAATGAAGCAACATTATCTTTCATAATAATCCAGGTTTCTTGGTCAGAATTCAGCCCAAAGCTTACCACGGATGCTCATGTCGTTTAAATAAAATACCGTAAACTCTTCTTCCAGTTTTCAGCGATGTTTTTCAAGTGGTGTACTTTACAAGCTAGTAATAGCAAATCGAGAACCCTTGGCAAAAAACTTAAAGAATATCACTTGAGAGTCATTTGTTAGTCACTAACACTTAGCCCTCCAAAGCTCACCCTTTGAGATCAATAAAAGCTCTAGAGGGTTTTGCTAAGAGCACTCTTTTCAAAAGTATTTGTACACCGTACTTTCAAACGCTACTAACAGACACAGCATTCAGAAGGCACAGGGGCACAGCAAATCTTACGCAGAAATATCTCAAACATAAATTTTTCTGCTCACTACAATAGAGTGGACTCTCACTTTGCTTACAGCTGGTGCTTACAGGGCTGAACACAAGGAATTCATTTAAATCTTGCATGCTTCAATATGCATTATTTACCATTGTATAAAGTAGTTTGTGAGTTTTACATGTAGAATTTGATACAAAAAATGAGCAGGGAACCTGCCAATTACAACACAAAAGATAAAACCCAGCCTGTGCCACCGCCCCAATGTACAGTAGAGAGAGCCCCCAGCTGCTCTCAACACTGTACCTCTGAACCCACTGCATGCAACCTGCGCCAGGACATGTTCTTCCTGTCCCCTTATATCCCCAGTGACACCTTTTTCTGATACCAAGTAATGATCGCCCAAATGAAAAGTTTCAGTTGCTGCGAGCAGGGCCGATAGTCTAGGTCTGTGGACCCTCCGAGGATCCGCAGCTCTTGCACTGGGCAGAGAAAACAAAGGTCATTCACCTAATCAGGTTTACGTTTCAAATCTGGGTCCTTCATGCACGGCCTGCGGACTGTCTGCAAACTAACTGGCAAGATACACAATTTATTTAACTATTCCAAGCCTCTTCAGCGAATTTTTGTAATGCAAGTCTCCACAAATCTATTGATGCCAAGTTTGGGATAATTCTGTTCAGCAGCTTTTCTGTAGCTTTCTGTAGCAGAGAGCGAAAATTCCTATTGCAGATGGAAGAAAAAGTGACTTACTTTTAGTAACATGGATTAGATAAGTCCATTCCACAAAATGGGGAGGAAGAGGATTACTGAGGAATCTGTGGCTAAATAGATTAGACCAGAAAAAGCTTTAGAGGAGGAAAGTAACTTTTTCCTCTGATGGATACTTCTAATCGCAAATTCCTCATCTTGTTAATAGATACCCAAGCAGTACTTCCCCAAGTTGTGAGTCTGTGGAATGGCTCAGGCTAGGGAATCCTGAATGACTGACCTGGTAAAATGGTCTTCCCACCGGACATGGCTATCAACAATAGTGTTTTGTGAACGTGTAAAATGACGCCCACGTTGCTGCCTGGCAGATATCCAAGACTGGCACACTGCACACCAGTGTAGTTGTAGCAGTCTTTGCTTTGATGGTGTGAGCGCGAAAGCCTTCTAGAGGCTGTTTCTTAGCCAGCACATAACAGTTCTTAATGCATAAGACAATCCATCTGGAGTTGTTTCTATTCTGCACAGCTTTTGCTTTCTTCGCCTCAGAGAAACCCACAAAGTGCTGACCGTTCACATGATGTTCCTTGGTGCGATCGACGTTGAAACTCTGGGCTATCCTGGGATGAAGATGATGAGTATCTCCACCTCTTTAGATGGATCAAGAGGTTAGTTGGCAAGGTGATAGGCTGACCTATGTGGACGGGTGCGATGACCTTTGACAGGAATGTTGCTTTTGTCCGGAGTACCAGCTTGTCTGAGAAAAACTGGTATACAATAGGGGAAGAGACCGTGCTTGTAGCTCACTCACGCAATGAGCTGATGTGATTGCTATGAGGAAGAACGTCTTCAGCGTGAGGAGGTGGATCGAATAACTGTGCACTGGTTCAAACTGAGCACATATGACATAAGTGAGAACCAAATTAAGGTCCCATTGAGGCATCACAAAAGGCTTTGGCAGGAGCATATGAATCAGCGCTTTCAAGAAACACATCACAAGTGACAGGTGATTTGAACAATGATGACTGATCAGGTAGGCGTAAATAGGCCAAAAGTGCAGATAAATAACCCTTACCTGTTGCTATAGCAAGGCCTTGCTAAGGCTTGCTAAGTCAACGAAACACAAAATAATAGTAAGTTAGCCAACTCTTCCTGTAAATGTTAAGTAGTATAACGGAAGGAACACCATACAACAAACTTCTCCCAGCGTCCTGTGTAAACAGTTTTGGTGGAGGGACCCCTGGCTGCCAAGATAATACCAACTACTTCAGGAGGAAGATTGTGCAGTACAATGCCCTGCTGATGTGACACTAGGTCCTTCTGAAGGGGCAGCAAGAGAGGAGGACAGATGCTCACGGTTAATAGTTATGGGTCCCACACTCTCCTTGCCCACTCCGGGCCACTGGGATGATTTTGGCCCGGTCCTTCCTGATCTTCTTGAGAACTCTGGGCCGGATGCCAGGAAGGCATACAGGAGTCCTGAGCTCCAATCGAAATGAAAGGCCTTTCCGAGCAAGACCTGCCTTAAGAACTACAATGCGCAAAAGGTTGGGTGCTGTACCTTATCTACGGTGGTGAAAATAGTGACCCAGGGCTCCCTCCATTGTTTGAAGAAGCTCTGTTCCACCTTGGTGTGCAGCTGCCATTCATAATCCACTAAGCAACTTCAGCTGAGTTAATCCGGCCATGATGTATAAAGATCCTGCCAGCTGCAGTGCAACCAGGGACCCACCCTGGCCATTTGGGCCACATACAGAGGCACAGGGCCTCCTGGCACACCACCCACTACCCTACTTTGTTGCAGTACCACATTGCAGTAGTGTTGTTTGTAAGAACCTGTACTTGTTCTCCCTTTATAATCGGGAGGAATGCTTTTAGTGCCTGTAACTCCAGCACGTTGCTGTGGAGATGAGCTGCTGGCAGACACCAGAGTCCTCTGAATGCCACCTCTCCCAGATGACCTTCCCAACCCAGTAACAATGCATCAGTCATGGTCATTAGGTCTGGGTGGGACAGGGGGCTGGGTCTACCAGCAGACCAATTACTGTCTAGCAGCCACCACTGCAGATCTTTTGCAGTCTCCTCTGACACCTGGAAGGAATCTGAAAGGTTAGTGCTGAGCTCACTGAGACGTCAGATCCCACTGCAGAGCTTGCATGCACCGCTTGATGTGGTCCACCAGCAGGATGTAGGAGGCCCAGAGGCAAAGAAGCCTCAGAGCCGCTCTCACTGAGACCAGGTTAAGGGTTGAAACATTGTCATCATAGCCCTAATGTCCTGGACCTGTTGAGGGAGGGAAGGCTTGGAATAGCACATGTGTCCAAGATGGCTCCAACTAAGAGAACCATTGTGAAGTAGTCAGGTGTGACTTCAGCACATTGATGGAAAAAGCCTAAAGGTGTCAACAGAGCGCCGTCGTCTAGAGGTGGTTTACGACTGTTTGGACGAGCCCTCCTTCAATCGGCCAATCATCGATGTATGGGAAGACTGGTATTCCACACCTCTGTAGATGGGCAGCGACCATCCTCTTTGTGAACACCCGAGGGGAACTGGTTAAGCCAAAGGGGAATTGACAGTGCTCATGACCTACCCGAAACCGCAGGTAGCGCCTGTGACTTAGAAGAAGGCTAGGCGAAAAGAACATTCTTTATCCAAAATTTTACATGAGTTTCAACTCACTAGCTGGGGGTGTATTCAGGAATGCATTGGGTTTCAGTTGGCTGGTAGAGGCCTGTACCACCAGGTTTTCTGGTGAAGGATGCTGGAGGAGGAAGGCAGGATCTTCCTGGACAGGCCAGTGCTCCCTTGCAATCTGCCTGTTCACTGGAGGAGAGGATCCTGGCTTTTCAAAGGAGCCCAACAGTGTGTCCGTGAGGGCCTTGCTGAAAGGAAAAAGAGGCTCTTGCATTGTTTGTCCTGGGACAAGGACCTCTATTAAGATGTTTGTTGTGACTTCAGTGGTGGACATGGTGAGGTCTAAAACTTCTGCTGCTCTCTTAATAACAGTGGCAAAGGAGGCAGAGTCTTCTATAGTCACATTAGGTTGGGTGAGCCAAGGCCAGTGCCAGGTGATGTGTCTAAACCACTGGCGTCATGCAGGGCTAAAAATAGGTTTTTATCATAATATGGTGTCCTGGCATCATCATCGGCATAATCATGAGGTTGCTGCAGAAGTGACTCGGGGCCAGGGTGTGGGTATACACGAGGTCAGAGTGACATCAACAGAAGTCGCTCCAGGTTCGCTTCAGAATCTGACGGAACTATTAGCTCCCCCTCCGGCGTCGCTGGAGACGTCAGCGCTTGGGGCTGCGGTGTGGGCTGTGGCACCATAGAGGGCATCAGTGTTGAGCCCGAAGCTGGAGGTCAAGTGGCATGGTCGGAATCTGGAACAGATCTGACAATGGTAGACCGACTAGAGTTCATCTCAGATCCTTGGGGCCTTAAGGTGCACCAGAGTGTTCCAGTCAGGTGCTGAATATTCGGTCCATAGCCTCCTTAAACTCCATTATTTACTGCAGCACGCCATGGGGCCAGGGAAGTTGGACCGAATTGAAAGGAGGATTGAAATAAGTTCTGGGGTGGAAGACCTAGTTGGCGGTTTTGGAGTAGGACGTAGGGGAGCTGTGTTTAGATTTCTTGTGCTTCTTCTATTTTTGGGATTTACTTGAAAATCTCGATTTCGATGAGGAGCGTTCACAAAAAGGGCCTCAGAAGTGAGAGTGCCTCTGCGCCCCTGACTTTGACCAGGATATTTCAAACGTACAACTTGGCCTCATGGTCTCGGGTGGCCTTCGGGTGCATCTTGACACATTTCTAAAACAACGCAAAGACCCAGCCATTTTGACTGACGCCCGGTGGAGCTACCTCGCGAGCTAAAGAGGAGATGGGCTATGGATTCCCTCCTTGGCCATCACCTACCCAGCCGGTCCTTGGGCAAACTCTCCTGCGTCTCTCCTGACCTTATCTCCCTCCTCCCCCTCCACCCCCTACCCCTACCTCGCGAGCTAAAGGGGGAGATGGACTTTGGATTCCCTCCTTGACCATCACCTACCCAGCCGGACTTTGGGCAAACTCTCCTGCGTCGCCACTGACCTTATCTCCCCCCTCCCCCCTACCCCCCACCACTCTCCGCTCTACTCTTCTCCTCTACCCAGCTACTGACCTTTGCCCTCACCTGTCCTTGCCCTTAGTTCCCCACCCTGTTTATCTGTGAACTTTCCCTCGCCACTTGAGACCTAGCTATTTTGACTGATGCCCGATGGAGTTACCGTGTTTAACTAAAGGGGAGACGGGCCATGGATTCCCTCCTTGGACGTCACCTACCCAGTCGGTCTTTAGACAGACTTCCTTTCGTCTCTTCCCTCATCCTCCCTCTTCTCACCTCCCCTTTCCCCCTCCACTATTTTCTCTCTCCTTTCTCTCCTCTCTCAATGTATTGCTTATTTTTTTGACGTAATGTGTAATTGTGATCATTTTCTGTTACATTGTGGAACCTAATGTAAAGCGCTCTGATACCTTCGGGTCTAGCCAGCGCTATATAAAACTCTTTAAATAAATAAATAAATAAATAACGCAAAGTCAGGGACAGACTTTGTGAGGGTCCGTCACTGACATCTGTTTGTGGCAATCATGCTTGGTTTGAAAACTGTTGCTTTAGGAGGAGACGGCCCTAGCACACTGGAAACATTTTTGAAAGAAAAGTACTGTTGAGTCTGACAGGACTTGAGAGAGCAAGTTCCAGATCTATGTCAGAAGGCACGGAAATAAAGGAACTGATGTCAGCGCAGTGAAGTGGGAATAATGTAGGGCCTTGATGGCACATTCAGGGCGAGATGGACCCGATGCAAAACTGCGTGATGCCACCTACAGAGACAGAAGGGAACTGCTGAGAAAAATATCCTGATCCAGTCTGGCGCTGGGGGTTTTCACAAGGTGAAGAATCAACGGTAAGAAGTATCCATCAGAATAGGAAATGCAATACCAAAACTCCCCTTTCATCTTCCCGAGATGGATATTCACAAAAAACATGACATGCCAAATGCCATGCAGATTGACAAAACAGCACCAAGTTATTAATAAACAAACCAAAACAAAAAAAAGAACGCCTCTTTGATTCACAGTGAGTCTTAACCATAACTAGGCAGTCACAACTTTCAGACTTTCTGGAAAGGGCCAAGTTCAGATTCATTCATTTAATTCAGTCAGTTCTAGCAGCCGTGATTGCTAAAATCATTCAGGCTGTGTAGGACAAAGCTATCAGTGCTGTCTTTTTTATTGGATACTATGGCAGCATGTCACACTATTGATTACCCAAAAGTCTGAGCATGCTTAACTCCTGATTAAGGTGTGGATAGCAGGCTACTACATTTCATCCTTTTTAAGTGGACGTTCACCTTGCTTCATGATCCTCGTTATGTATAACTAAATGGGTGCCTCAGGGCCATCACCGAGTTCTGCAATGTTCACATTTAAGTGTGTTAGCCACCCTTACTTTGAGCCATCAGCTTCAATTTTTCATGTCTGCTTGTGATAGATTTTCCCAAGAATCACTGCTGCTAAGCCTGCATCTCTTCATACTACACCAAAGACTTGTCAATTCGACATCTCTTCATGTATAGAACAAACATTCTTAAAAATGAATGGGCAAAAAGATGGAAGTGGTCAACCATATCTCTAAAGATAAACTGGCATTCCCCAGCATGCCTGCAGTGTCAGGGTAGTTTGGGCTGTCCCGCACTGAAACACAGAAGGTCGCATGGTTGGTTGTCCCTGCTGCATATTCACATTGTTTCAGATGGTGTTAGTGGGTGTGGACTGACAGCATTGAAGGGAGGAGCATGGCTTAGTGAATTCTGAATTTTCAATCAACGGTATCACACCATTAGTTATTCTCCCTAATTTCACTCCGTATTCAAGAACTAAATAGCTCCAGCTCTTTCATCCTAAGTGAACAGCAGAGGGTAACCAACGGGGTCTGCTTGGAGACTGAAAAAACAAGTTACTTACCTGTACACTGAGGTTCTCCAGTATTGATATCTTTCATAGATTAACATGCTTGAATCTTCCCCGTCGTCATGGTGGGAGTCTCACGGTATTTAAAATATAGCAGTATATAAGAAACTTTCATACAATGTAAAGGGAACCAAATTTTGTTAACCCATTGTCCTCTTTATAAGACCCAACTATCAGCCAATGAGACGCCAGCCCTGAGATCACAATCCCCTGCAGAGCCACCATACCTCAGATTTCAAGCACAAGTGTGAGTCCAAGCTTCCCATCATGAGGTAAAACTGGTTTGCCTTAAAACGGGGAGGCGGGCGGGCCGCATGTGAATCTATGAAAGATATCAATACCGGAGAACCACAGTGTACAGGTAAGTAACTTGTTTTTTCTCCAGCATTGAATCTTTCATAGATTCACATGCTTGAATCAGAAAAGTAAGCAGTACATAACTTTCAGAAAAGCATTTTAAGAGCATGACCCCTTTTCTCCTTATGACCAAACAACCACTTTTTACAACCTACAAGTGGAAGAAAAAAAGACAGCCGTTTGTCTGTCCCAAAAGTTAAAACATCAAAGACAAATTATACACTTAACTATATACGTAGGCACTATAACACATATTCATGTATATACAGTTATACAAGCCTGAAGAAGTACCTTACTGAAACAGACGACGGAGCACCGCTTGACCCACCGCCAAATCTCCTTTCCATGCTGTATCCAAGCAGTAGTGCCTGGTAAAGGTATGGACATTTGACCATGTCGCCGCTCTACAGATGTCCGGGAGCGACACTCCCGCGATCAATGCAGCAGAAGTCGCCATCTTCCTTGTCGAATGGGCTGACACTTTCAAAATCAGTGGTGTTCCTGCCTTCTCATGGCAAAAGGCAATTGCTGAAGATATCCATCGGGATATATTGTTTCAAGACAAAGCATACCCCTTCCTGGGAGGGGCAAAAGCAATGAGTAATTGGTTTGATTTTCGAAATGTCTTTGTCCTTTCAATGTAAAATCTCAAGCAACGTCTGACGTCTAGCGTGTAAAGGGATCTTTCCGCTAGAGACGTTGGCTCCTGAAAATATGTAGGTAGAATAATAGGTTCATTCAGATGGAATGAACTTGGAACTTTCGGAATGAACGTTGGATTCGTTCTCAGCACCACCTTATCCCTCTTGAATTGCATAAAGGGTTCAGAAATTGAAAAGGCTTGTATTTCACTTACTCTCCTGGCCATCAAAAGTGCCGTTTTCCAGGACACAAACTTTAACTCAGCCTTATGGATAGGTTCGAAAGGTGACTTCATCAGCTGTGCGAGAACCGCGTTGAGTTGCCAGGGAATCGCTGGACGCTTTATTGGTGGGAATACTCTGAAGAGTCCTTTCATAAACTCCTTCATTACTCTGGCAGACCAAAGAGATGCCTGTCCCGGTTTTCTCCGATACCTCGAAATTGCGGCCAAATGCACCTTAAGAGATGAATGAGCTAAGCCTGTTTTGGCTAGATGCAGCAAATACGGCAGTATTTGATCCGGCGTTGACTGTAAAGGGTGTAAAGAGTGATCCAAACACCACTGGCAGAACCTCTTCCATTTTGCAGCATACGTTTTATTGCTGGAAATTGCTCTTGAGTGACTGAGAATATCTCAGCAGTCTTGAGGAATATTCAGGGATTGAAATTCCTGGTCATGAGGTTCCAAGCTGACAAAATCAGAGAGCCTATCTGTGGGTGCACCACTTGCCCCTTGCTGATGGATATCAGATCGTGCACAGGCGGAAATCGAATATGAGGGGATACAGACATTCGCAGAAGTTCCGTGAACCAGAACTGTCTCGGCCATGCCAGTGCTATGAGGATCAGATGACAAGGTTCTGATTTCATTTTGCGTATTACTTTCGGAATTAGAGGGAACGGCGGGAATGCGTAGGCAAACATTCCTGTCCATCATAGCTGAAGAGCATTCCCCCACGAACACTTCTGAGGGAATCTGCTCACAAACCTTTTGCATTTCTTGTTTTCTCGTGTTGCGAATAGGTCCAAACCTGGAGTTCCCCATTGTTCGAATACTTGGAGAATCCGATGGCGATCCAGCTCCCATTCGTGGCATAGGCTTGAAGACCTGCTTAGGGAGTCTGCCCACGTGTTGTGGATTCCTGGAACATGTTGTATCTGTAGAGAGATATTGTGTTTTAGAAGCCACTGCCAAATTTCTTGAGCTTGAGAGGATAATGTCTGTGACCTTGTTCCTCCCTGCTTGAGCAGGTAAAACATAGTGGTAGTGTTGTCCGTTCTCACTAGAACTGGGGAATCGTGGATTCTGGGGAGAAATGCCTGTAGACCTAAAAACACAGCTTTTAGTTCCAGCAAGTTGATTTGCATCAGTGTCTACTGAGGGTTCCAGTGACCCTGAATTTCCAGGTCCTGAAGATGTGCTCCCACCCCTGCAAAGATGTGTCCGTTGTCATTATGAAACTGGGAGGTTGAGGCTCGAATAGTAGTCCTGTTGAAAGATTTGTTCTTATTCCCCACCATGACAGAGCTTTCCTCATTTGTGGAGTGACAAAAACAAGATCCTCTAACGATCCTTGAGCCTGCATCCATTGTAGGTCGAGTTCTTCCTGAAGTGGCCGCATGTGAAGCCGACAATTTGGGATCACTGGAATGCAGGATGAGAGCATCCCCAGCATAGATTTGTACATCCTCACTGAAACTGACTCTTTTCTTTGAATCCGAGACACCAACTTTAAGATTTTTTGACTGCGTTTTTCTGATGGGCATGCCTTTGCCTCTCTTGTGTTCAGCACTGCCCCTAGAAACTGCAGAGTTTGTGACGGTACCAAGGAGGATTTTTCCACATTGACCCTTAGACCTAGAGTTTTGAATAGCCGACAACAAGCTCTTAAGGGGTTTCGAGCGGAGTGGTATGTAGGTCCTTTTACTAGCCAGTCGTCTAGATAAGGATATACCTGGTGTCCTTGCTGCCTCAGAAGCGCTGCCACTGGTGCCATGCACTTTGTGAACACCCTCGGCGCTGACCGGAGCCCAAAGGGCAATACTTTGAACTGATAGTGGCACCCCACCACCTCGAGCCTTAGATAACGTCGATGTCTGACGTGAATGGTGATATGAAAGTACGCATCTAAGAGATCTAAAGATGTCATAAAGTCTCCTCTGTTTAGCATTAGGAGAATCTCTTGGAGCGATAGCATTCTGAATAGTTGTTTTTTGATATACTTGTTCAAACCCCTTAGATCCCTTACCTGTCTCCATTTGGTGCTTTGTTTTTTCTTTATTAGGAAAAAATGCGAGTAGAATCCTTTTCCTCGATGTTGCTGAGGAACCTCCTCTATTGCCCCCTTCAGAAGCAGATCTGAGATCTCCTTCTTTAGCAAGGTCAGATGTTGATGTTTCTTGGGGATGGGAGGGCGGGCAGGAGGCTTTTGAACGAACTCTAGGGTGTCTCCCTGATGGATGTCTAGCACCCATTTGTCCGATGCTATTGCTCGGCACTGCTGGTAATATTGAGAGAGGTAGTGGTTCTAATGAGGTTTGCGTCGTAACGAGGTGGGTGGTGCCCTGAGAGTGTCACTGATGTTTACCACTGTCCTGTGACTTTCCCCGTGCCGGAGTTCTTCTTCTGCCCGCCTGCTGTTGGTAGGGCACATTAGGTGATCTGTACTGCTGCTGATTTGCATACTGGCGATAACCCTGTTGCTGGTAGGGTTGGTATCTATAGGACTGAAAAGACGATCTTCGTTGGTATTGATAGAGCGCTGATAGCACTCTATTTTGTATGAGTGCACTATACTCATGGTTTAAACGCACTCTCATGTATTCGTATTGTTTGCAGTGTTTTATGACTATCAAGAACATTTATTTGAATCATTTGATGTTGAAACTAGTGAACGCATTTAAGTAGAACTTTGTATGTATTACGATTCCTTCATGCATAATGTGCAGGACGATATTATTTCTATAAACCGTAATTGTGGTTAGTTTAAGTTGCCTGAATTATAGCCCCAAAGTCATAGGTTTCGATTCTCCTTGCTCTTGAGAAATAACTAATTAAATGTTGTTGTGTTCGAAATTAGAATGTTCTCATCCTACTGTAGGTGGAAGAATACACATCGTTATTTTCAGAGTTAAGGAGAGACCCGGAATGTCTTTGAAGATGGCTGAGAAGGGAGGATGCCTTGCGTATCTGGTCTGTCTGAAAGCCAAGGCCACTGGAAAGAAGATATCATTAATTAAATTTGTTTCATGAAAGAAAAAAGCTACTGCATAGAGGTGCAATGGAAAGTTTTAAGAAGAATGACGTATTGTGGGTTGAATCCCATCTTTTGTATGATGCACAGGGACAGCGAGACCAGACTTCTGCTAGCTTTCGGAGGAGAAGGAGCATCTTAGAGCAAGCTCCATAGCCTTAAGCTAAAACGACCCATTTGACGTGAGTACTGCTTAGGAAGTCAACACGTGCTGACACCATTGGGGAATGATAGAAGAGAGACAGGAAGGGCCCTCATGTAGAGCAGTGTAGGGAAAGATTTTTATTTCTTTCAATGAGCCGAGAACTGAATATCGCATCTATTCTGTGTTGCGTTGTGATTTTGGAATTTATAATCATCTGTCTTTTGGGCCGAATTACTTATATTCGTAAACTTGGTTCTGTATTAATTTTTCTGTACCTCTATACCTTGCTATTGAGATGTATTTACATCCAATTGTTTTTGGCCTTATAATAAATATTCAAACTGCACTTTGGAGTTGGTGATCTTTTCGGGCATGACGACTTTGCTGATATCTGTCTGAGTTGTTTCCTCCCCTCAACCACTTTAGGTAAATAAAAGATCGATCGCTTATGCTATACTCAGTAGGGAACATTAGGTATGCAATTTAGCGTAATCAGTATTGGTCTCTTCCTCCTCTACCTCGAAAGGGCTGAAACCACTGCTGTTGTAGTGTCCCTAGTGAGCGTGCAGGGTCCGTATCAGCCTTAATTCCTTGAAGGGCATCATCTATATGTTTCCCAAATAGATTTTCGCCATCAAAGGGCATGTCGACAATCTTAGCCTGAATCTCTGAACGAAAAGAAGTAGCTTTAAGGCAGCCTTGCCTGCGTAAAGCGATTACTCCTGCCATCTGTCTGAATGCCACCGATGAGATGTCCATGGCTATATCAATCATCTCAGAGGCTGCCCTAGCCCCTTCTTGTAGCATCTGCATCGCCTCTTCTTTCTTATCGACTGGTAGATGATCTAGGAAAGGTGCCAAATCGGACCACATTTGCCGGTCGTACCAACCTATCATGGCTAGCGCATTTGATGCCTTGATGGAAGTGGCCGCCATCATTGCAAAACGCTTTCCTGTACTATCCAGCCTTCTACCATCCTTATTGGGAGGAGCCGAACATGTAGCCGCAGGATTCCTAGAGCGCCTCTGGGCTGCCTGCATGACAACCGACTCGGGCCTTGGATGACCGATTAGACATGCCAGAGATGATTCCGGAGCCTTATATTTCTTTTCCATTCTCGGAATTGCTGCAGGTACTGAAGCCGGACTTTTTAATAATTTTTTATACCTTCTTCCCAGATGTAGTTCACCATTGGAATGGCCCGAATCGATTTCCTAGCGGAATCCTTAAAATCATATAGAAAACAGTCCGCCTGTTTCACAGGAAGAGGTAAGTCGAACCTCATTGAGGCTGGCTCCAGCAGTTCGTGAAACCCTCCAATATCTTCCAGCTGAGAATTCGCTGGGGAAGGTGAGGGTGAGGATGGTGCAACGTACTCATCCCATTCATCACCTACAGGCACCACATCCTGTGTCAGCTCTCCTTCTTCTGGCTGGTCCTCCACATCACTTTCTATATAGTCATCTCTAATGGCTATTACTCTTGGAGGTTGTGTCTTCTGTGGAACCGGTGGATGCTGTGTAGTCTCGGAAGAAGGTGTATCCTGCTGCTGATTCGGGGTGGTAGGCACAGGAGCATTAGCTTCCGGGAAGAGTTTGTAATAGTCATTTATCATGTGTCTCAGGTCCGTGATCAACGAAATTGGCACTGATATGGTATCTTCCCGGGGAGGCGGAAGATTATCCGCCTCTTCCTCAAAATCATAACTCTCCTGAAAAGATTCGTATCTGTGTGATTCTGGAGGCGGGCGATCTTTAAAGGAGAAAACCGTCTCTTGATACTCTTCTTCATTATCCGTATCCTGGCATTTTACCTTGAGTTGCGATGGACTATAAGCAGGCCCAAATGAACTTTCATCCTCCGATTCCTGCATTTCCAATAAATGAGAAGGAGGAAGTGGCGAGATTTTACTCCAAGATGCCAACTCTGATGACATCCTTCCTGATTCCGGCGTCATGGAGCTCTTTTTTCTCTCCGTCAACGAGGTCGTCGACGGAGGCATCCTTTTAACTGTTATCGTCGTCGACTAGCCTTGCATCTTTGGCGATTTAAATACCATCGTCGACGAGGTCGTCGAGGAAGCATGTTTCGTCGTCGACGGTGCTGTCGTCGTCGGGGCGGCCGTCGACGAGGCCGTCTATGTGGTAAGGGTTGTAACTCCCGTCGTCGACGATGCCGTCGTCGTCATGATTGTTGCCGCCGTTGATACAGTCAGTGAGGGACTGGCTGTCGTAGATCTTGCTGCCCTCCTCGACGGGGCTGCCGTTGACGGGTCCGTCGACGGGGGCCTTCTTTTCCACAGATGCTTTACGAGGAGTATGTGGCACTGAGGAAGATGATGCAGACTTCCTATGAGAAGTGCTCACAGAGGGTAGAGAAGCCGGCAATGTGTCCTTGGTCTTACAGACTTTAGGCTTCTTGGTGTCAGTTTTTGTAGAAGCAGACTACAGCTTTCTTTTACGCTCTGGAGTAGAATGAGCCTCTTCAACATCTGAACCAGACTCAGATCTAGATTTCCTCTTCTGTATCCACAGAAGTAAACGTGCTTCTCTGTCTTTTAAAGTTTTTGCAGAGAAAGTCCTGCAATGTTTACAATCCCTGGGTACATGGTTGGGATGTAAGCAGTATAGGCAGTCTTTGTGGGGGTCCTCAGAAAACAGTCTAGCCTTCCCACAAGATCTGCAGGGCCTAAATAATCTCTTTTTAGAGCCCTCAGACATCTTCACAATATGAAGAAAAACAATACCTCTTCTTTTCCAGAGAGTTCTGAAGTGGAAACAGTAGGGTCAAAAGTTCACCAATAGAGAGAACTGAGCACGCTACGTGCGGTTAGAAATCTGAGGTATGGTGGCTCTGCAGGGGATTGTGATCTCAGGGCTGGCGTCTCATTGGCTGATAGTTGGGTCTTATAAAGAGGACAATGGTTTAACAAAATTTGGTTCCCTTTACATTGGTTTTCTATGAAAGTTTCTTATGTACTGCTGTATTTTAAATACCGTGAGACTCCCACCATGACGACGGGGAAGATTCAAGCATCTTAATCTATGAAAGATTCAATGCTGGAGAATACTGAGTGATTGGGACACGGGGGAAGTGCAGAAGCTGAGGTCATGCAAATTTAGTTTTTAAAATTCCAAAGGAGACTCTACGTTTCTCTCCCTTGTGGAAAGCTCCCAACTCACCTGCCTACTCTTGTCCTACTGAGGGACAGATGGAGACGAAATAATGAGAAAAGGAGTAAGAGAGGGACACTTGGAAAGAGAGACACTGCTAGAGAAAGACAGTAACACATCCAAAGGCAGAGGGGAAGAAGTAGGTGGAGATGGTCAAAAGGAATACGAGGAATAAATAAAGAAGAAATCACGGAGGGGTAAATTTGAGACCAGGGGAAAATGTAGATGGATAAATTGAGAGACTGAAGAGGAACAGGAGAGCGACAAATGGAGAGGAAGAGAAGTAGAGAAAAATGAAGCGGAGCAGCAGTAATAGGACAAACGAGGAAGAAAAAAGAATGACACAAATGGAAAGAAAGTAGAGGAAGAGGATCAGAGGGCAAATGGGGGAAGAAGAGGAGAGATACATCGAGGGGCAAAGGAGAAAAGGACAAATGAAAAGGGCAAGCACAGGGCTAAAGGGGAGAGGAACACAAGAGAGGAAGAGGAGAGGGGTAATAGAGAAAAGGATAAAATGAAAAAAGGACATTGGGGGGAGGAGCGGGAAATGGAAGAGAAGAATGACAAATTGGAACAGAAAAGGCAGAGAAATTCAGAGGGACAAATGGACAGCAATAGAAGGCGGGGAAATGAAGACAATGGCTAGTGTAGGACAGGAATAAAGGAACAAATGTAGATAATGGGGACAGAACAAGGGGTAAGAGGGGCAATTGGATAGAAATAGGAAAAGAATAGAGATTACTGGAAAGGAGAAGAGCAGAGGGACAAATCCAAGGTGGAGGAAAGGCGTAAATGGAAAAAGAGGAGGAATGGGATGAATGTAGACTAGCAACAAATGGAGAGAAAGTGGATGGGGAAATAAAGTGGAGATGAGGAGAGTGGTAAGACTGGCACAAATTGAGGGGAAACAGAGGAGAGGGAACATGGGGACAAAGACGAAAATGACAGACGGAAAGCAAGAGGAAAGGGATACACAGTCAATGTTAAAAAAGAGAGGAAACAAAGGTAGGAAGGGTAGGAGGTTAGGGGAAAAAGTGAGAAGAGAATGAGGAGTGAAGGAAATGGGGTTGAGAACCAACTGAGGAAGAGAAGGGACAGAGAACATTCTCAGATGAAAAGTAGAGGGACAAATGGAAATGGAGATAGACCGCTAGAAAGGAGGATCAAATGGAGAGGTGGAGAAGCACAAATGAGGAGGAGCAACAAGAGGGAGAAATGAGACATAGAGAAACGCATTAAGAGAAGATTTAGAGGGACAGATAAGTTAGAGAAGAGGGATAAATGAGGAGGAATGGGACAAATCAAAGAGAAGAAGGACAAAATACAAGCAAGAGAGAAAAGGACAAATGCAGTAGAAAATAGGGGCAAACAGAGAAGAGGAAGAAAGTGACAAATGGCAAGAAAAAGTGGGACAATGTCGAAGAAGAGGAGGAGACAAATGGACATAAGGAGAGAGACCAATGGAGAGGAAAAGAAGGGGGCAAATGGAGAAGTAGCAAGGATCAATGCAGAGGAAAGGATGCATATATAGATAAAGACAAATCTATTTACATTTGGTAACAATAACAGGTGGATACTCTATCTGCCTGCACATTTCTCTCCTCATGACTTTACCCCAAGGCGCCCGACTGGACCGAGACATTTTGTAAAAGCTCTCCTGCACCAATAGATGGTGCTAAGGCTCCATGTCACCACCAATACATCCCAAGATGCGACATCTCAGAGCCATATGTGGTACCACCTGGTTCTCTGATGTCTGTTCTTGTACTATTTTCCCTCTTCTCTTTGACAGCCTTAAAGCAAAACACTGAATAGAACCAACATCAATACTAGTGAACCAGCACAAAAACCACTACGCAGACTGGGAAGGCTGATGGGTCTTTGAGCAGGTAGACTCAATTTCCACCAGAAAATAATTACTGAAGGTAACTCTTTCTTCTGATGAATACTTCTACATGCAGATTCCTCACCTCATGAATCAATATCAATAAGTACCAGCAAGGAGAAGGGTCGGAGGAGAATGCAAGACGGCTAACCAAACCAAGGCTCTGACACACAGTAGGAACATACAAAATACACACTAACCAAGATAAATTGCAAACAGCAACAGCACTGAAAAAAGGATAAAGCCTAATTCAAAGAAATTACCCATCACACACCTCAGAACAAAAGCAAATAGCTGCATAACAGATATGTGTAAGAGAAAAAGCAAAATGCCTGTTGAGTAAGGCCCAATACTAAAGGACCAATGGTCCAGCAGGCAAGAAATGTCCGATGCCAGTAAACCAACAAGAAGTAAAAGCCGACACAAGGAAGCAGGGTGTTCAAGATCCTAGCGTCCCTAAAACACAAGGAGGCAAGTGCTAACATGTCAATCATCCACAACGCCACTGCCAGTAACTGTAAGATACTAGGAAGGTGCCGCAACTTGATAATGGAAGCAGCAACAATGTTCCAACCATTCAGGGAGAAAGAGAAACAAAAGACCTGCTTAACAGAGATCCAGACTTAAGAAATACCAAAAGAAAGGACAGCAACTGTCACAATGCAAACCCACGCAGCAACGAGAAAAAGCATGCATGTCATTACAACCCAAACATCCAGGTGGGTCCAGAGGAACAAGGGCGAGCAGGATGAAAATGCACAGCCTGCCAAACCCGCACAGCCCAGTCAATAACTAGGACCTGAACCAAGATAACTACCCTGTAAGGCACACCCAAAAGGAGCACTCATTAGCCTGCATAATTGTTTAAAAGAAGATGCAACATATTCAAAACAATGGCAAACCCCACAGACCAGCAGATACAGTGAACTACCAAAGAAAGATACTAAGCAAATCCCAGTTAAGAACCAGGCAAAACCTAGGCCACCATTGACAGTGACATACCACCATCAACAAGAAGGAAAACAGAACACAAGGGCATGCAACTGCAAATATCCACCTGCCCACACAGCCAAGCATAGCATGATTCAACCCTCCCTGTCTTGGAGCAAAGGACAGTAGTACATACAAACAAGAAAGAAGGACCCAAGCTCATTGCCGTTGCCCTCAAGGTGCTATCACTTGGCCCTTTGGCCTTCGCTTTTCTTTCCAGGTTGCCTGGCTGCTGAGGAAGAACGAAGCTGGTCCAGGTATCTATTCTCACACGTTGCATTTCCCCAAAGCCCTTAGCCTCATTCTGGACTGCTGTACCCTCAATGTGCTGGAGAGTTTTCATCCACCGGCTGCTCGTGCGGCCCACGAAACAGTGTGGTGACCGAGGTTCCAGCAGGTCGAGGTTGGGCTTATTACCTCACTGCTCCCCTATGTGCTTCTGGCAGCACTGTAACCATCCATGAATCCTGCCAGCTAGGAATCCACCCAGTAAGACAGGACTGGGAAAGCACGATAGCCGCACAAGACTCCCAGATGATAATCCTTCAGGAATTGTCCTCCTAAAGTGCCCTGCCCCTTGCATTTGAACTTCATGGGGAAGGAACAATCGGTTCCATTGAATGCCCAAACCAAAATAGAAAGACATACTTTGCCAGCCTCAGACGCTCTTTGCAGCTGAGTAGCCTGAACCCTGACCCATCTGCTTCAGTGTCACCCTGCACTGAAATAACCCATTCAGAGGGAGTCTGGCTTGGCACTTCACACAGGATTGTTCCTACGGAAGTAGGATCAAGAGTGATTTACATATGGCTAGGTCCTGTCTGAGGTGGCATGGAGGGCAAAAGAATGATAGACTGGAATGCAGCCCAGAGTAATAAGCAGTGACTGAGATTAATTCAAGAATTTCACCCATCTCTTTTTTGTGCACCTCAGTGCGACGTCCTCTGTGCAAAAGGTATGCCCAGACCTGGGTCCTTGCTCACAGTGCCACAGGAGACAAGCTATACCTGACAGAAGAGGATCAAAGATGTTTAAACTGACCTCAGCTTGCTTTGTTCCCATTCATAAGGAGCCTGGCCTGGTAGGTCAAGCTGGACTGGTCCTATTGGAGCAGGATTAAGACTGATTTGCATATAGCTGTCTGAGGTGGCATGGTGGGTAAAACAACGATAGACTGGAATATGGCCTAGAGTAATTACCAGTGACTGAGATTAATTACGGCATTCCACCCATGACTTTTTGAGCACCTCTGTCAGAGAGAGTTAGCAGAAATCAGGGGAAGGGGCAAAATAGAAACAAGACTACATTTGCACTCTGGGTGGATTTGTCTCAATCAGCAGAGGTTTCTGGGGACTTCAAACGGAGCATACCAATGAGTTTAAGAACTTCAACTGGAGGATACCATGGACCTCAAGGGATTCAGAACCATTTATGTGGTAAGTGACACATCACAGCTTAGAATACAGGGCAACACTTAGACAGAAGGAACGTGCCGAATTATAGCACTGCACAGGAAGAGTAGGCATTCCCTGATGCAGACTTCATATGATTGCTTTGCTGCACACATGCCTACTTTTACAGACTGCATCTTATTCAGACTCCACTGAAACAGTCTGTGACGCTATCATGAAGGGCTCACGACTTGTGTGACCGCTTCAAGCCTTGAAAGGTACGAGACAAAACTAGCCAGATGGGGCAAAACATGTTTGTTGTCCTCAAGAATAGTGACACTCTGAACACCGTGAACAACACTAAAGCAGAAAAGTGCAAGAAAGGAGAATAAAAAAACGTTAATCTAAAGAAACTTTCATCTTGAGAAACTTCCATATATTCTTTTGAATCATTGAAACACATTACAGTGTTTGACATACATATGCAAACTGTTTTCTGAAAATTGCAAAAGCATATTAGAATGTCCATGCTGTAAACACAATGATCTCTTCTATGGCTAAACTCTCCTCTCTCTCTATAAATGATGGAACCAAGATTAGCATTCATTATGGTGTATAGCAAAGTAATGAGCTCCTGTCAGAATAGGATAACAGGTAAAGTGCCCATTCACATCCATTATATTTTATTAGGAGTGCTGTGTAAAATAAAGTGGAAGAAGCTGTAATAGCTGTTCATTGAATACATTTGCCCTAGTCACTCTTTTATGCCACCAACCTTTCCCCCGTGAGGGATAAAGGAGGAACATAGAGCAAGGTTCTTTAGCAAAAAGATGAAGAGTGTGGTAAGTGAAAACTGTGTGTCTCCAATGGAGAAGTGGCATGTGGCTGATTCTCCGGTGCAGCTTGCTGGTGGTGGACTTCTCAGTATCCTGTTCCTCTCCATATGATCTCTAAAGCTACTGAGGTCATCACTAAGATACACCTTCAATTGTGCCTTCTGACATTCATGTTCACATGAGCCCTAGATAACCCACCAATATCGACTTGGAGAAAACATTGAAGTGCACGTATTACGGCTGCCACACATCAATACCACAGGGTCGATTGTCATCATTTATCTGGTAAGTGAACTACTCCAAATGAAGTAGAAGTGTATAAATATAGCATCATTGATGCATTCCATTGACATTAACAGAAGAACATTGATGGTTTCTGAATTATACATCTTGAGGTGCAAGCAAGTTCAGGGAGTGAAGGTTGGGATGTTGAATTTGGCTTCCGAACTTCTGAAGAAGATCCGGTCTGGAGGGGGGCTTCTGTGTGAGCACTCAGAGATGAAGGATATATGTGAACCACCACTGTCAGGGCCACTCCAGAGCAATGAGAATCATTCTGGCCTTTGAGTGTGACAGCTTCATGATCGTCGTTGGCAGAATGGTGTAAAGAAATTTGCCTGACCGGTCGATTCATAGGGCATTCCCCAGTGTGCTTGTTCAGTAGAACCTCGAGGCGAAGCTTGGGCATTTCTTGTTTTCTCCATCTGCAAAAAGGTCTAATACGGTAAAATCCCCAATCAGAAAAGATGTTGTGAAGAACTGAGTCGTTTAGTATTCCTTCATGATTTTCTTGAATGATTCAGCTGAGAGTGTCCGCTTGAGCATTCTGGGTTCTTGGTAGATGGACTGCTGTAATTGTGTGATTCCTGGGTATGAGACACTTTCAGATTCTTTGTGCTTCCAGGGACAGAGGTCTGGTTCTTGTTCCTCCCCGTTTGTTCAGATAATGCATGGTTGTTGTATTGTCCGTCTGAACAAGGAAAGAGTTGGTCCTGAATGACGGGAGACCAGCCTTCGAGGCTAGATAAACTGCACTCAGCTCTAGCAGGTTGATGTGGTAAGAATGTTCCTTCTGAGACCATATGCCATGTATTTGTAGATGGTCCATGTGAGCACCCCACCCAGTTAGGGAAGAATCCGTTACTATTGTTTGAGTCAGAATGTTTTGGTGAAAATTAGTTACTCAGAGTAGATTTTCTGAGAGGCACCCCATTTGAGTGGTTGGTATCACTCTCTCTACCTATCATACCGACAGTGGATCCCATTGGTCTTCCAGACATTGTTGGAAAGGCCGCATGTAGAGGTGGGCATTTGGAACCAGAAAGAAGCATGATGTAATTGAACCCGAGAGGGTAGAGACCCCTCTCGCTGTTGGATGGGTTGATTTCTTCAGATAGCAACATTTCTGAAGGATAGATAATCGTCTCTCTCCTCCAAAGAAAACACTTATGTGTGTTCTTTGCAGAGAACTGCACCCAAGTAGTGCAGTGGTTGAACAGGATTAAGATAGATTTGTCGTGATTTACATGAAGACCCAATCGATTGGGAATCATTACGCTTAGTTGATAATGCTGGCTTGCTTTCTGATAGGAAGATGCCTTGATGAGTCAATCATCCAGATACGGATAGACTAAGATTTAGATTTTTCTGAGGTAAGCTGCTACAACCGCAATGCATTTGGCAAAAGTCTGCGGTGCAGATTTGAGCCTGAAAGGAAGGACCTTGTATTGGTAATGGTCTCTTCCTACAATGAAAAGCATGAATTTCCTGCTTCCTGGCTATCGGGATGCGAAAATTGGCATCTTGTAGATCTATTGAACATAGCCAGTCTCCCTGATGAAGTTGGGCGTAGATCTGGTGAAGAGACAACATTCTGAATGTTTCTTTGCAAATCTACTTGCTCGCTTTTTTGAGGTTTAAAATGGGCCTGTACTCATTATTGCAGACCTTTTTTTACACCAGAAAGTAATGGGAATTCAATCCTGTTTATCTCAGGTGAGAGGGGACATTTTCCACCGCTTGTTTCTGCAAAAGGATGGAGACTTATGGTTGCAGTTTTTCCCGAAGGTAAAGGGATGGTTTCTTCTATGGAATAGTCGGTGAACGACATGTGAATCTGAGAGAGTAACCATGCTCTACAATATTCAAAACCCATTTGTCAGTGGTTATCTTTTGCCACTCTTGAAGATAAGATGTTATACTTGTTCCTACTGGTGTAGGCAACAAAGGATGGGGAGAAGGGAAGACTCATTATTTGTCACCAGTTGTTTTGTAAGCATTGGTACTAGCAGTTTGTGACCCGACCATTGCATTCTCATTCTTGTCACATTGATATGCCTGAGTTTGGAAGCTTTATGTGATATTTGTTTTGTTTGTCTTCCCACTGCAGTGTTTTTATTTTGCTTTAAAAAAATATTTATGATTATTTCATTTTGGACATCATACGTAAACTTCATTGTATTTCTATGTACATTTGATTTTTTACATTCTTCACATAAGGGACCCTTGTTGAAATACTAGCTGTTTTAGTGGCTTGGGCAGATGATTGCTCTCCTCCACTGCCTCTTGACTGACGGCACTGTTGCTGTTGTCCTGGAGTTCAATGAGGGCTTTGAAACCTCTGGTGGCTGTAGCAGCGGTCATAGGGCATTTATGAATGTCTCATATATTCCCTCCTTTTCTCTAATCCGACAGCTTTGAAATTTCTGAGATTGGATTTTATTAGCGACATCTCATTGCTGCATGAGACCCAAACAAAGTGTTACCTGAAAAGGGCAGGTTAAAAATCCGATGTTGAGCTTCCGGTTTTAGTCCTGTGAGTCTCGCCCAAGATGAACTTTGAAGCACTAGGCCAAGAAAATAACCATGCACTGCTAGAGTGGAGGAATTGGCTGCAGCGCTGATAACGTGGTTTGACACCATCATTCCATCATTAAGGATCTCTTGGAAATACTGACGCCTGTCTCTAGGCAGATTGTTTATGAACTGTTAAATGGAGTCCCAAAGATAATTTTCATAGCACCCTAGGAGAGCAGTTGCACTAGCAGCTTTAATAGAAACTGCAGAGGTTCTGCAGACCCTTATGCCCAATGAATCAAATTTCTCGCTTTCCCTTTCAGGAGATACTGTAGAAGATGAAGCAATGGCAGCATGAAGTTTCCAAACAGCTGAAATGATGACAGAGTATGGTATCGGATCTGTGTGAAGAAAAGATGGATCTTGATCGGTGGTATGCATTTTATTTGAAAGCATGTTGGAGCAGCCTTTACAGCAACTGGAGTCAGAAAAAGTTTCATCGCTGGTTCTAAGAGGCCTGGAACCAAAGGTAGTAGTGGTCTAGCTGTGGACTATTGATGAAGTGTTCTAAATATTTACCAACATGGAGGTAGTAGTGGTTAGTAAATCAATGTTCAATTTGTTAGCACCCCTAATAAGTACCTACCGGGGGTGTTACTATCATCTATAGGAGGTATTCTCAGCGGAGGAAAAACTGTTAACGTAGGTGAATACAATCCTGAGGATGATGTTGTATGACAAGATTTTGAGAATCTTGATCTGGATGCAGAGTAGCTTTTCCTTCTTGAGTGGGAGTGTCTGTTAGACCTTGGACGATGACGACGGTGGGATCTCGATCTTGACCTAGACTTATAGCAGTGAGGTCTGGTGTGACGGGAACGACATCTAGGTTGCCTTAGTGTAGGTGCCACTGGTACAAGAGATTGTGGTGGTTGGGAAGGGATGACTGGTGATATTGGCAGTGGAAATACTGCTGTAATCTCTGGTTGAGGAGGAGGAGTTTGAGGAAGCAGAGGAGAGGAAAGTGGAGGGGGAGTTGATTCCGCTTAAGCCTGAGGCAGTGTTGGCGTATCCGGATTGGTCTGGATGGCCAATAGGCTAAGGAGTACTCTGAATCAGACTCTCAAGGAAGTCTGCACGCTTCCATCTGCGAAAACCACTCTGCTGTCTTGGTCAGATAGGTTGAATGATGTCTTGGCGTCGAAGTTCTCGATGTCATATGGTGTCTCAACGTCGATGTACCTCTCGAAGACGGTGCACTCCTCCTCAACATTGTAAGAGTTCTCAATGTTGAACCTGTCCTTGATGTTGAACAAGTAGGTGCTGTACCTCTTCTCAGCGTCGATGACATCAATGTCGAACGGGAATGTCGTTTTTCACTAGATCTTCTCTTTTTAGATCTCCCTCTGACAGAGTCCTCAGAGCGTGACATAAGGGCACTGGTAGAGGGAACAGTCTCTCCTCGCCTTTCTGAAATCTCTCTAGCCAGGAAATCTGGTCTTCTGTGCTGCTCCACTTGGCCATGGAAGTGCATCTTCTCTCTCTCCCTCAAAGTGCATCTGGAGAAGGTCTTGCAGTGGCGACACATCTTGGGTCATGAGAGTCTGGCAAACATGAGATACCGATCCTGTGCGGGTCTATTTTTGCCATTTTGCTACAACCCTCTGGGTAGTTGCAAAAAGAGATGGCCTTTTGCAAAAAATAATATATATTTCCTGTCAGGAAAATATCTAAAAATAGTCTACGCCCTAAAGGGCATCGAGTGACTCAGCTTTGAAAAGCCTGGGATGGGCATTTTTAGAGGGGTTAAAAAACTTACAAAGGCAGACCTCAGCTCTAGGATCCAGCCAGCAGAAGTCAGAAAGCTGCCACCTGCAGGGCATATTGGGACACTGGAGGTCAAGAGGTCCTTAAAGGTGCAGTGCCCTATTCTCATGGTTTCCAATGCTGCAGCCTATACAGCTACATTGCTATATATTATGCTATCTCTTACTTTAAAAAAAGTAAAAAGCGGTTGTGAAGGACTTTTTTGAAATGCCACTTTTCATTTCACTTAAGTGGCTTTTAAGGTTTGACCCCTTTTTCCTTCTAGTTTTTAAATGAATGCATTATGATTGGCAATAAGGCTGCAAAAATTATCATTTGTGTCACATATGTCTCCTAGCCTTTCCGAAGTAAGGCAAAGTGGATGTGTCTTTCAAAGAACTGCTTTGGGGTCTCCGCACATGTGTGGAACTATTCAGTGGTTATGATCATCAATGGAGATCTCCTGACAGAGAAGGAGGGCTAATGTCTGCTATCTCATGATAATGCCCACTTTTTCACAATCTCAAGGTCATGCGTCCTTCTTCCTCCTAATGTGAATGAATGGGCTACACAAGAATGTAGCTAAATGGGAAGACACCCAGGGAACCTCATCCCTACCAAGGGTAAAGTTTGCAGCTATCAGTGTTCCATTTCACTGTGATCCAGCCATCTGCAAGATTTTGGCTTTATGGTACTGGGGTGACATCTTCTAACATTAGGCAACACAGATTGCTGTATTTTTCAGTAGTATTTAAAATTGCCAAACTGGTGTTAAAATGTATACGCTCAAGCACATGAAGAGGTGCAGAACTTATGTTTCAGAAACTTCAAACTACAGCTTTGTTTTCCTTAAAATTTAAAACGGTATGTTTCGTGGAATGTGTACTAATACTGTGAGCTAATGCTCATGATTCCATGAAAGCAGATAGGCAGCCGGACATTCTTAAGTATGCACTAATATAGCATTATAGCCTGCTGCAGGGGGCTAAAATGGGTGCTAAAGGCCTTCTTCTCGAGCAACAGGCTTGAGCCTCACACAAGGGCTTATAACGAGGCAGAGAGTCTTTAACAATCATTATAGCCCAAGGCAGAGGGGCTGTATTGCTGCTAGAACATTACAAGTGGCTGTTAAAGCCTGCCAGCTTTAATGCTATTAGACTTTGTCCCCATAAACTCAAGCAAATAAACAAGTCTGCTTTCTCTGTGTGAATTATGTTCCTACAGAGAACCCAGAATGTAGGCAAACAATAACACAGCCAACATTCGAAGCATTCTGATTGGATCAGCCCGGTGTCAACATTCACTAAATGATGCAGTATTGAGATGAGAGGATCTATTGTATTACCTGCTGAAGTTCCAGCTCTCTCTGTGCATGCCTGTTTTCCATATTCCTTATTTTATTTTCCAAAGCAAGGAAGTGTTTCATTTGTGGGCTGTGGCTCTCTTTAGCTTCCCTCAGTTCTTCCAAAAGTTTTGCAACCTAAAATTTGAGATGAAAGGAGGAATTAAACTTCACAAAACATCTCCTTGCACAATACATTCCTTTTAAAAACAGCCAAACTGCCATTTTTTTCGAAAATTTCAAAAATAAAATCCCCACAATTTTTTTAAATTCTGATTAAAGTGATATTTTATTACAGTGATAGTTAAAGACGAGGGCAGTATGAAACACATATCACAGATAAGCAAATATTTTTATTTTACATACGTGTGCACTGTCAATGCTTTTAATTATTAAATCAAAAGGGTTGAGAAGCCATTTGAGTCTCCTAAGACAATTACCCTGTGCAAATAAAAGAATCATTTACAAGACAAAATTCAAAGTCATAACCATAGAGGTTTATTCAAATTTAAGAATCAATACAGAAGGCAAAATGTGTTAGCTAGTAAAATGCATATCAGCATCAATAATGCATCAACTCATGCAAATGTGATAGGATCACCATAAGGTAAACTCTAAAGCAAGCAAATAGCCAAAACCAAATTACAGTTCAGCAAGAATGAAAAATCTGCTCAAATAGTTTAAGTATTAAATCAATACGCAGACTAACACAAAGTCTGAACAGTTAAAAAGACAAGAGAAGTCTCAGTATAAATTGATAGATAGGCTAACAGAGACTTCACAATTCAGAAAGCAAGAAAAGTTCAGCACACATCCCAAAAAGATCACATTTTATAGATTTCAGGCAGTGAAAGTCACACACTCGATGTTAAGGATTAACTAACTTTCATGCATAATTATATTAGAAAATGAAGGAAATAACATGATATTTGTGCAACAAATAAAAACAATAGAAAGTACAACTGAGGAATGACTCAGAGCAGATGCGGGTAAAGAACCTTGAATTTGTTGCAAATACAGAAACATTCTGCACATAGCTTGATTTTCAAGGAATACAGTCAGTCAGTCAAAATATCTTTATTCGGCTGACTTCCAGCCATAAAAAAATGCATCATAAAAATCATTTAAAACATGAATTTAAAAAAAAAAGTGATACAGACAATGAATGATATGTTTCGCAGCAGTGATAATTCCTAATCAGAATGTCATAGTAATAATCAATAAATTAACATTTCTACGAAATAGCAGCATAAACTAGGGACAGGGTATGATGAGTTCATAACAAACCCCTGTCCCGTGGACAATAGGATCCAAAGATGAATCGTTAAAACAAATAAAATCATTTCCCAACAATATCACGTAAACGAACAGCTGAAGAGATGTATCTATAAATCATTAGACAGGTGAATTCATCATTTAAAAGCTGGAGTTGATATAAAGCTGGCTGACACTTCCTAATGTTTAAAAACTTTAGGAGAGGGATGATAAAATCACGCCTTGGCTTAATGTAAAGTTGACAAAAGAAAAGGAAATGGAGCGTGCTCTGAGTGGACTAGGAATCGCAAGGGCACAGATCCAGTTTGGCGTCACAATAAGCTTTGCGGAGATAAGATACCAAAAGATGCGAAATACCAAACCTGAATCTAATGAGATAAAACTATTTGGTATGACTAAAATAAAAAGAGAGATACGGCTCAACCCCTGAAGAGCGTACTAAGAGCGAGTGTTCTGAGACGCTCTTTTCTACCATCTCTAAGTTTTCTCTAGTTGATTTTAGACAGGTTAGGAGATCCTTTTTCAGTTTTGCTTTTGGTATCTTGGCAATATTAGCTGGATTATAAAAACAGTCCACCAACCCCAGTGACTCCAACTGTTTTTTTATATAGCTGAGCCAAGCTATCTTCGACATGTAGTCCAGTTTAAAACAGTCTAAGATAATTGCACGATTAAGGGCTGGTTCTTCCTTCGCCCAGATGGAGTGCCACAGTAAAGTCGGTGCTATTTGTATACAGAAGGACAAAGGGATCAGGCCAAGTTCGCTGTGACAGACAGTAGCAGGAAGACTATTGGGGACTGTCAGCAAGCATCTCATGAAGTTGTTCTCAGCTCTTTGTAGTCCCACCGGATTACAGGAACCCCATACTCCAGCCCCGTACAAAGTGACTCAACACGAGCGAGCCTTATAGATGTTAAATATTGTATTAATCAGTCTTGAGCCTAGCTTTTTCATAAATCTGAATACCGCCTCCAGGTTTTGATTGAAACTACTAATCCTTGTTTCAACTAGGTGGTGCCAGGTGCTTTTCTGGTCAAACGGGATTCCCAGATAAGAAAAAGTAGGGACATAGGACAGCTTTTCATTTTTAATTAAACATGATTTTAAAATGGTGGGGGATTTACCCACCACCATGGTGTAAGATTTCCCTATATTGGTCTTTAAACCCAGTCCGTTCATAAAATCATTAAACCTGGTCACAAGCTTCTGCAAACCCACACTAGTTCTAGACATTAAGACACAATCATCTGCGTAAAGTAATGCCGGGAGATTTCTGGTACCTATCTTGGGGGCATCCACATTCCCATGGTTAATGTAACTTTCTAAGTCATTGATGTATAAACAAAATAAAAAGGGGGCAAGGACACAGCCTTGTCGAACCCCACGATTCATTTTTATGGGAGCAGAGAGTTCCCCGCCCACTTCATATTTGACCCTCCCAGTCACATCTTGATGCATTTTGGCTAAAATGTGGACTATGGATGGTTCAATGCCCAAGTTCAACATCTTTTCCCATAGTCTCCCTCTCTGCACCCAGTCAAAATCTGACGTAAGGTCCATAAACCCGAGGTAGAGAGATCCGGGCTTGGCTATTGTGTACTTGCTTATGACCAGGTGCAGATTAAGACATTGTTCAATGGTTGTTCAACACAAATGGGGCTGCTCAGAGTGTAGTGACCGAAGGTGCTCTAAGACTAAATTGTGAGTGTGGACATCTCACAAAAAGTGAAGGACTGGCCTCACACACCACCAGGTGTCATGCTTCATCATCGGCAGTCCTCGCCCTCTAGAAACTCGGTTTGGTAGAGGGCGGGCATACACCGGACGACAGGGATGCACTTCTAAACTAAGTGGGGGCCCGTGAAAAGTGAGTGAAATTCAAAAACCATTATAGTTACCAAATTAAATTTTTAATGTGGCCGGCAGCTTTATGGTATTAAAAAGAGTGAACGGTGAAATGGGGGAATTTTATTGTCCCCTCACCGCAGTAGGTGTGGTCAACATGTTTCTGCCGTTTGGCCCAGAAGGGTCCGTGGCATTCATCAGGACCTAAAACAAAGGGGCTCCATTCTTACCAACTTGGTGGTGAGAAGGTACCACTTGGTGGGATGACCTGTGTCACACTCCACCGTACAAGGCGGGGCACTCAGTAGGCCTGTAAAACAAAAATATACAACAAAGTACCATGAGAAGAGAACTCGGTCACTTGTAGAGTCATTCAGAACCACATACACATACATTAAGGTGAGTGGCTATATGTGTGTAACACATGACACTCATCTGTGCACACACTAAGAAGTAAAAACATTGTATGCGAGAGTGTTTCTCACATGTCTTACCCTGGGGACAGACCCTACATGCCCCATGGGAGGCAAAAGGAGGGGAAACCCCTGTAGTCAGACTCTGGAAGGGTAAAAAACAACAGAAGTTGAAGGTAAAAATTGCATATTAGGTAATCACAAAGAGCATGGAGCCTGTATGTGCTCCTATCCAAGTACACACGCATTCATTCGTTCATGCATACAAACACTCCCTTACTGCCTCAAAGTGCGTTTCCCGAGTTTACACCTAGGTGTGTCCTTCTGTCCTCCCCGATGTTAACTACACGAGGGGGAGACCGTGGTTTTTATAGTGCTCTTAATTGGGCAGTAAAACGGAAATTGCACCGTGATTAAATAGAGTGCTTGCCAGGTTGTGGGATCCGGTGTCACAAAATGTGCCGAGATATATATGGAAAATCGCTGCCTGACCTGCTCGTAGCGTGTTGCGTAGCCGGAGCGGAGTATCCGGTGTCCGTGCGGTCGGCATTGTAATGCAGACAGGCTAATGCCTGTTCGCGGGTGCAGCCTCGCTGACATCCAGTCAGGGGGAGACCCGCGGCCGGGCGTGGTTGGAGTCACGTTGGGAGGTCCCAGCGTGCGGGTTAGGCATTGCCTGAGCCTCGCGTTCTAGAATGGGACAGCCATTCGCATCGCGGGAAGCGCCGTCACGTGGGCGCATCAGAGCATCGTGTCAAGGATGCGTGTGCCGGGCGGATAAACTATGAATAAAGAAAAAAGAATGCCCGTGTAGACAAACAGTGCTGGTCGTATTAGGGAAGGCACGTATATAAGGGAAGGGCAATCTCCCAATTGTGATTTTGATTGTGATTGCCTGTTTGAGAGTGGATGTACGGCACAGTAAAATAAACCTCCATAAAGGGTTTGAGTGGAAGGGAGGCATCAGTCTAGAAAAAAATATATCCATATATAGAGATGTAGCTAGATGTTTATGCACTCTAATCGGGCCCATTTAATCAATACATGTCCTGCTGGTATGTCTACATATGTACAACCGAAACCAGCATGAAAAGGGTATTTTCACACCTGTCGTCTACCCCTGTGTCGCAGCTGCGTACCAGGTGTTGGTTAAAGAGAGCTCAGTGAATAAGGGCACGGACAGTGTTGTGTGGGAAGGAAATTAATGCGGATGTTACCGTCCCATCTGAAGCCATGGGATCTCATCATTGAGACCCGTCTCCCATGACCGGAGGCGGTAGACCCACCGTTGTTCCCTGATATGTAGGGGTTTGGTGATATCTGTCTTCTGCTTTTTCATGACCTCTAAGACCACCCATTTCAAGTCGGTGTCCTTGTGGTTTTGTTCTAGGAAATGCCTTGTGAGTTTGGTATTGGTTTTTCTGCACCGGATGGTGCTCCGATGTTCATTTATGTGGACCTTAATTTTCCTCGTGGTCATGCCCATGTACATGAGACCACACGGGCAGGTAAGCAAGTAAACCACATTCTCTGTGTTGCAGTTGCTGAAATGTGTAAGTTTCCATGTGTTATTGGTACCTATGTCCACCTCTTTGGTAGTATTAGTGAGTGGACAGGCTACACAACCACTGCACGGGTAATGTCCTGTGGGTCTCTGATGGTTCCAGAGTACGAGTTGTTCTTCTCTCTCCTGGGATGGTGTTTTTGCATGGACCAACTCGTCTCGTAGACTTCTGTTTCTTCTGAACGCAAACAGGGGGGGTTCCCATTGTTTTTTTGCGCTATTTAGGATATGCCGTTTTCTCCGTATGATGTTCTGAACAGTGTTAGATACCGGGGTATACGTGGTCACACACACAATTCTTTCTGTCTTCTCCTTCGGTGTGTCCTCCAACAGCGCCTCTCGATTGTTATTTCTGGAGCTTTTCTTTGCCCTTTTGACCATTCTCCTCGGGTAGTGGCGGTCGAGTAATTTCTTCTCTAGTTGTTCAGCCTGTTCGTTATAGGTTTCTGTGCTTGAGCAGTTTCTGCGCACCCGAAGGAATTGGCCCACTGGGAGGTTTTTGTCTAAGAGCCCTTGGGTGATAGATTTCGTATAGAAGCAGGCTGTTCTTGTCGGTGGTTTTGTTGTGTACTTTGGTGCAAATGCCTTCTGTTGTCATCGTTATGTCTAGGTCCAGAAAAACAGCATGGTCTTTGTTGATGGAATGCGTGAACTTCAGATGTTCGTCCTTGGTGTTCTTCCATTGTACCAATGCTGCTGCTTCTTCTTCGTTTCCGCGCCACACGATGAACACGCCATCTATATAACGTTTCCAGGTTTTTAAGCTGTGCCGCATATGGGTTGTTCTGGTTGAAGATGTGGTCCTCTTCAAACTGGTGTACGTAGAGGCACGCCATGCTTGGAGCAAAAGTACTGCCTATGGACGTGCCTTTGATTTGATGATAAATCACGTCCTCGAACCCGAAGTAGTTCTCTGTGAGTGCTACCTCTGCACACTCCATGATGAAATGTCGGGGGTAGTAAATTCCCAATCCATTTTCAGAAGGATCTGTTCCACGACTGCTAGTGTGTCTCTCTGAGGAATGCTAGTGTATAGCGCCTCTATATCCATTGTGATGAAGAGGTCCTCAGTGATGTTAATCTCCAAATCACGTAGGAGGCAGAGAACATCCTTTGTGTCCCTAAGGTAGGAGGGTGATCTTTGCACAATGGGTCTTAAGAACCAGTCGCAAAATTGCGATAAGGGTTCTAGGATAGATCCGATGCCCGACACCATCGGTCGTCCTGGGGGGGCATTCTATTCTTGTGAATTTTAGGAAGTGTGTAGAACCTAGGGGTTCTTGGATTGTCGTTGACAAGGAATTCCGCTTCATGTTTGGTGATCCAGTCATTGTTAAATCCTTCGTCAACCATGCTCTTAATTTTGTTTGTGAGATGAGTGGTGGGGTCGCTGTGGTGTACTTCATAACTGATCGTGTCAGAGAGTAGTCGGTTGCACTCCTCTCGGTACATGGTTTGGTTCATAAGAACGATGGCCCCACCCGTGTCTGCGGGTTTTATAACCAGATCTGTGTTGGTTTTGAGTCCCTGGAGGGCCATTCTTTCATCCTTTGTCAGGTTCTGGAAACCCTTTGTGTTTTGAAAATCAATCTCCTCCACTTCTTTCAATACTGCCTGCTCAAATGCTTGTATATGGCAAGGGACGGCTTGAATAGGTGGTGAAAAAGTGGATTTCTTTCTTAGGCCTGTGTTGGTATTTTCGTCCTGGTCATCTCTGAAATCCCCAAAATGGTTTCTGAGTTTTATTTTTCTGAAAAACTGAGCTAGTTCTACATTCAAAATGAATGGATCATTAGCCGGTGTTGGGACAAACCCCAGTCCTTTCGAGAGGACCGACTCTTCATCCCTCGTGAGTGAGTGGTGGCTGAGGTTTATGATGTTCGTTACTCTCTGCTGGTTGTTGGACCGTTCCCCCTCCCCTTGCTCCGGGTGACTACTGTGTTGGGTGTCTGATCCTCCCATTGTACTCTTGTGTTTTGTCTTTTTTGTCTTCCTCTGCCCCTGTATAAAAAAGGCTGTGGGCCCTGTGAGAAGCCAAAACCTGGTGGATAGTATGGCTGTTGCCAGAATCCAAACTGGGGCATTGGCGGATGCATCATTGGTTGTTGGAAGTTCTGCTGTTGTCTACCATATTGGCCTCTGGTGCTTTCATCACTACTACTGTCGCTTGTACTCCTTTCCTCTCCAGAGCTGAATGTCCAATTCTGCGGGGTTGGCCTGAAGCGCTGTTGTTTTCTGCCCATCTGTGGTTGCTGTGGTTTGTCGTAGTGTTCATCCGTAATGTACGGATAGACTGTCTCACGACTAAATTTCTGTACGTCCTTTTTCAATTTCATGAGTTTCGACTGAGTTAGGTATTCTTTGTATTCTGAATGGTCATTATTGATTTCTTCAAGTTTCTTTTTAAACACAGAGATATGTATCGATGTTTTCAGCCGGCTCTCACTTTGTTGGATCTCTATCAAGAGGGCATCTGCCAATTGTCTGGCCGTATTGATAATCAATACTAACCAGTCTTTGGTGCATTTCCATGCGATGCACGACCAGTTAGTGCGAAACTCTTTGTTGTTAAGAAACAGTCTAGGCTCATTGGTGACAATGAGGCCCCTCGGTGCGGTGTTTTTCCTCAGGTATCCGTCATAAATGCCCCATGTAGGGCCGTGCGGATTTGTTCTTTCTTTTTAGTTGAAAGTGCCTCCCATTCATCTGTGTTCTTGACTGTTTGTGCTACGACCGCCTCCGCTAATAGTGACGGTGCTCTAAGTATTTCTGCAATTGTTTCATCATCGAACGTGAGTTCGGTATCCATGTCTGACTCAGGTAAGTCGGCCTAGACCTCGATGTGGTAGGCTCTCAAAGTAGTAAATGGTAAAGTGTCTTTGTTTCCAAGACGCTTTTCACTGTCTGATCCAAAGTGACCAGTACACCAACCACTATTGGTTTATATATGCCCCTTAATATGTTCCCACAGCCATCAGCTGTACAAATTGTGGAACCACACTAAACCCGGGAAAATCCCGGGGGAGGGAACTAGAGGCGCGGGGCGCTAGGAGCAGGCCAGCCTCCAACATAAACTGTTCAACACAAATGGGGCCGCTCCCAGTGTAGTGACCGAAGGTGCTCTAAGACTAAATTGTGAGTGTGGACATCTCACAAAAAGTGAAGGACTGGCCTCACACACCACCAGGTGTCATGCTTCATCATCGGCAGTCCTCGCCCTCTAGAAACTCGGTTTGGTAGAGGGCGGGAATACACCTGACGACAGGGATGCACTTCTAAACTAAGTGGAGGCCCGTGAAAAGTGAGTGAAATTCAAAAAACATTATAGTTACCAAATTAAATTTTTAATGTGGCCGGCAGCTATATGGTATTAAAAAGAGTGAACAGTGAAATGGGGGAATTTTATTGTCCCCTCACCGCAGTAGGTGTGGTCAACATGTTTCTGCCGTTTGGCCCAGAAGGGTCCGTGGCATTCATCAGGACCTAAAACAAGGGGGCTCCATTCTTACCAACTTGGTGGTGAGAAGGTACCACTTGGTGGGATGACCTGTGTCACCCTCCACCGTACAAGGCGGGGCACTCAGTAGGCCAGTAAAACAAAAATATACAACAAAGTACCATGAGAAGAGAACTCGGTCACTTGTAGAGTCATTCAGAACCACATACACATACATTAAGGTGAGTGGCTATATGTGTGTAACACGTGACACATCTGTGCACACACTAAGAAGTAAAAACATTGTATGTGAGAGTGTTTCTCACATGTCTTACCCTGGGGACAGACCCTAAATGCCCCATGGGAGGCGAAAGGAGGGGAAACCCCTGTAGTCAGACTCTGGACGGGTAAAAAACAACAGAAGTTGAAGGTAAAAATTGCATATTAGGTAATCACAAAGAGCATGGAGCCTGTATGTGCTCCTATCCAAGTACACACGCATTCATTCGTTCACGCATACAAACACTCCCTTACTGCCTCAAGGTGCGTTTCCCGAGTTTACACCTAGGTGTGTCCTTCTGTCCTCCCCGATGGTAACTACACGAGGGGGAGACCGTGGTTTTTATAGTGCTCTTAATTGGGCAGTAAAATGGAAATTGCACCGTGATTGAATAGAGTGCTTGCCAGGTTGTGGGATCCGGTGTCACAAAATGCGCCGCAATATATATGGAAAATCGCTGCATGACCTGCTCGTAGCGTGTCGCGTAGCCGGAGCTGAGTATCCGGTGTCCGTGCGGTCGGCATTGTAATGCAGACAGGCTAATGCCTGGTCGCGGGTGCAGCCTCGCTGACATCCAGTCAGGGGGAGACCCGCGGCCTGGCGTGGTTGGAGTCACGTTGGGAGGTCTCAGCGTGCGGGTCAGGCATTGCCTGAGCCTCGTGTTGTAGAATGGGACAGCCATTCGCATCGCGGAAAGCGCCATCACGTGGGCGCGTCGGAGTATCGTGTCAAGGATGTGTGTGCCGGTCCAGGCTGACTAGGCCACAGTCATGTAAACTGAAGTCTGGTTATGCTACCTAAAACACATGTAAATAAAGCATTAATTTCTATTAATTAACAACGCACTCACACTCCCCCCTTTGATGATTTCTGAATCATCACCAAATTATTCTACGCTATACTACAAAACTTCATCAACCATTCCCAACTTCTTTGATTTTGTCTTCTCCAAGGCCTTCATTTCATCATAAACTCTGGCTTTGAAGTCATCAAGGTCAATTTCTTCCCTCTTTCTTTTTATGGTCATCGATATTCCTCTTTTGACAATCATATTTTAAACCTCCCTTAAAACAAATAACTTCTAAAAAATATTACTAGAATTAGACCAATTACATTCAAGGTTAATATTAATTGTGTTAGCATTTTCTTTAGTAAGCCGCCACCTACATCACCAAACCATCCACCAATGTTTCCAATTCCCTTTCAAATCTTACTAAACCATGAACCAACTATTTCCCCCACACCAGTCTGTCCCAAGGTTTAAGTTTCATTTGCAACATTAATTATATTGTAAATATATTTATTAATGTTCATACTGCTATCAGGCACAAATGTACAACACTGCTGGACCTTAATAACACAACACCGTCACCTTCCTTAGCAAACAATATGTCCAAAGATAATCTATTTAGTATTACCAACCGCTGAATTACGATGACACACAAATTTTATTTACTGTGGACAAGAATACAAATAAACGTTATGCCAAGATCAGGGAGTGCATCTCTCAGATAACTGACTAGATGTCCTGTCTTTTTTATAAAAACTGAATATAGACAAGACTGAGATCTTAATTTTCCCAAGGTCAAAAGGTTTCTGTTTTTTAATCCATCGATTTTTGGCCGTATCATCTTGGGCTCACTAGGTTACGATGATGACACACAAATTATTTTCACTCTCGACAAGAACACGAATAAGTGTTATGCCAAGATCAGGGAGTATATGTCTCAGATAATTGACTGGATGTCCTGTCTTTATAAAAACTGAATTCAGACAATACTGAGATCTTAATTGTTCCCGGTCAGAAGGTTTTCGTTTTTTTCTCCATTGATTTTTGGCTTTATCATCTTAGGGTCACTCCCTCACCAGCTTGTTTGGTTTGAAATCTAAGTGTACATCTAGACCACAACATCTCTTTGACGGCTCAGGTTACCAAGCTTTCCTTCACCTGCTTCTGGATGCTTCAGATTCTGTGGAAAATTCTTTCATATCTCTCGCACTCTTCTCTTCTCCTGGTTGTGTAGGTGTCAGTTATTTGTCACTTAGACTACTGTAATTCTCAGTTCCTGGAGGTTACTGACTACATCATCAACCGTCTTCAGCATCTCCAAAATGCAGCAGCCAGCACGGTCATCCATGACAAAACCACACTGCACTGGGTGCACATTTCCAAATGTATTGCATTTTAATCTCTGTGACGGCTTTTGCTTTTCAAAGCCATCAATAGACGTGGCCCATTTTACATGAAAAACAGATTTCAGTTTTACATCACATCTAAATCTCTCAGGTCTTCCGGGGCTAGACTGCTGGTTGTCTCCCGCTTCAGCTTGACCAGAGGTGGGACACATGCATTCTTGATCACGTCTGCCAAACTCTGGAATCCATTTCACATCAGGGCAGAAACTCGCCTTTTGTCTTTCTAGAAACAACTGAAAACTTGGCTATTCCCTAAACTGCAAATTCTGCAGCCTGAGCACTCATCGGTGAGGTAACAGCATGCTTTACAAACACAAGTAAAAATACCTTTCCATTTTATGACCCTAAATATTATATTTATTTACCATGCTGTATACATACCATTCAAAAATTCTTGTGACAATGGAACATTAGAATTGAAACCAGAGTATAGAATAGGCCTGCCTTTCATGCGAATGACAGCTGTATATAATTCCTTGAGGTGTTCGATGACTTGCTTCCATTCAGTATTTATAGATTTACCTTACTCAGTCGAAGAGCTAAATCTGTCCCCAGGATATCAGCTCTCTGATTTTTTATAAATGGGCATGGGGATACTCCACACTTTATATTGGTCTTTGCACCAGTCATCACTTGATTTTGAGAACAACACGTTTAGGTTAAAGTCCCCAGTAACCACCATGAAATCGTGTGGCCATTTTCCAGATACATGTGTATTATATCTAATAGCTTTTGAAATGTTTTTCTCTCAGCCCCTTAAAAGGTGCTAAAAAAAACTTAGGAAAAGAATAGAGGATTAAACATGTTGTTCCTAGCTATTTTAATGCGTAGCACCTGACGGTTAGCGTGCCATCTTTATCAATCAATTAAAAACGTAATTTTATCAGTTGAAGTTAAGACCCCACAACAGGGTAAGCCACTCGTGTGAACACACTGCTTTCGGTGAAAAATGTTCATAGCCGTTTACATGAAATAAAGCAGTTGCCTAGGTTTCAAGAAAACATGCTATCCTGCCTAGCTGTAAGTATAGGTAAAGATGTTTTTCTGAACATTTCTTAATTCTGCGACAATCCAGGACCATAAACGTATTATTTATACTTGGAAAGAAACTGATTTTGAAGGACTGACATTTTTTAAATTATTTTTATAAAGAATATTAGGATTTCATTTTTTGTGTCTTACCCGGGGTTGTTGTTAAACAAGACTAGTCATATTTACTCAAAACTTTGTTCTAGATGTACATGTCATAAGTGCATGGTGGCACATTGGGATAAATGCTTGCCATTTTTGTTTATCTGCATTTCAGAAATCTGAAAGAAAGGCAAACTGAGCATTCCACCCTTTAGAGGTTGGAGAACAGAGTACCATTAAACTGGTAACACTGGTAACAGTAACTAAGCTGCATACAGTGATTAAAAATGGCAGAAGTGCTATATGGAGCACAATTTAATAACAATATATTGGCTTTTGCAATACTTGCTGCAAGTGCCTAAAAATCTGCTTTTGACCAAATTTTGAGGAAGGAGGTGGGTATTTAGGAATTGAAAAGACGTTTAGTAATTGTCAGACTCCTTTTTGTGACTGCAAAAACTAGAATTTTGCAGGTTGTTAGGGTTATTAATTTGGGAGAGGGGGCAATAGTGCCAACACAATAACCCACTCTAATTAACAGTTCTGAGAGAATCTCTGCTCAGCCCCTGATGAACAAGTTACTTACCTTCGGTAACGATGTATCTGGTAGAGACACAGTCTAGCCACAGATACCTTAACTTAGAATATCCCCAGGCGTCAGACTGGATCCGGAAAACTTTTTCCCCAGCAGTACCTCTGCAAGCGGGGGGCGGCATCGCCTGGCTCCGTCCTGACGTCGTCCACGGAAGTGATGTAAATGGAGCCATATAAGACACCCCCCCGGCGCGCTGACGTCAGTTTTCTACAGTGAAACTTTTCCGCGCCACAAGGCGGAGCCAAGGCAAAAACTGTGAGAGTATAGGAACAGTGTGTCAAAAAAGAACAAAACCCTTGAAACAACAATGATAAGAAAGCATAGAGTGAGAAACAACACCATGTTTGAAAAAGTACTCAACACTTGAAGGGACTGAAGGGAGCGAACAGAGCACCCGCCCCAGCAAAAGTCCCATCAAAGCGAAGAGCCGTGCTCCCCCTAAGAGGCAACGGCAGTGGAAACGAATGGCATGACAAACGAAGGACAGTTTGCAACCACAGGATGGAACTGTATGAAAAACAGTCTGTAACCACAGGATGTCACTGTAAAGGACCACAAGACTGGAACAACATGACTCATGGCAAGTGACCAGAAGTGAACAACAACATAGAATGTCCACCACAGCTCCCACAGTGACCTATGAACTGAAGCATAGTCAAACAGAATCTCAACCCAATCGACTGCAGCATAGACAAGGAGACCCCAAATAAATAGGGAGAAACAGACGAGGGCGGAGGGAGGGTAGGAAAACATGAGAATCTCCACGCTGGAAGAACACAGGTGGAGAAGCATTGAAAAGCACAGAATCTAGCCACCCAAAACGAGAATGGGTGGAGAGCCAATGTGCCCAAAACAGAATGACACACCCTGCCCCAGAGGTAGGTGACGAGAGCACCCCTCAGGAAGATCAAGGCCACCTGTAAGGAGGCGAGGTGGTAGAACCCCACCTGGAAAGGTCCTCGCAGAGCAGGGAGGATGGGTGGGCATTAAGGAATCTGCGCCTAGACTGTGTCTCTACCAGATACATCGTTACCGAAGGTAAGTAACTCGTTCATCTGATAGAGACATCTAGCCGCAGATTCCTTAACTTAGAATAGATACCAAAGCCATACCCCATTGGAGGAGGGTCTGCGACCAAAACCCACCAAGTTCCAAGAGAACTTAGAACTTATCCATCAATAACATTGACTAATCACGGTGGGAACAGCAGTGCCAGCGCGGCTGACACCAGACCCATGAAGCCCGGTAAGGGAGCCTGAACAAGGGGAGGCAAAGGCAGCACAATCCATCAGAGGGAGTAACGAGACCTCCCTCATCCAGACAGGGACGAAAGGAGACACAGAACCAGAAAGGGCAGTGCATAATGGAAGAAAGTTTAGAAACTTCTGCAAAAAGAAGTTAAACTGAGCATCGGATCCCATGGATCCGCCAGAGACAGAGTCCCAGAAAAAGGGAACAAGATAGTATGCCATCGTCAGAGCATACCCACTGAACATACACCATAGTGGATGCCAAAAAATGAAATGTGAGGGGACAGATTTCACCATGCAGAGATATACAGAGTCATGACTACCAGGAGATACAGGTATGTGGATGATAGGATACACACAAGGAGACAGAGTGTGCCGTGAGAACCACACCACAGCTATGCAAAAGCCCAAGGAATGGGATTACCAACAGCACGCATGCGGTGGCAAAGAGAGGCGGGCGCATCACCAGGTAGTCAACCAGCCAACAGTACCCAGAGGTACAAAAGGCGAAGGGAAACCGGCAAAAACAGGGAACACAGAGTGCTCTTTTCCATATGAGAGAGAGAGACCCCCGATACTAGGGCAAGAAAAACCTAGTATGCATACTCTCTAACTGTGTATATAACCCATGATATATATACCTAAGACAAAGACGTATATGTATAAACAAATGAAGGAAAAGTGAAAAACAAGGGGGAAGCTCGAAGAGCACGTCCTAGATAAAGGGAAGTCGCACAATAGGTACCAACGGCACCAGTGTGAAGCATAGCAGGACACAACAGTGTCAAAAAACACCTAAAAGCGACAACATCCCCCCTGACGGGGACGGAACCGTGGCCCCTCTGCAAGACAGGTGGGGACACTGACCACTACACTCATGAGGAAGGAGTGAGAAACACACAGACAGAGGTCTGTCAGAAAAGGCCAGATACAGTCCCATACAGACACTGTATAATGACAACGAGTATCCTAAAGAAGAATACTTGCACCGTAACATACTCAAAAGAAAACAACAGTGCCTTTAGGTATGATTGGTAACTCACAACCAGTGAAACACCTGGAGTGGAACACAGAACCTTGGAATAAGAGTGACAGCCCTGAACCACTAGGCCACAGTGAAGCAGAAAACAGCTGCAGAGGCCAGGAGCGGAAGGAACTGAACCCTTGCGCGTAATGAGCAAAGAGACCGAAGTCCCTGCCAGGGAAGTGCATAAGGAAATAGGGTACAAGGTAACACGCAGCAGAAACGTAGCTGGCGGAAACTCCACTGCCCATAGGCAAAAGCCCCACAGGGCCTGAGCCAGGAGAGAAGACGGAAGCACTTCCCCACACCAAGAATTGAGAGTAGAACGCAGCCAAGACAGGGGGCGGAAGGTACATCGCCGGCACCCTGCGACAGCGAAAATATACTGTGTGTACACACATAGTGTGTCTCCGCAGAGACAGGAAGAAGCTACGGACCAACCGTAGACTACAACACAGAACCCCCTGGAGAGAACCGCACCAACCTCGTGGGTCTCGCTAGAGGGGAATTCCTACAACAGCAGGAAGAGCGTTGACAAAAGAGAAGTATCCTAAGAAGACTCCGCAGGAGCCGTGGAAACCCCCGTGCCAGGAAGAGCAGCTGTAAAATAGCCAACAAGTACCCCACATAGGGTATGGCACATCCCTATAAAAACAAGGGACACCTCTTGAGCCAAGCTCTTAGACAGAGGACTAAAAAGAAATGCAGAAACAGCTGGCCAGCTGTAACAAAAGAAGGACAAGACAGCGAAAAGCCGCACAGTCCGTCTGGGTAATAATGTCTTGAACCCAGAGACGGAGCACCAGAAAAAGAAGTGACAATACTGTAACTAAAAGACAAAGTCCACAACAAGGACTACAAACCATGGAATTCATGGAAACCCAGACATGAGATGTTGAACCGCCGAGTCAGCATGGCTGTCGAACTGGGTGACCCCATCAAAGGGCAAATCCCTAAGACGCTCCTGGACGTTGGCAGGGAAACAGCCATCGCGCAGCCAGGCATGGCGGCGCTGAGCAACTGACCGGGCCATAGCTCGACCCACCGAATCAGTGGTGTCCATGGCCAACCGAATGGAAAATTGCGCCATTTCCCGGCCATCACGAATCAACCGTTCCAGGTCAGTCCGAGGACCCTCCGGAAGAGAGGGAAGGAGGCGCTCGACCGAGTCCCAAAGGGCAGAAGTAGCCCGTGCAAACATGCAAGACGTGTTCAGGGATCTAAGGCCTGCAAGGACTCCAACCATCGAGATTCCCAAGTGGGAGGGAGTAACGGAGGAGGGGGCAGAATGCAACGAGACCAAAGCCGCCTGAATCACCAGCCCTTGAGCCCTAGGGTGGAGGGACAAACAGACATGGTCTTCTGGAGCAGGGCGATGTCGATGTGCAATAGCACGATCCACCGGGTCCCCCGAAGAGGGCCTCGCCCAAGTCCCCAGAAGAACGTCGTACAACGACTCGCCAAAAGGCAACAAGGGCTCCACTTCCACAGTGCCCTGGTGGAGTAAATCCAGCAATGGATCAGAGGGAAGAGAGACTGAGGGTGGCTGCACTTGTAAAATGTCTGTAGCCCTGCGAACCGCCCTCGCAAAAGCCGCACTAGCCACCGTGGCCATTCGAGGTGGCGACAACAGGTCATCCGTAGGGGACGGCATGAGGCTAATCCTGCCACCAAAACGTGGGGGCTGTACAGCCTGAGGACATCCAAGGCCCTGCCAGTGCATGGGGTCCCGTCCAGAAGGACAGCAAAACAACCCTGGGGGTGGGGAACCCACAGGGCCCTCCTCAGATTCGGCCTCCACAAACCGATGAACGGCCGGGGATGGCACCGGCGTCGATCAGCGTTGAGACGGTGTCGTCTCGACTTCGATGAACTCCGAAGCAGCCGCGTCGGACTGGCGTCGACACGACCTCCACCGAGGTGGGAACCTGCGGAGAGTAACGGAGTCGACTCAGAGTCGAGGACTGCGCCGCAGCCTCAGCCATCGTCGGCGCAGGGAGCCTCACAGGGCTGTGCGGAGACAACATAGAAGGCTTGGAAGTGCGAGAAGGATGCCCCTCCGGGCTGTGTCCTGATGTCGCAGCGACTCCGGAACCGGAGTCAGGGTGCTCGACCGGCGCAGAGGGCGAACCCGCAGGCGAAATCCCGATCTGAGCCCCTACCCCCTCTATGGGGCCCGAAGGCACGCCAGGGAGAGGGGGTGACCCAAAGATGGCGAGCAAGGCCCGAGAATAGGCCTCCATCTGGGCCCGAGTCGCCCCAGCTCCAGGAAATGGTGGGTAAGCGGGGGTCGACTCCTGAGGGCCCGTGTCCGGTGGAGACCAGGAGCAGCGGGCCCAGCCATCACGTGAGGTCGGCGACCTCCGTGACTTCTTTTTCTTGTGCTTACCTGCGGCAGGAGATCGAGGTCCGCGGGAACGACTCCGCGACCTGTCCCGGCCCGACCCCCCCCCCGCACGAGAAGGAGACCGGCGGCGGGAGGACTCCGAACGGGACATCCGGGCGGACAGCAACTTCATGCGCTGTTCCCGCAGAGACTTCGGCTTCAGCCGGCGGCAGGCGTCGCACTCCTTGGAGTCGCGGTGCTCTCCCAAGCACCACATACAGATCGCGTGTGGATCCGTCGCCAACATCTGCCGCGTACAGGATTCACGCGCTTTGAAGCCCGAAGGCATCACACACTGTTCCCGGACGCCAAAAGGCGCTGAGAAAGCCTGAAAAACAAAAAACAGGCCAGAGGTAACCGCTTCTCCGGATCCGCATTGGGACGCGGAAAAGAAGAAAACTGGCGTCAGCACGCCGGGGAGGTCTTATATGGCTCCATTGACGTCACTTCCGTAGACTACGTCAGGACGGAGCCGGGCGACGACGCCCCCCGGCGTGCAGAGGTACTGCTGGGGAAAAGTTTTCCACATCCAGTCTGACGCCTGGGGATTTTTTAAGTTAAGGAATCTGCGGCTAGATGTCTCTATCAGATAGCTATGGCACAAGAAGCAGGCCATCCCCAGAGAAGTGTGTTACATTAGAGAAGTGAAAACAATTTTAAAACAAACATGACACAATATAATTTACTAACTAATTTAAAAAATAGGGAATAATATAATGAGCAAAAAAACAAAAAAAAAATGTAATAAGCAAAAAGACATCAATATCAGCAAAATAGATTGAGGGGAACCAGAGCTATGGATTTTTAAAGTTTTAAGGCAAAAAGATCCTAGAAAAGTCAAGCACTTTGGAAAAGGATCTGTTCATGGTAGACCGGAACAGAACATAGGTATAATTTCAGGCCGAGTACAATGGAGTGGAGGTTAGATACACCAAGCAGGTTGTCCTAGTCAAAGATTTTTCCTTCAGATTGACAGCTTTATTTAGAGTTTGGTGAATGGGCTACTCTGTTGCAAATGTGGTGCATGTCCTGATCACTATATTATAAGTGTATTATAGCGTATGGAGCTTGTAATAAGGCGCATAGGATATATGTAATGTTTTGACCGATTATCTTGCCCACCAAACACCAAATAAAGCCATTCGTTCACAGCGGTCAGGGCGGCTGACTCTGGAGAGTGGGGCTCACGGTTCGATCCCCAGCACCGGAGGCAGATCAGCTCAGCATCATGTGACTCTGGGCAATAGCTCACTTAATCTCCCCGATGGCCCCCAGCGCCTTGAGACCCTTATGGGTGATTAGTTCGCGCTTTACAAATACCAGGTTTCAAACTTCTTGAAAGCTTCTTCCGGTCGATTTTGCAGACCCTACCTCGTTAGGGCAGGCTCTGGGCACCAAGTCTCTCTCCAGCCAGGTCTCCTGTTGGGCCTAGTCTTCTTTAGTCAGCTAGGTCATCTTACAGTTAAATATTCTTCTACTTTTTATATCCCCAAAGCAGCTAAATAGGAGGCCTACCACTTGACCCTTGGAGAGCAGTTCCAGTCCATGGGTGACAGAAGGATTCAGGGGTTCTTGAGGAAGTCATCTTCTTCCAGCAGGAGTCAAAACTCTAAGTCAGGATTCTTCTTCAAATATGGCCTTTTTCTACCAAAGGAGCCTTCCCAGGTCCAGGAATGCTCTGAGGAGGTGGAGGTGCCAAATTTATCCTGTACCCGAGACAATGCCTGAAGAAATTCTAAGCCAAATCCTACCAATTTTCTCACAGTCTCCCACCTTTTTTCAGCATTTCATCTTTGCCTTACTGTAAAATTACCCAGAAACCACTGTTTTAAGATGTCAGGACCCCGCTGCCACCAGATAGGTCTGTCTTCAGCTTCTTGGCCACTTCTTTAATTTATAGGGTCAAAACAGGTTTTCCCTCCTACTTTGGCAGAAGGCTAACTGTCTAGAAAGGTTCTTGGGAGGCATGGAACAAGACCTTGGCATCTCCAAGTCAAAAGTGGTAGTTTTATTCAGGTTTTGACTCAGGCAGCCTAAAGTGCATTTTTACAAAGTTACTTTTCTGCTCGAGTTATCAAAAATTGGACTTCACCATTAGGTTATTGTTAGCACGGGCAACCTTGGCATGGTACTCCTCTAACATTTTGCCTTCAACCCTCTGTGTTGCTGACTTTATTTTTGCTGGCTTAAGGATTCTGCGCACTTTAACACTAACCAGTGCTAAAGTGCTTGTACTCTCTCCTTAAAAACATGGAAGATTTGCCTTACACCCAATTGACCTATTTAATTTACTGGTAAGTCCCTAGTAAAGTGGTATTTCCTGTGCCTAGGACCTGTAAATTAAATGCCTTTCAGAGTGCGCTTGCCACAAGAAGGGCGCCATCACGCCAAACCTGACTCTCGGAGTACAATTCTTCGCTTCTTCATTGAATCGTTTTCATGCATTTGAGCAGATAATTATAATCTCAGTCTTCCAGGGTCTTCAGTCCACATAAGAACAATTCGTCCTGAAGATGGTCTTATAGATGTTATCACAGCAAAGACCGAAACGTTGACAATTTAACCCATTTTCACTGTAACTATCATCTCAGGGATTGTTCCTTGTATAATCAATGATGATTTGCCTGCTCTTTAATGTTTGAAATGGGTTATGACAAAGTGTTCATGAGATAAAAAAAAGTATTAAGGTCAAATCTCTATCTCAGTCACTCTTGTCTATATGTGAATTACATTTTGTACCCTTTAAAACACCACAGTTCCTTACATAAACTTGAATTTTGAAAAGTATACACCTGGTTTACATTGTTTATTGCCAGGACTGGTGGCTCAGTGGACTAATGCATCCACTGCAGGGGCCTGTGTTCGACCTCATGGTCACAGGTTCAAATCCCGGCGGTTCCACTCAGCCTTTCATCCATCTGAGGTCGATAAAATGAGTGCCATTGAGTTGGGTAACAATAAGCACAAGTTACTACTTGTGTAACAATATATCTGTAAGAGACATTAGTTAGTGATAGATTCCTTACCTTGGAATATCCCCAGGCGTCAGACTGGATCCGGAAAGTTTTTTCGTCAGCAGTACCCCTGCGCGTCGGTAGGTGGCGTCGTGCGACTCCGCGTTCGTCGCTGGCGTCGTAAGCGCCGAGATGACGTCACGGAGACTACTTAGGCGCCACCCATGCGCGCTGACGTCAGTTCTGTACACGACTTTCCGCGCCAGGAACGCAGAGCCATGCAAGAAACTGACCACTGGTGCCATGAAACTAGAGCCCTGAAAGGGATGACCTTAACCCTAGAATCAGTTCGCAGAACGGGGAGGATGGGTGGGGTGGTAAGGAATCTATCACTAACTAATGTCTCTTACAGATATATCGTTACACAAGTAGTAACTTGTGCATCTGAAAGAGACACGTTAGTGATAGATTCCTTACCTTAGAATAGATACCCCAGCAATACCAACCCCGGTGGTGGGTCTGCGAATAGATTACACCAGAAAGTCACGGAGAACAGAACGGCCAAAGAAGCCGTCTCTCCGGACTTGACTGTCAAGGCAGTAATGCTTGGTAAATGTGTGCAGCGAGGCCCACGTAGCTGCCTGACAAATATCCTGCAAGGGAACGCCGCGTCCCAAGGCAGTAGTGGCTGCCGTCGCCCTGGTAGAATGGGCACGCAGCCCCACAGGAGGCTCCTTCTTAGTCAACGACTAACACGCTTTGATGCACAAAACGACCCACCGAGAGATGGTTCGTTTGTGCAAGGCTCGACCTTTTTTGGCACCCACGTAGCCAACCAAGAGCTGGTCATCCACCCGGAACTGTTGTGTGCGCTTCAGATAGAACGAGAGCGCACGTTTTGGGTCCAGACGGTGGAGCCTCTCTTCCTCTTTTGAAGGATGCGGAGGCGGAAAGAAGGTGGGCAAAGTGATGGTCTGCCCGATGTGGAAGGGCGTGACAACCTTTGGCAAGAAAGAAGGACGGGTCCTTAAAACCACTTTGTCCGGATGAACAGAAAGGAAAGGAGGATTAGAAGTAAGAGCCTGGAGCTCACTCACTCTTCTGGCAGAGGTGATAGCTACCAGGAAAGCCGTCCTGAGAGTAAGAAGACGTAAAGGACAGTTATGAAGGGGCTCAAAGGGAGCGCACATCAGATAGGTCAAGACAAGATTTAAGTCCCATTGAGGCATTATGAAAGGCACGGGAGGAAACGTGTGCGCAATGCCTTTCAGGAAACGGTTAACAACCGGGGACTTAAAGAGAGAAGGCTGATCTGGAAGCCTGGGAAAGGCGGAGATGGCCGAAAGATAACCTTTGATAGTGCCCAGAGCAGAGCCCTGCTGGGCCAAGGAGAGCAGGAACAGAAGGACCTCAGAAAAGAGGGGCAGAAAGGGGATCCACAGACTCAGCTGTGCACCATGCCACAAACTTGTTCCACCTGCAGGCGTATACCGTCTTAGTGGAGGGACGCCTGGCTGCCAGAATGACATTACAGACTTCGGGAGGAAGATCGAAAGCTATCAACTGTCGCCGCTCAATCTCCACGCATGGAGGTGGAGGCTGGACAGGTTCGGGTGGAGGACCGTCCCCTGCTGCTGCGACAGAAGATCCTCCCGAAGAGGCAGTCGGATCGGGGGATCGATCGCCATGTTGAGTAGCTCGGGATACCAGTATTTTTGTGCCCAATCCGCAGCCACAAGGATGACTTGGGCCCGGTCGCGCCGAATCTTCTTCAGCACTCTGGGCAGAAGTGGTATAGGCGGAAAGGCGTACAACAGACCGCAGCTCCACTCGCGACGAAAAGCATCGCCGAGCGAGTGCCGCCTTGGAAATTCCACCGCGCAGAACTGATGACATTGTGCGTTCTCTTCGGTGGCGAATAGATATAACCAAGGCTCTCCCCACTGCAGAAAGAGACCTTGTGCCACGTCCGAGTTCAGACGCCATTCGTGATCCATCAAGCACCGGCGGCTGAGTTTGTCCGCCCTGGCGTTCAGAGAACCTGCCAGGTGTTGAACCACCAAGGAAATGCCTTGATGTTCCAGCCATGTCCAGAGGCGCAGAGCCTCCTGACATAGGGTCCACGACCCCACCCCGCCCTGTGTGTTGCAATACCACATGGCGGTGGTGTTGTCCGTGAACACCTGCACCACACTTCTCTGGACAGAGGGAAGGAATGCCTTCAGTGCAAGTCGGATCGCTCGAAGCTCCAAAAGATTGATATGGAGCCGGGACACTGCCGGAGACCAGAGGCCTCTGATCTCCGCCTCCCCCAAGTGGCCACCCCATCCCAGGAGGGACGCATCCGTCACCACTGTGTGCTCCGGTTGGGGAAGGGAGAGGGATCTGCCATTGACCCAATCGCGATGCGTGAGCCACTACCGCAATTGTTGTGCAGTGCCCCCGAGATCTGGACATGATCGGACAGGTTGCCCTGATGCTGCCCACTGGAACTTCAGATCCCACTGCAGAGCCCGCATATGCCACTTGGCATGTTGCACTAGCAGAATGCAGGAGGCCATCAGGCCCAGGAGCCGGAGGGTCACCCTGACTGAAACCCGGGATAGAGGCTGAAAGATCGGAATCAAAGCCTGAATATCCCGGACTCGCTGCTCGGGAGGATAATCCGCTCCGATGAAGGGGAGCTTCTGAGAGGGACTCAGGTGCGACTTCGGCACGTTGATGGAGAACCCCAGCAATTGCAGGAGGTCGGCCGTAGTCTGAAGGTGGGCGACGACTGCCTGGGGCGAGCCCGCCTTCAACAACCAGTCGTCGAGGTAGGGGAAGGCTGACACCCCTGACCTGCGCAGATGAGCTGCGACCACCACCATCACTTTCATGAACACCCGAGGGGCGCCTGTAAGGCTGAAGGGGAGCACGGCAAACTGAAAATGCTCCCGGCCTACCGTGAACCACAGGTAACGCCGGTGGGCCGGCAGGATGGGAATGTGAAAATATGCGTCCTGCAAGTCCAACGCTACCATCCAGGCTCGAGGGCAGCCAAGACCTGGCCAGAGTCAACATCTTGAACTTCTCCTTCCGGAGGAAGCTATTGACGTTCCTGAGGTCCAAGATGGGGCGCAGGCCCCCTTTCACCATTTTGGGGACCAGAAAGTAGTGGGAATGACAACCATGTCCTACTTCTGGCCCAGGAATGCGCTTGATGGCCCCCTTGGCCAAGAGGGCCATGACTTCCTGTTGGAGAAGCGCCAAGTGATCCCCCGACATGCGGTGGAACTGAGGTGGCATGGCCAGGGGGGCAGACTCGAAGGGGAGGGAGTAGCCCCTTCGGACGATTTGCAGCACCCACCTGTCCGAAGTGACAGAGCGCCAGTGGGGGAGGTGATGTTGAATGCTGCCGCCCACCGGCGTGGGGTGCACCCCAAAGCTCAGACTAGGAAGGCTTTGAGGCGGATGCTGCGGGAGCGGAGGCGGACTGACCCGCACGCTGGCCCCCTGTGCCGCCACGGCGGCCACCACGCCCGCGCTGAGGTTGGTTCTGCGCAGGCCTCTGGCTGAACTAACGTGTAGGGGCGCCCCTTACGTGGCCACGAAAGGAACGAAAGGTAGACATGGCCGGGCGTGTGGTGGAGAGACCCAAGGACTTGGCTGTAGCCCGAGAGTCCTTAAACGCTTCAGCGCACTGTCTGCCTTATCGCCAAACAGGCGAGTACCATCAAAAGGCATGTCCATGAGGGAACTCTGGACATCCCCCGAAAACCCCGTGGACCGCAGCCAGGCGTGGCGACGCAAGGCCACCGTCGTAGAGATGGCTCTCCCCAAAGAGTCTGCGCTGTCCAACCCACACCGAATGGCGACTTTCGCGGCATCCTTCCCCTCCGCAACAGCTTGGGAAAGTACAGCCCGAACCTCCTCTGGGCACTGGGGCAGAGTTTGCGCCACCGTGTCCCACACAGCGTGAGAGTAGCGGCCCAAGAGGCATGCAGTGTTGACTGACCGCAGCCCCAGGCTGGTAGAGGAAAACAACTTCTTGCCAAACTGCTCCAGCTTTTTCGATTCCTTATCCGGCGGAGCGGTAGGGAATGCACTTTGGGAAGTGGAGGCCTGAATGACCAGGCTCTCCGGTGTCGGATGATTTACCAAAAAGGCAGGGTCACCCGGTGCCGGGCGGTGACACCTGGCCACGTTTTTATCCACAGGAACCCCTGTGGCTGGCCTAGACCAGGTGCCCATCAAAACATCCGTCAAGGCCTCATTGAACGGAAGCAGAGGTTCCATAGAACTTGCCGCCGGCTGAAGCACTTCAGTTAAGGAGGTGCGCCTTGAGGGTAACAGTAGGCAGGTGAAGGTCAAGGGCCTCAGCTGCTCTACGGAGCACCACAGTGTATGTGGCGCCTTCCTCCATGACAGCGGGAGGAGACACAAACCCAGGCTCAGAGGAGAGGTCAAGGCCACCTGCATCCTCCGAGTCCTCCGGTTGGCGCCGATCCGGCTCCATGTCCCAATTCGGAGGTGGGACAACGGAACCCAGTGCGGCGCCGGGAACGGAGCCGCAGGGGGCGCCGGGGCCAGAGCCGCCGGCGGAGGACCTTGCGGCGCCGGGGCCGGAGCTGGCGGCGGCACCAGCAGCGGAGCTGGTGGCAAGCAAGGGCCCTCAATAGGGACCGTGGGGCCCGAAGGCGCGCCGGTGGGAGCCCTAGGCCTGAAAAGGCGGCCCATGGCAGCAAGAAACTCTTGCACCTGGGCCGGAGCCGCCGACGGACCCGGGTAGGGCGGGTAGGCAGCGGGACACACAGGCTCCAACGGAGCCGTGGAGGAAGGACCCCTGGCCCCCTCGTCCGCGTCCGGAGACCGACGGGGGGAGGTCGGAGAGCGTACGCGCTTCTTCGACTGTTACTTGTGACGTCTCTTACCCGATTCCGAGGGTGAAGACTTGGACCCCGAGGAGCGATGATGATGGCTCCGCGGTCGGTCCCTCGAGCGACCCCTGGACCTCGAACGGCGCAGAGACGACTGTCGGGCCTCCAGCAGCTTTCGGGACTGCTCCCACAAAGCCTTCGGAGCCATGGCCAGACAGTCGGAACATGACCAGGAGTCATGGTCGCGCTCCAGACAGTAGAGACAGACGCCATGGGGGTCGGCCACCGACATCGTACGGCGGCAGGCCCCGCAGGATTTAAACCCAGGCATCCCTACGTGGCACCAGGAGTCAAAGACTCAAAAGAAGTAGGACAAAGTCCCAAAAAGAAATTAGTCAAAAAGTGACTAGGGTACGAGCTCTAACCGGATCTGAGCTTGCTGGCATGGAAAAAGAAAGAACTGACGTCAGCGCGCATGGGTGGCGCCTAAGTAGTCTCCTTGATGTCATCTCGGCGCTTACGACGCAAGCGACGAACGCAGAGTCGCACGACGCCACCTACCGACGCGCAGGGGTACTGCTGACGAAAAAACTTTCCAGATCCAGTCTGACGCCTGGGGATATTCTAAGGTAAGGAATCTATCACTAACGTGTCTCTTTCAGATACATCTGTTATTCAGCGCCAAGAGACCCCGACGGGGTAAACGTGCGCTTTACAAATACACGTTATGTTATTTCTGTTGTGCATTTGTTCTGAGATAGATCCGTTTTTAAGTTAAATAATTAACACCAGCCAAACGCCAGCGCCAGCACTGGGAGAGAGAGTGCAGAGGGGACTGCAAGCCCCAGCATCCCAAACGCCAGGAGGCGCCGTCGCAGCTTTCCCGCGCCCGGAGGCGCGTAAATTCATCCTGCGACTCCCGCAGCACGGGAGCCGCCAAACACCAGCCAAACGCCAACGCCAGCACTGGGAGAGAGAGTGCAGAGGGGACTGCAAGCCCCAGCATCCCAAACGTCAGGAGGCGCCGTCACAGCTTTCCCGCGCCCGGAGGCGCGTAAATTCATCCCGCGACTCCCGCAGTGCAGGAGCAGCCAAACGCCAATGCCAGCACTGGGAGAGAGAGAGAGTGCAGAGGGGACTGCAAGCCCCAGCATCCCAAACGTCAGGAGGCGCCGTCGCAGCTTTCCCGTGCCCGGAGGCGCGTAAATTCATCCCGCGACTCCCGCAGCGCGGGACGCGCGCGGGCGAAGCCCGGGCCAAGGGCGGGCCCGTCCGAGCCCGTCAGAGACCGGAGGAGGTCGGGCCGGGCTACACCATTTTTAATTTGCGATTGAAAGTAAAAAAAAGGACCAAGGTATTTGGGACTAATCTTGTTGGTATATATCGCCATTTATTGTTGTTACATATTATTGCCATCACGTATACTAACAGAGGAAATGGCACAGAAATTGTCAAAACGAAAGTCACTAACAGGACAGGGCGTGGTGGGGACCCTAGATGCTTTTTTGTTGCGAGCGGAGTCAGCCCTTATTCATGAAATCGCTCTTACTGAGCGAAGACTGTCATTAGAGCCACAACTGCACCTAAGTCAGCCTGTAATGCCTGAACCTGTAGATTTTATTGATTGCCAACAAGGTTCCTCTTTGTCTAGCGTATCGCTAAATTTGGTACCTGAATCCATAGAAGCACTAAAGATAAGCGATCCAGCAACTCGACCCAAAGTAACTACCAGGGGGCAAAAAAGCAAGAATACTTTGGGGAATAGTCCTACAATTCAGTCTAGGAAACGAAAAGGTCCGGCCCCCAGCAAGCAATCTCACCCTGTATCAAAGAGAGGGCGTAAAAGTAAAAATATGGTGGAGGAGGAGGTGAATTGTCCAGTTATTAGTAACGCCAATAAGGAGTCTATTTTAACCACTCTTCCTATGAAGGGTACTGAAAGCGTGGAGTTTTGGGCAAAAATGGGAGAGGTTGTTTCAGTACTCTTAGACCCTCTGATGCAAAAGTTAGTGCGATTGGAAACGAGCATAGAGAAGTTAGAAAAGCTCGTAGGCAGTGTTCAGACAAGTCAGCCGACCCAGCCAAATCAGATGGCCCTCCAGACCACTCAGTTACATCCGACAAACTCATATCACTGTGGAACCAAGTTCGGCCAGCTGAATAGGAGTGACGGACTTAGGAGCATACAGCCCGGAATTCCTGGTCCTGGCCCAGTGGAAATACCCCAAACTGTCCCTCTGGATCCTCTGCTTATGTGTCATAATAGGGTGCCTTTGACCAAGCCACATAACATAGTACAGGCTCCAAGTTCCATTCAAGAGCGACTGTTGAATATTCAAAAAGAACCCCCCTCTCGTAGATCTAATTATGTTCAAAACAAGGAATCTCACATACAATTAGCTAAAAGACAAGGTAATATGCTACTGAGAGGCCGGCGTGAATCAAACACACTAAATCTTCCTCCAGAAGCCACGCCCTATACTATAGTATTGGCCAATGTCCCCATGCTGCCACAAGGAGCTAGGGAACACTGGACATCACTAAGAAATAAATCGTTACATGAGATAAGTACAAGGTCAGGACTATCGAATCTACTCTTTTCAGAGTTTAAAATGGCCAGACGGATTGGCTGGATAGGAAGATCTAAAAAGTCACTAGGGGGTGACTGTGTGGTATTAACCTTTGGGTCACCAGCTCTATCAAAACAATACTAGACAGGGTGGGTAATTGGTCAGTAGAACACTCGGGGATAAACATTTTACCATTGGGCTACTTCTATAAGCCACATGACCCTATACAGTTCCCACTGGGGCAGGACAGAGGAGGGGGGTGGAGCCAACAGAGATACCCCATCCCAGTGTAAAATTACTATGATGTCCTTAACACCCTAGAAGACAACGATTGACTAAAACCATCACAAGGGGGTCCAGTCGATAGAAGGGAAACTCTGAGGTGTAACTCTATTATACCATCCACCATCACGCAACTGACAGTACAAGAGCCTATAGACCCTAAACCACCGCATGTAAGGGAACCATTAGGGAGCTGCACTAGGAGTAGTTCCCCAGTAAATTGGCGAGATCTAAGTGAACAACTAATCGCGGACCAAATATACGCCCCTATTGGTAATTCCAGATCAACGGGACAAGAGGTAGAGGGGGATGAGGGAGTGGTAGGGGAATTAAGTGATGATTCACTTGGAACCCATACCATCTCTACTAAAGAAGGTATACTGTCGACAATGTTAGTAGCTGACCACCCCACTGATGGGACTGGTCTAGGGCCCTTAAGCATGGTGCCTGGAGGCCTCAGCCAGTCACTTATTGAGTCCCCTAAGCTCCAAATATTATCTTGGAACATAGCAGGCCTCTCTTCTAAACTGGATAACCTGGATTGGGGGTTGTTCATACAAGAGAACGATATCTGTATGTTCCAGGAAACTTGGGCCAGGGAGGCTACCCATAGATTAGGCTTTGCGAATTTTAGTATTGCAGCCACATGCGGGGGTAGGGGAAGACCTGCGGGTGGGCTTAGCATTTGGATTGCCACTCATCTAGGATGCACAGCAAAACAGGTAGAGACATTTTCCAGAGACATTCTCTGTGTTATTCTGAGTTTTTCTACCAGGATCAAGATAGCACTGATAAATGTGTACTCACGCCCAGTAGGATATGGCCAAGAGTCTGTTACGCTTGTTCTTTTATCATCTTTTTTGCCTACTATTCTTGATAATAACATAGTAATTTTGGGTGGCGATCTGAATTGCCAGTACGAACCTTTAAAAGACTTGGATGCGGGCAATACCAATGATGAGGATTTGCACTGGGCCATTCCGGAGCCAAATGCACCCCCAATAAGGGCGTGGACACCTCTGGCAACTCAAATGAATACCATCTCATTGAATTACTCCCTAAGGGCATGTAATGGGCGTTTTAAATCTGACTCCCCGGCCAATTACACCTACAATAGAGTGGGTTGCCCCTCTATTTTAGATTATATTTTGGTGAACACCAAATCCTGGCACAGGATAATCGATTTTAAAATTGAGCCCAGACAGGATAGTGATCACAATGCCCTGATTCTTGAATTGGCCCCACCCTCCATCGGCAAAGCTCCAAATGGCCACTCCCCAACAACCGCTGGTCTAACTCTTACTAGCTGTAGGAGGAGAGTCAGATGGGGCACATTTTCCCAATCCCAAGATAAGCTAGCCTCCCTCTATCGAACCGTTATTCCATTTCTGAAGGTTGCCAAACAATTGAGCAAGACGATTGCTTTTCCAAGCTCTTTTAGTGAGATTGAGGAAAACCACCGAGGCCTAGTAGCCGCCCTGGCCAACTTTTTTTCCCCCAAAGCACGTCCTAAGGGGAAGGCGGCATCGGGACACTCCTGGTATGATAAGAACTGCCGCAAGGCCAAGCAAATTCTTGTTCTGGCCATTAACTCTAATGATAAACCACAAATAAAAGCTAAGCGGCTAGCATATAAAAATAGTATTAAATTAGCAAAAAGAAACTGGGAAGAAGATAATTGGGAGAGCCTAAGTAATGCATTAAATGACAGGGATATGAGGACTTTCTGGAACTTGATAAACACAGGCTCCAAAGAGGGCAAAACAGCAATCGAACCTAATTTAGGGGCAGAAGTTTGGAAGGACCACTTTCAGTCCTTATATTCCAGGGCAGAGGGTGATGCAGGGCAAGTTAGTTATGAAGGTTTACAGGGCCAGTTTTCCTGCATTGACATCCCAGAAATTTCCCTAAAAGAGCTAAGGGATGCCATAAGCAGGGTAATCCCTGCAAAAGCTCCAGGTTTAGACAAGATCCCTGGTGATCTCTTCCGTACCGAACCTAGCGTTTGGGTTCCGTATTTATGGACCTTATTTAATGCCATTCTTCAGGGAATGGCGATTCCCTTGACTTGGTTGGGGGCAGAAATTATTCCGATCTACAAAAAGGGCTTACCACTCCACCCTGCAAATTATCGGGCCATCAGCCTCATCGATGTTACCAGGCCGGTTTTAGAGCGAAAATGTCAACAATCGACCAAGTCTTCAGGTTGCAATTATTGCACTGGAAGACAGTGATCCTGGAGGGTGGCAGCCTCTATATGATCTTTGTCGACCTAAAATCGGCATTTGACCTGGTCCCAAGGGAGAAATTATGGGCTATCCTATCAGATCTGGGCATTCCCCCATACCTATGCCAAAACCTGAAAAGATTACACGAACACAACTTTGCCCAAATTAGATATGGGAAAAATGGAGAGCTCACTGATCGTATACCCTTAGAGAGAGGTGTACGACAAGGGTGTGTTCTGGCCCCTACCCTTTTTTGTTTATTTATCAACGGTCTAGTGGAAGCCTTGATAGCGGGGGGGACATAGATGCACCAAGGCTGGCGAACCGTAAGGTTCCAGCCTTGATGTTCGCGGATGACACCCTCTTGCTGTCAAGATCCCCCATGGGAATACAGAGGGCTTTGGACATTTTTCACTCTTTTTGCAAGAGCAGGGGTCTGGAGATAAATACTCAGAAAACCAAATATATGGCATTCAATGTAGGGCACTCTACACGCCCCAACCCCCACTTAGATGGGGAATTTCTAGAGAAAGTCTCTGTTTGCGAATATTTGGCACTGTCACTGACCGAGAAAATGGAGTGGGGAGCTCAAACTAAGAAAGCTAGCTTAAGATTGGCCCAGACCACAGGGGGGTTAGCAAAGCTACAGAGGAAGTGTACAAACAAAACGATTGGGCCGGTTTTGGAAATATATAAGGTTCAAGCCAGAGGGGCTGCTTTGTATGGGGCAGAAATTTGGGGCTTTCGGCCATCTGACCATCTTTCTAAGATTAAGAATTCCTTTGTTAGACAACTCTTGGGTCTCCCGAATAGCACGCCGCTTACACCGCTTCGTATGGATTTGGGAGTAGGTCCGATTGCAGTAGAGGTTGCCCTTAGACCCTTGTTATATTGGCGTCGCTTATGGAGTACACCAGAACTATCAGTGTATAGAGAGGAATTGAGGGAAGTGGCAAACCTCTGTGGAGCTAGTAAAATCCCATGGTTGGCCCATATCAAGAATTCTTTAATCTCCATGGGAATGGGCAATTTATGGGACAGTGCCGAAGTTAGCTGCCCGCTAACACCTAGGAAGGTTCTGTCAAAGAACTACAGGGAATACAATCTAACTCTATTGCAAGGGAGCTCCACGATTGGCACACTGACAACATCCTTTTTAGAAGCAAAATTGCAATATAGGCTAGAGCCTGCCATTGATGTTATGCAGCCACCTCTTGCCAAAAGGCTATACCTGCAGTTTAGGCACGGCACCCTCCTCCTACGTGTTTTTGTTAATAAGTGGGGGGGCAATGCTACAAAGGGCTGCCCGACATGCAATAATATACCGGAGACAGATCTACATGTATTATTTTTCTGCCCTACATACAAGAAAGCGAGACACCGATGGCTAGTGCAGCTGTGCAGAAACCTCGGAGTATCCCACTGTGCACAGACTTACAGGATTTTAAAATATGACACTAGTATGTCTATAGCGTATTCAGTCTCCCGCTATTTGTTTTCAGTGTGGTGTATACGCCGAGCTGTTTTAAAAACACAGCCAGCCTAATTAAATTGCCCCACCCCCCCACTGTGATTGGTTGTTTGCATATCTTGATTTTACCGTATTTTATGAGTCATAAATGTGTATTTTTTAAGATATTTATTATACTTTTCTCTTTTACCTTTTAGGAATTTTTGACTAATATATTAATGTGTATGCCTTTCAACTACGGAGAACGTGAAATCATTTGGATTGTGTCATACATGTTTTTAATTGTGCTTTTATGGCCTTGTAAGGCCGAAATAAATAATTTTTGACTTGAATTTGAAATTTGCTTAGAAGCCACCGAAAGGGGCTTTAAATAATTCATTTTTGAAGAGTATTTAAGATCTTTTACATTTAAAAGAATCCCTTGTAGGCACCGTGGGCCTGCAGCACTCATTGTGCCACCCACTTAAGTAGCCCTTTAAACCTGTCTCAAGCCTGCCATTTCTGCCTGTGTGTGCAGTTTTAAACTGTGAGTTGGACCTGGCAAAATAAACCTTTTGCCAGGCCCAAATCTTCCTTTTTAATACATATAAGACACCACTAAGGTGGGACATGAACAGCACAGGGTGTAGTGTGTTTAAAAAGGAGGACATGTGTAGAATGCTGGCTCTGTATACTATACCAAAGTAAGATATAGGGTGCACATAGTCCAGTGGATCCCCAGAGGCTTATTTAGATACTACTAAAAGCTCTATTTGTGGTAGTGTGGTCGAGCAGTTAGAGGGCTGTGTTAAGCATTTGTTCTACACACTCAGGCAAGAAATGATGACACACACTCAAGACTGAATCAAAGACCAATTGTTATGCATAAAATTTATTACTTTGTCATTTTATTTTTAGAACCAAGACGAACTCGGTTGCAGGTGAGTATCAATTTTATGAATATTAATACTTTTTAAATGCAGTAGATATTGTTTTGTAAAGGCAGTCAAATACTTTTACAGTACCATAAAAATACTTTGGCAATGTCAATCAAGCAGTAGCAAACTTAGCAAATGCAAAATATAGACATTTAGTGCAATAGGCAGAAATGCAGTGCAATCCTATGGATGGAAAACATTTACATGCAGTTACAGGTAAGTACTCGTCTTACACGTCCAGTCTTCGGGCTTTGGACCAACACTGGGCAAGGGTCAGATCAAGGAAGGTGCTGCACCACCAGCGGCACTGGGGCGGCCGGATGCAGAGGTCACTGGGCCCAATGTTAGTCAATGGAGACTGGGGGCACCCAAATGAGGTGCGGTTTGCAGGTAAGTTCCTGCGGTTTCAGGGCACAGGCCCAGGGAGTTAAAGCATGCATGGGGGGGGATCACAAGGTAGCACCAACATTACACCACCAGCAGCACAGGGGCAGCCGGATGCAGGGTGCAAATCAGCGGGGGCACCCAAAGCTTTTTAATGGGTAATCTCGGTCGCACAAAGAGGCTGCAGGCTTGGACCAGAAGGCTAGATGAAGGTGACCACTGGCTGGGCAGGTAAGTTGAGATGTCTGAAGAGGGCTAGGCACCATAGGCTGGAGCAGGCATCTTCGTGGAATCCAGGAGAGGTCTGCCAATTCTGGATTTGAGGTCAGGATCGTTGAGGAGACTTCACTGGACAGGCGAGCAACTCGCACTCTGGCCGTGGGCATCGGGTGCAGAATGGGTAGGGATTGCGGTTCTAGCTGGATCCGGAGTCCTTGTAGTTGGATTCTTCTGGACAGGGCCGCTGTCCTCGGGAGATCTGGTTTTTGTTGAAGTGTGGGCAGTCTTCCTCGGGTTCAAGAAGTCTCTGGACACAGGACAGGCGTTGTCTTCTTCGCAGGGTCTTTGAACAGGAAACAGGCCGGCAGGGCTGGGGCCAAATCAATAGTCGTCTTCAGGCTCGGCTGCATGGCGTCTTCTTCGGCCTTTTCTTCTAAAGTTGTAGGAATCTGAGGATCAAGGTTCAGGGGTGCCCCTAAATATTGAATTTAGGGGTGTTACAGGTACTGGCAGATGGTAGCCAAAGGGCTACTTGGCTTTCAGGGTGACTACATCCTTCGTATGACCCCTCCCTTTGGGGTCATACGATTTTAGCCTGATTGGCTAAAATCCTTCCATTCAAGACAGAGGATTTTCTAAGGAGGAGGTCACCTCGGTCCAAGGCACCTTAGGGGTGGTCCTGGCAGAGAGGGGAAACATCTCTCCTGACTACTAATTTTCTCACCGACGTTGCCGCCAAAAGTGGGGCTTGGTCAGGGGGGTGGGCATCTCCACTAGCTGGTGACGCCCTGGCTAGCATATCAAAAGCAGGAAGCCTTTGATGCTCACCGCCCTGAATGCTGTTCCTGCTTGGGGGTAGGTGTGAAGCACCTCCACCCGAAGCAGCCTTTGTCCCTGACCCATGAGAGCACAAGGGCTCCCACCTCAGGGGGTCAGAAACATGTCTGTGTGGCAGGCTGGTGCAGATTAGTCAGCTAAACACGAGAGAGTTGGTCGCTTTTCAGGGGTGCATTTTGCAATAAATCCAACACTGGCATGCATAAAGTCATCATGGAGCTGTGGAGTTCGTAATGACCAATTCCCAGCCCATGTACGTAATATGGCTTCACTGCACTTACAATGTCTAAGAATGGACGTAGACACTGTAGGGGCATATTGTTCATGCAGTTATGCCCTCACCTGTGGTATAATGCACGCTGCCTTAAGGCTGTGAGGATTGCTAGAGGGGTGACTTACCTATGCCACAGACAGTGTTTGTGGGCATGGCACACAGGGATGTGTGCCATATCACAGAGGGTTGTGTGCCATGTCAACTCTTCGGTTTTGTCTGCACCACAACACACAGTCTGCAATGGAAGAATATGTGTTAGGTGAGGGGTCTTGGAGGGTGGCACAATAAATGCCGCTGCTCTTAGAGACCCTCTCTGGTCACAAGGCCCTTGGTACCACTGGTTCCTTTTACATGGGAATTATATGTGGGCCAGAGGTGTGCCAATTGTGGAAATAAAGGTGCAGTTTTGGGAAAGAACACAGGCACTGAGAACTTGATTAGCAGGGACCCAGTGCACATTAAGTCAACGTGCATCAGATATCTGGCAAAAAGTGGGGGGGGTAACCATGCAAAAAGGGACACTTTCCTACAACATGTAGTTTTAAGTTTTACATGTCCTGCTAGTGAAACACTCCTAAATTCGTTTTTCACTACTGCAAGGCCTACCTTTCCCATAGGAAAGGTAGGCCTTGCATTGGAGATACCATTGGAGATACCTTATTATTATCTAATAAGCTGTAACTTCCAATTGGGAACAGGTAGACATGTCAAGTTCGAAATCTAAAGAATTGTAATTAAAAGCCCTCTTTAATGGTAAAATTGGAATTTTAATCACAATTCTAAAAATACCACTAAAGAAAGTTGGCATTTTCTTGTCCTAACCATTTGGTGCCTGCAGCCGGATCTTGAGTTACATGAATAGGTGTAGCTGGCACTTGGTTTTTACATATTGCTCGCAGACAGTGAGAAAAAGGGAAGATAGGTGTTGGCATGATGGGCCACTATGAGTTAATGAGGGGGAGGAGCTATCACCTACCACACTTGTACATCCCAAAGGACCTGCCTGAGCACTCTCACAAAGGGTTTGGCACTGGTCTCTCATGACCCCAGAACAGCTGGTGCCAGGATATGGAGGAAGGGCATGCCCGACACCTCAGGGGGTGGAAACCTGCAGAAGCTTCCTCCACTTCAAAGTGGGCACCAGGTATAAATATTGGACAGCAGGCCACAACTCTTCAGTACACTTCTGGACCTGTGGACCCTGCCAGGAAGAAGGACTGCTGTGCTGCTGAAAGAAATGCTGCTCTGCTGCTGCTCTGAAGGACTGCTGCCCTGCTGGGCTGACCTGCCACCCTGCTTCCCTCTTGCATGAGTGAGAAGGACTGGACCTTCATCTCTGAACCCAGGAAACCAGAGTGACTCCAAGGGCTAGTTGGCTGGCCTCCTGATCAGAAGCCTCAGTGAATTAACCCAGCACCTGGACTCAGCCATCTGTGAATCCAGCCCACCAAGTAATGCCATCCCTGTTCTGGACCCTTGGAAGCAGGCCTTAAGGTGCTCTGCCATCGCGTCTGTGGATCCAGCTGAACCGAATAATATATGACGATACAACGCATTGCTATTACATTGCATGGCATTACAACGTGGTTGTTACAACGCGTTGCCATTACAATGCAAACTTTTACCACGCATATGCCTTTACCACGCATGCCATTTCAACGCAAATGCATGCGTGGTAAAAGGATATTCTTGGTAAAAGTGGTTAAAGTAAGTAAATATAAAGAGCGCACTACTACGGACTGTTTGTTGGTTAAAATATATATATATATATATATATATATATATATATATATATATATATATATATATATATATATATCTACTGGCGGTCGCCAGTAGATAGTTATAGTTAGGACCTATTTTCCATAGGAAATCCGCAACATTCTATTCCCAATACCTTTGGCGCCGATTGACTAATCTTCGCGAAATTTTCAAAACTTATGGCCCGATCCGGTCCCCTCCTATCTTGAAAGTTTCGGGGTGATTCGGCAAGCGGGGGCTGAGAAAAAAGGGGGGTCCCAAAACTTGTTTTCCCCATGCAATTTTCCATAGGAACCTTTAGTCGCAGCTACAGCCCGAACTGCTGAACGGAATTACACCAAATTTGGCAAAAAGGTAGCCCTTGGTTCAGAGTCGTGCCTTTTGGTTAAATGGTGTAAATCCGTTCAGTAGTTCCTGAGAAAATCAAAAGTAAAACCACATATATATCTATGGCCGCGGAGGGTCCGCGCACCCTGAGCGCACCTTCCCGATCACGAGCTGTATGCTAATTGGCTGTCAACACTCCAAACCAGGAAGTGTTGGCAGCCATCTTGTTCCTCGGTAGAACCGAGACACAAGAAATCAGAAAAACAATCGTGAAAAACGCAAAAAGGGGGCAGGGTAGAAACACCCTGACCCCCTAGGCCTGCTCTGGGGGTCCCCCAAGGACCCCCAGGGCCAAAAAAAGCATTTTTTGTAAAAAAAAAAAATTGCCCGAAAATTTAAAAAAAACGAAGCGCGGGCTCTTGCGCTTCGTATTCTAAAAGCCCCCGGGTGGGCCAAGTCCCGGGGGCAGTAAAAAAATGTGTGGGGGGGCCCCAATGCCCCCACACTGCACTGGGGACCGCCACCCCCGGGGCTTTGCATTAATATTTGCGGGTGGCACATGGCCCCCTCGCAGCCCCGGGGACCGGCACCCCCCGGGGCTCATTAATAATATTTGCAGGGGGGGCACACTGCCCCCCCCCACAGCCCCGGGGACCGCCACCCCCCCTGGGCTTCTTTTTTTTTTTTTTATAATATACCTGTGTGGGGGGGCTCGAGCCCCCCCACACGCCCCGGGGACCGCCACCTCCCCGGGGCACTAAAAATTCTAATTTGGGGGTCCGGAACGGACCCCCGAGCCCCGGGGACCTCCACCTCCCCGGGGCTGTACACACGATGGGAGGGGGGCCCCGCGGCCCCCCTCCTGGAGCCTGTGATGGCCCTGGGGACCGCCACCCCCCAGGGCCGGCTCCTGCAGTGTCCCGGAGTGCCCACCCCCGGGACACTGCTGTTTGCAATGACAGGGCGAGAGCCTCGCGGCTCCCGTCCTGTCATTGCAAACTTGCTTTGCTTCATTGAAGTGAGAGCAGGGAAACCTGCTCTTGCTTCAATGAAGCAAAGCAGATTGCTTTTCCACACGGGGAGCTGCATGTCAGCAGCTCCCCATGTGGAAAAGCAATGCCGGCTCCCGCAGGACGCGGGGAGACGGCGGGACCGTGGGGGGATTGGGGACCCCCCCACGGTCCCCAACGGAGAGGGCCAGCCCCGGGGATGGGGTCCCCGGGGCTAGAAGTGGCCCGGGAGGGGGCCACGCGGCCCCCTCCCCATGATTAAAAAATTAAATTAAAAAATAAAAAATAAATAAAGGCCGGCCCCGGGGATGGGGTCCCCGGGGCCAGTAGAGGACCTCAAGAGGGGAGCCACGCAGCCCCCTCCATAAAAAAGAAAAGAAAATCTGGCCATGCCCCGGGGATGGGGTCCCCGGGGCCGGAATTGGCCACGGGAGGGGGGCCCACGCGGCCCCCTTCCCGTTCATTTTTTTTTTTTTATTAAAAAAGGGGTCAGGCCCTGGGGGATGGGGTCCCCAGGGCCCAAAAAAAGTAAAAAGAAGGGGGGCCACACAGCCCCTCTTCCAAAAAAACAAAAACAAGCAATCGTGCCGGAGGCCCCGCCCCCTCCCAGCAACACTCTGCAAACGCGCCCTGTGGCGCGTTTTAAGTTGGGAAATGAATTCCCCTTCAATACTCGGGGTCCCTGGGGGCCAACTAGCCCACCAGGTACCTCCAGTAAGCACCACAGAGCTGCGTTGCAGAGAGGTGGTCCGAGACCACGCCTCTTTTTACACCTCTCTGAAACGCAACTCTGTTGCACTTACTGAAGGTACCTGGTGGGCTAGTTGGCCCCCAGGGACCCTCAGGATACAAGGGGACTTAATCCCCCAACTTAAAACGCACCACGGAGGGCGTTTGCACACTTGTCACATCAGGCCCCGCCCCCTCCCTTCACCACTGTGCAAACACGCCCCGTGGCGCGTTTTAAGTTGGGGGATTAGGTCACCTTGAATCCCGAGGGTCCCTGGGGCCCAACTAGCCCACCAGGTACTTCCAGTAAGCGCCACAGGCCTGCATTGCAGAGAGGTGGTCCGAGGCCACACCCCTTTTTACACCTCTCTGCAATGCAGCTCTGTGGCGCTTACTGGAGGTACCTGGTGGGCTAGTTGGATCCCAGGGACCCTCAGGATTCAAGGGGACTTAATCCCCCAACTTAAAACACACCACAGGGCGTGTTTGCACACATGTCACCTCAGGCCCCGCCCCCTCCCTTCACCACTGTGCAAACGCGCCTCGTGGCATGTTTTAAGTTGGGGGATAAAGTCCCCTTGAATCCTGAGGGTCCCTTGTGTCCAACTAGCCCACTAGGTACCTCCAGTAAGCGCCACAGAGCTGCGTTGCAGACAGGTGTTAAAAGGGGAGTGGCCTTGGACCACCTCTCTGCAACGCAGCTCTGTGGCGCTTACTGGAGTACCTGGTGGGCTAGTTGGCCCCAGGGACCCTCAGGATTCAAGGGAATTAATCCCCCAACTTAAAACCCGCCAGGAGGCGCGTTTGCACAGTGGTGGAGGAGGGGCGGGCCTGATGTGACATGTGTGTACTTATCCAATCACTCCGCCAAAACCCAAGCACTTATAAATTCACCATGCACTCTCCTTGCAGTATTCTAATCATCCAGTCAGTACCCATGCACTCATGCAATGACCCATGCACTAACTCATGCACTGCTACAATACCCTGAGCACTACTGATGCAGTCCAGCCATCTCGTTGTCACTACCCATGCACTCCTCCAATCACCCAACCAGTTCCATGTCCTTATCCAATCACTCCGCCAAAACACAAGCGTTTATAAATTCACCATCCACTCTCCTTGCAGTACTCTAATCATCCAGTCAGTACCCATGTACTCATCCAATGACCCAGGCACTAACTCATGGCAAATACAGAGGAGGTCATGCTAATCACAGGGGTACCCCAAAGCATAGTGTTCCCTGGTGTATGTAGGTGTTTTCACTGTATTCTAAGTGTCTTTTAGCATAGCACTGGCTCTAGGGCCGGTTAGTCAGAGTCAGTTACCACCAGTACCCGTCAGCAAAAGTTGGGGGCACAGGAGGACTTTCTGCTCCTCTGTTGGTTCTTTCTGCACATCTCTTGCTTCTTCTTGCACTTTTCTTCGTCTTTCTGGACTTCTGTTGCCTCTTTCTGCATGTCTTGCTTCTTTGTGCGCTTGCCTTCCTCTTTCTTCACATGTCCTACCTTTGTAGGCATAGTTAGAAATTAGCATTTAAAAAACCTTTGAAATTCACTGAAAAAACCATAGGTTTCAGGGACGTTATAGTTAGAAATTAGCATTTAAAAAACCTTTGAAATTCACTGAAAAAACCATAGGTTTCAGGGACGTTATAGTTAGAAATTAGCATTTAAAAAACCTTAGAAATTCACTGAAAAAACCATAGGTTTCAGGGACGTTATAGTTAGAAATTAGCATTTAAAAAACCTTAGAAATTCACTGAAAAAACCACAGGTTTCAGGGAGGTTATAGTTAGTTGGACATTTTACTCGTACAAAACCTGAGAAATTCCCCCGTTATAGTTAGTTCAGCTAACTATAACTCGCGCCCCCACAATGCACTGCTGATGACGTCACATATTACATCATTCATGACATGGTCAGTGACATCACTGATGACATCTCAAATGACATCACTGATGACATCACTGATGACATCATCCACGTGAACATCTGATGCACCTCCTCACACTCTAATATAACCTTTGATACACCCACTGTAAAATACAGAATACCATTTTCGAAACCATCGACACACCAATACCAGTTACTACATGCGCACTCACTGATTCCTAGGTCTACACACACATCCACTCATTCACCCATACACTCATACACGCAGTCACTCATCAATACAACACTATCATATGCACTCATACACCTATACAGACACTCACACACCGCCACTCATCCATGGAGTTACTCACACACCTAGTCAGTCATGCAAATAATCAATCACACTCCCATTTACTCACCTATACAGATACTAACGCATACTTACTCTCTTATATAATCACTGATACAAGTACACACTCATCCATACAGCCACTCTCACAATCACTGACTCTCACGTATAGTCATTTATACTCCAACTCTCACATACAGCCTTTTCCCTATGTAGTTACTTGGACATGTACCACTGAGACATCCATTCACTCACCAACACTCCCATACACACACTCACCCGCCCATACAGCTGTTTTCACATGCACTCTTGAACCCATACACCCAGTGAATCAACCACTCACACATCTATGCACAGAGTCACAAACCTCACACCCACCCACACACACACACTCAGTCTCCCATACAAATTCTCAAGCAACCAATAAATAACCGATATACACACTCATGTAGCTACTCACCAACCCATGCATTCAGTAAGACACATTTAATCACTCACTTATACAGTCAGTCACGCACCTACTAAATCATCCATCCAGACACTTATACACCCACTCATTCTTCAATACACCTTGGCATATATATAAAACATATTTAAACTTTTCAGAAACACACAGTGACTGGATGATGTCATCAGTGATGTCATCAGAGATGTCACTGACCATGTCATGAATGATGTAATATGTGACGTCATCAGCAGTGCATTGCGGGGGTGCGAGTTATAGTTAGCTGAACTAACTATAACGGGCGTATTTCTCAGGTTTTGTACGAGTAAAATGTCCAACTAACTATAACCTCCCTGAAACCTGTGGTTTTTTCAGTGAATTTCTAAGGTTTTTTAAATGCTAATTTCTAACTATAACGTCCCTGAAACCTATGGTTTTTTCAGTGAATTTCAAAGGTTTTTTAAATGCTAATTTCTAACTATAACGTCCCTGAAACCTATGGTTTTTTCAGTGAATATATATATATATATATATATATATATATATATATATACACACACAATTGCCACTGCATTCCACCACTTGATGCTACAGACGGGCACGGACTCCAAAACTGCTGGTGCTATAAATTATTTATTGCTCGTTGCAAGTCATGACGCGTTTCGGTCACCTCACGTGGCCTTGATCACATGGAAAACGCTTTGCGGCAGTGTTCCATTTTTAAAGGAAACCATTCTATAACCACGTGACACTTCGTACAATAGGCATAGAAGACAGAACACGAACGGGACACAGTTAAATAAACGGGTCATTTACATCATAAAAATACCTACAAAATATTATATATATATATATATATATATATATATACATACTATATATATTTAATTTTTTTGACCCCCAAAAACCCTTAAATTACCCTTACTACTCCAAATACCCATACCCCCTAAATTTCTAAAATTACACTTACTACCCCAGTACCCATACCCCTAAACCCTAAAATTACCCCGAAACCCCAAAACCCAACCCGAACCTAAAATTACCCCTTGCACCCCAAAACCCAAACCCTCCCTGAACCCTAAATTTACCCCGACACCCCAAAACCCATACATATCCTGAACCCCAAAATTAACCCTAGCACCCCAAAACCGAAACACACCCTGAACCTTAAAATTACCCCTGGCACCCGAAAACCCAAACCCAGCTGAACCCTAAAATTACCCTTGGCATCCCAAAAACCAAAACCCACCCTGAACCCTAAAATTACCCCTGACACCTCAAAACCCAAACCCACCCTGAAGCCCAAAATGAACCTTGGTACCCCAAAACCCGAACACCCTGAACCCTAAAATTACCCCTGGCACCCCAAAACCCAAACCCACCATGAATCCTAAAATTGCCCTTGGTACTCCAAAACCCAAACCCACCCTGAACCCTAAAATTACCCCTTGCACCCCAAAACTCAAACCCACCCTGAACCCTAAAATTACCCCTTGCACCCCAAACCCACCCTGAATGCTCAAATTACCCTTAGCACTCCAAAACCCAAACACACCCTGAACCCTAAAATTACCCCTGGCACCCCAAAACCCATACCCACCCTGAACCCCAAAATTACCCGTTACCCCAAAATCCAAACCCATACTGAACCCTAAAGTTACCCCTGACACCCAAAACCCCATGCCCACCCTGAACCCTAAAATCCCATACTTACCTAATACTCACATTTGAAACGCATAGGCCATCACCATTCATGCCTTTACAACGAAATTCGCTGTAAAGGCATATGCGGTGTAAAAAATTGCGACGTAATGGTCATGCGATGTAAAAGCATTCGCGTTGTAATGACTGCGTTGTAATAGTACCGCGTTGTAATGGTTGTTTCCTGAACCGACGCATCTCCTCTGCGGCACATCTGCCGAAGAACCAGCACATCACCTCTGCTGCTCGACGCATTGCCATACGAAGCGACACATCGCTCCTGCTGCACAGATTTTCCAGATGCAAGGACTTTGCATCACCCATCGCAGGCCAAAGGAGTTGATGCAGCTCCACAAAAGGACATTATCTCACCCAATCCAGCCCATCGGAAACTCAACTGCACGATGCATCTCCACACACGGACATCGCCTTGCAATTCGCAGCTCCCCTGAACCGCTGCAATGCAACCCATCTCCTCGCCCGGACCTCGCATCGCCTTTGCTGCACGACGCATCCTCGACATGGGATGCTGCATCTTTTTGCGACCAGGATTTAAGGTACTCCTGTTCAGTGGGCCTAAGCGGATCCCTGTAGTCGGCCCACGTTCCGTCTCGGTCGGCCTGAACTTGTGACTTTGTCCTGGTCCAGCATGATCAGATAACCACAGTTGGTGCTTTGTGCTTTTTGCTATTTTTACTTAAATCTTTAATATTGCATATCTCTGGTTCTACAAATTTGATGTTTGTCATTTTGGTCTTGATTTATTTATTAAAATTGACTATATTTTTCTAAATTTGTGTGGGATTTTTCTTTTGTCGTGTTTTTACTTTATTACTGTTTGAAGCGCTGCATAAACACTTTACAAATTGCCTCTAAGTTAAGTCTGACTGCTCTGTGCCAAGCTACTAGAGGGTTAAGCACGGGTTAATTTGGGGTTTGCTTGTGGCTTCACCCGGACAAGGATTGTGGTGGCTGCTTGAGTAGCGTTTCACCCCCCTCAACAAGTAACCCAATTTCTTACAGCTACATTTCTTTTTTTGTTGCAAATCTTTATTAACTTTTCACAAAATACAAATTGCCCTACAAGGGCTGCAGGGGTTCGCACAACAGTAATTTCAGGCTAAAATCCAAGAAAAAAGGACAATGGAAAAGGAAGAAGATAAATTAATCACAACAATTCGATCAGTGAGGTATAAGGTAGACAGTCTATACAAGACCTGTAATGAAACGTACTACACCTCTGCACACATGGAAACCCCTCTCCCCCGCCTCCCCCAGAGTCCACCCAATAAGACTGATTGCAGCGACCTCCCAAAACACAGCATATACAAAGGGCAATGACAACCCCAGATGGGCCAATGTGAATGAAAATAAATGATAACAGTCCCCCTAGGATGATACCCTGCAGGAAAGGCGGTTTGTGGCCCACAGCCTGAAAAATCCTGCCTACAACCTCTGTACACCTCTGACGGTAATGGACGAGCCACGGCCCACATACTCCAACATTCCATCAAAGAATGCGCTAGAGGGCCCTCTGGAGCAAGACCCCAAGAGCCTTGACCACAGGGGTGCCCAGAGCACTTGTGAGGGAATTCCAGAGGCAGTTGTACCTTTTGTTCTGAATGTTACACCTAGGGAATCAGTGTCTGAGAAACCTGCCCCATGTCTCATTGTATTTATGCATCTGATCATTAAGTTTGTGGCTTATCCTTTCTTAAGTGGCTATGTTGTGCATGTCAATAAGCAATGTGGTGTAAGAAGGTGACTTTTCGGTTTTCCAGTGGCACAGTATCTCAACCTTCATCACAGCCAGGTCTGTGGAAAGTCAGCGGGCTGTGTAACGAGGCAACGAAGTTAAGCCTGCAGTGTCATGTAATAGAGCCAAAGGGCTCGTCAGAGCCCCTGTCACTCCCAGTTTACCCCAAAGTAGATCCCAGTTTTATCTCCAATAGTGGGAGAGAACAGTACAGTCCCAGAAGATGTGTACAATATCAGAGGCATAACATCTCCAGCACAGCCCTGCCTCGTCCCATGACCTATCTCAAAAAAGGGAGAGGAGAAGCCGATGCAAGAGACCGACACTGTGGGAGAGCTGTATAACCAACAAACTTTGTCAGTAAAGGGAGTCCTCAGGCCTAGATGCTCCATGATCTTAAACAGATATGGCCATTCCATGCGGTCAAAGGCCTTTTCAGCATCAAGGGAAATGAGAATTTTATCGTCTCCATCATGTCTGACTTGCCACATAATGCGGGCTAGCATGTGATTAGTAGATGTGTGGCCCAGTACGAAACCGACCTGGGATAGGTGAATTAGTAGAAGGATACAGGTCATAAGCCACATTGCTGAGACTTTTGCTAATATCTTCCTTGTCGAACAAGTTACTTACCTTTGGTTATGCCTTATCTGGTAGAGACAACATCTAGCTGCAGATTCCTTACCTTTGAATTTCCCCAGACTTTAGACTGGATCCGGAAGATTTTTCATGAGTAGTACCCCTGCGCGCCAATAGGTGGTGACGGTCGGCTCCGTGCAGCATAATCGATGTCGTCCGCGCTGGAGGTGATGTCCACGTCACCAGTATAGGCGCCACTTTGGCGGGCTGTCGTCAATTACTTTTCACCACTTTCCACACCAGAAGCACGGAGCCATGAAGAGTACTGATACTGTCCAAACTAGGGCCCTAAAAGGGAACAAACTTGACTCTAGAAATCTGTCCACAGAGCGGGGAGGATGGGTAGGTCGGTAAGGAAGCTGCAGTTAGATATTGTCTCTACCAGATAAGGCATTAACCGAAAGTAAGTAACTTGTTCATCTGATACAGACTTCTAGCCGCAGATTCCTTACCTTTGAATAGATACCCAGGCAATACCATCCCTGGTGATGGGGTCTGCGGACAAATTTAAATTAGGAAGTCCTGCAGGACTGAACAGCGGAAATGCCCAACCTTGCGGACCGGACTGTCCAGGCAGTAATGCTTGGTAAACGTGTGCAGGGAAACCCACGTTGCTGCCTGGCAGATGTCCAGGACTGGGACTCAACGTGCTAACGCAGTGGTCACAGCTTTTGCTCTGGTTAATGAGCCTGTAAGTCTTCAGGAGGCTGCTTATTTGCCAGTGCATAGCAGATCTTGATGCAGAGAACAACCTATCGAGAAGTTGTCTGTTTCTACACTGCTCAACCTTTCTTCGCCCAAGCATACCCCCGAAGAGTTGGTCTTCCACCTGCAACTCTCATGTGCGGTCAAGATAGAACAACAATGCTCTTTTAGGGTCCAGACGATGGAGTCACTGGTCTTCCTTAGACGGATGTGGAGGAGCGTAGAAGGCAGGCAAGGGGACAGATTGGCCCACATGAAATGGTGCTACCAATTTCGTCAGGAAAGAAGTCCTAGTGCGAAGCACCAGTTTGTCCGGATAAACTAATAGTAATGGAGGCTCACCTGTCGGAGGGGACAATTGTGAAGAGGCTCAAAAGTAGCACACATCAAGAATGTGATGTAGAAAAGTGCCCCTTTTTGCATGGTTACCCCCCCACGTTTTGCCTGACATCTGATGCAACCTGACTTGATGTGCCCTGGGTCCCTGCCAATCAGGTTCCCAGGGCCTGTGTGCTTTCCGAAGACTCTATCTTTGTATCCACGACTGGCACATCCCTGGCTACAGGTAATCCCCTTGTAAAAGGTAACATGGGTACCAAGGGCACTGTGACCAGGGAAGGCCTCTAAGGGCCGCAGCACTTATTGTTCCACCCTTAGAGGCCCTGCACCTTAACACACACACACTGCCACTGCAGGTTGCGTGTTTTGGTGCAGAAAAAAGTGAAGAGTCGACATGGCACATATCCCTGTATGCAATGCCTGCAATCCACTGCTTGGGGCATAGGTAAGTCGCCCCTCTAGCAGAGTGCACTAACCCTAAGGTGAGGGTAAAGTGGCATGAGCCCTGTACCTATACAGTGTCTAAGTCTATTCTTAGACGAGGCGAGGAGAAGCACACATCTCATCACACACATCTCACACATCTCCATCTTGAAGATGAGGGGACTCAACCAATTAGGAAGAGGCTCATGCCCCCTCCCACTGGAGGGTGGCACAATAGGGGGTGTACCCACCCCAAGGAAGGGACCCATTGGTACCGACCTGCACACCCCTTTAACGCCCCTAAATTTAGTATTTAGGGGCAACCCTGAACCTTGCCTCCTCAGATTCGAGGAAGAAAGAAGAAGGACCAAAGAGCCATGCTGACCCAGGAAGGAGAAGAGGACACCAACTGCCTTGGCCCCATCCCTACCAGCCTGTCCCGTCTACGACCTGCCTGCAGCAAGAACCCCAGTGAGTCCAGAAGCCAGCAACCCCCAGAGCCCGGAGGACCTGCCCTGCGACCATCCTACAGACTCTGTCTCCCGTGAGCACCAGATTTGCTCAACCTAAGACTCACCTCCACAATACGGATTCCAGTGACTCCGCGATTCTGCACCACTCTGCACCCAATGCCCATGGCCCGAGTTTGAGTGGCCCAACACCCCAAAGAGGTCTCCCCAGCAATCCTGAACTGGGATCTGGTGATCCCGACCTCCCTCAAGCCGATGCCTGCAGCCTAAATCTGAAGGGTACCCCCGACTGCGACCGGAGCTGGTAAGACAACCCGATGCCCCACGGCCTTGGGTGGCCCAACCAACAGTGTCCAGGCATCTCCCAAGATCCCAACTTACCTCTCCAGCTGGTAGTCACCTTCAGGAAGCCTCCCTGCCCGAGCCCGAGCTTGCAGCATCTTTGGGAAACCGAAGGTCTCCATTGGGAAACACAGGGTCCCGACGTGCGTTTTGCCCCCTGCACCCTGCCGCCCCAGTGCCGCAGGCGGTGCAGCTCCTGTGCTGGTCTTGGCCCCTGCAGTGCTGACCTTAAACCATGGAGCTTTGCTCCCACACCCGAGTGGCCTGCTCGTCAGCAGCCCCTAAGCGAAGGCCCTCTTAGCCCCATTGGATAACATTGGGCCCCTGCACTCTGCACCCGGCTTCCCCAGTGCCGCTGTTGGTGCAACTTGAGTGCCCATCTCTTGGGGAACCTTGGTCCTAACCCCCAAAACTCACCCTCGTAAGTAGAGTACTTTCCTTCAAAACCGATAACCATTTTTCTCCCATAGGAACCCATGATATAAGATTTTGGGCCTAAAAATGTTTTAAGTGTGGAACTGTTAATGTATGGAGAAAAGTGAACTCAATTGCAAAGTATAAAAAGTCGAACTTACCTTGTATGTAAAGTTCCTAAGGTGTGGTCTCTAGGCATACAACCCCCAGTACTCCAAGTAATCCAAAGTAATCCAAAAGTAACAAAAAGCAATTACTGTGTAATTTAAACTGTTTTCAAAGCATTGACCAACCTGTAACAATTGTAATTTAAAGCACAACTGAATTACCTTGAACAGTCTTGTATTTATAAAGTCTATATCACTTACCTGTGCCAAGTCCTGCTTGGTTCTAAAATAAAACAGAAGTATACCTTTTTTTAAACTTACCTAATTGGTCTGGATTCTGTCTCTGAGTGTGTGTATCAGTCCTTGATTGAGTAAAAACAATAAATGATTAACACACCCTCTGGATAAGCCTAACTGCTCACCCACACTACCACAGAGAGAGCTGCTAGTAAATACCAAATTTAGCCTCTGCTATACATCTGGGGACTCCCTGGACTCTGTGCACACTATACCTCATTTTGGTATAATATATACAGAGCCAGCTTTCTGCATGTGAGGATCAAATTAAGGTCCCGCTGAGGAATCATAAAAGGAGAAGGGGGAAGCATATGTGCAAGGCCCTTCAATAATCTATAGGTAGGTTGGGCAGCTGCAACAAGGTAGACAGAGCAGAAAGATAACCCTTCAGAGTGCCCAAAGCAGAGCCCTGCTGGGCAAGGGTAAGAATAAAAAGCAAAATATCAGAAAGGGAGGGAGAAAAGGGGTCACTTGAATCTTCTGTACAATACGGCAGAAGCATACCGTCTTGGTGGAGGGACGCCTGGCTGCCAGAATAACATTGCAGACTTTGGGAGGAAGGTTGAAAGCTATCAACTGTTGCCACTCAATCTGATGCAAGAAGGTGGAGAGTTAAGAGTTTCAGGTGGAGGACCCTCCCCTGCTGCTGCAACAGAAGATCCTCCTGGAGGGCAGGCTGATCGGAGGATCAACACTCGTGTTCAGAAGCTCGGAATACCAGACTCTGTACCCAGTCTGGTGTCACAAGGATTACTTGAGCCTGGTTGTTTTCGGTTCTTCTTGAGAACTCTAGGCAGGCATGCTGTGGGCGGAAAGGCGTACAGGAGACCTGAGCTCCACTCGGGACTAAAAACTTCTCAGAGCGAGAGCCGCCTTGGAAACTCTAGCACGCAAAACTGCCGACATTGTGTTTTCGGCAGAGGAGAACAGATCTAACCAAGGCTCTCCCCCATTGCTGAAAGAGACCTTGCTCTCCCTCCGGGTGAAGACGCCATTCATGATCCGCTAGGCATCGATGGCTGAGGTTCATCCGCTCTGGCTTTCAGGAACCCTGCCAGGTAATGAACCCAAAGGGATCTGCCCTGGTGTTCCAGCCATGTCCAGAGATACAGGGCCTCTTGACAGAGGGTCCACGACCCCACCCTGCCCTGTTTGTTGCATTACCACATGGCGGTGGTGTTGTCCATGAACACCTGCACTAGCCTTCCCTTGATGAAGGGTAGAAAGGCTTTCAATGCCAGTTGGATCGCACGGAGCTCCAGCATGTTGATGTGGCGTCAGGATTCCGCCAGAGACCAGAGTCCTCTGATCTCCATCATTTCCAGGTGGCCGCCCCATCCCAGGAGTGACTCATCTGTCACTACTGTAAGATCTGGTTGGAGAAGTGAGAGGCATCTGCCTCTGACCCAATCGCGGTTTGTTAGCCACCACTTCAGGTCCCTTTGCAGTTCCCTCCTAAATCTGTTGGAGAGATTTTTCCTGATACTGCACCCACTGGAACAGAGCCTGCATATGCCATCTGGCATGAGTCACCAGCAGGATGTAGGAGGCCATGAGGCCCAACAGCTTCAGAGTCAGTCTCACAAAACACAGGATAGAGGCTGAAACATCAGTATCATAGCCTGAATATCCTGGACTCGCCGCTCGGGAGGATACGCCTAAAACCGCACTGTGTCCAGAGCAGCTCAGATGAAAGGGAGCGTCTGAGAGGGAGCCAGGTGTGACTTCAGCGTGTGAATAGTGAACTCCAGCAAATGCAGGAGGTTTGACGTAGTGTGGAGGTGGGAGACGATATCCTGGGGCGAGCTCGCCTTCAGCAACCAGTTGTCGAGATAGATGAAGACTGGCACCCCTGACCGGCACAGATGAGCTGCGACCACCGCTATCACATTGGTGAACACCCGAGGGGCGCTGCTAAGGCCAAAAGGGATCATGGTGACCTGAAAATAGTTGTGGTCTACTGTAAACCACAATTAGCACCCATGGGTAGGCAGGACGAGGATGTGAAATAGGCGTTCTGCAAGCCCAACATTACCATCCAGTCTCCTTGGTCCAGGGCAGACAATAGTCAGTGTGAGAAAATTGAACTTCTCCTTTTTGAGGAAGCAGTTGAGGGTTCGGAGATCTAGGATAGGACGAAGACCCTTGTCCTTCTTTGGGACCAGAAAGTAGCGGGGATAACAACCACAGCCTACATCTGGCACCGAAACCCTCTCTATGGCTCCCCTGGCTAAAAAAAGTCATGTTTTTTTCCACGGAGCAGTGACAAATGATCCTCCATCAGCAGGTCGTAAGATGAAGGCATGGAGGGAGAAGTGGTTTCAGAGGGGAGGGAGTAGCCCACCGGACGATCAGCAGAACCGACTTGCCCGATTTTATGGAGTGCCAGTGGTGGAGGCGATAGCAAATCCTGCCACCAGCTGGGCATCCATGATCTAAAAGGGCAAGATTAGGAAGGTTTGGAGGCTGCAGCTGCTGGGGGTGCTGGATCAGACTGCTGGCTACCCGACCTACGAGGTCGGTAGGAACCATGCCCTCGGCCACACAGAGGCTGGGAAGCTTGCGCAGCATGGTGGCTGGGATAGGGTTGTCACGGTTGAAAGCCCCTTCCATGGCTGACTGGAGATGATAGGGGGGCAGCCAAGAGGCCCAAGGACATGGCCGTAGCTCGCAAGTCCTTATAGCGCTTCAGCGCTCAGTCTGCCTTGTCTACGAAGAGATGGCATGTCCATGAGGGAAGCCTGGACATCCCCCGAAAAGCCAGGCGTTCTCAGCCAGGCGTGGCATCTGAAGGTCACAGTAGAAGAAACTGCTCTGCCCAGCAGGTCGGTCATGTCCAAGCCACAGCGTATAGAGAACTTTTCTGCTTCTCTCCGGTCTGTAGCTGCTTGGAAGAGAATAGCCTGGGCCTCTTCCGGAACCTGTGGCAGCACCTGCACAACCATTTCCCACAGCGTGTGGGAATAGCGGCCCAATAAGCATGCGGTGTTCACTGACCGCAAGGCTGGCTGAAGAAAATGTTTTCTTTCTGAAGCTGTCCAGCCTCTTGGATTTCCTGTCTAGGGGAGCAACAGGGAATGCGCCATTGGAAGTGGAGGCTTGGACTGCCAAGCTCTCCGGGGTAGGGTGTCCAGAGAGGACATTTTTATCCCCTGGAGTGGGGCGGAGGCAGCAGGTAATCGTCCTATTCACAGGAGCCCCTGTGCTGGGCTTGGACCAGGTCCCCAGAAGGACATCGGTGAGGGCTTCGTTGAACGGGAGTAGGGGATCAGAGAAGGAGACTCCTGGTTGCAGCACCTCCGTCCAGATGTTGGTCTTGACTGCCACTGAGGGCAATGGCCCTCCGCACCACCATTGCTTATGTAGCTCTCTCCTCCGTAGCGATGGTAGGGGGAGAAAGCATGCCGATATCTGGAGATGTATCCAGTCCACCAGCCTCACCCAGTTCAACACACCAGCCCATATACTGATCATAAGTCTGGCATTCTAAAGGGTCCAGTGACTCCTCTCATTCCTCCCCAAGGTCTAGCTCTTCGGAATAGGGCTCAGGCTCTGACTCAGTACACGGGGGACCTGTTGGCGCAGCTCAAGCTAAATTTCGGATTCAGGAATCACAATGTGGCAGGCGCCGTCGGCGGGGCCTGGAGCACCGGCATCAGGGCCGGCAAAGGACAGAGTGGCATGACCGGCGCTGGTCCGGATTCATGGGGGCGGACCCATTGGGGCCAGAGCTGCCGGCGCAGAACCAGATGGGCCCACTCAGACCCCGCACGGACCAAAGTCGCAAAAGAGGGGTTTGACTGCTCAAAGAGACGCATGGCCTCATAAAACTCTTTAATTTGAGCAGGGGTCGCTTCGGCTTTCAGAAAACTGGGGAGAAGAGGGGTCAGCCCAGGCGCAGGGTCCGAGGAACCAGGCCTCGAACACTGATGTTCCTGTGTCGTGTCTGCCAACAGATGAGAAGTCAAAGTTCTTGTGTTTTTTGTGCCTCTTACCTGAATGCCCAGACGATTTCGAGTGGGATGAAGAGGACTTCGGACTCCTGGAATGGTCCCGAGACCTTCCTCTTGGGTGGGACTGTGACTTCTGTAGAGTTTCATGCTGGGCCACTAGCAGCTCCAGAGACCGCTCCCTCAAAGCCTTTGGCACCATGACCCGGCAGTCGGAACATGACTTGGAGTCGTGGTCACGCTCCAGACACCATAAACACACAAGGTGCAGGTCAGTCACTGACATAGCGCGGTGACAGGCACCACAGGGTTTGAAATCCGTCTTTCTCGATGACATCTGACACATCAGCAGGAAAAACACCTCAAAAAGGTTCACAAAATATCGCAAAAATCCTGTCAAAAACTGAGGTGTAGCTCTTCTTTTGGACCAGCGAGGCTGGCCCACAAAGAAATGAACTGACATCAGCGCGCCGAGGTGACGACAATATAGGTGACGCAGAAGTCACTTTCAGCGTGGACGCTGCAGCACAGAGCCGATCGACGACATTTACCGGCACCAGGGGTAATGCTCATGAAAAACCTTCTGGATCCAGTCTGACACCTGGGGAAATTCAAAGGTAAGGAATCTGTGGCTAGCAGTCTCTATCAGAAAGAGTTTATAAGGGCGATAGGCCTGTAATTCGCACAATGAAGGGGGTCTTTGCCAGTCTTAGATATTAAGGAAATCCTGGCCCTGTTAAATTCCATTAAAGGCGTAGTGCTGCTTGAAATTTCCAGGAACAGCTTGCCCAACAGGTGTACTAAGATTGATTTAGTGATTTTATAAAATTCTACAGGAAACCCATCGCGTCCAGGGGCCTTTAACGTTGCCATCATATCTATGGCATGAGCTTTTTTCTCATTACCAATCTCCCCTTCCAATGCCTCCGCAAACACCAGCGGGAGCGTCAGAAGCTAAAGCCTTTCCAGAAATGCTGCCGCCGACTGTGGGGCATCTCGTAACTCAGTGAGTACAGCCGGCTATGATACGCAATGAATTCCCATAGGATGTCATGAGGTTCTGTAAGAAAAACACCCTGAGCAGACATAATGGCAGGGATGGTGCTATGTACGAATGACTGTTTGAAGTGTGCCACAAGTAGCCTCCCCACTTTATCCCCTTTTTAGGGCGAGCCTAGCGTTGCAGCGCATGCGCTGCTCGCTTTGCGAGGCATTTATTTATTTATTTACTCATTTGTATGGCGCAACGAATCATCCCCAAGGGGATCTCTCGGCGCCTGAGAAGAAACACCCTATTGACAGTAGGAACCATTTAGAATAGCCAGATCTTGAGCATTTTCTTGAATTGGGAGAAATTGGAACAGGCGCGAATCTCATCGGGGAGAATATTCCAGTGACTGGGAGCCAGATGAGAAAACGCACGCCCACCCATTTTGGCCTTCCTTATTCTCCGCATGCAGAGCAGATTGCGGTTACTGGATCTCAGCTGTCGTACGGGTTGATAACGTTCAATCTTCTTCATCAGGTAGGCCGGCCCGGTCCCCTGGAGAGACTTAAAAACCAAACATAGCAGCTTAAAGATAGCTAATTTCCTGATAGGAAGCCAATGTAGTTGGCGCAGGAGCGGTAAAGAGGGGGTCCGCGCTGGTTTGTTAAGGGCAAGGCGGGCTGCCGTATTTTGAACCACTTGTAGTTTGGATACCAGGTCCTCCCTCACTCCAACCAACAGAGAATTGCCATAATCCAGTCGACTCACTAAGAGCGACTGAATAAGAGCCTTTCTGGCATTAAGCGGGATCCACGGGAAGATCTTTGAGCATCCGCATGGTTCCAAAACAAGTGCCTGATACGGTCTTCACCTGTTCTTCCATAGATAGTTTGTTGTCAATTTTGATGCCCAGGTTCTTGGCCCATCCTCTAGGGGAGGGAGCTTCTCCTAATTCTGATGGCCACCAATCTGGGGTCCATAGCTCCACCTCTTTACCAAACAACAATATCTCTGTTTTGGAGGAGTTAAGTTGAAGGAAATTCTTCTTCATCCAGCTTGCTATACTAGTCATACAGTTTATAAACTTTAGTTTGGTTACTGCAGGGTTATCCTCAATAGGGACTATCACCTGCGTGTCGTCTGCATAAGATATGGTCTCAAACCCACAGTTCCTAATAATTGAGGCTAAGGGGGCCACATATATATTAAACAAGGTTGGGCTCAGGATAGAACCTTGTGGGACCCCCTTATCCACCACAGTGGTTTGTGACACGAAGGAGTCCAACTGGACACATTGTGTTCTGTCAGACAAATAGTGCCTCTGACACCAATCTCTCGAAGCCTATCCAAGAGGATGCGATGAGAGATGTTGTCAAAGGCAGCCGACAGATCAAGCAGCACTAACATGGCTGGGATATCCTTATCCAGAGATGTCCTTAAAGTGTCAGTGACCTCCAACAGTGCGGCCTCAGTGCTATATGAAGCACGGAAACCCGACTGAGATATATCCAGAATGTTGTTCTGTTCCAAGTAGCAAGAAATATGCCGATTGACTAGTGTCTCCATGATTTTTGAGCAACAAGGAAGAAGAGAAATCGGTCAAAAATTCTGTAAATCAGTGGGGTCTGCTAGTGCCCTTTTGAGCAAGGGTTTGATACGTGCGTTTTTCCATTTACGCGGAAAGGTAGCTGTGGCTAGCGAGATGTTACAGACTTCAGCAAGCACATCAGCTAGGACTGGGGTTAACTCAGACATAACAGCAGGCGGCACCGGGTCTAGTGGGGAGCCGGATTTCACCTGAGTTAATAAAGAGCTTACTTGTTCACCAGTGAAGTTAGGAAACAATTCTAAGCTTGAGGGACAACGGTTTCCCTGAAGGGGGGCTCTATCATGGACTCCCTCTTCAGGCCCAAAGGCACGATAGATCACGTTGATTTTATTGGTAAAGTGGCTCCCTAGGTCCTCACATAATTCCTGGGTGGGTGGCGGGAGCGGATTGTTGGCCCTCGGGTTCGTGAACTCCTTTAGAATAGTAAAGAGCTCCCGAGAGGAGTTCTTAGCTTTCATAATGCGGGAGGCATGCAGTATTCAGTATAGTGGGGAAGCCTCGTGGAAGCTCCGCCCACCTTTTTAATTGGCTTAGGTCCTAAATGTTGCCTTCTGATTGGTTTTAGCTTGTTAGTCCCGCCTCATGACATCCATGTCCTCATTTGTATCCTTCCATGGCTACTGGCCCCTTTACTTCGAATACTATTTTCTTCCCTGTCTAAGCAGTCCGTGACTTCTCGCCCCCCCACCCGCCACCGTTCGTGCCTTCTTGGCCGCCCGTACTCCTGATTCCAATGCAATAGGTCTCGCGTAAATGCGAGTCCTATTGCATTGCAAATGCTTGTTATCTTCTGTCACGCGCTGTACTAAAGATGGGGGTTATTATAGAGCTTGGTTCTATTCTGACTTTTTCCATTTTGTACATTCATTTGTACGTGTCCGCGGCTGATATTAAGGGCATTAGCACGAGCACAAATCTCTGCCGCCCGCTCGCGCATTCTGTCACACACACTCACGCACGCACACTTTCGTTCACACACACGCTCTCGCTCGCACACACACTTCACACTCTCGCTCACACACACTCTATCACTCAAACGCTCTCTCTCGTCTAAATTGTGCCACCACTGTCACATCTCACCAGAGCTGCTCATATTGTTGTATTCTGCTTTTTCCAATACTCTAGACAGGCAGATCCGTCAATTTTATTTATTTATTTTCAAATGTATTTTTCACTTTGCGATAAGACGTGCGGTTCTGCTGGAAAAAAGATTCAGAATATGCGTGTAGCTTGCATTTTTTTACAGTTATTAAACAGCGCACGTCATCAAACACATAAGATATTTCCACACAGATTAAATTATAGCCGTTAAATGCAGCGTGCCGGACGCTCGAGTTGCACTCTGCAGATGTTAACAGCAGCATCTGCTGAATAATAAAAGGCCATACAGGTTTCAGGATAAATTAGAGCACGAGCATAGCAGCAAGTATGTGAATAGAGCAGACGGGCGAGTTTGGGAGCGCATTTTAAAAACGGCAGTTGAAGTCTGTAAACTGAATGAGAAAAGCCTAGTGCTCGTAGTACTGAATTAAAGGTACACGTGCAAAAAAAAAAAAACTCAATAAATACACAAGTTGAGCTTGACCATTATGGTGTATGGAGGTAGCCAAGGTCTCTGGATATCTAAGCTTACCGTGCCAATGACACATGGGTACACAGGGACAGAAGAGGGTTTGTGTGTGTACACAAGCAGCATGTGGGCTGGTATCTGGATCACGTGGTTTGTAATCCGACTGTGCTCGAGCCATCGCCATCACTACAAGAATCCCAAAGGAAAGCGTATGGGGCTGGACCCAGCCCCGTGACTGAGTTCTCCCGGATATTTGTCTGGGCCGAGAAGAAGAGAAGGGGCATGTTGTGTGTGTTTGCCTGGTTATTCCTGACTAGAAGAGGGAAGTGTGATGCATGTGCTTGAACATTTTAACAGCAAAAGCTAAGACCGGCCCGAGTGGAACACCCCTTCTGCAAAGAGGTGGATCATAAGTTGTGTGTACCCTAGCTGCAAACATACTTGCATATCGGTGATTAAACCGGGTGCTGTAGGCAACCTCTGCAAAGTAGATGAATGCATGAGGTGTTGTGAGACATTTTTACAGGCATGATGATGCAAGTTCTGAAAACAAATAGGGATCAACTAATTAGCAGATACAATCCAGGATGAAGGCACATAAACTGAATTGACAACTATAACAGGGTTGTTTTGCTAACCAGTCTATGCAACCTAATCTTCTATGTATTTAATTACGGAGCGCTCTGCATAGACACCTATATAGCAGTATGTTTCCGCATCCCATGTTATATTTTTCTTATACCTCTTAATTTTTAGAACTTGGACTGCACCCTGTGCAAAGATCTGTGATTTAAGTAGTCACTGCTGCTCACAGCTTCATTTCTTAACAAGGGTAACTCCACTTTTAACATTTCAAAATGTTTGTTGCACCATAACATTTTAGCTTATAGGCTCTGGTTTTATGAGTGTTCTCTCCCACTACATTATCTACGGTTTTAAACTAACTCGCACGTTCTGAAATCTGTATCCGAAAAAAATACATTGTGTAGATGAGTTTAAAATCTATAAATATTATGTAGCTCTCCACACACACTGATGGCATTCCTGTGATTGCATGTCTAGATATTGACTAGAAAAAAACCAAACCACCTCTGGGCATACTTCCGGGTGCTGTGACTGAGAACACCATGCCGGTTGCAATTTCAGTGGAATGTTGGAGCGACAGCAGCCAGTCACATTTCAGAGACTGTTCGCGCTAACATTAGCTAAAGATAACTTTGTCTACCGTGGTTGTTGAGCCTTACTTGGGCAGTTTAGCTTTCCTACTAACACTCCCCAGCACTCGTCATAGATCTGTGAAAAAACACGCTAAGTAGTGCATAAACAGTAGGCACAAATTTCACAAAGATGACAGATACTCTCTGTTTCTTCTTTTTGTTCCTCTTTTAATTCAGTAGGTCTCCAAAATGACACAGCCAATTGACACGTGTTTCGTCGCGTACATGGGAATTGTTCCCGCGACTTTTTCAAGGCTAAGTCTTCTCAGTATGAATCCTATTTCCGTGGTGATAATTCCAACCCACAGAGGGTGTCTGTATTTTCAAGCGTCCTAAGTAAAATTCCTATTGATCCAGTAATTCTGAAAAACTCCGGTGTGAACACGTTATTCTGTGTTCCCCATATGCGGACGCCGTCAATATCGTGTTGCCGAGTACACAACAGTTTAGCTTTCCTGCTGCCAGTAATGTGGTGATGCGGGGTGTGCGTGGAAGTCAGTGGTGTCTTTATCCACCCTCTGTTTTTAAGAGCCACTGCATTGAGGTCACACTTCATAATCTATATCCTCTCCGAGCACTTGAATATTAGGTGATGACGGTGAACTTTGAAGGATGAGTGGGTGTAATGGTATGAGTGGGTGTAATGGGGTTGGAAGTCATCAGATTGCAAGTCCATGAGCATCTTTTTAGTTATCTGTAATATTAGGTACACGAGAAAGGCAAACATCTTTTATTGCTACCTCCACTGTCAGGACACCACCTCTTTCCATACTACCTCATCATGAAATTGGCACCAAAGCAGCACAGCCCACTCATCCACATCTGGGGTATCACAGTAGGCCTGAGACTAGAATTTACGACCAACATGTGACCTTTGTCTGCTGATACTCTCCTCTAACAGCTACCCAAAGAACGTTCCATTGCCTTCTTAACCATACAGATGTTTGTTATTGGCAAACGGACCTGCCCCTTTTGTGAGGTTACTGCATCTGATGTCTAAGCTGTTGGATGTTACAGACTGGCAATGCTCGCCATTGCTAAGCGATTCTTGTTCGAAGTATTGGAAATGCTGCAGAAGTGTTGAGACGGCCCTTTTCTGGCCAATTTCAGCCCAGTCTTCTGTGGCATGAGTCTGGTCTGCCCAAATCAACGTAGACCCAATTCTGCATTTGGAAAATCTGATCTTGCTCTGGTCTTGCATTACATGCAGGATCAAATCTGTATGTATTTAAAGTACTTCTTTAATGGCAGCTGCTGGTTCAGTACGCTCCTTCGTACAGTGTATCTAGTTCAGTGGAGTCCATGTAAAGGAGGGGTGCCTGCCTGTTGACTCTTAGTATCTGACTGCAAAAGTATGCATCCTGTCTCCGTGTGTCCCCCTGACCCATTAACGAAAGAAACCGCTTGATGAATAATCCAGGGCTCGCATTCTAACTCACAGACAAACAAGTAGCTCACGCCATACATTAGTTGATTGTGGTACTTATGGTTTTCCCTATTGGTGATACACAGTTGTCAAGAAATAATATTTTGGTGAAAAGAAGTATGAAATTTGATGGTACAGATGGCTAGCACTTGCACGCTAGGCAGTAGTGTTCTTAACACAAAACGTGCAAAGAGGTATCGGTTAAAGGCAATTGCAGATGCCTAGGTACTGCTGGAGATGTGTGGTTTGTAGGTCGCAATAAGCTCATTGGTTCATGGGCATACCACTAGATGCTCATGCAAGCGATAACGCCCAATGTACTTAAGTGATACCAGTCACAAAAATAAGGCACAAGAACCAGTTGTTATCAGTTTTACGCTTAGCAGGCAAGGCAGCGGTTCCTGCAGACACATGAACCTTCTGAAAGACCACTTTATGGTAGCTTATTCGTTCCTACTCAGAAACTTAAGTTCACGCTTCTCTGAAACAGGAAGTGAAGTTTTAAAAGTGTAGTAAAAAGTATGTCTTACTGGTTAGAAGTGAGAGTCTAGAGCGGCGTCGTTCAATCTGCTGGTCACTTAGATGGAGATATGAAGTGTTCATTATTAAGAAGATCATGAGCGTTAGTCACTACCCACCAAAAGAAAACATCAACATGCCCAACATAAAACATGTACATCTCCCTAAAACACTGAATTAAAAAGAATATCCACATACAAACCCATTAGCGTACCAGTTTAACAGTATTGCTCAGTTTATTACTTCTTACACAATTTAATTATTTATTCTATTTAATGTTTGTATTTTATAAAGTCCAGATTTAGCTTGAAGAAGCAGCAGAACACTTTACAGAGAATACATTTTATTGCAACAGGGACATCCTAAACATGATGTGTTGTAGGTGGAACAGTATGGTACGTAAGGGGCTACGTCGCTGAATTGCATAACACACTTCGTGCAGGGGAGGAAGGTACAAGTTACAGAGGCAGGACTGAATAGTGCGCTATGAAGATTTGTACTTTAGAGCGCGCACATTTTGCATCGCAATTATTTACGGTTTAAGGTGCAGAATGTTGATGGGATTTGCCGAAAATCCCTTGATTTTATTTGAGATGGTGAAGTCGGAGTTTGAGCGCCAGTCTCCTGTTTCCAAAGACCCCAACTCGGACACTTGGCTACATAGGTTCATGCACCAGACATTTTGTTGCTGATGCTTCCTGGCCTGAGTGGGATGAACTGAGCTGCATTTTTGAATGGCAAAGGCATGGAGTGTCCGAGTGGAGCGGAATGATATTTAGGTGTTCTGTCCCTGTCCAATGTGGATTTTGAACTTTAACTGTAAAAGTTGTAATTGAGTTGATTTCATTGGTGGGAAATTGAGTTCTAATTAAGCCGGATAAAAAACTGAACATGTTTTGGCGGAGTCCGAACTGGTGCGTAACATTTTAGTTAAAGAGGTTAAAATGACGATTCAAAGTTACTAATGTTAAATGTCACTTCTGTGTTCCACAAAATTGAGGTTCGCAGAGTTTCATGCTCCGCCTATGTAAGTGTGTCCTTTGGTTTATCACTCAGCAATTGATGTTCCGGATATTGACCTAGGTTACCTATACAAACAATGAATGTCAGTGGAACTTGTTTACGCAGTCCGTTGTTAACCTGAAAATCTGGGATGACCTGCCTTCTTGCACCTGTGTTAGACACCCATGGTCTATTACATCCTATACTTCTCTCTCAGACTAAAGACTTGTAAGCCCTTGCATCACCTCTGCTCATTAGGTTTGTGGGGCAGAACTGCCTCCGTCTTGGCAGCTCTCCCCATGCCTTTTAGGGCCTGATTCTCCAAGTATTTTCCAAGTGCAAGAGTAATTTGTAAAAAGACGAAGTATCAATGACAGAGTATAGAAGAAGCTATGAAAAGTATAATGCTCTACAATATTTTCAAAGAAGGTACTGTGGCAGATTTGTTTCTTTTGAAATCACTTTAGATTTCTTACAATAAGCGATGCAGAATATGTGCAATATTGAAACTTTACATACAACGGGGTAAAGGTGTACCAGCAAAGATGCACTCCTTAGTTCCCTAGCTCCTTTATAACTAGTGGTATTTGGCTGAGATGCAGATATCTACCTCTGTAGGGCATTCAGAGTTGTATTTATTTATTTCTGCACTGAGTACTGATGTCAGTGCAAAAGCTGAAACTGATATGGCACTTGTGAAATGGTCTGCAATCCCTCAGCCCACGCCCTCCCGTGTTGTGCTTAGAGGAAACCCTTTAACCTGGCACTCCCAGGCATTTGCCTGGGCAGGCAGGAGCAAAGGTGTGGTAATCATCCTGGAAAATACTTTCATCTCGCCAAAATTACTGTTTTTAAAGAATATGTGAAAGTGTGCAATTGGGAGTATTTTAAGTTAATGACTGCTAATGGAGCATATTTATTTCTGCGATCCTTGGTGATCTTTCGTGCATAGATGAACATTAAACAACTAACTGCTACCTCTTTAAAGTACAGGCATATTGTTTTATTTACTCCATGTTCGTGAGAAGTACGTTTTGTCACATGTTTGATTATTTTATTCGGGGAGGAGGAGCACCTGTGGTCCCGCTTCCCCAATTTGTAATTTTTTCATAATGCTCTACATTTTGGGAGAAAACACCCCAAACACCCTTTTTCTACCCCTGACTATTGTTCTACATTTGATCTTTTTTGTTAGCTATTAGGTGCCCCCAATACATAAGTTTTCACTTAAGTCTCTGGGATACTATTCTCAGTCCCTTGAATATGGTAGTTGTCTCTGGATGGAAATAAAGTTCTTTGACCTGCGATAATTTGTTTGATTTTAGGCACCTCTGTGCAGAAGTAGCTGGCCATTTTTATGAGATTGAGTATTTTTTCCTCTCCTTTCCTGATTTTTGGAAATTGTAATAAGTTTTTATTTCTTTAAAAAGGAAAAAAAAGCTATCCCTTGCCTGGATTCGAACTGGATATAGTTACACTAATTGCGAAGGAAAGGCACACTGAGATGTGGGTAGTATATTGAAGTTTTGATAGATCATATTAAAGTGATTACATTTATCGGGGTGAGCAGAAAATTGAGCTGTCAGATGTTATCAAAAGTTAGTTGTAGATTTGTTTGTCATAATACAAAAATATTGGTTTCAATATTAATGCGCTGATCAATTAAATATATAATATTTTCTCACATAATGGAAATTTAGAGCCATCTTAAGGTATTTGTTACTCTTGGCGCAATACTTTATTTGTGCTCCTCTCATTCTTTTTTGCATGCACACATTAAGAAAAAGTAGAAGCTGGTGGTGCATGTAATGTCTCCAAATTGGGCTTCTTCAGAAGACAACTTGTGTGGCCCATGTATGGAACTGACTGTGTGTATACCATCCCCGGTGGCCCTCAGTGTTCCCAAAGTCAGGACACCATCAGACTGGAAACTAAGAAGTGCAAAAAAAAAACAAAAAGCATTGGCAAAGTCAATTGCTCAGGGTTTAATGTGCTTACGCAATCAACAATAGCACATTAGAGCGAGTCAGAAGGGAGGGAGCCAGCAGGGCTACAGTTGTAAAGTCGTACCTTGCAGTTTAATGCAAGCTTTTTAGTGGCAGCAGAAACACCCAAACAGTTAATAGCATTAGGTGAGAGATGAATCCCCCTTGCACTTAGCCGAGAAGTGATTGACAAAGCATCAAGCCAATGGCTAAAAGAGAAAGTTTGATCAAAGCCAATGGTTGAAAGAGGCGAACACAAGGCCCATTCTATGTATATTGTTAGCAATAGGTCGGTTAGACCTGCAGTGTAGAAATCCAGACCGAAAACAAGGCAACAAGACTTATCCATCTATATTCCCAGGTCCTTCATGACATACTCTTATCCATCAGGACTGTACCAATTTAGTAAAGAGTTGAAGACTCGCCTCTTTAAAGAGTACTATGGCACAATGCAGTAACTGTCCAATCACACGTGTATTTGCCTTTTTACTGCTACAGGACCCTGATGCTTTTTGGCAAGGTTTGCAAGTTGTTTTTGTTTGGAACAAGAAGACAGCAAGACACAAATAACTCCCTTCTACAGAACGAAAAAATGGCGAAAGTTTGGGGTTACCTTTTTTTCTCCCCCCAACAATTTTACCTTTTAATAGTCTGGGAGGGTCAAATTCAGATGGTGTCCTCATTTTCTGCGAAATAATAATTGACTTGAAAAAAAAAGAAAATTGTAATTGTTCAGGGAGTGAAACTGAATGGGTGTAACAAACACAAACATCTCTACCTAAAAGTATTTCCACAAATATAATCTGTAAGTGAAATATTCATGATATAAAAGTATTTTTGCATAACAAACTGGATTTATGTGCGTCGTTTTCCTTTTCTGTCCATGAGGCAGGGCACGAGTCGGGGTACCACGCGGGTGGACGGCGTCCCCCCACTTATTTTACCGGGTGGACGCCGTCCCCCCTGCTCAAATGCTGGACTTTCAATGATGTCGTCACTTGCCCGCACGGCCGCCCTATTGTGGACAAACTGCTCTGTAATAAACAGTTTAAGGGACTCTGCTGTTTCATGGGCAAGGAATGCATCAGCTAATCAGCCGATCACATTTGCAAAGCACTGCCCGGGGACCCAGAGGGTTGCAGTGCAATAAATAAACACAGCGGACAAGTGTGATTCTAACATCAAACCACGTCCAGCTGTAATATGATGTCATTCGGGCATCACACAGAATACTTGAAGCAATATAAACACTAGCAGCCTTTAAGATATATATATAGATAGTAGCTCAAACGCCCACACAATCGGTACAATATGGGAAAAACGCAGGGGCACTCTTCAGCAAAAACAACTGCAGTTTCACAGCCCATAAAATACACTATTTGAAACGCTGCAGTGTGCTGATGAACCCAATCTGCAAATGCCGGTGAATATAATTGGTGCAATCTAGGTGACATGATACACCGTCAAACGCTGACAAATTTTCGAGAAACACTTCCACATACCCAAACGTTTATAGAAGGTGAAGACACCAACTCCTGCTCCACTTGTCCAACAATGAGCTAGTGATGGACGTTGATTACCCTCTCAACAAGAAAGAAACATATCGAATCAGAAATGCACTTAACATTGCTGGACAAACGTGAATATAATCAGGGTTTTAATAATGGAACTCTTACACACCAACGTGATTATTTGGCTAAAATTGTAAACGCTACAGGGTGAAAATCAGCAAGTGACTGAGAGAGCCAGCAAAGCACTTGGTGCCGCATTCTCTTTTTCATTCGCAGCACACCCATTGCCCTTGCACCGCGAGTTTGATACCAACTGGCCGTTCTATGTGGCATTCAGCTTCTTACATCTTCTAATCAGATTTAATTATTAGGCTATCGCCTGATTCCATCTCCTCCAAAACAGATTTAGAAATAATTGAAATTGGGAGATAAAGGGTAATTCCCACTCGTAGGCGGTCCCTAGTCTGAAGCACACTATCTAGTCATAGTATATTCAACGGTACAACGGGCTGTCACAAAACATGATTTAGAGTTGATAGAAGCCAATGTTAATTTTGAAGTAGCTAAGCTGATCTTGTCTTCAAGAACCACACAGGCTATTGTAAAGAGGCGCGCAACGCCCATTGTGCTCAAAGGGCTCCAGTCCCCCCTCCCCCCTGTCGTGTGTGGCAGCCCGGGCTGAGGCAGCTTCCCGGGCACACACACAGCCCCACCCGAGCACTTCACAGGTCTTTAAACGACCATTTGCTTGTTAATGAGGCTTTGTTGTGTTTTCACTCCTTCTTAGAGCCCCTGCATCTTCACTCTGCCGATTGCTGGAAGAATTAGCCCCCCCCCCCGAAATTTTTATTAGCCCCCTGTAATTTCACTCTAGTTGCGCCTCTGATTGTAAATGTACACCATGCTGTCCAGAAAGTAAAAACGCCTATTCCCCTTGATTCCTTGGAGGACGCTTTATTGGTTCATCATGTGTTCACAAATGCCAAGCACTTTAGTTTAATAGGCACTGCCTGGGGAAGCTGCGAAACCTTCATTCCTTCATTAACAGTAGACTAAATGAACCTTCACCTCTGTTGTTTAATTTGTGCATGATGTAGGCAGACCTGAGGAGTATATAATGCACGTTCTCCGGCTATAACCAATGACGCATTAAGGGGACAGGGAGTGCACCCACCACGGTTCTATGTAATGCATTATCATTTTAAATTAATATTCTCCGGTTCTGTCAGTTAGTTATTCCCCTAGTTTCTAGCATGTAGTTTTCTTTGTTTTTTTACAATGCGCAAACTCTGCTTTTGTTCATGGTGCCATGTTTTAGTATGCCTCGCTTACAGCACTTAATTATTTATATATTTTTTTTTATTGTTTTGTCCTCATTGTCCAGGTTTACAAGAGTTATACTCCTTGATCACCCCCGAGATAGCGCCAACCGGTGATCTTTTGTTTACCGGGATGGTTCACTCTACACCTTGCCTTTTGTACTCAACCATAGGTGACTGATTATCCCAATCATCTGTAAAGCCACCACCAGAGTATTTAAGCAATATAGTATAGAGGCCTAATCATTGGACTATTATATAGATGATTGTTCCCAGTTCTCGTAGGGGAGCCAGAACTCATACGAGAACTGGGAACAATTATCTATATAATAGTCCAATGATTAGGCCTCTATACTATATTGCTTAATGTCTTTACTAATGTAGTTGTACACCAAACTTCATCCACATTTGGGCTGTTAATTCCTCTATACAGGGACCTTAAGTCACAGGCTTAAGTACTGAGCAGCTTCAATTGTTAAATCTTGCAATACGTGCAAATGATAGATCTGCTGCACATGTGATGTCACTTCCTGTTGTGATGACACTTCTTGTCGTGATGACACTTCTTGTCGTGATGTCACTTCCTGTCGTGATGACACTTCTTGTCGTGATGTCACTTCCTGTCGTGATGTCACTTCCTGTCGTGATGTCACTTCCTGTCACACCACCTAACTTGGAGAGTCCCCCCACTTCTTTTTTTAGGACTTGTGCCCTGCCATGAGGATGCAGAAGCACTTGCTAACAGACATTTGATATGAAAAATATATCACTTTATTTTGGCATTTATCTTTTTGTGAGTTTAGTAATGCGAGTCATGGTGAGAGCTTTTTATGTTTGCCACTTTTGATGGTCTCTGTTGTAGCAGCTTTTGCTATTTGATGAATTTATCTGGAATTCTGGAGCTCCTGATAATCCAATTATCTTGTTCTGTGTTTCGTTTTAATTTTTATTTCCCACCTGGTATGCTTTAGCTCAAGTGTTAACAGCTGATGCCATCAGTTGACACCATGCTGCCATTCATGGGATCCTGCGGCGGGAGGGGCAGATTCTGAAATCTTCTAGGTGATGAATGACTAGTCTATTCTACTTTCCTACATCTTTAAAGGTGGGTTGTGGCTGAGATTTAACAGGATTACCACCTCTGTAATTATGTTCTTCGAATTACTGCAGGGGCCTGTGATGCAGGTGTGTGGAATTAAAGGGCCATAGAGAGTTTAAACTTGTGAATGACCACAGGAGATAGTTTTTCTGAAAGGATTACCGCATGCACATTTCACCAAGGTGTTTTCTTGAACAATGTGAGGTTGGAAAGAAGACAGGCAGCGCTGTTCAAAAACGCCCAAATTTCAGTTCTGGGGCAGCCGCAAAATCCTGCTTATTCAGTATCCCAATCACAGCGTTTCTTTTAATCGAGGAGTTGGAGTACCCAATAGAACTGCTGTTTTAGCAGAGTATATTGCTAATGCAAGATTTAGTACGCTATGACAGAAGCCAATCAGTATGACTGTTGCATAGTGCAAAGGTTTTCTCAAGCTTCAGTAAAATGCAGAAAACAGGTGCCATGTGGCAGTAGCAGTTCAAGATTCATTTTCACGCAGCCTAGGCAGCAACACACAAAGCTTTTGGTTACAGGTCAGCTTCACATGGGACAGATACTGCCGGAGACCTACCAGCCTTTTAGAAGGGCCCGCGTGTCCCACATTGGTAGCAATAACTACCTTAGATGCACCTGGTTCACAGATTAAAGCTGGAATAGAAACTAAGCTGTTGAGTTCTCGCCTCTATCCACCCCCTAAGGAGTTGCACTGCGCATGCCCAGTTCATTCCCTCTCAGCTCTGTTCTTTCCATTCTTTAGGTCGAGCATTCGAGACCTCTTGTATATACTTTAGTATATACTTATATGTGTATGTACTCTGTGGGCTCTGGAGATCAGCCCTAGGACTTGTCTGCTTCCGCTTAGGGACTTTTTTTTTCTATTCAACTGCCTCTATTTAACTGTCTTGATAGAAAACGACCAGCAGAGGTCAGTAAAATACCAGAATTGCTTTCTGCTGAGGGACTTTCTTTTTTTATTTTTCTGGCGACTGCCTCTATTTAACTTTCTTTATAGAAAACAACCAGCAGAGGTCAGTAAAATACCAGAATCACTTTAGCATTCCCTAGATTCCAGTCCATAGAAATTGTCTTCCACGAGCACCCTTCGACAATAATATTTTTTTTCAAATCTAGTAATTTCAGTGATATGACCACCGAAAGCCCTGATTTTATATTAAAAACAGAGCTTTGGACTATACCATTTCCCGCTGAAAGGCAATATTTCTCTCCATGTGTTCCCATACCTGGCGTGTCACGCAGTTTGGTGCTTTCTCTCCATGTTAAAGAACAGTAGATGTTTCATCACCCAGGCTAATGTGCTGCATAGCTAAATACATATAAGGTCCCAAAGGCGAGACCGATTGCATTGCAAATGCTTGTTTTTTTAACATTTCCTTCCATGCTTGAATTACTGACCGAATGCTTACAATGATAACAAGCATTTGTAATGCAATAGGTCTCGCATTTATGAGAGTTTAAGCTATTGGCATTGTAAATGACAATGCCTTTTATTTATGTTTTAAAAACGAAAACAAAAATAAAAAGCAATGTTATTTGCAATGTCAATAGCTCAAACCTGCATAAATGCGAGACCTATTGCATTGCAAATGCTTGTTCATAATGTCTCAGCTTAAGCCGGAAGAGCGCAGTCTCCGCATGTGAGGTAAATAAGGCATTTAAGTCAGTCTTCGCTTTAATAAGGGTTCAAAGAAGTTGGGCAGTGGGAGTTGAGTTGTAGTTCCCTGTAAGTTTGGTTATAAGAGCAGAAAATCTGAGGCGATTGTCCTCGTAACATTTCCTGTAGGCCGCAGAATCTTTCATCATGGAACCCCGCACGCAGGCTTTGCCAGCAGCCCATAGCATCTGGGCTTAAGAGAATGAGTTTGCCTTCTCTTCTAGATATTTAGTGAGGTAGGTGCACAGAAGTTGTTTGTCCACGGGGTCCCTGCAGCGAGATATATTAATGCGCCAACAAACTACTGGGTTTTTTAAAAGACTACAGTCGAAATCTAACACCACCATATCATGGTCTGATGTACTATTCAGCATGATAGACGTTTCCCCTAGGTTACGGGATAACCTAGTCGTCATTAGGAAAAAGTCAATGCGAGAGCGGGTGCCACGAACACAGGACAGAAAGGTGAAATCCCGGCTCCAGGGGTGGGTTGAGCGCCAAGGCTCCACCAGTGCATGGTCATAAATGATATCGGCAAGAATGCGCCTGTCCCGGGCTGATGGGTGATAGGGTTGCCTGATTTGTACAAGAATGGGTCAAGGGGTAAATTCCAGTCAACCCCCACCACTATTTTGGTCTTCCCAGATGAATGCAGTAGTCAGGATAAGTTGGTAAAGAGATTAGATTTGTCCACCACTGGTGCATAAATTGAGCCAATGATCAATATCTCATGCCCTATTTTAAGTTTGGCAATGACGTATCAGCCCAGTGGGTATGACCACCTTCGAAGTGAATGTGCCACTAGCGCTTTGTGTAGGGGCACAGCAATTCCCCCTTTCCTGTGGTCTAATGGTGTTGAAGGAGATGGAGCGGCAGCCACCTGTCGACTAGCATGAATGAATAACAGCGCCCACCCATTCCCTCCTGAGCTTAGCATGTTCAGGGTCTGTTAGGTGTGTTTCTTAAACCAACGCTGTCAGAGTTGTGATTTGAGAAAAGATATCTTCTTCCGCTTAACGAAAAGTGGCTAGCCATTTACATTGTGCAACAATATCCTCAGGAGATGTAACGGGAGGTCATCCGTGCTAGGGAGTGTGTGGCAGTAGAGGTCAGCCCGAGTAGCCGGTGGGGTTGGTGGTTCAGGAGAGGTTAATCGCTGAGGCTGCTGATAAAAAAAAGGGGGGAAAGAAAAGAGGGGGAGGTTACAGGGAAGAAAGAAAAGGAAAAAAGTGAATTGGTCAGAAGGAGGTGTGGTCCCTGTTGGTCCCAAAAACAAAGAACAACACAACCGTGTTCCCTCCGAAACAATGAAGGGTACTAACCAATTTATCTAACTGTAGTATTGGGGTGCAGGCCTATCTGCCTACCGTGGGCTACTGGCCCGGGTCAACTGAAGTCTAGTTTAATTACATATCCCCCAATGAAGTGGCCCAAGGCTTGCCGACAGCTCCACACCCCCACCCGCATACCAGTCTTCAGTAAGCAGCAGACACCAGTTCGCACAACAAACATCAGTTCACGTAGGTCAGGAAACCCAAGGAGTATTACAAGAACATTGCAACCTCAACAACTCTAAGAAGGAATGTCAGTTTCAAATGTACTACTCAGTGGTCAAACTGGTACCTCCTCTGAGGGGGTAGGCCATAGTGTAATGGCCATTCCCAGGTGGCCAGTAGCCATGGTGCGATAGCCGGTCACAAGAGGTCAGTACCACTGGAGTATGGTCAAAGGTAAGGAGATCCGGTCCAGTGAGGAGTCACTTTTTCCATCAGGGCTTCAGAGGTGAGTGAGATTTGTCTTTCCTTGATCCGTTGCCCTTATAGGACTGAGGCCCTTCGACTGTCGTCCATTTTTGGGTGATCATGTCCAACCTGTCCCGCTCTGCTGCATCGTCTGGCAAGTGACCGGTACCCGGCCAGTCTCCAGTCTGCGGTGACTTCGCAAGGGAAGTGGTAGGTCCGTGAGTGTCCATGTCCGAGGCGTCCAGGGCATATATGAACAATTCCTGGCCGTTCGGCTTTGTAAATGCGCTCGCCCTGCCGTTGACTGTTATTAGCATTACATCTGGTTCCAACAGGCTGTAGTGTATGTCACATTTCCGCAGGGGAGTTGGGAGTGCTAGGAACTCTTTGCGCTTGTGGCTCGTATCCTGGGAAGTCAGTTGATATGACAATTTGGTGCTTCTCCCATTGATAAGGACTGTGTTTCCTGACCGCTATGATAATCAGACGCGCTTGCGGATGCCGCAATAGGCACGCCAGTATAGGGCGAGATGCTTGAGAGGAAGAGGGAATGAAAGACCTGACTCGATGGGCTCTGTATTTCGAACTGGAGGGTGAATTGTAACTTCAGCAGTCTGGGCAGGAAGGAACTGAGAAAAGCTCAAATATTGGCCCCTTCTAGTTTTTCTGGCACCTCGTGATGTGTACGTTATCCTGCCTACTCCTATCCTCCAATTTAGTTTTCTTACATTTCAGGGCCCAGATCTCTGATGACCAGTCTTGCAAGTTCTCCAGCCGTGTTTCCACTTCTTGCAGCCTGTGGTCAGTGTCATCCAGTCTGTGATGGAAGCAGGTGATGTTGGATCAAAGAGATTGCACCTACAGTGCGGTTTTAGACACTGCTTCGTTGATGGAGCCCATGGATGTTTTAATGTCAGACAGTTCTCGGAGCAGCATCTACATGACAGAGGAGGAGACTGGCGAGTCAGCTGGGTGCGCGTCCTCCGTGGTTGACCAGCCTTTGGCTTAGAATTAGAGACAGCCTCTGAGAAAAGTAGTTGGTGCATGGCCTTTGGTTTAGACATGTGTGAAGGGGGGACCTTGACCGCAGCTGATCTCAGCAACACGTGGCGTGTAGAAAGGGCATGAACCAAAGACAAAACAAACAAGCATTGGCATAGCCAATAGGTCTCGCCTTTGGGACCTTATAAGTGTTTAGCCATGCAACAGTTAATGTTGTTGCACCAAGGATATTGTGCTGCATAACTAAACACTTATAAGGTACCAAAGGCGAGACCTATTGGCTATGCCAATGCTTGTTTTAACAGAGATGGTATAAGAGGTATAAGTGGTCGCGTGATAGGGGTGCATTAAAATGATGTGTGTAAGCACAAAATGATATTAAATAAAGTTTTATTGATAATTTTTTTGTGGTGTTTGGGGGAGGGGTGCTGTGTTTGTTTGTTTTTCCTGTTGTGGTCTGGTTTTTTCCATGGTAAGATTTGTCACAGCTAAAACTTTCCTGTAAAGTGTGAGGAAGTGGCGGAGGCCGTGTTTTTTTTTCTTTCTTTCATGTTTTCTCCATATGCGTACTGGTGTAAAGAAAGGAGGAGGAGAAACATAGAAAGAGTGGGTGAGAGAATAACAGGGAGAACGAGAGAGGAGAGAAGGGGCTAGATCTGTAGAGAGGAAGTGACGTTTGGGTGGTGGTGGTTTTGGGGGGGTAGGTGAGGAGGTTGAGACAGAGGAGGAGTGACGTGAGCAAAATGAACTGTCCAAAAGTAGAGGTATTTAGTTTTGCATTAATTATTTTGGAAAACTCCGTGTTGTCTAAATAATGTGTTTTTAATGTTTGTCCTGAAAATCCGACATTGTTTTAGAATTTGCCCATGTGTGTTCCGGTATACACCGGCTGTAGTTAAGCTTCCTGGAAGGGGGGAATAAGAGGGGTGGAAGTAGATATGAGGGATATGGAACACAAAGAGTGATACACGTGGGTGGGGGAGAAGGAGCAGACCTACAGGTTATAAAGTAGTTCTCAGGTAGAACCCGCTGCAGTGGAGGTAGAAAATACAATCTAACAGCCAATAGCATCAGGTGAGAGAGCAGGTCTTCTAGGTGAGCCGACATGTGACTGAAAAAGTTTCATGGATGAACGAGCCTGCAAAGATATCAGTGATTGATGAGAGGGGCCCAAAACCCACTTTAAGTGCATTTTAAGCAAACGTTCTGCACTGTCAAAGCACACCAAAAAACCTGGGCTTGTGCTTTAAGGTTCAGCCCACCTCCCCACAGAAAATGTTGAGGATGGCGTCTCAGGTGGAGATGACAGGAATCCCACAGTGCCCTTGCTCCTTTTGGAGGCAGCTTCGATCATTTCGGGTTACACACCATGGTTTAAATTCACCGGTGCTGAGCACCAGAGCTTCCGAATTTTCCAGCCATCAGTATCAGAACGTCTATTTAGACAGGGAGAGTACCAGTACCCTAAAGGACCGCACGGCAGGCTCAGGTTAGGTATCTCTACCAGCACAGGACAGAAGCTTGTAAGCGCATCGAATCTCTGAAGTAGCCTTTCTGAAGCCTCCAGCAGCGCTCATTTAAATTCCTCCAAACTGCGTGGTTTGAGAGGGCTTGCATCAGGAAAGGGGGGGCCGCTCTGCCCCCGCATGTATGGCGGGGCGCCAGCCCCCTGCTCCCCCCTGCACTCTCGGTGGTGGGGCGTGCCCCTCCGCCGCGTGTTGATGACGCGGCGGGCGCGCCCCACCGCCGATTGGTGCTGGCTCCTGCATTGACCCGGAAGCAATCTAATTGCTTCCGGGTCAAAGGGGGGGAGCCAGAGTGGGCGGATCAGTTGTAACTGGTCTGCCCCCAGAGGGGTTAAAAAGCCGGAGGAGCGCGGGAGGCGCCCTCTTGTTCCCGCGCTCCCCAGGCTTGCCCCGCGCCTTGTCAAGGCGCAGAATAATCTTTCCCACCCACCAGCCCCTGAAGCAGACTCTTGTGTTTGTGTGTTGATTGTATCACTTTCGGTGCGTTTTCACTGTAACTGTGTGTTGGTGTGAGTTTTTCCTTAGGCCTTTTGTTTTTCCCGTTTACAGGCTGTAGTATCAAGTTATGGTTGCACAGTAAGGTTTTGTGTAAACTCTTTTCCTTAGGCCTTTTCCCGTTTGCAGGTAACATAATTGTCGTATTTATTGATAGTCCTTGGTCAGGCGGTAAGGTCATGATCGGTGAGCAGTCAATTTAAGGTCCTTAGTGGGCGTCACCATTCTTGAATGGGGTCGCCCAGGAGAGGAGCAAGTGGTCTCTCCCAGAACTCCAGGGGCGGTACATCCGCTTGGTTGGATGGGTGCGGGGAGGGGGAGTCACGCTTTCTTTGGGCTGGTTAGCCACCCCGCACGTGCACGATGGACGTCATTAAACGGCGCAGAGTGCAAGGGCCCCCCTTTGGTTAATGGAGTTCATGGAGCGTACGGGGGTAACCGGGAGGGGGAAGTACCCTCTCGGTAAACGGGCCCTCTGCGCATGCGCACTCATACGTGAGGGCGTAGCTGGTTAATAAGGATTTGACACCAGTTAGCGACCTTGCCGTAGGCCCAAAACTAGGATATGCAGAAAAGTCATAAGTATGATGTTAGATTCGGTTAGGAAACACGCTGTATTAGACATTTGTTAAGGTTAGCCATTGATACCTGTCTACATTGATTGTAATCTAATGTCTAATTTTTCTGCATAAAATGCTTGTGTAAATATTGTTTATTTCAAATTTTTAATTTGTTTTCATGTTTTAATAAATACGGCCGGGGGGGTCGCGAGACCCCCTGCCTTCCAAAGAAAACTCCTCTCATGTCCAATTGCTTTAATTGTTTAACTGTGGTAGTGCGCAAGACAGGGAGGGGGATAGTCGGTAGTCCCTGACCATAATGCTGTGATTAACAGGACAGGGTCTAGATAAGGCCCTGCACAGCCGATCACACTATGCGTCTTCTGGCACACAGGGTATCGCGATGAATGCACCTTTGTGTGACCAGGCGCACTTGAGAAGGAGGTGACAAAGACAGTAGATGCAGGTGCGGCTCGAAGGGGCACAGGGGAGCGTTCTTAACTAGTCGGAGTGTATTTGTTTGTAAAATATAAACGTATCAAATGGATTGAATGCTGTGTGTGCGAGAGCCAGTATTGTGTGTGCTTGCATACGTGATGTGAGTTTGTGCGCCCAGTGCCCACCCGTATCAAAACGCTGGAAGTGCGCCCATGCAGCCTGCACCACAGCATCAGCACTGTGCAGGCAACAAGCTAGATAGGTACGGAAATGGGGGAGGGCAGGAGAATGTAGGGAGGAGAATGTAGGACGGGCATGGGAAGCGATGGGTCTCTGGGAAAACCCCACCTTATTATTCCAGTGCTGTAGCATTCAGGCCAGTGATTCATGCAACAAGTGCGCTGTATTTCAGGGAGCAGGGCTAAATGGTCGAGGGAGAGGAGGTATGATTGCCAAGGTTTGACAAAGGAGAGGGGAAGGCAGGGCTGGGTTGGGAGAGAAAGTGCGACGCAGGAGGTAGTAAAATGGGCAGTGCCACAGTAAGAGACTGGGGTAGCGTAGCGATCCAGGCAGTGCTTTAAATGGAAAAAAATAAGTGCAGGTACTCAACAAATTGAGATGTTAGCTAGGGGGTGGGGCTTGGTTAGGGGCGGGGCTATTGGCAGTCCAAGGGATCCGGCCAGGGGCACACATTTAATGTGATTGAGATTTAATTGGTGTGCAGATGTGCATAATGATACGAAATCATTTCTGGTATATTTTGATTATTCCATTTCCTTATACGTACAAAAGGGTACATTTATTATTAAAGTGGGCTTCTCATGGTGCAACACCTAGATCACATATGACTCGCTACAAGATATTTTCCTTAACATTTTTTGGAAAGGTTTAACTATGGTTAACCCTCTTGTCTCACTGCCACTTAGCAGATATCACCCTGCCCCTCCTAGATGGCACAGCTTTGCCTCAAAACTCCTTGCCTGCTGTAAAGTCTGATTCCCTTTTCTGGAGTCGAGTATTTACCTCCTTTGACACACTTACTTTTTAAATCAGAATTTCCTGCTCGCCCTGCCTCCAAGAGTTCATTGCCGCCCCTGTGCCTAGTTAGATAATTACAGGAGGAGGCCGGTGTTCGGCCTGTCACCTCCTGACCTCGACACTTCCTGCCTTTTTAGCCCCTGTCGTGGGGGATCCCTGAAGATTGAGTCCCACACAGCGTGAGTCTGAGAGCAGGTGCTGCGTGTCTTTAAAAGGCACAACAAACACGGCTCTCTAGACAGCGGTGCCACTTAGCAGATTATCTCCGGTCATCACTGCCTGAAATGTATTCCGATTGCCAGCAGCTGTCTGCAAGTGTGACAGACTCCAAGAGACTATGGGGACCCATGGCCAGCAGTCTTTAGATCTCCAGCTGCAGCACTGTGACTTGTTGAACTTGGTAAGAGTAAAAATGAAAGCTGCTGACATTTTAAATGTTCACGCTAAGCTCGGAGTTGAAGTATTATTAGATAGCTGCCAAGGTTTCAGATTGCTATGTGTGACATTTTCATAATTTTAGTACAATTTTTGATGTATGTTTCCCTCATCTTCATTGCTCGTAAAAAAGTCACTCATATTTGTTGAAATGTCACTCATAATTACACTACAATTATGAAAATGTCACACATAGCAATCTGAAACCTTGGCAGCTATGTCTGAGTGGACACTGCCTCAGGCATCACAGTGTGAGTCTGGCCCTCCCAAACTTCCTGCCAACTCTGAATGAATGCCTATGGGCCGCGGCTCAATTAGCACATTGAAAGGGGAGATTAGCACTCGATTAGAGTGCTTCAGGAAAAACGGACCCACTTCTTGTCAGCTGTATTGCTCTTCCTTTTTTGTAAATGCCAATATCACTGAGCTTGGCTTAAAGCCCATGAGTACCGGTACTCTCTTTGGACAAAGAGAAGTTCCGGTACTCAAGCGCCGAAAATTTAGAAGTGCCGGTACTCAGTACCGGTGAGTACCGGCCCATTTAAAGCACTGGATCCAGGTGATCCAGGTAACAGAGGTATGAGAAAGAGAAAGGAGAACCTGGGAGGAGAAGGAGTGAGTCATGGAGAGAACAAAGAGCACGAAAACGGAGAGAAAGGCATGGAAGGAAGATGACACATGGGGCAGGGACAGGAAAAGTGAAAGTTAAGGGACAAACCAGAGGAAACATGCTCGGGCGAAAGACAACAAGCAAAGGCCGTGAAAGTAACGCAGCCGTGAAAGCGAATGTGATGGCAGGGACGCGCTCTGTGGTGGGGGAGGGGCAGAGCGAGGCGCTTTGGACAGAATGGCTTAATGAGCCATGAAAGCCACATGGCGGTGGCGCGCATGCACGCGCTCGTGAACGCAAGCTGGAGGCCAGCAAAAGCCTCTGGCAGCACTTTGAAAAGCACACTTACTAAATGTCTCGCAGAGCATGCGCTGGCTCAGACAAGACCTAAAAACTATGGCACCCAGGTGACTTCTGGTGGCAAAAGTAGAAAGACACCGGAGTACCCTGTGGGTTAGGTGGTGACTGGTACATTATGTAGGGGGCATGTCACGGCAGCTGGCAACTTCCAAGGCTCGGCTTAGGCAGTGTTAAAGGGCGTGGCCCCAAGTTCTTAAATCATTGTTATAGTGTCTGGCCCTAGAGTCGTCCTCCCTCCGGGGACGCTGTCTCTAGTAAGCACTGGTCACCCAGCACAGTGAAACAAGTGTATAGAGCTAATATCAGGGTGTAGAGTAAGGGAGGGGAATCTCCATGTAGGCATGGACAGAAGGTCTCCTGGTTTTCCCTCTATGAAGAAGGGAGAATGCCATGCCCTCAATAAGGATGCCAGCTGTTGCAGTACAAGGCAGGCCTGCCTGCACTCCAATAGTAGGTGGATAGAGTCTTGCATAAACTCAAGATGGCCACCTTGCGCAGAGGAAACAGTGCTCTTTCTATGTCTATGTACGTTTCTGTGGTTCCTGGGCATCTCCGGTGCCAGTAATCAGGCCAAGGTGAGAGAAGTATAACAAGGTGAGGAAGTAGGTGCCATATTCCTGCTGTGTGACTCACCTCCAGTCGCGATCACCAGCGTGAGGCAGGGGAGAGGCCATGACCTGCTCCAGGCCCCCTGCGTCAGTGAGCATGTAAGAGGTGTCTATTGAGGGGGGTGGCGAGTGCTCACTTCAGTCAGCCTGTTATGGGGTCCACGCATCAAAAGCCAGTGGGCCTGACACGTCCGCCATGCCAATAGACACCTACCTGGACAGCGCCAACAAAGCATCCTTCATCCGCCCACCCCGTTATTCTAAAATGTACCATGACCAACAAAATTCATCACCTTGCATTCTCATTGATGTATAAAAAAAAAAAGGGGGAACATATAGTTGATAATTTAAATCACATAGTTTTATTTAAATTTTAAATGATCAGTATTAATGTTGCACTTTCGTTGCTTTTTATTGTAAAGATTTTAAATAATCAAACAATAAACATATATTATTAAAAAAAAGTCCGCCATGCACGTCCCACATGTTCTGCTTACTGTCGGCAAGACCCAGTCAGATCTATTGGCAGCGGCATGGTTTCAGGGGCCACGTCAGCTGGGCAACAGGAGATGCCAGGGGACCAGCCAATATCAGAGCGGTGTCCCTGTGCAGTCAGAGGCTATCATGGGGCATCAATGAAACGACCAGGGCCGAATCTGCCGGGGAGCTTCAACAGGATGCGGCCATGCTCCTCGGGAGCCGCAGCTCTGCCCCCTTACAATTTCAGTTAAAAAACTAAGCCGGAAATTACTTTGAAGCATTTTTCTAGCCCTTTACTAAGCAGAGGTGGAAAATTAAGATTTTATTCCCACCTAGGACTAAAAAGTGTAGCCTGGCCTACATAGTGAAATAGTTCATGGGTTTTATTTCACTGTGAGGGCACACTAACTTCAATATGTAGTGTGTCCTATTTGAACAAGTTACTTACCTTCGGTAACGATATATCTGTAAGAGACATAGATTAGTTATGGATTCCTCACCTTAGAATTACACCCCCAGGCGTCAGACTCGATCCGGAGAATTTTTTCCTCAGCAGTAGCTCTGCGCGTCAAAAAGTGGCGTTGATCGACTCCACGTTCGTTGTTGGCGCCGTGGTCGCCGGAATGACGTCGCAGTATCTACTTAGACGTCGCCCTCGCGCGCTGACGTCAGTTCTTTACACGACATTCCACGCCAGAAGCGCAGAGCCATGCAAGACACTGACCACTGGTGCACGAAAACTAGGGTCCTGAAAGGGAGTCCCTTACGCTAGAAGTCAGTTTGCAGATCGGGAAGGATGGGTGGGGCGGTGAGGAATCCATAACTAATCTATGTCTCTTACAGATATATCGTTACCGAAGGTAAGTAACTTGTTCATCTGAAAGAGACAATTAGTTATGGATTGCTCACCTTAGAATAGATACCTCAGCAATACCAACCCCGGTGGAGGGTCTGCGATCCAAGTTCACACCAGAAAGTCCTGCAGAACCGAACGGCCAAAGAAGCCGTCTCTCCGGACTTGGCTGTCCAGGCAGTAGAGTTTGGTAAACGTGTACAGTGAAGCCCACGTAGCTGCCTGGCAGATGTCATGAAGGGGGACTCCACGTCCCAAAGCAGTAGTGGCTGCTATTGCCCTGGTGGAATGGGCACACAACCCCACTGGAGGTTCTTTTTTCGCCAAGGAATAGCAGATTTTTATACAAAGAACGACCCATCGAGAGATGGTCCGTTTTTGTACGGCCCGACCTTTCTTGGCGCCCACGTAGCCAACAAAGAGTTGGTCATCCACCCGGAATTGTCTTGTGCAATCCAGATGGAAGGAAAGCGCACGTTTTGGATCCAGACGATGGAGCCGCTCTTCCTCTTTAGAAGGGTGTAGAGGCGGAAAGAAGGTGGGCAAAGTGATGGTCTGTCCTATGTGGAAAGAGGTAACCACTTTGGGAAGGAAAGAAGGCCTAGTGCGAAGGACAAACTTGTCCGGATGAACAGCCAAGAAAGGAGGCTTAGAAGAAAGGGCTTGAAGCTCACTCACCCTGTGAGCAGAGGTGATGGCAACCAGGAAGTCAGTTTTCAAAGTTAAAAGTCTGAGAGGACAATTATGTAGCGGCTCAAAGGGAGCACACATAAGATAAGTCAGAACCAAGTTCAAGTCCCACTGAGGCATTACAAAAGGAAGAGGAGGGAAGAGATGAGTAATGCCCTTAAGGAATCTATTTACAATAGGGGACTTGAAAAGAGAAGGTTGATGAGGAAGCCTAAGGAAGGCTGGAATGGCTGAGAGATAGCCCTTAAGAGTGCCGAGAGCAGAGCCCTGCTGGGCCAAAGAAAGAAGGAACAAGAGAACCTCAGAAAGAGGGGCGGAAAGGGGATCCACAGCCTTAGCTGTGCACCATGCCACAAATTTGTTCCATCAGCAGGCGTATACCGTTTTAGTGGAGGGACGCCTGGCTGCCAAGATAACGTAGAACAAAATATTCCCTTGGGTTATGAAAGGAACAGAATATAAGGTTCAACTCACAACTAGGTCGTACCTCACAAGGCGCACAAAAATACAATTCGTCAAGAAAAATCCCACCTAATATTTGAATCAATTGCTAAATAGCACTGAAGTTTTAAAAAAAATCTTTTATTATTAAAAAATGGTTACAATGTTAAAATTTCAATACACTTCCTATCTATCACAGTTTATGCAAAACAATTGATAAAAACAATTCATAAAAACAATAAATGTAAAATCCCCAATTACAATCCAGTTTTACACAATATGCTATGACCTAAAAAAGAGAACAATGGTTAGACAGTATACTTTGTCTTTCGAAAGGAACATATCCTATGGGACAGTTTAGAAACCTGGCCTGGATACACTCATTTCGTATCTGCAGGTCCAAGTTCCCTTGGATTATGTACAATGATGCGTCGACGCGTTTCGATGGATTTGATTATTATTCCATCTTTATCAAGACAATAGTTAGTTTGTTTCTCTCTGTATTCCTTATTGTATAGCTTGGTTTATATGGCCTCTTGAGTCAAACTTTATAAGTGCGTTCAGTTCTTCTACTGATTAGAACTGTTTTCTGTTGATTTCTACTTCGATTAATGCAGATACTCTGCTTAGTGACTCGATGTACCTATACTGTTCTAACTTCCTTTTGGCCGACCCGAGAGGTCGCTTCAATTTCCTGCCGAGTGGCTACTGTATTTCAATGCCTTAATTACGTATTCACTTTCTTATACACTCTCCTGTGTCCGTTCGTTCACGAGGGTAGAGGGGCTTTGAGATTCTACACCTCCTCTAACTTGTTGCACTCTTAAACTGCAGAGAATCACCAAACGAATGCTCCTCTTCGTGGGCGGGTAAAAGGAAGTTAGAACGTATAGGTACATCGAGTGCACTAAGCAGAGTATCTGCATTAACTGAAGAGAAATCGAACAGAAAACAGTTCTAATAACCCGCCCACGAAGAAGAGCATTCGTTTGGTGATTCTCTGCAGTTTAAGAGTGCAACAAGTTAGAGGAGGTGTAGAATCAAAAAGCCCCTCTACCCTCGTGAACGAACGGACACGGGAGAGTGTATAAGAAAGTGAATACGTAATTAAGGCATTGAAATACAGTAGCCACTCGGCAGGAAATTGAAGCGACCTCTCGGGTCGGCCAAAAGGAAGTTGGAACGTATAGGTACATCCGAGTGCACTAAGCAGAGTATCTGCATTAACTGAAGAGAAATCGAACAGAAAACAGTTCTAATCAGAAGAACTGAACGCACTTATAAAGTTTGACTCAAGAGGCATATAAACCAAGCTTATACAGTAAGGAATACAGAGAGAAACAAACCAACTATTGTCTTGATAAAGATGGAATAATAATCAAACCCCATCGAAACGCGTCGACGCATCATTGTACATAATCCAAGGAAATTTTGGACCTGCAGATACGAAATGAGTGTATCCAGGCCAGGTTTCTAAACTGTCCCATAGGATATGTTCCTTTGAAAGACAAAGTATACTGTCTAACCATTGTTCTCTTTTTATGTCATAGCATATTGTGTAAACTGATTGTAATTGGGAGATTTTACATTTATTGTTTTTATGAATTGTTTTTATCAATTGTTTTGCATAAAACTGTGATAGATAGGAAGTGTATTGAAATTTTAACATTGTAACCATTTTTTTAATAATAAAAGATTTTTTTAAACTTCAGTGCTATTTAGCAATTGATTCAAATATTAGGTGGGATTTTTCTTGACGAATTGTATTTTTGTGCGCCTTGTGAGGTACGACCTAGTTGTGAGTTGAACCTTATATTCTGTTCCTTTCATAACCCAAGTGAATATTTGTTTTACTTGTCAAGAGTACCCTACTCCCTTGGCTACAACAAGGGGTCTCTCTCTCCTTTTTACATACAACATATGCCAAGATAACGTTACAGACTTCGGGAGGAAGGTCGAAAGCTCTCAACTGCCGCCGCTCAATCTCCACGCAAGGAGGTGGAGGCTGGACAGGTTCGGGTGGAGGACCGTCCCCTGCTGCTGCGACAGAAGATCCTCCCGAAGAGGCAGTCTGATCGGCGGATCGATGGCCATGTATAACAGCTCGGGATACCAGACTCTCCTCGCCCAATCCAGAGCCACAAGAATGACTTGGGCCCGGTCGCGCTTGATTTTCTTCAGCACTCTAGGCAGAAGTGGTATAGGCGGAAAGGCGCATAGAAGACCGCAACTCCACTCACGACGAAAAGCGTTGTCGAGCGAGTGCCGCCTTGGAAATTCCAAAGCGCAGAACTGCGGACATTGTGCGTTCTCTTCGGTTGCGAATAGATCTAACCAAGGCTCTCCCCACTGCTGAAAGAGACCTTGCACCACCTCCGAGTGAAGACGCCATTTGTGATCCATCATGCACCTGTGGCTGAGTTCGTCCGCTCTGGCGTTCAGAGAACCTGCCAGGTGTTGAACCACCAGGGAAATGCTCTGATGTTTCAGCCATGTCCAAAGGCGGAGACACTCTTGACATAGGGTCCACGACCCCACCATGCCCTGTTTGTTGCAGTACCACATGGCGGTGGTGTTATCCTTGAACACCTGCGCTACTCTTCCCCGGACAGAGGGAAGGAAGGTTGATGTGGAGCCCGGACTCCGCCGGAGACCTGAGGCCTCTTATCTCCGCCTCTCCCATGTGGCCGCCGCACCCCAGAAGTGATGCATTCGTCACCACTGTAAACCCTGGTTGGGGAAGGGAGAGGGATCTGCCATTGACCCAATCCTGGTTCATGAGCCATCAATGCAATTGTTGAGCAGTGCCCTCCAAGATCTGGACACAATCGGACAGATTCCCCTGATGCTGTGCCCACTGGAACTTCAGGTCCCACTGCAGAGCCCGCATATGCCACCTGGCATGATCCACCAGCAGGATGCAGGAGGCCATGAGGCGCAGCAGCCTCAGGGTCATTCTGACCGAAACCCGGGATAGAGGCTGAAAGATCGGAATCATAGCCCGAATATCCCGGACTCGCTGCTCGGGAGGATAAACCCGAAACTGCGTCGTGTCCAGAACTGCTCCGATGAAAAGGAGCTTCTGAGAGGGAGTCAGGTGTGACTTCGGCACGTTGCTAGTGAACCCCAGCGAATGCAGCAGGTCCACCATAGTCTGGAGGTGGGAGACGACTGCCTGGGGCGAGCCCGCCTTCAACAGCCAGTCATCAAGATTCGGGGAAGACTGGAACCCCTGATCTGCGCAGATGAGCTGCGACCAACGCCATCACTTTCGTGAACACCCGAGGGGCGCTGGCAAGGCCAAAGTTGAGCACGGTAAACTGAAAATGCTCGTGGCCTACCGTGAACCGCAGGTAACGCCGGTGGGCCGGCAGGACGGGGATATGAAAATAAGCATCCTGCAAGTCCAACGCTACCATCCAGTCTCCAGGGTCGAGAGCTGACAGGACCTGAGCCAGAGTCAACATCTTGAACTTCTCCTTCCGGAGGAAGCGGTTGACGTTCCTGAGATCCAAGATAGGACGCAGGCCCTTGTCCTTCTTGGGCACCAGAAAGTAGTGGGAATAACAACCACGACCTACTTCTGGGACAGGAACGCGCTCAATGGCTCGCTTGGCCAAGAGAGCCATAACTTCCTGTTGGAGAAGGGCCAGGTGATCCTCCAAAATGCGATGGAATTGAGGTGGCATGGATGGAGGGGTAGTCTCGAAGGGGAGGGAGTAGCCCCTTCGGACTATCTGCAAAACCCACCTGTCCGACGTGATGTTGAGCCAGTGGGGGAGGTAATGGCGAATCCTGTCGCCCACTGGCGAATGATGGGCCTGAAAGGTCGGACTAGGAGGGTTTGGAGGCTGCTGCAGAGGGGGCGCTGGTGGACTGGCCCGCCCGCTGGCCCCCCGACCCACAGCGGTGGGATCCAAGTCCTCGGCTGCGCAGAGGTTGGACAGCTTGCGCAGGCCTGTGGTTCTGGGCGGAATGTGGCGGGGCACCCCTTCCGTAGCCACGAAAGGGGCGAAAAGCAGACTGCGCTGGGAGGGAGGTGGAAGCGAGGCCTAAGGATCTGGCCATAGCCCTGGAATCCTTAAAGCGCTCGAGCGCGTTGTCTGCCTTGTCGCCAAACAGGCGACGGCCATCAAAGGGCATGTCCAAAAGCGTTGCTTGAACATCCCCTGAAAAACCAGTGGACCTCAACCAGGCGTAGCGTCTTAGTGCTACTGACGTGGAAATCGTCCTGCCCAGTGAGTAGGCGGTGTCCAGCCCACACCGGATGGTGAACTTCGCTGCGTCTCTCCCTTCGGCAACAGCACGAGAGAGCACAGCCCGGGTCTCCTCCGGGCACTATGGCAGCACCTGCACAACCGTGTCCCACACCGAGTGGAAGTAACAGCCCAATAGGCATGCTGTATTCACCGACCGCAGCCCCAAGCTGGAGGAAGAAAACATCTTCTTCCCAAGGTGGTCCAGTTTCTTGGATTCCCTATCAGGTGGTGCGTTAGGGAATGCACCTTTGGACGTGGAGGATTAGACTACCAATCTCTCAGGGGTAGGATGGGAAGAGAGGAAAATGGGGTCGCCTAGGGCCGGGCGGTGGCGTCGGGCAATCATCCTGTCCACAGGAGTCCCTGTGTTGGGCTTGGACCAAGTGCCCAAAAGGATGTCCGTAAGGGCCTCATCGAATGGCAGCAGGGGCTCCGAGGAGGCCGCCGCCAGTCGAAGCACCTCTGTCAGGAGGTTAGTCCTGACCGCCACTTAAGGAAGCTCGAGGTTAAGGGCCTCGGCTGCCCTACGCAACACCACAGCGTAAGATGCACCCTCCTCCGTAGCCAAGGTAGGGGGAGACAGCATGCCAAGGTCTGGGGAGGTGTCCAGACCACTGGCCTCACCCAACTCCTCTCTCCAGTCCCGCTCCTCCAAATGGATCCTTGGGGGCCCTGCGGCGCCGAAGCCGCCGACATCGAAGGCCTAGAGCCCCCAAACGAGTCCGAGGGGCCCGAGGGAGCGCCAGTGGAGTCGGACTGCCCGAAGATAGAATGTAAGGCTTCATAAAAGCTTCGAAGCTGGGCAGGAGTCGGTCCGGGTCCCGGAAAGGCTGGAGTCGACCCAACAGGCTCCGCGGGTGGAGCCGGACGACTCCCTTCCGTGTTCTGCATCACGTCAGCCAATGGACAGAGAGAACGCGAAGAGCGACGATGCTTCTTCGCCTTCTTCTTGTGCTTCGACTTACCCGAAGACGAAGACTTCGATGACGAGTTGTGGTGGTGGCTCCGCGACTTCCCTCTCGACCGGGACCTCGAACGGCATGGAGCGGACTGCCGGGCCTCGAGAAGCTTTCGGGACTGCTCCCTCAAAGACTTCGGATTCATGGCCCGGCAGTCTAAGCACGACTTCCGAGTCGTGGACGCGCTCCAGGCACCAAAGGCACATGAGGTGCGGGTCCGTAACCGAATTCAGTTTGTGACAGGAGCCACAAGCCTTGAAGCCGGTCCGACGTGACATCCCTCCGTGCACCAGGAGTTGATCGACTCAAAAAAGGTGTCGACAAAAGTCGCAAAAACTGAGTCAAAAAGTGACTCGAGGTACCGCTCTCTCCAGATCTGCGCTGGCTGGCGTGGAAAAAGAAAGAACTGACGTCTGTAAGAGACATAGATTAGTTATGGATTCCTCACCGCCCCACCCATCCTCCGCGTTCTGCGAACTGACTTCTAGCGTAAGGGACTCTTTTTCAGGGCCCTAGTTTTCGTGCACCAGTGGTCAGTGTCTTGCATGGCTCTGCGCTTCTGGCGTGGAATGTTGTGTAAAGAACTGACGTCAGCGCGCGAGGGAGGCGTCTAAGTAGATACTGCGACGTCATTCCGGCGACCACAACGCCAACGAAGAACGCCGAGTCGACCGGCGCTACCTATCGACGCACAGAGGTACTGCTGAGGAAAAGATTCTCCGGATCCAGTCTGATGCCTGGGGGTAATTCTAAGGTGAGGAATCCATAACTAATTGTCTCTTTCAGATCTATATGACAGCAACCTGTACAATCAGAAGGAACACTTTAAGGATAAATTAAGAATATTTGAAAATAAGCTTTTTCTATATGGTAAAGGAAGTTTTCTATGTCATGGGTCACTGCAGTGCACTTAAACTGCAGCCTAGTCAGACCACAGTGGTATGCTTGGCATGAATATATTTTATCATATATGTGTGTGTTTTTTAAATACACAGTCCAGCCCACATTTGATATTTAACTTTCCATACCATAGGTGTACTTAAGGCACCACGTACAAGGGACTTATTGGGAAGTTAAATAAGCCAGATAAGGAGTTCTGAAGCAAAGCACATGATTTAGAGGGGAAGCACAGACACTTAACTACTGTTTAGCAGTGGTAAAGTGCACTGAGTCCTAAAGCCAGCAAACAGTAAGGTCCAGTAAAAGCCAAAACATCTGGGGTGACCATGTAGAAAAGGTGTGTTTCTTACTGTCTCATATAAAAGTACATTGTTAGAGTTGTGTACACAGACAAAATAAGAGTTTTTCATGTAGAATGCAGATGCTGCGTGTCAGGTCTATGAGGACAGAAGCCTATTTATAGTCTATAAGTTACATGAGCAACACTTATGCAGCTAAAGTACCCTGAGAATAATCAAATGCTTCTCAAAGCACTTCCCATTTGGTAAAAAAGCATGGAAAATGTTGAACAAGAAGCACTAAAAAGAAAGCCACAGTTATTCAATGTATGCACCAGCATAGCACAGAGTGAGCAAAATTATTTAACAAAGGGTTATTTACAGACCGTTTGGTGAAAGTGACATACCACATAATCAGCATTAAAGTAGGATAAGTGATTTGCACCTGTAGGGAGGTAAACATAATCTACCAATGACTAATCCACAAGGACCAATCAGTAGCAAACTATTTGACATATTTAATCCCAGTGATGATTTCCATTGAAGCTCAGAGCCCAAGTGAGAATGCACCATGCACAGCTTGGTTTACTTAGTTCAGCCTCTTTAGACACAAAATGTGCACTTGCACCCTAATGCCAGCACTAGTGGCCACCACAGAATCTGGCATGGCTCTACAAAGTTGGGCTTGTATCATAATAGCCTTTGAGGGCTTAGCGCAGAGCTGAGCGCCTATTTATATACACTAGCACTGTGTAAAGTGAATTAAAAAACAAGATATTTCTCTGAGACAGTGCTTCATTTTCAAATAGCACAGCTCCGAAACAAAAAGAGGCAAACCTTGCTTACTGTTTCCGAGCCGTACTGTGGGAAAATAAAGCTGTTGCCACTCGATCTCCAAGCATGAAGGTGGAGAATGCAAAGACCCAAGTGCAGAAGCCTGCCCTGCTGCAGGGACAGCAGATCATCCAGGAGGGGCAGCCTGATCAGAGGACAGACACTCAGACCAAGGATTTCTGGATACCATACTCTCAGTGCCCAATCCAGAGCCACTAGGATGACTTGGGCTTGGTTGGTCCTGATCTTTTTGAGAACTTGAGGCTGACGTGGTATCCACATAAAGGCATTAAGGAGTGCCAGGTTTCACTTAATGCAGCACACATCTCCATGCGACAGACACCTTGGAAACTCCAATGCACATAAGTGCTGACATTGAGAGTTTTCACCAGTGGCGAACAGATTGAGCCAAGATTCTCCTCGTTCACAGAAGAGACCTTGCGACACTTCTTGGTGTAACTGCTAATCGTGATCGGCTAGGCGCTGACGTCAAAGCACGTCCGCCCTGGAATTCAATGATCCTGCCAAGTAGTTAACCACCAGGCAAATTCCTTGGCGGTCTAGCCGCATGCGGAGGCTCAAGGCCTCCTGACTCAGGGTCCGTGACCCCACCCCACCCCATTTGTTGCAGTACCACATGGCTGTGGTGTTGTCTGTGAGCATCTCTATTAGCCTCCCTTTGATGGATAGAAGTAAGGCTTTCAGCGCCAAGTGGATGGCCCTCAACTTCAGTAGGCTGATATGGAGCTGGGACTCCGCTGGAGACCAGAGGCCAAGTGGCTACCCCAACCCTGAAGTAATGCATCTGTTACCACAGTCAGCTCTGGGTGAGGTAGGGAGAGGGATCAGCTGCTGACCCAATCGTGGTGCAATAACCACCACTGCAGGTCTTTTGCTGTTTCTGCCGAAATCTGGGCATGGTCGGAGAGGTCCCTTTCATATTGGGCCCACTAGAGAGCATGCATATGCCACCTGGCGTGCTCAACCAGCAGGATGCAGGAAGCTATCAATTCCAGCAGCCTCAAAGTCAACCTCACTGAAATCCAGGAACAAGGCTGAAAGATCGGGATCAAAGCCTGAATATCCTGGAATCTTTTCCAGGGAAAAGGCACAAAACTGAACTGCGTCCAGAATGGCTCAGTTGAAGGGAAGCATCTGAGAACCCAAAAATGACATGAGATTCACTGTAGTATGGAGGTGGTTAACAGCTGTCTCGGCGAGCCCGGCTTCATCAGCCAGTAGTCACGGTAGGGGAAGATTGGCTCCCCTAATCTCCAAAGGTGTGCTGCCATCACTTTCGTGAACCCGCGAAGGGCACTGGTGAGACCAAAGGGGAGCACAGCAAACTGAAAAAAACAAGTTACTTACCTGTACACTGTAGTTCTCCAGTATTGATATCTTTTTATCTACTCCCCGTCAAATGGCATGTCAAGCACCTTAGCTTGGACTTCTGGGCAAAATGTTGTCGCCTTCAGCCAGCCCTGTCTGCGCAACACGGCAGCGCCTCACATCTGCCTAAAGGCGGTAGATGAGATGTCCAGCGCCACATCGGTGACTTCCGATGAGGCTCTCTCTCCCTCGGAGAGTATTTCTTTCACCTCCTTTCTCTGGTCCTCAGGCAGAAATTCCAGAAAAGGAGCACATCTGCTTATCGAACCTCCCAAGGATGGCCATGGCATTGGAGGCTCTGATGGACGTTGCCGCCATCGCGTAAAATCTCTTCCCAATATTGTCTAACCTGCGCCCTTCCTTGTCTGGCGGAGCGGTACATGGTGAAGCAGGGCTCTTAGATCGCCTTTGAGCAGCCTGCATTATTACAGAATCAGCCAATGAGACATGCAGGAGAGTCCTCAGGCGCCCGGTACTTCTTGTCTAGTTTTGGAATAACTGCCGGCACAGAAGCTGGATTTTTCATCAACTTAAAGCCTTCTTGCCACATGAAGTCAACAATAGGTATTGCCCTAACAGAACACTGCGTGCCAGCCTTGAAATCATATAAGAAGCATTCCACTTGCTTGACCGGCATGGGGAGGTGAAAGCGTTTCGACGCTCTTTCGAGAAGGTCATGGAAGCCGCCGATATCTGCTTGAGGAGAATCAGCCACTGGCAGCGTGGGAGAAGGTGTTGTGTGTGCCACATAGTCCATCCATTCATCATGGACAGCAGAATCCACTTGTAGTTCCCCTTCTTCCAACTGTTGATCACCACTGTCTAATGCTCGGGCAGGAATCTGCAAGGGAGGCAAGGACTTCTGTTTTCGTGTAGCAGGTGGAATTTCCTGATCTGGTATAACAACAGGATCCTCCTGTCGAGGAACTGGCTTTTGAGCTACATTAGCATCAGGGAAATGTTTATAGTAGTCACTGAGTATCATACGTAAGTCCGTGACCAGTGACATCGGAACATTAATGGAGGGTTCCTGTTGACGGTCCTCCTCTTCCTGCTCATAATTGGGGTATTGCTCTTGAAAAGTGTCCATGGGCTGCATCCCTGAGCGTCTGTCTGAGAAGGAATATTCACATTCCAAGTACGCAGAAGGGTCATCTGGTTGGACTTCTTCCTCTGATTCCTGGCACTTTACTCTAAGTTGAGAGGGGCTGTAAACAGGGCCAAAAGGTCTTTTATCCTCTTATTCCTGGAAATCCAGGAGGCAAGAAGGAGGCAGAGGAGAAATCTTAGAAAAGTCCTGCAACAATGAAGTTATTGTTTTAGAGACTGGCAGGTCCATTTTCCTTGTCGATGGGATCGACGACGGGATCATCGTTAGAGACTGCGTCGATGGTGTGAAAATGTCTGTCAACGGGGCGGAGATGCTCGTCGACGGCGCAGCTCCCAACTGAACCATCGACGGCGAAGCTCTCGACGACGTTGAACTCCTCACAGAAGCTGCCGACGACATCACCACTTCAGTTTTCGTCGAAGCCACAGCCGTCGTCTTGACGGTTGACGTTGTAGATGTCGCTGAAGAAACCGTCGACGGAGCCCTCGCTTCAATGGTCATAGGCGGAGAATGCCTCGTCGACAAGCCCATCGACGGGCGGATTTTCTGAGAGGGAGTATGTGGCACAGGAGGAGCAGAACCAGATCTTTTTTGGGCCTGAGATGAGCCAGATTGCTCCTTTTTTGCCCTTTTTTCCACAGAAGACTCCTTGCTCTGAGATCTTGACTTTTTTTGTATCTCTCTGGACAGAAGAAGGATCTTTCTTCCTTTTCTTAGAGGAGGTACGAGGCCTCTCCTCACTCTCTTTTACAGATTTTCTCTTTTGAAGCCAGAGGTGAATTCTTCCCTCACGATCCTTGAGGGTTTTTGAAGAAAAAGTCCGGCAGTGCTTACAGTCTCTAGGCTTGTGCTCTGGATAAAGGCAGTATAAGCACTCTTTATGAGGATCTTCAGAGAAGAGCCTGGATTTTCCACAAGTCTTGCAGGGCATAAACAGACCCTTTTTAAACTCTGACATTCTGCAGCAAATACAGAAAGAAAAGGTAAACTCACTTTCTAGCAGCACCTCAGTTTAAGAGAAGGTTGAGGAAAAGGAACTGCTAGCTCAAAGTTGAAAAGTTCAAGGTAGAAACACTGTGACTGAGCAGAGCTCAGGGAGACTTCCCTAATACACGACGTGCGGTAAGAAATCTGAGGTATGGTGGCCCTTCAGGGGATGGATACTCTGGGTCTGTGATGTGATTGGCTGGAGTTTGGATGTTCTTTAATGAGGTTACCTGGTTACTAAATGCTATTGATTTTCAAGGGAGATTATCCTTTAAGCTGTTATACTGCTATTTTACTGTTACTGTGGGACTCCCACCATGACGAAGGGGAAGATTCAAGCATGTGAATCTATAAAAGATACAATACGGGAGAAATGCACCTGTCTCACCACGAACCACAGGTAGAGTTAATGGTTATATGAAAGTAGGTTTCCTGCAGGTCTAACACTACCATCCAGTCTCCAGTGTCGAGGCAGGCAAAACCTGGGACATATTGAGCATCTTGAATGTTTCTTTCTGGAGGAAGGTGTTGTGAAGGTGCAGATCTAAAATAGGGATCTGTCCTTCTTGGGCACCAGAAAGTAGTGGGAATAGCACCCATGACCTACTTCTGGCACAGGCACCCTCTGGATAGCCCACTCGGCCAAAAGGGCTTGCACTTCCAGAAGCAAAACAGAAAGATGGTCCTCTGTCAGCCGTTGAGGAGACATTGGAAGGTGTGATGATGCTGAAAAGAAGGGGAGGGAATAGCCCTTCTAAACAATTTTCAAGAGACGCCTGTCTGAAGTTATGGCCTGCTAACCCAGCACGAATCTGTAGATAATGCCTCCCACCAGGTGGCTATGCTCCACAATGGGCATGCTAAAGGGGTTTGGCAGGTGGGCTGCAGGGGTTCTGGGGACTAAGTAGCTCGTTGACCTTGACCATGGTCATGGTATGGGGGCAGATTCCTCAATGGCTGGGTCAGTGGGTGAGAGGAGACCTGATTCAAGGGAGGTAATTGAGATCACTGCCCTCCTGCAAGTCATCGTACCAATTGTTCTCAGTATAGGACTGAGCATACATCACCCATGTCATAATAATTTTTTAAGTCCATGCCGAAAAGGGCGTGTCGTGTATATATTTTCCCCTGTGGAGGAAGCAAATCAGTTGGGTGAAGCAGTGCCTCAACGCTGGTTGGGTGCGAACTCGGTCGAGGTGGTACCGTTGCCGACCCGGAGTTGGAGAGTCTTATAGGTATCTTTGTTTGGCGTCTTTGGATTCAGCACCAGCATCGAAGTATCAGCAAAGTTCGTTGACCATGGCGCCGGAGGCGTGGCTGGAATAGGAGATTTGTGATGTGCTCTCAGTGTCACAGTGGCACCAAGGGTGAACCTGCGGGCGGTACTCCAGATGGAAGGCCTCACCTCCTTGGGGCTCAAAGGCGCACCAGAGAGAGTCAGCAAGGATCTGGAGACTCCTTAATCTATTTAGGAGTGGTAGACGGCCCCAGAAACTCTTATTGTTCCGGAACCAGTTACGGCTACAGCTCCGAAGTTGACTGACTCTGGGAGCCAGATCAAGAGCCATGGTGCTGCCTTGCACTTCCTCAAGCGAATGCGAGTGGTGAGATGAGTCCAGTTTCAATTGCTTATGATTTTTGCTAAACTTACCGGGCAATTTGGACCTTGACGAAGACCGGCCTCTGGAATGGCTTTGTCGATTTCTGGAGAGAAAATGGGATCAAACCATGAACTTTGACTGCGAGCTGGACCTGTCTTGTTACGGGTTCTTCTTATGCTTGGTGATGTAAACTTTTGCCTTCCGGTCTCAGATGATCTTTGGATTAATCGACGCGCAGTCGCTCCAGGCATAGAGTTGTAATTTGATCAAGCACCAAAGGCTCACCTGATGAGGATCTGTTACAGACATTTGTATGCAACAGTCCCTACAGAGATTAAAACCTGCTTTTTTTTGGGGTGTGACATTCCCTTGCACACTGTGAATTTTTTGACAAAATAAATGAGGTAAAGTTCTCTTGAGAGATGAAAGGGAGCTCCAGATCTGTGTGGTGGCGCGGGAAGAAAATAACTGACGTCAGCACGTAGTTGTGGAGACTATATAAGCCCACACATCATTTCCTGAGTGGAGTGGTATCGGTGCGGAGCCGCACTAGCTACAGGCAAACAGAGGTACTGCTGAAAAATTCAGAATCCAGTGACACGCCTGGGAAATATTCAAAAGGTGAGGAATTTGAGGCTAGAAGGCTCTATCAAACGTTATGTACTGCATTTATACAGTAAATGGAAACACAATGGGATCACGTGACTCAAATGGGTTGGTAAACTCTTGTTGAATGTTTTACTCATCTAACCAAGCCCATGGCAATGCTTTTAAATGGAGCATTTGTTACTGGTAGAGGGTTAAGAGGCACCAGAAACCATGGCTTCGGCCCATCAAACAACAGGGGAACCTTCACCATCTGATTTTACATATGCACATAGAACAGGACAGAAAAAAGAGAAAAACTAGGGAAAGTTATCCTTCCCTTTTAAAAGTGAACTAGTCAGGCCCAGCAATTTTTGACTTTCTTGGTGTACCAGTAGGAGTTAATCTGCCTTCCTGACAAAAGTTTAGTGCCAGCATTCTGACATGTTCTTGAAACTGAGCCACAAGCCCCAATCCAGAAGAGAAATAATGTTGTACCTTTCAAAGAAACAAGTTTTGAGCACAGATGTTTAACACATCGCTAGCCAATGTCAACGAAAAGCACAGAACTTCACAAACTGAGAAACACTTATTTGAAGGCACATAGTTTACCAAAAATACCAGCTGTCTCTCATCACTTCGATTAGTGACAGCACTTATGGCCTAGTCAGGCTGGGACATAGTCTTGTTAGATTTGTGACTCAGAACTCTACAGGAAGATATTCCACAAGATGTTAAACAGAAGAAAAAGTCTCAATAAAATCACAAAATCTGAGCTCTTTGCTCTGGTATGCACACAGGTAAAAGAGATGGACTTTAGTGGCTACAATGCAAACTGTGGAACATAGAAATCTGGGTTCTAATTCGGCCTTTGGTACTTGATCAAAATAATCTGGATGATCATGGTCAAACAAATGTATCAACCACTGCTTGAACTTATACATTTGTGAAATGTAATTGTGCAATCTAAAATACATGTAAATCAAGTATGTAATATCTTACAACTCTCCCACCAAGTTATGACTCTCCTGTATCAACCACACCTCGAACAATACTGTTCTAAGCATAGCAATTTATTTGTAAGACCCTCCGGCTAAAATAAAAATAAAATATCATTTAGAAACAGTTCTGCTGCTGTGAGAGCCAGATTTGATCTAAGTGAATTACCTAAAATAAAATAAAAAATAGTGTACTACAAGCCTGAGTAACATTAAGGGCATGTATTATTAATAAGGATAAACATTCTGTGTGTAAACAGTCACACATGCGATGAGCCATGGCAGTTATCCACACATAGCAGGGTTAGAAAAACCCTTTTGCTAGTCACACAGTTTTGAAATCCACCCATCATCACTTTCATAATATTATCCTGGCCTTCAATCATTTGAACAGTCACTCTGGGATATCACTACAAATGTGTAAAAGACTATGAATGCATGCAATAAAATATACAGTTATGTAAAAAGAGGCATTTAAGAATGAGGATTGTGAAAATATAAAAATAAAAAGTGTTTTTAAAATCACCTCCTTTTGGAGAATGTCCTCTCGAATTTGAAGCCTTGCCAGGGATTCGCGATCTCGCTGAAGCTCATTAACTTGCTCTTGAAGATGTTTTATGAGAATCTAGGCAAACATTTTCAAAAAATTATGTACTTGATACATTATTAAAAATGTAAAAATGACTTGTAAACGTGAACATTTATGACTGATAATGTCTGCATGGGCTCCTTTTGTTAACCAGTCTGCCTTACAATAATACAGTAAAGCATAGAAAAAGTAAAGAAGTAACTTCAAGTTATGAAAGGGGCACAAATGTACTTGTTAGCTCGAAACTTCACCAATGGAATAATTAGTGCATACAACTGGATACTAATCTTAACCAAACAATGAAGCAAAAACATCACAACATTAATAATTGTATTTGTCATATTTTCAAGAACGCTTGACAATGAAACCAGTCCAACAAAGATCTCAGAGTGCTGTAAAATATAGAAAGTGTAGCAGTCTCTTTTGGCATTGGCAGTTCGCTTCTGCACTGAACCCTGCTAAACACTGAATATGGCAATTTTCGTGATTCGAATTTAAATTGATCCGTTGGCATGTCTACTCTTTTTTAGCATCAAACTCTAAACGGTCTTGTCAGTGGGGTAACACAAACTGATGAAACCTCATTGCAGAATGTGATGAGGCCCCCGTAAGTCTCCCAGTCCCATACCTCACAGATATTTATTTATTTTATTTTGAAGGTTTTGTATAGCGCAAACATGACCCTTGCGGGTATCAGAGCGCTTTACAGGGGAAACATAGGGCAAAGTACGACATATATCATTATAACCTCCTGATATAGATAGTTGCAAAAGTGTATGCATAAAGACAGAAAATACAAAAACATCAAAAACAGTGGTGGCAACATCCGTTATGCGGGTCACGTCGTTGATCATGTAAGTTTACTCATGAGTAAAGACTTTACTTCTGTCTTGAAAGAGGCAGTAGAGGGATTAAGTCTGGTTTCTGGGGGCAATGCGTTCCAGATCCTTGGGGAGATTCCAGAGAAGGCTTGGTTGTATGTTTTCTTTTTGGAAAATCTTTGTGGTTTCACAACTATAGTTCTGGAGCTCCTGGAGGACCTATCACCACCCGAGAGCACCAATTTCTGGGCCAGATATCTCGGGGTCTTGTAGTGAAGTGCTTTGTGAATCCTGCAAGCGATTTTTAGTTGAATTCTTCCTTCAAATGGGAGCCAATTGAGAGCTCTAAGGTCAGGGGAAATGTGGCAGTGTCTTTTAGAACCCATGATGAGGTTTGGCAGCCGAATTGAGGGAGGCTCTTAGAGGGGCCGTTGTAGTTCTGGGAAGTTCGCAAAGAGTTGCACTCCCATAATCTGCTGGGAATTACTAGAGCTTGCACTGCCAATTTGAAGTCATTAGAGGGAAGGAGGGGTTTTAATTTTCTCAGAATGCCCATCTATATGTTCGCTCCTTTTGTTGCGGCGCTGATATGTTTATGTATGTTTAGATTCCTGTTGAGTGTTATTCCAAGAGATCTCGCTGAGTCAATAACTTGAGGCTGGCACTTGAACGCTGTAAGCTGTTTAAGCCATTCCTCTATGATGGATGTTTGATTGGGAGGGGCAATTAGGAGGACTTCAGTCTTGAGGGTGTTTAGTTTAAGGTGGTTTTCAGCAAGCCAAAACTGCGTTTTTTGTAGAGTTAAGTTAAGAGATCTGATGCCCTCCGGAGAAGAGACCTTTAGGTACAGTTGTGTATTGTCTGTGTACATGTGATAATGAATCTTGGAGGAGTTAAGAATTTCAGTAAGAGGTTCCATGAATAGCTTAAAAAGGGTGGGTGAAAGGGAGGAGCCCTGCGGGACTCCTAACGTGACTGGGATAGACTTAGATATATATTGATTGACTTTGAATCTTTGGGATCTGTTTTGGAGCAAAGAGGTGAACCAATTTAGGACGGATCCTGATAGGCCCAATTCTGTGTCTTAGGAGGTCTAGAAGAGTGTCGTGTTTGACGGTGTCGAATACCGGAGATAAGTCGAGCAGGATTAAAAGACAAGCTTCGTTTTGGTCCAGGATTTTGTGCATTATGTGCGTCAGAGCTGATTCAGTACTGTGCCCTGTGCGGAAACCGGATTGGCACTGGTCCAGCAGGTCGAATTGTTCGATGTGGTTGCAAAGTTGGATGTGTACACATTTTTCCAGGAGTTTAGCCAGAGTTGGAATGTTAGAGATCAGGTGGTAATTGTTTAAGTCCATGTGGTCCGCAGATGTTTTTTTTGGATGGGGACACCTGCCCCAATTTAAGGTTTTCTGGTATAATGCCTTGAAGCAGAGAGGCATTAACAATCTTGGTCCATAGTGGCAGTATCAAAGATTTTATCTCATTTAAGAAGTTAGAGGGTAGAGTCTTCATGGGCAAATGATAAAGGTCGCCAGAGGAGGGGCAAGGGTGTTGTTGGGAAAGAAAGAATGATGCTCTAAATCCATCTGCAGGTCAATCATCATGTTTTCGGTCTTCTCACTGAAGAAGGAGGCAAATTCCTCGCAACTAGGTAATGTGCTCGGTCCAGCTTGGGGGGGTAGAGGGTATTTGGTAGGCCATTTGATTGCGCTTTAACTAATTCGAATAGTTTTTTGGGTCGGTTTTTATCTTGGTCTAACGGGTTCCTAAAAAAGTTTGCTTTAGACCTTCTGATATTTAGTAGTAGTTCTTAGAAGCTTAAGGTGGTCAAGGGACGGGCAGGCTCTCCACCGATGTTGAATTAGTCTTAAGGTACGTCTATCCGAATTGAGGCAGCCATCGTACCATGAGTCTTTGGTTGAAAATCTTTTCCATTGTAGCGGTGCAACCAAATCTAGTACCGTAGTCATGGAACTGAAGTAGTGGTTTGTAAGACCCTGTACATCTGACAAGTCATTAGGGGGAGGCAAGAGGTTGTCACTGAGAGATGTTAGTAGATTGATGTTGGCGTTTTTTAGGCTCCTTTTCCATATTTTAGGTTTCATAGGTTTAGCTGAGTTTAGTCTCACAGCTTCATTAATGAGGAATATAATGAAGTGGTGGTCCGACCAATCACAAGGGAGGATTGATTCAAGTTGAATGGAATCCGCATTGGCAATGACAAGATCTAAGATTGAACCTGTATCATGTGTGGGGCTGTTGCAGATTTGATTCAGGTCGAGGTCCGTAAGGAATGCTTTGAGGCTGTTTACAGCAGAGTCATTTAGGTCATTCCAATGTAGGTTGAGATCTCCAAGGAACATTTGGGTGCCTTGTTGTCCTGTGTTTGTAGTCAAGAAATCCATAAACTGTTCGATGAAAGTGAGGTTGTCACCTGGAGGGTGGTAGAACATATGCAAGGTGCAAACTGGTCTGTTATTACATGTGATATCAAGACAAAGGTATTCACAAGAGGATAATACCGGTGGGTGAGTGAGATCGTTTCACAGTAAGGCTATTCCGATGGATGCAGGCAATGCCACCCCCAGGTCTATTAGCTCTGTCTAATCTAGTGATATCATGGTTTCGAGGGACCAGAATATCGAGGATGGGTGTGGACGATTCATTTAACCAGGTTTCGGTCAGGATTAGCAGGTCTGGTTCATGAGCGAGTATAAGATCAGCTATGTCCGCCGCATGTCTTGAAGCCGATCTACAATTTAGAAGTATACATTTGAGATGGGGCTTGGCAAGAGCTGGGGAGTCCTGTGTGAGGGTGACTCAAATAAGGTTGTGTTTATTTATTCCTTTATGGTTGGGTCTTTGAACTCTGTGTGGATTAGGGGGGATAGATTGGATTAGGGTATTACTATTTGTTTTATCAGGGCACGCTGTAATGCGATTGTGTTGCGGAAGATCGTAGGAGCGGAGGAGAAAGTGGATATCATTGGGTGATAAAGTATCCCTCAATCGGAATGGTTGAGTAGGCGCATTGGGGTAGGGTTAAGTTCTCCATTTTGGTTGCAGGTGCTTCGGAGAAGGTGATTGCGTAGAGGGGGGGGTTTGGAGAATAGTTACTATGATAGTTTATAACTAGGGCTCCCGGTTTTATGGTATTTATTTTTTGGCCATTTCCGTCTGTATTTATCCATATTTATTTTTGGGCCATTTTATCTGTATTTATCCATATTTATTTTGTGTTTTGCATAAACATGAAGTTGTAAAACTGTACATTTCCATATCTATTTAACTGATAGAAGCGCACTTATACGTCAATGTCTGTCGTGTTTTAGCTATTTAAGCTGCCAAATATTACATACCAGTACATCAATTGGTAAATATTAGCAGTATACCATATATTTCTTATTTAAAGAAATTTCATCCTGCATGCTGTTCATCTGCTCAGCTGCTGGCCTATAATTCATGAAAGACAGCACTTAGAGTCACTTAAAAGAAGCACAATTTTCTGTATTAATCCACTTTTTAAAATAAATACAGACAGAAAACATATTGTTTTCTGTCTGTATTTATCTGTAAAAATCCGTAAAAACGGAAAACAGGGAGCCTTATTTATAACCAAATCCCTATTAGGCCATCTGACCTTGGGTGACTGTACGATAAGGCCAAGAAGGCTTTGGAGGTCTGCTTTGACTTGTTGTAGTGAGATTGAGATCTCGTCAAGTATGGAATCTAATGAGGGGTGTGTACATACTACTTAGTCTGGGGCAAGTGGGTGGGCTAGGAGTGGGGCTTATGGGGTTGCAATATCCTGGGCCTATGTAGGGTGGCCGGTAGGAGGGGTGGTTATCGGGGGAGGAAGGGGATGGGATAGAGGGATGAGGTGAGGTGAGTACCGTATGGGTGTGTGGGGGGCTGGAGCTATGGTGTTGGCCAGAGTTAGCGGGACTAATTTAGAATTTGTATTGAGTAATGGGGATGGGGTGTTGGCGGAGTACAGTTGGGGGGGGAGTGACTTTCACAGCCAAGAGATTCTGACAGAGCTGGAGTGTGTACTGAGGTTGGGGGGTAATAAGTGGCTGCCTAGTGGGGGATTCTGGTGGCGTGTTAGAGGGATTCATTGAGTTTAGAGGGCCTGGGGTGGGGGTATCAGATCTCATAGCCTTTACCTTCATAAGAGGAAAAATATTGTCAAATAGTTCCAAATTACGGTCTGATGACTGTATGAGGATGATTATGGAATATGGTGACTGTTGCTGCTGCACTATATATCGGTGCGAGGAAGATCGAAATCCTGAGACGTGTGATGTTTTTCTAGAAGTGGAGATAGAGAGCAAAGAGAAGAAGGCTTTCCTCCATTAAGCTCTTCTCTTCGTGTAAAAGATGATGTCATTGGTTAAAGCTCCTTTGTTCATGGAGAAGTAAGGATCCGAGCCCAGGGTCTCAGGGTGTGATTTGAGAAGTTTATGTTTAAAACATTTGGCTGCTTTTTTTGTCAAATTTGGTGGCTATTTAATGGTATATGTATGTCGTCCTGACGACTCCATATTGGGGTCAATGCTTATTTGAAGAACCATATCTAGTGTAGAATGTGGGAGGCAAGGTGAAGATAGGTGGGGAAAGGAGGGGAGGGGGATCTGGGAAAAATATGAGAGGCCGCGAGTTGGAGACAAGCTAAGGGGTGTACCTAATGCAGGCCGGGATGGAGTTAGGGATAATTGCTAAAGAAAATAATAGAAGGGGAAGTAGTGATCGGAGGAGGAAAGAAGCACTAGGAATACGCCCGGGCAGGCGCAAAAGTAAAAGTAAAACGTAACAGGGTAAGAGTAGTGAGGCTGGAGAGAAACCTATCATGCGTGCTTATCGACTGAAGTTCATTAAAGGTCATCAGATTCTGCTGAAGATGGATCAATAAAGCAGAATAAGCTAGAGCAAGTCAATGTACCGGACATGAAACAAGCAAGTGGTCAGTGTGCCGGCATGCCCTTGTGGAGGATAGAGGTTGGTAAGCGACAATGGCTCAATGGCTCAGATTAATAAGCGTGCCTGAAGAGGTAGGGCACAATAGGGCATGCTTGTAAGGTCTATGCAGGTATTTTTGTGTAGTGAAAGAGAGAGGAAGTACCATTCCAATATGGCTGCCATTCTACCACTCTCTGCAAATCAGTCTTTCTTCTATGTTGTGTCGAGTGCTGCTGAGTCCATTCTTTATGTTAAAACCACGGAAATCATAGCTCTATCAAATCTAAAAATAGATAAATTAAATTAGAGAAAATCACCTCGCCGGCCAGCTGGTTCCCTGTGAGCCGCGAAGGGAGAAGGACACAATCAATGGGGGCGGGGGCCTGTGACACCGTAGCCACTTCAGTCTTCAAACCGATGCAGGAGCACTCCACGGCGTGATCACCGCATAGATCGGCGGCTTTGCACCCAGGATGTGAATGGGAGCACCAGTGGACCCCACCTGTGTCCTGAGCATGAGACCAGCCTATGACAAGGGCGGGACCTGTATGGCAGTGGGCTCAGACAATGGCAGTATCTGGGAAAAGGACTGCAGGCGAGACTTCGAAGCGCAGAAATGCGCGTCTCCCTCTTGATGAGCTGCCAGGCTCCAACAAGTCAAGACGCTCTGTCGGTCTAGGGGAGGCAAGCCGAACTAGTTGCTGACCACAAGTGCTTCAGTGCGTGCCTCCATCGGTCCCCCGAATTTTTTGTGGTCTCCGCAGCACCGCAACTTCTCTGATGTCCCACCTAACGTGAAGGGAGCTGGGCAGTGCGGCAGCGATCGAGATGGAGTTTGCAGTGGTAGAGCGCTGTAATCAGATTCGAGCCACTGCAACGGACAGATGCGCCAGTTACTCTCATGTAATTTCTGTTGCACGGGAAAGGAAATCCAAGCCGGGTGGGTGGATGGCAGGGTATAGTCAGGATAATAACACGGTGATCCCGCACCCGGGAGCTTCTTTGCTGTGCTCCTTATTGGCAGCCATAGCCATTGATGTTGGGCTTAGTGGGGGCATCCTGCACGGTGGGGATCCCCCTGAGCCATCAGGCTCTAGGTTACGCCTCAGGGCCTTGTAAGTGTCCTTCAGTAGAAGGAACTGCCCAGCAGGAAACAGACGCACGTTCAACTACACTTTATACCAGAAAATCTCACATCGCCTCCAGAGGAAGAGTTGATCAGAGGCAACATTTAACCAGAGTTCTTCACATCTTTCGCAGTCAGGTATGGCCAGCAACTGCACAAGAGTTTAATGTGGATCATTTATATTGGTTAAGAAGGCTCTAGTAACGTACAAGAAAGATGGTCTCGATCTCTCACCGAATTCAGCATCTGCACTTCGGCACTCAGTGCTGTCACAAGGGACACAGGAAGAAAAGTAAAATACCCCCCAAAAATACTGAAAGTGTTCACTTGCAAATTGAAAATCAAGGCTTCTTTTATGATTATTTTTGTTTACTGTTCTATCTGTATTTATCTCCATTTTCCTTTCTTTTAACTGCTCTCTTCCACATTTTTGTTGAAAAAATACATTTGCATCTAGCCTTTTCCACATTTATTTACACACAAATATACACTAGTACTTGGATGCCTGCAGGTTGTACTGCTCAATAAAGTAACTGTTTATTTAATTGTTAGAAGGTGTTATTTAGTTTTGTCTTTCGATGACTTCAGAGTGAAGTAACTTTTCCCAAGTCTGTACTGTGGGATGCGCAAAACCACCGATACATTCAGTCACTGAAGTGAATCACTAGCTGGTACAATCATAAATATTTGTTTTCGTTGAACATCACTCAATCGATCACCAATTTACAAGAACCTGTAAAAACGGGACCAAAGCTGATAATCGGATTGAAGTGTGAATGGTAAAGGGCTTCGAATGACCACAGGTCCAGGACACACAGAGGGAACCCACAGTTTTTTTTCAAAACTCTCCATGCTGTCAGGCCTCGTGGTAGCATGGGAAGCTTCAGAATCCCAGATGCCACTTTCGGATGGCCCAGACCTGGCCTTTACTATCGCAAAGAGATCCAGACTTGGTTTGCCCCATCGGCAAACATCTTGACTAATCTACTTGGATGGAGTACACACTTGTGATATTCTGTCTGCAGAGTGTGTCAGCACAGTTGTTCCTGACACACAGCAGGTGTTCTGCTATCAGACAGATGCTGTTGCCTATGGCTCAGGTCCACATCCCAAGCACTTCGTCCAAAAGAAAATTGGATCCAGTTCTCCTGGTTGACGTAAAACGAGGCACCGGATCAGCACTGAAAACTTGCTGATTCTGAAACGTAACATCTCAAGGCCCCTGATAAATCGTACTGAGCTCCAAGATGCAGTTACATTCACAGGCTCCTCAATGACAGTTTTTGGGGGCATCAATTGTGACGACAAAATCTGTGGCCTTGGTTTGAAAATGAAGGCCAACTGCAATGTTCTGTTGCTGACCCCCCCTATGCAAGACTCAAATTAAACTGGGGTGCAACAGTGAATAGGTCAACCCAGGAGTCGGTAGGCTGAATAAACTTTTTGTCTAGTCTTCCTGCACAGGACTCATCCGCAGATAGTTAGGAATATTTAGGGATATTCTGAGGAGTTATCCTGGGCATAGATTTGCAACTTGCGATGACAGTTCCTCAAAGATTTATTTTTGTTAAATACTTTTTATTGAAAAGTAAAGATAGTAAACATTACAATAGTCAAACAAAATATAACAAGTTAAACAGAGTTAATAAATGGACGAAGAATCCCTTAAAAACATATAGATATGAAATACAAATCTAGTAATGAGAAAAACTAAATGATCCAGTAATAATTATTTATGTTTTATGAGTTTTTTACAAAAAGGAAGAGAGAGGAAATGAAATACTAAAAAGAAGAAAGAGAAGAAAGGGAGAGAACAAGAAGAAATAGAAAGAAAACCATGAGTTTTAGGAAGGTGATGAGTGTGAAGATAGAAAAGTAGTAAAAGGTAACCAAAGTAAATCAGATTTCATTTTTTGAGACAACAAAGTAGATGAAACAGTAGATATTATATGTTCATCACAAATAAGATTCCACCAAACCAATATACATAATTTAGAGTTATCTTCCCAACAAGTTAGTATAACTTTAAAAGCAAAAGCAATAAAAAGGTCAAATAAAACAGGCTTTGAAGAAAGATGATTATTAAAATCAGCAGATAAATTACCCCAAAAATATTTTGAATAGAGAATGGAATATTACATGAAAAAAAATCGATAAACATTTTGAACATGTGGCTTTCCAAAATTCATTCACTTTAGGACAATAATAAAGTAGATGAGTCAAAGTACAGTAAGAGGAAAGACAGGACCAGCATAAGGGAGAAACAGAGGAGTCAATTTTATGAAGGAAGGAGGGAGTAGTAACAGCTCTGTTGTATACAAAAAATAAAGATTGTGTAATATTGGCAGCTGTGGAGGTACTAAAACTTTTACGCCACAATTGATCCCATTGATCGACAGATAATGATTGAGATAGATCTTTCTCCCATAAAAGTTCAATAGAGGATTTATTCCTCTTGGGATAGGGGAACACAGAGATTTATATATGAAGGAAGCTCTGGGGTAGAATCATTAGTAATATTGTATAACGATGTTATAGGGGTAAATGGAGTGACTTCAGATGTAAAGTTGCTGTTTAGTAAAAAGGATGGAAGTAGAGGAAATAGTTGGTTATATTGTTGTAGGCAGGAATCAGGGAGGCTATATATCTCCTGCAACTGCGGAAAGGATAGAATGAAGTTTTGAGAGACCAAATGATACACATAAAAATACCCTTTTCCTTCCAATGTTTGAAATAAAATGATTTATGACGAAATTTGATATATTTATCGTACCAAATAGAGGATGCAAGGAAAGATTGACAAAAATCAGATCCTTGGGTAAATATTGTATGTAATAGATGTTGGAAGTATTTTAAAACTGGGTTTTTAGATATGAATGTACAATTAGACATGAAAACAACATCATGAAAAGAAAATTCATGTAATGAAGAGCATTCAAAAATAATCCATGTTGGTATAGGAGAATCATGGTATTCTTTAGACAAAGCATAAAATTGTTGAATTAAAAAGGCAGTATGATACAACTTAAAATCGGGGAAACGTAAACCGCCTTCAGTTTTCGGCTGAATTAGCTTAGAGAAAGCAATTGTTTTAAAGGAATTTAGTACAGATAGAAGAGATTTGGGAAGAATAATAATTAGGAATTTTAAAGGGTAACAGAGAGCAGAAAAAGAACATGAGGGACAATCCTCATTTTATTGGAGTCCAATCTACCCCACCAGGATAAAAATAGAGGAGACCAGGAAGATAATAACTTTTGGAGTGTAAGTTTTAAAGCAGTATAATTATGAGCTAGTGTACTGGGTTTTGTAGGGGGAATCTGTTGTATGATTTTGAGTCATGACTGGAACCTAGACACCTCATGCAAACACCATGTGGATCTGTGTGGATCCGTGTCCAATATCTGCTTCCTACAGTCGAAGCAAGGTTTAAGGCCTGTGGTTCTGAGGGAGACATTTCTCTAGCACATTGCCATGTATCTGGAAATTCTGGGGTCAGTAAAAATCAAAAGAAGTTGGAACTGAAGCTATGGATCTGCGTCCAAGGGTGTGGAAAGAATATGCAAATCTGTGCAGTTACTTCCGCAGGAGGTGTTAGACCATCATGGAGTCCAATGGCACCACCTACTGGCTTAGAAGAAAATGATTGAAAAGATCTGGATACATTCTCGCGCCTGTGGATATTCAAAAGGTGAGGAATCAGAAGAGCAAGTTAGTTACTTTTGGTAACGATCTTTGTGATGGATACTCTATCTGCCTGCAGATTGCTCACCTCTTGAACCTCCTCCAAGTACCAAACTAGATCTAGAAAAGTCAAAACAGCTCTCCTGCACTGGTAGGAAGCGCTCAACTCTGCAGTGATGCTGGATACCACAATGGTCTAAACATCAAAAGAGCCATATAAGCGCCACCTAGGAGCATCAACATCAGTTTGCCTGCTTTTTCCACACACTGACGGAATAGCCACTGCAATGTTTTGTACTGGCATAACTGATGAAGAGGTGATCATCAATCTGTTATTCCCAAGTCCTGTCCATGTAAAAGCCAAGAGTTGTGCAAGAATCCAATTGATGGAGCCTCTCCTCCTAGTTGGTGTGACAAGGAGGTGGATAAAATGTTGGCAGGGTGATGGACTGTTCTACATGAAATGGAGTGATGACCTTCAGAAGGTACAAAGCATTTATCTTGAGAACTACCTTATTCGGGAAGAAATAGGGGATGAATAGACATAGCCTGCAGTTCTCTAACATTCCAAGTCAAAGTGATAGCAATCAGGAACACGGTCTTAATAGACAACAGTGTAATGGGTAACTATGCACTGGCTTTAACGGAGACCCCATTAGGAAACAGAGTACCACATTAAGGTCCCACTGAACCATTACAAAAAACTTCATGACAGTTGGGCACTTGAACAGCAAAGATTGGTCTGGTAAACAAAAAAAGGTCGACAGGGTAGAAAGTGAACCTTTAACATCTAAGTGTGCCCACTTCAAGACTTTGCAACACATTCAAAAGAATGCCTTAAGGGGATCAACCTCCTCTGTATTGAACCAAGATAGAAATTCAGACAAATGCACCATGTAAGCAGATTTGGTAGAGGGGAGACACACTAGAAAGATGACATCTGCCATCTCGGAAGGTAGATCAAAAGAAATCAGGTTGCCCTGCTCAATGCCTAGCCATGAAGGTAGGGATTTAATATCTGCCCCTCTGGCTGGTAAAGGTGGACCACTTTGAGCAAATGTGAAACATGCAGACACAGGGACTACCGCAGTAGAACCACATACCATCACCTCCATGGCCAGATCGGCATGATCAATATCATCTGCACATGGTTCTGATGTAGTTTCCTCAGAACCTAAGGAATCAGAGAAATGGTAGGAAACGAGTAGTGGAATGTCCCACACCAGGTGAAATAACTTCCCTTAGAGTTCCCTACAATGGAAATTGGAGGGCACAAAACAGCATTGTCTTAAGAGTCCTCGGTCAATCCAATGGAAGAAAGGCAGGTACCTCCTTTGCGACTGGAGGTTTGGTATGTGAAAATACTCATCCCACAAGTCGAGGAACAGCATCCAGTCTCTCAATTCTAGAGCCAACAGAACCTGAAAAAAGGGACAGCATCTTCAATTTCCCCTTGCAGTGGGAGGCACTGTATCCGAAAGTCAAGAAAGGGACGAAGCCCACCGTCCTTCTCAGGAACCAAAAATTAACAGGCGTAACATCCCTGCCCAATCTGGTGCTCCAGAACCAGTTCCAGAACTCCTTGTTCAACAGAAACAAGACCTCTTCCTGCAGAATGTGGGCATAATTCAACAAAGTAGCCACAGGGACCAAAGGAATTTGTGGAGGAATTCCTGGAAAGTAAGGCCATAGACCTGTGCTACCATTGCAGGACCAGCAGTCCATCGCAGGAGCCTGACAATTTGGCAGATGGTAAAACTCCCTCCCACTGGCCGCACATGCTCCAATGGATGCAAACAAAGTGTTTTTGCGGGTGGGGAAAGAGTGGAGGAAGGTGAGGAAGGCTGCTGCTGGCTGTGGGGACTCCTTGAGCCCTGTGCCCTTTTTACTGGGGCAGGAATAGCTTTAACTGCTGCACTGGTTGAGATGGGTGGCAGTGCCGAATGGGCAGTCTCCTGGTGTAAATGCAAAATTTGCGGTATTCTCTGTGAAACTGGCGGGTAGTTCCACCGAACGAACCATAGCCTGCCCCAGCGTGAACCTCTTAAAGACTGAGTCAGTCTTCTTGCAAAATAGGCAAGTTGCATCAAATGACCTAATTAACAGGTTGGCCTGAACATTCCCTGACAATCCAGTGAACTGTAAACAGGCATGATGCTGAAAGACAAGAGAGGACCCCATTAAGCATACCACTAAGTCCACTGTGTCTAATCCTGACCTGTGAATTTGTTTAGCTGCATCCTGCTCATCAGAGACGACCTCCATAGGGTAAGCCATCCCCCACAGGGCATGCAATAGCGAGACAGGGCACATTAGTGGATTGAAATACCAAGCTTCCAGGGGAGAAAACTTCCTTTACAAAGACCTTGCTCATTTCACACTCCTGATCAAGAGGAGCTGTACGGAAAGATCCCAGGCTCTGCTTAGAGCAGCAGGATTCCTACTACACCAGACTCTCTAGGGACGGATGGGCCAAAATAAAAAACAACCAGGCCTAACAGTTCACTGCAAAGGAAGAAGATGGGTTGTCCCAGACAACCAGGATGGCATCAAGAATGCATTAAGATAAACTTGATCTTTGAAAACTTCAATGCCCCATGCTACCTCGCTTGAGGCATAAGACATCAGAGCTTATTCTCAACTCCAGGGTTTCTGGGACTTGAACCCATTTGGCCACTGTGGGTTAACTAGATGTACCCGTTACTATTTCAAAATATGTTGATCAGTTTGAGTATCATAGAAAGAGCTTGTGGTCAACCAGTCTACCAGTAGCACAAGCCCCCTGGCTAAACCACGTCTTTGCTTATTTATGGGGTACGTCAATATTGCTCATTAAATTTGGAGTCCTTTCTCTAGTGCGGAGGCTGCCATAATGTATGGCGGGGAGACAACATGTGAGAGCCTCTCTTATCAGAACAAGAAACACTGACCCCAACGTGTGCCTGTAAGTTTTGAACTCATGCCAGTTAAGTGGTTGACAACTAGATGTTCCAGGAGAAAGCTCAGTTCCATAGGGCCACTATCAACCTGCAAGTTGGCGAGAATAAGCCTCTGCACCACTTTATGATATAAAACACTACTGTGCGTTTGTGTGCATTTGTATAAACCAGCACCCTCTTGTCCTGTACTGGGAGAAGAAAGCCTTCAGAGCTAGGAAGTTATCCATCCTTTCCTTCAGGGGTACTTCAGTACTGGCAGCCACCCACCGTTTGAACAATCAGCGATCATAAGAATCTGAGGGTCTGTAATCAGGAAGGGAATTTGACTCTTTAGGCTTTCTTAGCAAAAGTACCACTTCAATTTCCTGGTACGGGATCTGCATGGATGGGTGTGCTTCTCCTCGCTATGACAGTGCTCCATAAATGAGTATTAAGACTGAGGTATCTCAGTATGCACCATATAATGGCTTGGGGGTTACAGTCTGAATGAAAAGAACAATTCTTTACAGTAAGCACAAAGATCTTTTCTGCTGGTTTATTTAATATGGCCCCACCAAGGTCAATCGCTGAGTGTGAAAGAGGAACCAATTTATTTACCAGCAATTACATTTCTGCATCATTGGTGCCTTTCATTGATTTGCATACTGTAATCATGCATCATCAGAGTCTCATGGTGATTTACAGTAACAGTACACAACAGTGACATGGCTGTAAAAACAGACTACATTTAGTAGCCAAATTCACGCTCTAGCACATAACTGAACTTTTTGTAAAAAAATGTGCACCCTAGAATGCCATGTCTCTAAGACTAGCCTGGACACGCTCTATTAAACCAGTGAAAAGAATCCTGGAGTGCCAGTCAATGACAATGCCTATGGACTGGTCACGTAGCTGGCTGTATCCAGCCTTGCTTCAAAAGTCTAGCACCTGCCCATCTTTCACCAAATGTGTGGCAGTTTGCTGTCATTAGTTCAGCAATCTCTCACGGTGCCTGGGAGTAGCCCACCAGCAAGCAGGTGGCCATAGAAGAGCATATGGGCAGGCGGCCTAGGGAGAAGATCATTTCCATAACGCATATAGCTCCAAATCAGAAGAAATAAAGGGAAGGCACCGGGTTTCAGCTTAAATGACGATGTCTATACTACCAAGTTATCTGGTGAAGTATAGTCAGGGAGGAAAGTAGGGTCCCCCGGCGCAGGTCTGTGGCACCTAACTACCCAACGGTAAACTGCAGGAACAGGTAAGGTAAAGGATTGGCTCAAGCAGTAAGTACTTGAATTAAGCGGTCTTTGTTAAAAGAAAGCAGAAACTCAGAGACCAATGAAGCAGGCTGTTGAACTTCAGTGAGTACTTTAGTGTTGGACTCTTCAAATCAAAAGACGAATTTCCAGCATCTTGGTGGCTGATTTAAGAGAAGCAAACTTATCAGTGGGACAGCTAAAACAATACTTCAGTTCAAGTTCCGGGAAGGTTTTCAGCCCAATGTCATATCACAGATCAATATAAAGGAATGTGTAATGTGGGAGAAGAAAATATGTGCCTCATTATCATATCCTCATTATGAGACACCATCAAGTGCATCTCAATATCGTCAGAGTCTGAACCGAAGGGATGCCACACCCTGGCAAGGGTTTGTGCATCTCTTAGGGGTCTAAACAGATCTTCCTCAAAAGATGTCCCGACCACCTCTATGGCATAAGAGACAGGTTCAACATGACTTGAAGCTTGACACTTCTGGGGTACCATGCCCCAGAAGACAAGACACTGCCAACATCTAGAATCTATCAGTTTAAAAAACACAGGAAAGGTGCTCTGAACCATGTACAAGGGTGCAGAAAAGAAAGAATGACATCAGTGCAAATGGTGGAGTCTTATGAAGCTCTGTGTCATCACATCTGGGGGAGGTACCAGAGCTACAGCAGGAGTTGTCAGGCATCACTTTCTGGTGCTGTAGAGCTGTTTTTCTAGACTGAGTCCGGGGTCTGGAAAGGATTCGAAAGGTCAGGAATCTGTGGGAAGAAGTATCCATCAGAAGCAGCACTATTTTCCAGGAAATTAATTTAATGACTGCTCGGTAAATTGGATTGCAAAGCCCTTCAGGAATTGGGATTGGACCACATTGAGCTCCTATATGACAGGTGGTGGGCCATAAACAGTCCCTTCAAAAACTCCTTTATGGTTCTACATGAGAAGAGTGACAGTTGTTCGTCCGAATAGCAAATTATATAAAGTGCTCACAAATGAATTTGTCCTGAATGCCCTGAACTATGACTGGGCTGCAACTGGGGTATGGCAGTTATCTTGTGAGGGTGAGACAACACTGTGTGTACCCTTTGTGGAGTCTTCCAAACACAAAACCTCTTCCATTTGGCCTGATACCATTTTTGATGAAGATGCCATGGCCTGGGCTAGGATTTGCAGACAGTGCAAAGAGATGTAAAAGCAAGCACTCTAGATGTGATCAAGGGTTAGGCCTTCAAGCTCAGAGATGTTGGGTTGTGATTGAGACCTTGACCGCTTCATCTGGACTGGAGTTTGGATTGTGAGCCAGGAGAAATGTGAGGAAATTCTGACTGATACAGCAGGTCTATGAAAAACAGGGGGATGAGGAAAATGCTCTACGGTTGCGACTAGATCTTGCGGATGGTCCTCGGGACAAGAGGTAGTGGTGAAAAGACATGCACAAATGTCCCATACCTAGCTAATTAATATGCATCTTTCTCTACCAAGGCTGCCCACACTTGCTGCACAGAACTGACATTCTTGTTGACCTTGCCACCATCAGATCCAAGGTGGGTTTGCCCTAACATCAAATCATCTTCTCCAGTCGTGTCTGTTCCAGTTCCCAATAGTAACACTATCTACCACTAACCTGCTGAGTGAGTTCCTCCAATCCTTTCTGAAACTTCAATGAATCAATCAAATAGGATTTATTAAGCGCAGCTAATCACCCGCGAGAGTATCCAGGCACTGAGAGCCAAGCTGCTTGGAGTAATCAGTTGAACAATCCGGTCTTGAGTCCCCTTCTGAATTCCTGAAGAGAGGGTGAGGTCCAGAGGTGGAGGGGGAGGCTGTTCGAGGACTAGAGGTGGGAAAAGGAGCATCCTCCACTGTGCTTCGGTGAATGCAGGGATGTGAGCGAGGGAGGCGGAGTGCAGGTGTCTGGAGGGTTGGTGGAAGCTCAGGTGGTAGTTGAAGTAGGATGATGCTTGATTGTGCAGGGCTTTGTAGGCATGGGTCCGCATCTAGAATTGGCATCTGTTGTGGATGGGGAGTCAGTGGTGTTTCTTTAGGTGAGGGGACCTCCGTTTGGGAAGGTCGAGGATGAGTCTGGCTGTTGAGTTCTGTAAGGTCTGCAGTCTCTTCAGGAGGTGTTTGGTGATTCCTACGTAGAGTACGTTGCCGTAGTCCATGTGGCTGGTGACAAGAGCATGAGTGATGGTGCGTCTAGTGGTGACTGAGAGCTATTTGAAGATCTTTTAGAGCATGCAAAGAGTGAGGAAGAAGGGGGAAGAGACTGCGTTGATCTGGTTTTTCATGGTGCTTTTCCTGTCCAGGATGATGCCGAGGTTCCGGGCGTAGTCTGTAGGAGTGGGTGAGGATCCCAGTTCAGCAGGCCACCAGGAGTCATTTCACAGGGAAGTGTTACCCGCGAAGATCAGTACCTCTGTTTTGTCTGTGTTGAGTTTGAGGCAGTTGTGTTGCATCCAGTTGGCAACGCTGGTCATGCACAAGTGGAAGTTGGTCCTCGTGGTGGATGGGTCTTCAGATAGAGGCAGGGTGAGCTGGGTGTCTTCTGCATAGGAGATTATGTTCAATCCATGGGTTCCTGACACTTGGAGGGTGTTTCACCATCAGCATGAACCTGTGCTGAGTTACCAAGTTCAAATCATCTGTGAATCTTCCTACAGAATAGATGACCTGATTTCCCTTGCTTGTTAATATAGACTATTGAGATGGTATTGTATGTTCTGATTACCAATGATGAAGACTAATGCCTCTTCTGATGACCCTCAGCTCCAGGATTTTATTCTGCAGATCAGTCTCTTTGTACATCTATAGGCTCTTTGTGGACAATTCCTGCAACATATGCCTAATCTTTCCATCGAGGTGTCCCACGTCATCATTAAATGAGCATCCTAAAATTGGAACTGCAGGCCCCAGCAGAGCTGCATTAATGGGTCCATCAAAGGAAGGTATCTTTTAAGAAGGTCATAACATACATCCTATCATTGAAGGAACTCCTGACCTGCACCCGTTGCCTGTCCAATTTCTCCTGTAACTGCTGTACTTTGAGGTGGCAGAAGGGAACGAGAGTCATTAGGATGACATCACTCTAAGTGACTTTAAGAGGTGCACTGAAATGGAATTCAGTTTGACCTGTCAAACCAATTATTGGATCCAGGGGATGTGTTCCTCTTAAGGGAAGTCTTTCCCCATAGCTTTGGAACTGGATGCAAGTAGATGGGATAAGTTATGATTTCTCATTAAGAATCAAAAACAAGCATTTGCAATGCCATAGGTCTCGCATTTACACAAGTTTAAGCTATTGGCATTGTAAATGACAATGCCTTTTATTTATGTTTTAAAAACAAAAATAAGAGGCATTGTCATTTACAATGCCAATAGCTTAAACTTGCGTAAATGCGAAACCTATTACATTGCAAATGCTTGTAAATTGGTGTCTGACTCCTTTCATGTTGTGTGACTTTCCCATTTGGCGGTTTGTTGCTTCTAAATGCTTCAAACTAGTTCCTTTGTTTAAGCCTTGCTGTTCGAAGGCTCAGGGTTGAGCTAATATGTTTCCAAATGAGTCTGATTGGATCCAAGACAGTTTTGCGAGAGTATTACATGGTAAGCTCGCACAACCAAACAATATAATACACCTCAATCCTCACAAGTATTTTAAAAATAAGCCATAAAGAGAAATTAAAATTTTTTTTTTTTGAAAATAGCATCACTGAGCATTTTTCTATATGATGGCACTGTCTTGGCCATATGGCATGTGCACCATGACACCAAATTGTAGTGCAAATGTGACATTCACACCAAACACCCAGAGATAAAACAACATATGCACTGAATCGCCCTGTAAGAAAATATGTATTCACATCTTGGTCAGTGTTAATCTAATTTTTCGGTTTAACTTATAAACACTAAAAAACAGCATGTGCGCTCAAGCATACTGCATATAATGTCTAATATGGACCAGCAAGTAATGTGTGCGATTAGTAGCTTTGCAACTGTATGAGCTGTCATCTTGGAGCTTCAAGGACAGTTTTTTGTGTCATCAACATATTCTTTAACAACAATTGCTATTTTGATCAATTTGGTACTGATGGAAAATATGCATCTTCTTCACAAAAATCATTCCTGTCAGGCAATGTATTGCCTGATGCCAGCGAGCTCCTAGTATTTTGACATTTTCAAATGTCCCATTGAAATGATGAATTGCTTGGGCTCATTTATTTGGGTCTGGCACTTCAAATACTTGAACATGTTAAATAGGAGATTTTTTTGATGGGAATGTGTAACACAACGAAAGTAGAGAAACGTTAAAGTAACAGAAAGCTGCTTTGAGACAAAATGTAGATTTCCATCAAAACAAAACATGCTAAATCGTTAAAAAGAGGGTGACTAAATATTTTTATTTTTATTTCGGATAGCTGCACAGTACTTCAGTTCATGACTGATACATTCAGGCAGTTACATTGTGATAGCCAAAAGGAACACTGAGTCCTGGACTAGAGTTTTGCATTTACTACTGCATATGTTGGCTGGCCAGCTAGTAAAACCAGGACATGCTGGCCCCGCCCACATCATTCCAACCTCACTTCCTTCTCCAGTTAAAAAAAAATCCCCGGCCCGGCAGCGAGGCAGAGGAATGCTCTTTCATTGAAATTGCAGGAGTCGGGCTGCTGTTTGTGTTCTTGTTGCCATGAAGCTGCACGGGGTTGCCCTGTCCTCTCTCTGCCTGCTGCAGACCCTCGCCCTGCTCCTCCTGCCCTGCCTGCACCCTGCAGTCGCCTCCTCCTCATCATCCTCCTCCTCCAGCAGAGAGTCGCTTGGGAGGGGTAAGCAAGGCTTTTTAGTTGTGTATTTGGTTACCGTCCGTGCGAATGCTAAAATGCACTGCTACCTGCATGGAGTCACCCAAATGAGGGCAATTGTGGAGCAATTGTTAAATTTATTCAGAAACATTACCCACGTACAGTTTAGTCAGAAGAATATAATGTTAAGGGGGGGGGGGGGGGTCAAGGAATGTCATCATGTAAAAGTAGGTGTCGTAGGAGGCCGGGTCTACTGCCCTTGAACTTGCAGGGTTCCAAACGGCACTGTCTGCAGAGGAGCGCGGCGGCGCAAGGGACACTACAAGGCCACTCGGAGCTGAGCTAAGCACTGCAGCAATCCAGACCCAGGGAACTGCCGGCTGCCCCGGGGGTGGCGGGGAGCCTCCCACGCGTTTGTGTTGTACAGTCACTTGTAAAAACAGCTTGAATGTTTACAAGGTAAACAACATCACGTCCTTTTTATTTAATTCCTTGACATATACTCAGAGATCTAAACAGCGAGGAAAGAGGTTAGTTAGCAGGCACCCAATCCAAGCGAACAGCATATTCACTCTCGGCAAGGCCATGTGTTGTAGCACTGCAACATAAAACACGACCGGCTTTATTGTCTGCACATAGAACAAGCACTGAAACACAAGTGCGGCCCCGCGTCGCGTCCGCAAAAGTGAAACAGTACTCCGGGTTTAAAGAAGTGGGAGGGGTGGGGGGAGTGCGATTCCCTTGCGGGAGCGAGCGGCGCCAGGAGCGATAATTGCTACCATATGGCGCCAGCTGCTCGCTCCCGCAAGTTTATCGCCAAACGTGCACGCGTTGGCATTGAAGGCAATGGAACGCATGCACGTTTTTGGCTGAAAAGCCGAATTGATTGCAAAAGGTCTTTTTGCCTATGCAGCGCATGCGCGCTGCGTAGGCGAGACCTAAAAAGAGGGGGCGGGGGGGGTCTTCCTTACTTTTATTTGTTGTTTCTTGCTTTCTTGTTTATGTTCCACAGTTATTATTAAAACTCAAAGCAAACTGCAGTATATAGTAATCCACTACACAAGTGGTAATGGTAATGTAAAGTCATGTGAACAATTAGCCACAACAAAAGGATTGTTATAATGTAATATATATATGATAAATGTTTAGGATGTGATCTGATGCAGTGCTTTCAATAAAAAGTTTTTTTTTTAAAAGAATGAAAAAAGGCTTAGTGGAAAAATTGAAGGCAGATATCTGTGGAAATCCTTGCAATGTGATCCAACTTTAATTTGATGAGCTATTTACGACAAGGGAAGACGTCATAACCATGACATCTCAAAATAGCTGCAACTAGTGCAATGCGCTTCATGGGGATTTCAGGAGTGGATCTCAGCCTGAAGGGTTTAATCCTGTTGTTTTCAGGAGTGACAACTTCTCTGACACATTGTCTGGATAATTTTGAGGTCAATGGATAACTGACAAAGTTGGGTGCAGTGCTCAGTGTCCACTCCCCACCGAAGGGTGCAGAAAGAAAGTACTTGAAGGCAGCATGCAGTGGTGGAGTTTATATATGGCTCCACTCTGTTACTTCAGGGTGGTAGAAAGTCACACCAGAGCTATATGTCCTGGCATGCAGGGAGCATTTCTGAAAAAAAATTCTGGTTCCAGTCTGGCTCCAAAGAGTATTCTAAAGGAGAGAAATAGCAACCAGAAAGATCTGTTCATGGTGACATAGGGATATATGACAGCCTCTGCACTGTTTGCATTACCAATAAAGCTGCCTTTGGGTGGCCTGTGAGACAAGCAGGAGTATACTCAGACAGCCACGGTCACTGGTGTCTGCATCATCTTTACCCCATCTTGTTATATGTGCTCAAGAATGGAAATGGCCTCTACTGTCTTCCTGTAAGCATCACGGAAGTCATGAAGAAAGCAGCCTGTAACTTTTGGCATGAGCAGTAGCCCAAATCTTTGGACAGTCTCTACGCTGGGGACTGAGACATAGCAATGTTTTTGGGTGGAAAGTCAGCTGGAGTTGGAGTACAGTAGGTGCCACAGTGGCCAAGGCAACAAAATTGCCCCATCTTATTACAATCCACCTGTCAGTGAATCCATCAGCATTTCATAGTCTTCCTCCTGTTAATCCTTGCTGTAATCTATGGTCCCAAATTCTGCTTGCAATAAGGAGGACCTATAAGGGGCTGTGGTGGTTGAGAAGGATGGGGGAGGGGTCTAGATAATTTGGAATTTTTGGTCATCTTGATTGTGTTGGTAATCCAGACCAACCTTTTCCTCCTCCTAATCATGATTCATGATATATCACTCTGAGCAAGCTTGTATTGCAAGGAGGACCCTATGGTGGTAATGGGCTCACGATGCACTGCGGGCAAAAAATGTCTAACAGCAATCCAGGTAGAGACAAACGTATATACTGCAACATCTGCTACCACCATCATCATTTTTTAAGTGAAAAGTCAAAAATAAATCTTCATTCAAAAGGAAGTTTTTTTGAAGCAATAATGGACTTGGCATGTATAGAACCTTAAGTAATCCCTGTGAGGCTTCTAGATGGAGGTGTGAAATGAACCATCCTGTACTTCTAGGACAAAAACCAATTCCCAAATAAAAGAGTCAATAACATATATGCAGGGCAACTGGAACTAGGGGATTGTGCAGCCGCACCACTCATTTTAACAAAAAAACCTGTTTTGAGCACAAACGGATATAAAGTTACTAAAAACACAACAACACAAGATGCAGGGCATTGACAGCTCCTTTGCAAAGTCGCCTATCATTTGCTGATTGTTGAATTTAGGTGGTAAACTGATTCTTAAGAGGTGAAACCTTTGCTCTGAAAGTGCGAAAATGTCAAAATGGTGAAATAACACAAACACAAAATGTACTGCATTGCGCTGCAAAATTGACCTTTTACTGTTGCATTAAATAGTCAACCCTGATGCATAATTCGATCTTCCCCTGTTGCATAATCCAGTGGCCCTGCATCTATGTCAAACTCATCATTTTCAAGTACTGATTGAGAAGAAATAATAACAAGAACTTCTGTCTTTCAGACCATTGTGTGAAAGTGCAAGGTGATATTCTGACTGATCTCTTCTGGAAGAACCGCCTAATTTGATCCAGCTCCAGGAGCTTCTACTTCCTGAAAAGGTCAGACACGACAGAGTGTTGATGAAGCAGGAAAGAGAGAGGAAACTGAAGAAAGTGAAAAGGGGGTTCTCGGAATACATGCAGTATCACCAGAAAGTCATACAGCCATGAATAATTTTTTCATCAATGCTTAAAACTTTAACGCCTGCAATTTGTGTTTCCTTCCTACGCAGGCAGAAGTTTATCAATTCTGTATTTTTTGCTCTGTGATTTATATTAAAGCGGAGAAGTACTTGGAGGATAATTTGGCGTTTTTGTCTAGGTTGCTGAAGTATATGTTCTGCTCAGCACAACAGCTGAAAGGAATCCTAGCTCAGATACAGCTTATGAATCATTGGTGGGATTATTGCTGTTTTGGAACAAGTTTACATTTATTCTAAAAGTTGTGATTGATGAAGCGCCTGGCAGACCCTAACCTTTTTTTTCTTTCTTCCTGTGAATGCAATAAGTCAGGGTTATATCTTTTCCTTAATAAGATTCCAACAAAAACATTCTTCTCACATCATGGTGGTCCGGGGAGATAAGCCCAAGCTTTGCTGCTGTGTTAGAATTTACATGGCGCACATACAATGCTTTTGGGAAAAATTCAGCAGCTTGTTTGAGGACTTCTTTGAGTTTCTGATATTTGCCGATGGTAACATAAGAGTACAACCTCTGCATTATGAGCGTTAGTTAGAAAAATGCATTCTAGTACAAACAGTTGTATTTTGCACATTGTTCCTAAATTTATGTCCAAAGGTTTGTTCTGTTACGTGGCATTGAACGCTTTTTTATCTGCTTTTTAAAATACAGCTCAGCTGAATCCTCTCTGCCTTAATTCAGTTTGCTCTTAAGTGTTTTTTTTTTTTACTTAGTATGTCGAATATTCACAACTGCTTTGTTTGTAAAGGTTTTAAATAACCGTACAATAACATTGACTATGACTACAAACAGCTGTGCATGCCATCAGATAGTTTAGCCTTCTGGAAGGAAGGGCAGTCACAGCAGATTGTCAAGATATAGATTCATTAATTTAAACCTTAAATTCACTATCCACTTTATTAAAAACTACAGGTGGTACTAGGACTCTTCCGGCAGTTGCCAGGACTCTTTCTGGGAGCACAGCTTCAGACCGATGTACATGATTCATGAAGGTTCAAAGACACTTCATGTAAAAGCAGTGCCAGCAGTGGTTGTACCAGCTGATGTCTTGGGCTTTGATGCCTTCTCTATTTAAGACAGAGAGGTAGTCTGCACAAGCACCTTGGGGGCCCTATTATTGGTTGGTGTAAGCACATTAGGGCTGACTCCAGTATTAGGTTAGGCACCTTGGGAACAATCCTGAGGTAGGCAAAAAGGGCACCTCAAGGCAGAACCCTAGGACATGTTGGGAAAGAACATTCAGGTCGCTCAAGATGTAGAGTTTGAGTGTGAGACACCTTTCTTGAATTGGAAGATGTGGGTGGTAATACCAGATCACCAGAATTGGTGGCTTATGTGTAAACAGCTTAATTAACATTTTCACTTTAAATTATGAATTCCTGAGGTGAGTCAATCCCAAAGAATCAACGACCCCAGGACAATGGAATACAGTGACTCCAAGAACGTGGGCAGAACCAAGCAACATGCACGTTAGGATAAAGTTGAATTGTTTCAGCTTGCACATAACTAAATGTAATAGGGGATTCTTGCGGGATAACCCCATGAGAGCCGTATAGGCCGTCTAAAGGGCTTTCACTGTGTTTTCCCATTTAAAGATGGCATACCCTTGACCCCCTCTTCACTACAGGAAACTCCATCACCTTCAGCCACACCACCGAACTCCCATGGACCGACCATCGTTGCGTCCACTTCACCTTCAGAACACCCACCATCCACAGACACCAGCACCTGCTTCCACGAAGAAACTGGACCAAAATCACCGACGACCAGCTCACCTCCTCACTCAACAACTCCACCCCAACCATCGCGGAAAACGACGACCCCAACACCGCAGCCCGAACCCTGCATAGATGGATCTCGGACAGCATCAACACCATAGCCCCCTCAAGAAAAACAACAATACCCGCGCCAAGAAAGCCAGATGGTTTACCACCGAACTTCGAGAGTCCAGAAGAACATGCCGCCGCCTCGAAAAGGCCTGGAGGAACACCAAATCCACAGAAGCCCACGACAACTTCAGAGCCGCCACCAACGCCCACCATCAACTCATCAGAGAAACGAGGAAAAAAGCGATTGAAGACAGAATCTCCACCCACGCGCACAACAGCAAGGAACTCTTCAGCATCATCAAGGAGTTCGCCCAACCCACTAGCGAGTCTACCAACATCCCTCCCTCACAAGACCTCTGCGACAAACTCAGCACCTTTTTCCACCACAAAATCAAGAGCATCTACGACAACTTTGACGAAGACAACCAACACACTGAACCCTCACCAACCACCCCCGAAACCCGGAAACCAGCGATTGACGACTGGACAGCCCTCACCACCGAAGACACACTGAAGACAATGAAGTCAATCCACTCAGGGGCCCCCACGGACCCTTGCCCCCACCACATCTTCAACAGAGCCGCCAACACCATCGCACCCATGCTCCGCCACACCATCAACCGCTCCCTGGCGACCGCCTCGTTCCCCGACGACTGGAAACACGCCGAGGTCAACCCCCTCCTAAAGAAACCCTCAGCGGACCCCACCGACCTCAAAAACTACAGACCCATGATGGAGCAGGGTAAATGAAAAAATGTTAACCTCCTAATAATTTTCGTAAAATAATTAATAAACATGTTCGTTTAAGTAAATAACCAACAATGTATGTTACATGTAAAGGGTTAAAGGTAACACGCTATTTTTGTGTGCAAATTAATCAACTTATAATTGTTGACGTGTCTAACATAATCTAATATTTGCGTACTAACAAAATAATAAATGCATGATTTGTGCTTTTTAAATAAAACGTGTGGTGGCAAAATAAAGCGATGGTAAGTAAGGGACGGCTTTATATGTTGCTTTTTGCTAGGTAATACCTAATTGGGGTACGTAGAAAGACGGGAGGGAAACAAAAGGGTTTATATTCTTTATTTTAACAATATTTTGTTTATCTTTGAAAATAGTGCGCTTAGGCCTGTTGAGCAGCGATATAAAATGGCCGCCATTTGCTAGAGTACGCATGAGCAAGAAGTCGTGTGATAGAGGAGAAAGGCTGTGAAAAAGGATGACCACGTGTTCGTGCTGAGAGCCTAAGACGGAAGTATGGTCAAGGCTATTGTGACCTTTCTGAGCAAATGTGTGCCAAGATGATCAGCAAGAAGCGTGAGAAGTCAAACTGAATAAATGGACGGAACTGTTGAATCTAAAAAGTATCAGAAAAAGATACAAATTGGACTGATCGAAACTGATGAGCAATGTCATGAACTGTGGGAAACGATGCAAGCATGGACATTCCACAAAGAACTGGTTAAGACAAGGAAGTTTGATTAAAAATGTATATGGACTTGAATGAACCAATGAGAGAGAATCACGCCATAGAGATGCAACACTTTTATTCAGTAAGCTAGAATTAGGGTATAAGAAGACCTACTCTTGGTGGGGAGGGGTTAGATGCTGTAGATGGGTGAAGTTGCAGTTGCTGATGCTGACGAGCTGATGCTGCTGCTGCTATTTTATATTTTTAGTTGAGTATAAGATGCTGCTTTTGGAGAACCTTTTTACTCCTGATAGATTTTTCATTTAGAACTATTAGATTTTCCAAGACAGATAGATTGATCTTTTGGAGTTCTTGCTGTGACAACCTTATTTTTCCGTCTAATAGGTATGCATTGCAATTTCAATTTATTCTTATAATGATGATAAATGTAATAATCTGAATAATAAGCTTAAACTTATTTCTTGCTTCGAAACTTTATAAAAACTTTATTATTCTTTAAACAAATGACTCAGTGATTCTTTAGCTCAATAATTAAGGTAAAATGTTAAAGAGTTTATTGTGATTGAGCTGGTCTTAATCACCAACAACTGATTCCTACTAGTTGGTCCATCGAACAATGAGCGGAATACCTTAAAAGCAAATGAGAAACATTATGTCATGTTAAAAGAGGTATCCCGTCTCCTTCCAGCGAATCGTTTTCTCCTAGGTTAAGGACGGAGGTAATCCAGGGAATAAATGAGTAAGTGAATGTATATGCGGTTATGGGCCCCACCGTCATATGGATATAGTTTGTGTGTTGGAGGGATAGTTGCACCTGGATGACCGAAGCATATAGGAGAAGAATTTTTATTGTTAGCGCTGGATCAGATTTCTTGGTAGCAGAGTTATGGTTACTATAGATTAGTTTGATGATTATTGATTATTGTTTATTGATTATTGATAAGTTCATGTCTAACACTTTATGTTGAGTCGCGTTATGTTATATGTAAGTTTTCACGCTTCCGGGAAGTAGGAAGTGGAACACGTGTGGCAAGAGAAGTCACATGGAATAGTGCATTGTCTGAGTTCATATTGGTGATAACACAGGTTGTGTTATGATAGGGACATTTTCCGCATAAAAGGTGTGTAAGTGAAATAGTGATCGGTTTTCTTGTGAAACTCTGGCCTTAATTCTCAGGAGCAGTATAGTCTCCACATGTGTTTTATCCCCAGAGAAACGGGTTTACCGCTTGCTTGAAAGAAGGGTAAGGTAGAGGAAGTGCTACTTTATCGGCGAAACAGAAAATTCTGTGGTAGGGTAGAGGTAAGCGCTGCCTACTGGAAAATACAGAATTCTTGTCTAAATGGACAAAGCTATCTCTTTTGTTTAGCGAATCAGACGATGGAAATGTGTTTTAAATGTTGTAACTAACGAAGAATTGTTGAAAAAGAAATTGCCGATAAATTTTGTAAAGGAGGGGTCAAGAGCAGAACTGACGTAGACAAAAGCCGCGCTGGGATTGGACAGTGCGCTGTAGACAGAAATCGCTCTGATTGGAGCTTTGGTGTGAGTCGCGCTAGGATTGGTCGAATAGCCTAGTGACGTGGAAGTTTGTGATTGGAGTGTTAGTGTGAGTCGCGCTAGTATTGGTCCGAATAACGCATAGAGAACAGTGTTGAATTGCGGATCGTTTGAGGAGAAAAAGCGACTGTGAATCATGTCGTATTATGAATACGGTAGAGAGAAAACGTCATGGATGTCGAAAGTTAAGAACTTCTTTAAGAAAGACAAAAAGGTAGTGACTAGAGAAGGACAAGTAATTCCTCCGCCGAAATCACCAGCTTCACACATGATGCTGAAATATGGATATCATACATGCATATGGTTAGAAAATTGGACAAAATATACCAAGATTGATGGAGCATTGGCTTTCCCTGAGAATGGTTCATTTAATGTAGCTGTACTACGGAATTTGAGAGAGAAGATGGCAATGTTAGAACCTAGACCTAGATCGACACAGTTTGAAGCTTTAACTGAATGGGAAGATGAGATGTATGAACGAGAGAGATTCAGAGGATTAAAGAATCATGAGTTTGTGCCTGGAAGGTTATGGGGAGTAAATCATGAGGACAGAATAAAGCATTGGAGATGTGCTAATATGACAGGAGGTTTGTTTCCAGCTTTTACAGTTGAGGAAGAAGCAAAGAGAAAGTGTACAGAGAAAAAGAAACATGTAGTTATAGAAAAGTATGGGTATGGTGGTAGTGAAACGGATGACGAATTGCTGGAAGATATTTTAAACAGAAACCCACCTCCATACCAACAGACTTCTGCGGTGGTGACACCTAATGCACCGCCAATGGAAACTGGGAGGAATAAAAATCCCGAACGAAGAGATGAGATAAATAGGTCACAAGATCAATTAAATACTTCACAAAATGAAGAGATAGAAAGTGACATGCAACTGAATTGGCAAAAACCACAAGAGAATTGACTGAGAAAATAAGAGCATTGACAAAGAATATGGAAGCTGTAACTGTACCAGTAACGATAGGTCCAGTAATGCCAATTTTTGAGAATCAGAAAATTGATGAACGTTCTTTAGTGATTCCCATGAATTCACATTTGCAAAGAAAAAGAGAAGGGATGGAACTGAATAATGAGGGTGCACACCATTTGGTTAGTACCTATAGACCAAGCCCACCTACTAATTTGACGATAAATGAGAATGAGATCAGGAGAATACCTATGGTAACGGAGTCTGCATCAGGGACACCAGAAAGAAGTAAAAATTGGATAGAATTAAATAGTACGCCTGTAGGTCCGACTCCAGATGAGTTAAATGAATGGATGAAAACGCTAAAAACAAAAGAAACAGAAGTAAAACCATTAGATGTAATTAGGTTAAAAATAGACATGGAAGAATTGATTTTAGGAACGATTGGTACAGAAAAATTAAAAAGTTATCAGGATGATGAGATTATGTTTTTGTGCAAAAGTCTTACATGGAGAGCTAGAAATTTACATGACAAATTAGAAGAGACAACTAGGAGTAGAATTTGCAAAAGTGAGAATGTTGCAGAAACCATACAGAGTAGATTTTTGTGAGAAAGATATAGAGAATCTGAACACATCAGGAAGATTGACCCAAATAAAAGAGTTAATTGTTTTACTGAGAAAATGGGGTGATGTGGATAGATGGAGAAATAGATGGACGAAAAGGAGTGAGAAAGTAACAGATAAAGCATCTTTGGCTTTTGCAGTGACAGATAAGGAACCAGTTGTAAGGAGTACCCGATGAGAGAGACTCCAGGAGGTAGTTATGTGCATGTTCCATGGACTAGACAGGATATACTGTCATTTACAAATGACTTCCCAAAGTTGAGAGAGAAGCCAGTAGAATGGTACAGACAAGTGGAGAGATTTGTTAAGGTTTCAAAGGTGTTGTGGATAGACTTAGATGGATTGTTTGATATAGTAGTGCCAGCTGATTTGTGGACAGAATGTAAGATTACTATTGATTGGCCAACTGTAGAATATCCAAGGGATGCTAAAACAGGAGCGCCAGGACCAGAAGTGATGAGAAAGTATGATCAAGTAATTACCTTTTTGAAGAATAAGATTCCACCTAAAGAAACAGATTGGGTAAAAATAGACAGAACAACGCAGGAAAGTAAAGAATCAGTGCATGCTTATTATGAAAGGCTGTTGTTAGTTTTCAAACAGTACAGTGGTTATGAGACACTAAATGAGAAGGATATGAGTCATTTTGTATATAGATTTGTTTATGGGTTGAAACCAGAGATAAGTGAGATGATTAAACAGCATATGATTTGTTGGCAGAATAGCACAGTTGACGAAGTTTTGAGATATGCTAAGAATTGCAGTGATGATATTGAGAGTAGACAGCGTAAATTGAAAGAAAAAGCCATGTGGGCACAGGTGAAGGTTGCAGAGAAGCAAGAAGCTCAATTGAGTAATACCGGTAATGAAGCAGGACAGGCTAGATCTCGACCAAATATAGGTAAAGGAAAAGGACAAATGAGCATAGATGAAGCAAAGAAAAAGTGGCCATGCCACAACTGCGGAAAGCTAGGGCATTGGAGAAACGAGTGTAAATGTCCTCCAAAACTTAATGTGGAAAATCAATCATTAAATTCACAGGTGCAGAGTGAGGTAGTTACTCAACAGAGTCAGGTGCCACAACCACCACTTCCCAAGAGTGTTAACCAACAGAAATACAGTGCAGAAACAGGATTCTACGGAGGAGAACAGGTAACACAGTTGCCGCGTGCAGCTGCCATTTCTCAATATTGGTTACGACAGGATGAGGATGAAACGGATGAAAGCTTCTGACGGTGCCTAGGAGAGGGGAAGAGTGCGTGCTTGGCGCAACTCTAGAAGTAGATCAGTCTGGTCCATTTGTGGATGGAGAAGTGAATGGTGCAAATGTAACATTCCTTGTGGACACTGGAGCTACCCGTTCTACTGTTAGGTCAGTGGAAATTCCAAACCTTCCTCTCTCAGGTGAACATATCCAAGTAGTTGGAGTTTCGAATCAGCAAATTAAGACGCCTCTTACTAAATTAGTGGAGGTAAAGATTGGTCCATTTAGTGAATTGCACGATTTGTGGTATGCGATTGTAGTCCCGTGAACCTATTAGGACGCGATCTATTGTGCAAGATGAATTGCACTATCTATTGTACTCCAGATGGAATTGCATTTCAGACCCCAGATGAAGATGTATTGTATAAAATGACACTGGTGAATTTAGAACCAGAAGTAAATGATTTGTTTCCTGTATTTGATGCAGAGAAAATCCCAATTGAATTGAAAAAGACAGTGAAAGAAGAAGTGTGGGACTTTACAGGAGAAGATATAGGATTAATGAAAGAAGTAGATCCCGTTAAAATAACCGTAAAGAGGGAACAAGTTACCCAAATACGCCCCAGTATAAATTGACACCAGAAATAATTGAAGGAATAACGCCAGTAATAAATAAAATGGTTGAACAAGGGATTCTAAAAGAAATCATGAGCAGTCCATGTAATTCGCCAATAATGGGACTGAAAAAGCCAAACGGAACATATAGAATTGTACAGGATTTGAGGAAGGTAAACAAAATTGTAGTGCCTTGTTGCCCAATAGTACCGAACCCTGCTGTGATTCTATATCAGATTCCACGTGAAGCAGAATGGTACACAGTAATTGAGTTATGTCATGCATTTTTCTCTATTCCATTACATCCAGATAGCCAGCCATTATTTGCGTTCAGGTTTGGAGAGCGTATTTTAGCATGGTGCCGAATTCCTCAAGGGTACACAGAAAGCCCTTCAATCTTTAATCAGATTCTAAAGAAATCCTTGGAAGATTTAAAAATGCCAGAAAAGTCAGTGATGGTTCAGTATATTGATGACCTACTGGTGGCATCAAAAACGAAGGAAGCATGTGTCAATGATACAATTGCTTTGCTGAATCATTTTGCAAAAAGAGGACAAAGTGTCCCCATCAAAATTGCAGTTTTGTCAACAAGAAGTCCAATATTTAGGGCATAAAATTGAGAAAGGAGTGCGAAAGGTAACGACTGAAAGAATAAAGATGATTCAAGGAATGAGAGCTCCAATGACGCAAAGAGAGGTAAGAATATTTCTGGGAATGGCTGGATATGTCGACAATGGATAAGCGGTTTTTCGCTGATTGCTAAACCATTACAAAAACTGACAAAGAAGGATGTTAAAGATCCTTTTGAAATGAATGATGAAGAAATGAAAGCATTCAGAGAGCTGAAAAAGAAATTATGTGAAGCTCCAGCATTGGGAATGCCTGACTATGAGAAAGATTTTGAGTTGTATTGCAGTGAAAGAGATGGATGTGCATTTTCAGTCTTGGTACAGAGACATGGAACTATAAAAAGACCCATTGCATATTTTTCAGCTGTTTTAGACCCTGTAGCGAAAGCGTTGCCTGGATGTTTGAAAGCAGTTGCTGCTACTTGTGTGAGTCTGGAACAGAGTGAAGGCATAGTGATGGGATATCCACTGAGAGTATATGTTCCCCATTCTGTGGAAATTCTCTTGACAAGAACGAAAACCCAATACATGACACATAGTCGGCTGACTAGGTATGAAAAAGTAATTTTGAGTGCAGATAATGTGACCATTGACAGATGTATGAATGTGAATCCTTCGACATCATTGCCAGATGAAGAGAGTGTAATTGAAATGGATGAAGTAGATCACGATTGTCTGAATGTGCTTGAATATTGTACAAAACCGAGATCAGACATACGAGATGAGCCCTTAAAGGAATCAGATTATATTCTGTTTGTGGATGGCTCATGCTTGAGAACGAATGATGGAGTTCTAAGTGCAGCATATGCAGTTTGCACAGTAGCAACTGTAATGGAAGCATCTTGTCTGAAAGGGATACGGTCTGCCCAAGTCGCAGAACTAGTAGCTCTGATTCAAGCATGCAAGTTGGGAAGAAATGTACGGGTTATGATTGTGACAGATAGCCAGTACGGCTTTGGGGTGGTGCATGATTTTGGCCAGATTTGGTCACAAAGAGGTTTCTTGACGTCTGCAGGAACGCCAATTAGAAATGGAGATTTTGTGAAAAAGTTGCTTGAGGCGATACAGCTGCCTAAACAGATTGCTGTTGTGAAGTGCAATGCACATAAAAATGGGGAAGACTACATAACTGTCGGCAATAAATATGCTGACGAGATTGCACAGTACTGTGCAAAGAATGTGGTTTCTTTAAACAGGAACCGAGAGAGAGAGCATATTTCTTGTCCTTTGCTTTTTACTAACCCTGTTGAGACATGGGATGAGGTGAGACAGTTACAGGAAGCAGCAGATGATGAAGAAAAAGATATATGGATAAAAGCAGGATGTAGAAAACATGAGGAAAATGATGTTTGGGTTTACAGAGATGAAAGACCAGTTATGCCTGATAGTATGATTTCTGACATGGCACGGATGTACCATGGACAAGCCCATATTGGGAGAGATTCAATGATCAGACTTTTAGACAAACATGGTATAATCCAAAATTCAGAGCCATAGCTGAGAGTCTTTGTCAAAGATGTCTTATTTGTCAACAGTTAAATCCAGGAAGGAAGACAGTAGTGAGTCTAGGAACAATAGGACGAGAAGGAGGTCCGTTCACTAGAATGCAAATGGATTTTATTGAAATGCCCCCGAGCAACAGACTAAGGTATGTCCTTGTAGTCGTCTGTTTGTTTTCCCATTGGGTGGAAGCATACCCGACCAGAAGGAATGATGGAATCACGGTAGCAAAACTTATGCTGCGAGAATTCATTCCAAGGTATGGTTTTCCAGTCACGATTAAAACAGATAGAGGAACACATTTCCAAAATGAATTAGTTAAACTGATTTGTGAAGCACTTAGTATTAAACAGAAACTGCATTGTGCATACAGACCAGAGGCTTCTGGAATAGTAGAGCAAGTGAATGGAACAATTAAGAACAGGTTAGGAAAAATGTGTCAAGCTACAGGACTCAAATGGCCAGATGCCTTGCCATTAGTTTTAATGACAATCAGAAGTATTCCGGAAAGGAAAACTGGACTCAGTCCCCATGAGATAATTATGGGACGAGCAATGAGACAAGCACATGTACCGGTCAACAAACTACTGACTATAACTGATGATCTGGTGCTGGATTATTGCAAAGGATTGGCTGATGTGGTGCGTTCTGTGTTTCATCAGGTTGGACCGGATGCGACCACTCTTGAAAGAAAACCAGCTCACGACTTGAATCCAGGAGATTGGGTCCGCATAAAAGTCCACAGGAGAAGAAACTGTTTGGTTCCTCGCTGGGACGAACCACGACAAGTGATCCTGGTGACAACCACTGCAGTCAAATGTGCAGAAGTAAAACACTGGGTGCATGCCAGTCACACCATCAGAGTTCCAGAACCTGAAGATCGACATGCGAGTCGACATCTGGAAATATTGGGTAACAGTTCAGCATCAGAAGCAGAAGAAGAAACAAACAGGGTGCCAGAATCTGAAGATCGACCTGTAAGTCGACATCTGGAGGACCCAACTACAAGTGCAACGACAGAAGAAGTAGAGGAAATAGCTGAAGTTCCAGACCTTGAAGATCGACATGTGAATCGACATCTGGAAATATCAGATACCAGTTCAGAATCTGATACAGATCATTCGGATTGTGAGGAAATTCTGAAAAGAAATTGGAAATTTGAAAGCATAAGAGAAGAAACTGAGCAAGAAGATAGTAACAGTGAGCAACCAAGTACAAGTTGTGGTAAAAATCCTTCAGAGATAATATTAATAGATGAAGAAGGGAGAGTTTCAAATAGAAAGTTAGAAAAATCGGAAGATCCCCGAGGAGCAATAAGGACAGATAGCCAAACAAAAGAACAGGGAAATTTAGAAGCAGATAGAGAGACTGACACAAAGTCGGAAGAACCTCGAGGAGGGACAGAAATAGGTGAACGAAGGAAGATAAGAAAAGAACCACAAGTAGAGGAAGAAAATGAAATTATAAGATTCAAAATTAGAGACAATAACGAAAAAACTGAAAGAGTCTGAAGAAAGTGGAGAAGAAAGAAACCAAAACTAGAGAAAAGAAAAAGGAATTGGAAAACAGAAAGAGAGGAAAAAGAAAGTGAGGCAAAAAGGCCAAGAAAAGGAGACAATTGGCCCAACGAAGTAAGAAAATTAAGATACAGAATCATAAGGTTAGATGGAAAAAGTGCTGAACTAGTGAATGAAATAAGTCAGAAAGAGCAAGAAAAACAAGGTGGAAAACACTTGCAGAAAACGAAAAGAGTAAAGAAAGTAAATCCGAAGTATAGATCGCCTGAATGGTTGTATCTTGCTTTGACTGATATCAAAGAAGAAAAGAACACTCACGAGAACCCAGAACAAAGAAACCTAATGGGTAAAGGTGAGGTGCAACAAACTTGAAGAAATTTAAAACAAATTTCTACCGGACTTGACAAAACACTGGATTTGACAAAACACTGGATTTGACAAAATACTGGATTTGACAAAGAAAGAATTCTGAAAAGAATTAAAAGAAAGTACCAAGCAAAGACAAAAACATTGGAGTGCAGAGTGGCTAATAAGTTATTTCTGAGGTGTAGTGACACAATTTTCTTGAAAATAAATAAATAAGGTTATAAAACAAAATGGAGGATACTAAAGATAGAAAATGTAAATGTGAGTTTTTAAGTAGATGGTGTAAGATGTGCTTCTTTTGTACAGGATTATTAATGACAGTATGGGTGGTTTTAGCAATCACTATTCCAATTAGTTTAGCTGTAGTAGAAACGTCTAATAAAACAGAGAAAGAAAAAGGAGCTAACACTCAAGAACCAGTTATATTAAAAAGTAGTGCAGAGTTACATAAAGATAAATCAATAACAGATTTTTCAAAGAATGTTTTTACTAAATTATTATATGAGTATGTAGAAACAATGGATGTAAGAGATTGCTATGTTTGTATGCAATTGCCTGCGTCTGTAGCAGAGGGTGTGACTTATCATCACCTTCCTTTGACGTATGGAATAACATGTAGTGTTTTAGCGAGTTTATTTTATAAAACAGGTAGATTAGAATATTATTACACTGACATAGATACGATTTTTGCGAAGGTTTCTGTAGTTCCCGAGCTAAACAAAATAAAAGAGGAAAACGTTTGGTGAATATTTTATAGAAGATAAGATTTTAACATTAGATAATATAGTTAAAAACAACCTTACCTGTGAGTTAAAGAAGGAAGAAAAAGTATTTTTAGAGATGGTTGAAGAAAGAAGAGTGAAATTTTAAAGAAAAGTGATAGAAGAGACAAAAACACCTCTTTGGGCGTTTGAGGAAGACAATCATGACAAGAAAAAGACAAATGCAGCTATGACTCTGGATTGGCCCCAACAGGGAAGGTTGTGCATTAGAAGAAATAAAACAAGATATGACAATTATTTTGTGGGTTCCAGTATTTGCCATGACAATTATCAAATTTTAGGCGGATGGGAATTCAAAGGGGAAAAGATCCAATATTTCCAGGGATCTATTATGTTTGCGGTAATAGGGCTTATTACAGGTTGCCGGACCATTGGTATGGGTCATGTTATTTAGGCCTGGTCTTTCCAAAGATTTTTCATATGGATAGAAAAGAAAAAGGAACACACAAAATGATAAATACCTTTACACGTAGAAAAAGGGAAAGTTTTTCAGAAATAGTAGGTGATATTTTTGGTGCATTGATACCAGCAGTGGGAATATCTTTGAATGCATTTAGAATTCGGAAATTATCCACAGTGGTAGATCGTTTATCTACAGATACTGCTGGAGGGTTCTTAATGGTAAATACCGAGATGGTTGCCATGAGAGCTATGGTGATGCAAAATCGACTTGCCCTTGACATTCTTTTGGCAAAGAGGGTGGAGTCTGTGGAATGCTGAAAGTCCAACATTGTTGCACTTACATTCCAGATAAAAGTGAAAATATACAAAAGTATATAACGAATATTACAAGTTTGCACAAAGAACTTGTTCCACTGGAGGTTGAAAGTGCATTGGGAAAACTTGGTAAAGGGTTTTCTTCAGTAATAAATTGGTTAACAAGAATGAGTGGATTAATAATAGGGAAAGTTATAATAATAGCAACCATGATAATAATAATAATTTTAGTGCTGAAGCTTGTAATTACATGTATAAAGAGAAGAAGAAGACAGAATAAAATAGAAAAAGAAAACATGATAAACAAGGAGAGAGAGAGAGAAATGGGTGAAATAGAGCTAGAAGAGATAAAAGAGAACATGTACAAGAAGACCAAGAGACAAATTGAAAGGGATACAGTTGTGTAAACTAACAAAAGCAAACGGATAAAAGAAATATGCTGTCTGAAAGAATTGTATAACTTGGGTGTTGTGGTGATATTAAAAATCACCAAAGGGGGGAGTTGATGGAGCAGGGTAAATGAAAATTTTTTAACCTCCTAATAATTTTCGTAAAATAATTAATAAACATGTTCGTTTAAGTAAATAACCAACAATGTATGTTACATGTAAAGGGTTAAAGGTAACACGCTATTTTTGTGTGCAAATTAATCAACTTATAATTGTTGACGTAACTAACATAATCTAATATTTGCGTACTAACAAAATAATAAATGCATGATTTGTGCTTTTTAAATAAAACGTGTGGTGGCAAAATAAAGCGATGGTAAGTAAGGGACGGCTTTATATGTTGCTTTTTGCTAGGTAATACCTAATTGGGGTACGTAGAAAGACGGGAGGGAAACAAAAGGGTTTATATTCTTTATTTTAACAATATTTTGTTTATCTTTGAAAATAGTGCACTTAGGCCTGTTGAGCAGCGATATAAAATGGCCGCCATTTGCTAGAGTACGCATGAGCAAGAAGCCGTGTGATAGAGGAGAAAGGCTGTGAAAAAGGATGACCACGTGTTCGTGCTGAGAGCCAAAGACGATAGTATGGTCAAGGCTATTGTGACCTTTCTGAGCAAATGTGTGCCAAGATGATCAGTAAGAAGCGTGAGAAGTCAAACTGAATAAATGGACGGAACTGTTGAATCTAAAAAGTATCAGAAAAAGATACAAATTGGACTGATCGAAACTGATGAGCAATGTCATGAACTGTGGGAAACGATGCAAGCATGGACATTCCACAAAGAACTGGTTAAGACAAGGAAGTTTGATTAAAAATGTCTATGGACTTGAATGAACCAATGAGAGAGAATCACGCCATAGAGATGCAACATTTTTATTCAGTAAGCTAGAATTAGGGTATAAGAAGACCTACTCTTGGTGGGGAGGGGATAGATGCTGGAGAGAGGAGATGCTGTAGATGGGTGAAGTTGCAGTTGCTGATGCTGACGAGCTGATGCTGCTGCTGCTATTTTATATTTTTAGTTGAGTATAAGATGCTGCTTTTGGAGAACCTTTTTACTCCTGATAGATTTTTCATTTAGAACTATTAGATTTTCCAAGACAGATAGATTGATCTTTTGGAGTTCTTGCTGTGGCAACCTTATTTTTCCGTCTAATAGGTATGCATTGTGTAGTAACTGAGTCCAGACATGTAGAGGATCTTTAGATGTTTATTAGTAGTAAGTCACAAGTCATCCAGTTAAATCCAATACAAGACCCCACCAGGAGCAGCCAGGAAGGTGCTCAGCCCTTCTCAACTCACATCTCTGGCACCCAACATTCTGTAACGCATCATTGGATGAACATTCCACTGGCAGAGCAAGAGATTGCATGCATGACAACAAAGCCAGGATATAACATATCCCCTTTCCTTCCATATTAAACATTGAAGAAAGAAAAGGGAACAAAAAGAAAGATAGAGGAAAGACAAAGAGTAAATCAGAAACATCGCAAACCAATGAGATAACAGAACAACCAAAAGAAGATGCGAAAGTATAAGTGAGAAGACAGAGAAGAAAGACAAGAGGTGAGAAAGCCATCCTCCCTTCTACCACAACGACAGAAACGAAAAGAGAAAACACCAATAACTACCTCAAGATACACTAGCTGGCCAGGCATGTATAAAAAGAGATCAGTCATACCAGACACTATAAAATAGTGGGAGAAGAAAACCTCCAATGAACGAAAGAACACAACAGTAAGAGAAAAACAGAGAAGAAAAGAAACCAGAATCCACAGATGACACCAATAAGAGATATCAAAAGTAAAACTGGACAGTAACAGGAAATAGTGAGCCAATAAAATAAATCACTCATACTTCCCATAAGTAAAAATCTCAATATAATAAATGATGACGTTGAACACCAAATGAAAGCTGTAAACAAAACACATTAAACATGAGAAAATCAACAATTGGTATTCAGACCAAATACCTTGTATGAAGGTAATATTGTAATAAACATGTGGTGAACAGGTGCACGCTGTGCACTGAACAGAAAGAGACCAAACCCCTTAAACACACCACGTCAAAATATTGTGCACTGTTGTGAAGGGACTAAATAACCCAAACGACACACCCTAAGAAAGGTAAAACATAAAATAGTTGTGCACTGTAATGAAGGAAATACCCAGGAGGTCATTTCCTGTGCACAGAACAGATGGGACTGTAACCCATGTGACACCCCGTTTTGAGGCAAAAATGATGTGCACCGTAGAAGATGGGACTGTAACCCATGTGAGACATCTCTTGAGTGTCAAAAAAAATGTTGTGCACCGTAGAAGATGGGAATGTAACCCATGTGAGACACCTCGTGTAGAGGTAGCAACAATGTGCAATGTTGTGAAGGGACTAAAACCCCTGCGAGACACCTCATGATGAGGAAAAGATTGTGCACTGTGTAGAAAGGTAAAGATTGTGCACTGTGTGACCGTACTAAAACTCTTGCTAAAGAGAGATAACAAACACTGCTCACCAGAAACAAAGAAAACAACCTCAAATGTCAATATCTTGACATGTCACACTATTAAAAAAAAAATCACTGAGCAGTGATATTCACTGTAGCAATAGAGTACATTGTAAACAGTAAAAAAAAATTAGACCATGAGGCAATGGAGCTTAAAGTTTGTAATGTGAGGAATAGTCCTAGATGGCAGCATAGGACAGAGCAGTGAGCGAAGAAAAAATCATCGCTACGTGAAAACAAGATATCAACCCACAATATTGGGCAATCCTAAACTGCACTCGAGGAAACAAGAAAGATGCTTTGAGTCACCAGGAAGAAAATAAGACATTGTCGCTCCAACAAACCTCGACAGCGGTGTTCAGACAGATCCAGGAAAGTTCGCCTCAAACACACTAAGTCATTGGTTGACAAAACGTGCGAATTCCATGCGGCCATGTAGAAACAATGTTGAAAATCCCTCGTAGTATATTCACCACCCGGCAATGCCAAAACGAAATCGGCGTAGTGACTGGCATCCAACAGTGACTGGTAAACTTAAAATGGAACAGAGATGACGTGATGTGGTTGGCAAAGAATCACACTTGAAAGTCAAAGAGCTCCAGTGGTGCCAGACAAAATGGAGGCACGCAGCGCGACGGCGCGCCGGGTGGCTCCAGGCACGTCGATGCATGCTGGAATGCAGAAGAAAGAACGCAGCTTTACATGCAGGAAACGTCAGCAAAAACTGAGGTTGCGCGTGACTCTTCATGCGCGTTGATGCAGGCACCATGGAGAAAGCGAAGGTGGAGGTAAGCGCGCGCTCTGCACCATGCGCGCGAGGCACTCTTTTGAAAAACAACTGATGCGGTTTAAAAAAAAACGAATGTCTCGAAGTGGACAAACAGTCAGAGACAACAAATAAAAAATAAAAATATCTCACCTCATCTAACACCGCTAAGGGCAGGAAATGCGCAAAATGCATTCCAAGCGCATGTTCACTGGTACAACAAGTTGGAGAAACCACACAGCGTTGCGATGAGATGACCATCCCGTGACACACAAACGAGGCTGCCCAAATACTTTGCCGCTTGCATGTCAAGGGGCTTTAGGGACAACACGCAGACCCCTGGGCTGTACCAAAATAGTAGAGACGTTGAGGGGACAACAGTCAAGTTGAAACAGCAGAAATCTTTCTTGGTGACACTGTAGTCAAAGCTCTGGTAGAAATAGTTGAAACGCTGTAGGGGGAGATGCTCTTAAGACAGCTGAGGAAGGCAGTTCTAGAGGAGCTGTAGGAACAGCATGCAGTACTTTGAGCTGCGGTTGAGATCCAGTTAAGTTGGATGCAGCTACTGTGAAACAGTCATACAGATAAGTGACTGGTGGACAGGTACAATAGTACGCTTCTTCTCCACTCCCACAGCAGAAACAGTAGGAACTGGCACACACCTGAGCACACACACTTCTTCGCCAGACAGTGTGCAGACGTAGGCTTACCCTCACAGAAGGCTCAGCACGATTAGAAGTAGGCTTTGTCTGAAAGTTATGGACTCAAGAGTGTAGACAGCCTTGGGGGATGAACAGCTCTTTAAGTTGAACAGACTGTGCTGTGTAGAGTGGCACTGGCACGCTGCGTTGAGGGCGACCGATGGGAGGTCACTGGTGGGGTCAAGGGTGCCAGTTGAAAGTAGAAACAGCATCAGTTACTGTTAAGTCTGTAGTAGAAGATCATTGAAGGTTGAAGAGGTGGAAGTAGCAGGTTCTTTAGAAGATCGTCGCCAAAAACTTGTAGTAACTGAGTCCAGACGTGTAGAGGATCTTTAGATGTTTATTAGTAGTAAGTCACAAGTCATCCAGTTAAATCCAATACAAGACCCCACCAGGAGCAGCCAGGATGGTGCTCAGCCCTTCTCAACTCACATCTCTGGCACCCAACATTCTGTAACGCATCATTGGATGAACATTCCACTGGCAGAGCAAGAGATTGCATGCATGACAACAAAGCCAGGATATAACACATTGCAATTTCAATTTATTCTTATAATGATGATAAATGTAATAATCTGAATAATAAGCTTAAACTTATTTCTTGCTTCGAAACTTTATAAAAACTTTATTATTCTTTAAACAAATGACTCAGTGATTCTTTAGCTCAATAATTAAGGTAAAATGTTAAAGAGTTTATTGTGATTGAGCTGGTCTTAATCACCATCAACTGATTCCTACTAGTTGGTCCATCGACCAATGAGCGGAATACCTTAAAAGCAAATGAGAAACATTATGTCATGTTAAAAGAGGTATCCCGTCTCCTTCCAGCGAATCGTTTTCTCCTAGTTTAAGGACGGAGGTAATCCAGGGAATAAATGAGTAAGTGAATGTATATGCGGTGTTATGGGCCCCACCGTCATATGGATATAGTTTGTGTGTTGGAGGGATAGTTGCACCTGGATGACCGAAGCATATAGGAGAAGAATTTTTATTGTTAGCGCTGGATCACTCATCTCCCTGCTCCCGTTCCCAGCGAAAGTCATCGAGAAAGCCATCAACAGCCAACTCGCCACATTCATTGAAGAACACAACATCCTCGACTCCTCCCAATCCGGCTTCAGAAAAAACCACAGTACGGAAACCGCCCTCCTCGCCGCAACAGACGACATCCGCACCCTACTGGACAAAGGAGAAACAGTAGCCCTCATCCTCCTCGACCTATCAGCGGCGTTCGACACAGTCTCCCACCGCACCCTAATACGCAGACTCTACGACGCAGGAATCCAGGACAAGGCCCTCGACTGGATCCGCTCCTTCCTCTCCGGCAGGACGCAGCGGGTCAGACTCCCCCCTTTCCTCTCGGACCCCACACCTACCACCTGCGGAGTCCCCCAGGGCTCCTCCCTCAGCCCGACGCTCTTCAACGTTTACATGGCTCCACTCGCCCCCATCGTCAGAACCTACGGACTCCACATCGTGTCATACGCAGACGACACCCAGCTCATCCTCTCCCTATCCAACGAGCCCAACACCGCCAGATGCAACTTTCGAGAAGGCATGGAAGCCGTCGCCAAATGGATGAAAAACAGCTGCCTACAACTAAACACCAACAAAACAGAAGTACTCATCATGGGCCCAAACCCCGATGCCTGGAGCGACACCTGGTGGCCCCCCGCCCTCGGAAACCCGCCAACCCCCACGGACCATGCACGCAACCTGGGAATCATCCTGGACTCCGAGCTCAAAATGGACCGCCAGATCAACTCTGTCTCGTCTTCCTGCTTCCACACCCTCCGCCTCCTTTGTAAGACCTTCAAATGGATCCCCCTCGAACACCGAAAGACCGTCACTCACGCCCTGGTCACCAGCAGACTCGACTACGGCAACGCACTCTACGCCGGAATAAACAAAAACCTCACCCGCAAGCTACAGAACATCCAGAACGCCGCAGCAAGACTGGTCCTCAACCTGCAAAACAGTGCCACATCTCCCAGCACCTGCGCACACTCCACTGGCTCCCTGTCGAGGCGAGAATCACCTTCAAGATGCTCACCCACGCACACAAGGCCCTCCACGGCACCGCACCAGCATACCTGAACAGCCGACTCAAATTCCACGCACCCCAAAGGACCCTACGATCAGCCCAGCTCTCCTACGCCGTGTTCCCCCGCACCAGAAAGACCAGATCGGGAGGCCGCTCCTTCTCCTTCTTCGCGGCCAAAGCATGGAACGCCCTTCCGCTCCACCTCAGACAGACAACATCGCTCCCCATCTTCGCAAGAAACCTCAAAACCTGGCTCTTCGACAGACCCCCTCCTTGATGGATGGAACCTGCACCCCCACCCCTAGCGCCTTGAGACCCTTACGGGTGAGTAGTCGCGCTTTAACAAACCCCTGATTGATAATGAAGCTCCAGCAGACTTGTGTGAGATATCCAAACATATATATTTCCCATTAAAAGTTTAAACCTCATACACAGTATGCCTAGAGAAGGTGTGGCATTTCCATGACTTAGGCATCTGTCTAAAAAATGTATATATAATGAACTGAATTAACAAACAATATGTTGGCAATTAGTTAACATTCGTCTAACTTATAGATTGCGTGGTAGAGGCAAGAAGACTATCCCTCCACTACTGCATTTACAACACACACAACTGCACACTCTTTACCTCCTGTGAAGAACTCTTGCTGCTTAGTTCCGCAACTCGGGAAGCAGAGTGTTCGATAGCATGCTGACAGATCATTTTCTCTAATTCTCTCTGCTGTGATAATTTCAAGGCAGCTATTTGCTTCACAGCTTCTTCGTTTGCCCTGGGAGAGAATACAGAAGTAGATTCATGATGCGATTGACAAGAACTTATTATTTTCTGAACTTATTTCAGTTTTCGTTTCAGAACAGAGGCTGCACAGATTTCTGTAGAAGGTGAAATAACTTTTCTAAGCAATCCTAATTCTGACAACAACATTTTCTAATCCCTGAAAAATAAACAAAATTTAAAGGAGAGTTCAGGTTGATAGGATAAATTAGTGGCCACAGCACAGACCTAAAAAGACGTGAAATTAGCAAGTCAATACCTTACCCTTCGCTCCCACCTGTGCCTTCCTTATTCAACTTTAGCTCCCACCAACACTAAAACTTGTGGAAGGTGTATATTGGATGTGACTAGACTGAATAATTATATGGATAAGTTTGTAGGTTTTTGTGATGAATTGTTTTTGTTGTGTGTTAGGTTATTGATGTGCGAAGAGTCTGACATTAAGGACTCAGTGTTTGGTTTCTTATTAATGTCATGAATGTGTATTCATACATTAAGACGTATTCATTTTATGGGTGTAGAATGCGGTGTACTTGGTTGTGTTATGTAAGTTTTTAGTCAGCGTAAATGTGGATGTGCATGTCTTTTCCTTAGGAACGGAATGAGGTATTGTAGTGAAAACATGTTTGATGTCCGAAAATGCCTAGGGAGGCTGGAATTCAGACTGACTAAGGATGATGGGAGCGGAAGCTAAAGTTTCAATATTACAACATAAGTTGTTTCAGGAAATTTCTATGTTTTTTCCTCAAGGATGAAGTCACTGGTAGCCCACCCCCCCCTTTACGCAGTCCCAAAGAAAGAAAAGGTTGGAGGAGTTTGCCCTCTCTGCCATGGCTAGGAGTGAAAGTGGTATTTTTTCTGCTTCGCTCAGCATTTACAGCTATTCCTCCCAAGGCATTCAGAGCTGTTACTCCCTTCCCCCGACATATATTTCTTTCCCCCATCTTGGCAAGGGCATGGCGGTCTTCTTTAATACCTCCCTTGCCATGCACAAGAGTAGAGGTTAAATACCCCCACCATGGCCAAACGCAGGGGATGTCGTTGTTCACCCCCCACCCCGACTGTCCTAAGTAGTGCAGGATATTTAGAGCCCTTACGCTTTTCCATTAGTATATTACCCCTATCATGCTCAAGGGTGGGGGGCAGTTTAAAAATGTCTGTCCAACTTAGTGGTAGCGTTTCTTACTCCCCTCACACCTAGCCCATGGGCAGGGGCAGGGGTATATTTATTCCACCCCGCCTTGCCTAAACAGGTTTTCCTTGACTGCCCCTTTTCCACTTGTCCAATGAAGAGGTGAGGTCAGATTTTTCAAATGGCGAGGTGTCCAACCGCTGCCCTAGCATCCTCATTGTACTTTTGGGCATGGTACTGGGGTAGCTGCGATCTGCCTCAGCCTCTGGCAGCCGAATGCAGGGAGAGATCTGCATACGGGCCCGGTCCCAAGGTCCGCAAACGTATCCATATTGCACCAACAGCTTCTCTCCCATGCTGGTTGGGAGGAGAGGCCAGAGATGGTGAGATAACCAACGTGCATGCATATTAAATTAATATCTGACGATATCGCCCATGCCTTTACCCCCCCGGGCATTACAATGTATTGTAATACCACCCAAGGCGTTGCAATGCGCTGCAATAACACCCACGGCTTTGCCATGCAATTGCAGTGGTACTGATATATATAGTGAGTGATTGAGTGTGTGTGTTTTTTTTTAAATGCCAACCGAAATGGAATAGATACATTTTTCTGCATTTTACTAAGAACCTTTGTGTGCCGCTGTGTCTGTGACCTCTTTGCCACAGAGTGTTTTCTAGGTTTTATTAAGTATATAACAGTCTGTGAATAAAACACACTTTATTTAACCTGCCAGCTCCTATACCACTCCCCAGCTTTCCCATGAAATAGTCCTTGATGTTTTTATGAACCTTTATGGAGCCATGGCCTAAAACACACCAATCCCATGCTCGGGCTACTTCACCCAGCTGCTCAATTAGACAAAAATTATATTTCTCGTTACCTTCTTAGGTTACTTTCCGCATGAGCGATGGCAGTTTGGCATTGAGTCTTCTGGTGGCTGATAGTCTCAGACATTCTTTCCAGCTTATTTTTCAACGTTTCATTTTCTCGCAGGACTTCCGAAATATGAGTTTCTTCAAAGTTGTGAGGCTGGTACTCTTTCTCATCCAAAGTTGTTGGGAATTTATCAGTATTTCTAGACTCTTCCTTGGAGGTTGGCACCAAGTCTTGTTTCGCTTTATTTGCAGTTTTTGGTTTGCTCGCTATTTTGGTGCTTGTAGTATGATCAGACAACATAGACATCCTCTCTTTTTGAAGTCTCTCGACTGTTTTGGAAAGCCCTTGAACTTCCTTTGTTTTGGCAGCCAATTCTTGGTTTAGCCGTACCAAGCGAGCATTCATGTTAGCCTGTTCGATTTGTTGTTCAATAGAGAGGAAATCTTTATCATTCATGTCTCCGTTATTAATTTCCAGCTCAGCGTTCCGTTTTTTCAGCCTTTCAATTTCCCTCAGTAAATGTGCTTCTGTGTTTTGATGGGCTTCTTTGAGGCTTATGAGATCTTGTTCAATGGCTAAGCGGCTGGCTTGCTGGTCTTGTCCCTTTTGGATGTCGTTTGCTGATTTGGACGCAAGCATTTTCTCCAGTTCCATGATCCTTTGCTCATATTGAATCTAAAAAGACAAAACATTGATTGACGCACGCGCACACAACACTATAGTCAACAGAAACACACTGTAGACAGAGGAAACTGCCACAAACCACCATCAGCTTAGTCTGGAAATTAAGAGACAAATGCAGACATGATTGAAATGCACCTACCTACTTGTAAAAACTTGTTTTGGCTTTTGTCTCCAAATAACATACCATAGAGGCACACCAAGAGCAACAGCAGTGCCAGATTCCATACAACAACGAGTAGAGGACAAGTTGAAGCAGCAGCAGTAAAAGCAAGGTGCCACAGAACAGTGACAACCAAGGCAGCAGCGGAGTCCGCTTCCTCACACGCTATACAAATAAAACTCATACACACAACCACAGACCAGTTACAGCATATGTAATGCTAAAAATAAACACAAAAGAACAAAGCATGACTTCTAGAAAGCAAAGGCAGCAAAACACTTGCCTGTGAAGCTGCAAGGTTGACTAAGTGGCAATAAAGGGGAGATGTCCAAGCTTTATCTTCGCAACAATTCAAGCAGGTACTCATAAACAAGTATAGCTCTTCATAGGTCTGGCTTGGCAGTGCAGCTGTCTGGAAACATATTCCCAGTTTCTGAAAATGTTATCTAGAGTGACCTTTGACGCCACCGAGATGGATATTGTCTCTGACGTCATGCTATTGCCTCCTAAAGAGTAATAGGCATTGCAATGTGCGAGGAACTATTGTACATCTCAAAAGTACACTTCAGCATTGCCGCTTACATTCTTCATTGCATGCTTTGCATACACAAAGCAGTGTTTTAAGTTTGTGTTTTTTTCACTGTATGAGCCGAGTTTTAATAGTTCAGTTAGAACTCAAAATACAATCCAGACCGGTTGGTTTTGCCAATGTTTGTTTGGTACCATGACTGGCACTACTACAGTTCTGTTTTTTGAACCATGGAGGGATTAGATGCTTAGAAATCTGGCTGTGGACTTTAGTCCGTAAACACATATCCATAGTACACACTTTTATTCCCCTGGCTGCTTCCTTCGGTATAATGTCACAAGAGAAATAGGATTACATTATTGATTTATTGACGAATGTGTTAAAGGCACTGTAATTACAGGTTTCCTGACTGAGAAACGAAGTCTGAATTCCAACCATTGCATATGTGCACCATACGGTTACATAAAGGATAAAGAAAATGCAGCATGTATTGCTTTATTTTCCTGATCAGCATTTCGATGGGGTGCATTTGGTGGAGAACTGTAAAACATCTGGGCACTGGGACAATTTAGAAACACAAGCAATTATTTGAAATGAAAACGAACAAACTGCATACGATAGAGATTTGCTAAACATGTTGCTTCTAAACAATTTACTATAGCATTCAAAATTCCAAACGTGCAGTACGACCGCCCCACCCCCGCCCCAATATTGGCCTGCTGGTTAGTGGAAACATGGAAGATTGCTGGTCCAAATCCAACGTAAGATTCCCTGCCTTTCTGCTAACATCACATGCATGGAATTGCCGTGGCATGGAGCAATCCGCAAAGGAAACAAGCATTTTCAATGCAATAGGTCTCGCATTTGCGAGAGTTTAAGCTATTGACATTGCAAATGACAATGCCTTTTATTTTTGTGTTTTCAAAAGCAACACATATATAAAAAGCAGTCATTTCTAATGCTGATAGCCCAAGCTCTCGCAAATGCGAGCCCACTTTAATGATGGCCGCGCCCCTTTCTTTAAATGTTTCTCCCGTATTTCCCGTATTCAGGTTACAGTGAGCAGCGTCTAAAGAAAGGGGCGTGGCCAACATTAAATGGGGCTCTTTCACTTACAAAAAAAAAAAAAAAGAAAGAAAGCAAGTTTCTGTAGCGCGGCTGCTTAAGTGAAAGCTGACCGCACTGCAAATTAATTAAATAAAGAAGTGCGACCGCTAAAGTGAAAGCAGACCGCGCTGCAAATTAAAAAACAAATACATTAATAATAACAATGTAAAAGCGGGCGGCTATGTCGTGGGTGGAATAGGGGAAGACCATTAAGGAAAATAGTGCTCACCTACTAGATTGAGCAGACCGTGTAAGACCACAAGTAAAAAATCCAGTCGTTGTGGGAGGTTACAAATGCAGACAAGGTGGTACCAAGGAGGGACTAGTAAACCTATTCACAAATGATAAGCAACGATTTTGAAAGGACTGTGACAGGAGCCAATTGAAAAGATGGTCAGGGAAATGGGTGGGGCTTTTATTCCATTCCTAAATACAGCATTCCTCGCAGAGCAGCGCATGCGCTGCACAGTTGATCTAAAAACGATTTCAAGAATGTCGGGACTGAGTCCCTGAGTCCTCTAATGGCAGTCACAACATTTTCTTCTGCGTTGGGGGTCAGTCAATCAGATTGCTCGGTACCGGGCCCTCAGTACTTTAATGACAGAGGGGGTAAAAAGCTCCCTTGACCAATCAAAGCACTATTTTCTTTTTCTTTTTGGTACCGAAAGACCAGCCATCCAGATGTACTTAACTTTAAAACTTCTACATAGCCACCTCAAGCACTTATTTAAATGCTATATTCTTGAAAACGGCTGAATGGGTGTACATCAAATCACAAAAGGCATGCTTTCCAAGTAAAGCTCTAACTTTCGGCCAAACACGGTATAACTCCATTCAGCTGTTTTTCCAGTATTGGGAAGCAAAGATTCCTGTGGGAAATAACATGAGAAATCAAGATGGCCAACTAGCCCCCAGGCTAAGGGTCCAGAACAGCAAATGCGGCGAAACGACAAGGATCGAGGCGAGGACCATGTAGCCGAGGGAAAAGCCCGGGAAATTTTCCATGTTAGCAGAGAAAGCACGGCCTCGGATGAGGAGACCCTGGCCCCGCTCCCAGTGGTTAAGCAGGCGGGCCCAATGCCCTAGTCCCTATGGATCATACCAGGCACCAAGGGCTCTATGAAGCCTCGTCGGAGACTGCACCGCTGGCCACCATGGTTCGGGTGCTGACCACCCTGCCTCCAACCGCCGCCAGACCTGATCCACCCGTGCATCCAGCCATCCAGCCTCATCCCTGGCTACAGGTCGGCAATCGATCCACTACAAATGCCCGACTTACCGCACCTTGAGACTGGGAGATTGTGCGTCCAGGCTTCGTGGCTTGTAAAAAGGGAAAAATCAAGAGTTTGAGCAGAAAGCAGGTCTTGATCGTACCAGAGGAGGAAGCTTTTGTTCCGGATACTGCTAAATAAAAACTGCCCCTGCATCCATTTTAGCCCTTGGGGTACAGCCCTTCACACAGATTCTGCCTCGGGAAACGGTAACCACACTATGCGGCACACTACGCTGGGATATAAAGTTCCTCTGAGGTTTTTTTGGGACGTACGATCTGACCAACCTGTCGATATCATAATGTTATGCTATATAATATCATTATGCAATTTATATATTCTCTGCGCTCACTTCCTGTCAATCGTTTTCTTTTTGTGTTTAGAATCATGTATCTGCTTCATATCTTATATGTAATTCATGTGCTCTTAAGTTCTTATGTAATGTAACTGGTTTTAATGTAAAGTGCTCTGACACCTTCGGGTAAAGTACGCGCTATATAAAAACACATAAATAAATGTTTTGCCCCTCGCCCGCCCCTTTTTCAGATTCACATTTCCATGTGATGGTGCTTTGTTGTGATCTAACGTGGTTAAAATAGCTCAAAGGAGTGCCTCTTTATAAAGCTGTATCCAGAGTAGTTGTGAAACAAGCATTTGCAATGCAATAGGACTTGCATTTACACAAGACCTATAGCATGGCAAACGGGAGGGGGGGCACGGACAACGGGAGTGCGGGTGGGGGGAGAAGGCACAGACAACGGGAGTGCGGGCGGGGGCGAGAAGGCACGGACAACAGGAGTTTCGGGCGGGGGAGGGGGTGAGAAGGCAGTAGGAGGACCTCATTAAAGGAAATAGTGCTCACAGTCTAAATAACGTAGCGTAGCATGTAACACTCGAAGTAAAGGGGCCAGTAGCCATGGAAGGATACAAATGGCGACATGGCTGTAATAAGGAGGGGCTAACAAGCCTATAAACCAATCCCAAGGCAGCATTTACGAAGGACAAAGACACAAGCCAATGAAAAATATAGGTGGGGTTCCCTCACGTAGTGAACTACCACAGATCATCCCCAGAGCAGCGCTTGCACGCTGGCTCAGGGCTCAACCTAAAATCGGTGACAGCTGCAGCACAATAGGTAGGTGAGTGGACCTCTTGCCCTAAACTCGAGGGAAGGGGCTGTCAGCACTCTCATCAGTACGTTAAGAGCAGTGCTTCATCTGTAAATGAATAAGTGCTGGGTCCCACATTTTTCTTGGAAGCCCCCTGGCGCCAAATGTCGAGGTTGCCAAATACCAAGGCTGTCTAGTCTTAATTTCAACCTTATGCCTCTTTCATCCACCAACATACAATCTCTCCCACTTTATCTTTTTGTTGCAGGTTCTTTTTAGGTCGAGCCTGGGCAGCGCATGTGCTGCTCTGCGAGGCATGCTGTATTTGGGCTATTCGGGACTTTGAACACGCCCACCGCTGTGGTTGGTTAGTTGGGCTGTTTTTTAAAATTCCTTTTCTCTGGTTGGTTAATATTGTGCATCTGTCCCGCCTTTCGGTGCTTGGTTCCCTCCCAGCAAACATCACCAATTGATTATTTTGGTTGGCCAGCTCTGGTCATCTCTTGACTCCTTGCTCACACACTCTCCTCCCTCCAATCACACGCAAATGCAGCATCCATCCATGTTCTTATCTGGATGGGGAACATTTAGGCCTTTTTCTACAGGCCACTGTCCTGCTGAAGCATGTCATGGGATCCCGGAGGTAAGATCAAGATTAAACAAGCATTTGCAATGCAATAGGTCTCACATTACTGAAAGTTTGACCTATTGGCGTTGAGCTCAAACTTTCAGTAACAAGGGACCTATTGCATTGCAAATGCTTGTTCATTCTTGCTGTCTTGCTTTGTCACTGATTTTCCGTCTTGCTCTCTTCCTTCTTCTTACCCCCTTCGTTGCCTTTCTCTTTCTTGTTCTGTGTCAAAATGTGATGGTTAAATATTAGTCCTGGTCCACGAAAAAAGAGCACCGGTGGGCCCCAACTGCAACCACTGGCTCAAATTAAGCACTGGCTAGGGGCTCTATTGTAATGCATCACAGCCACAGAGCAAAAGAAACTCAGGGAGCAGCAGTCTCTCCAGGCTGTGGACCTGGTTCTAGAGGGGTCCAGACCCCCTAACTGTGTCGCCTGGGCAACCCATCCATCTTATGTATAATGCTTCATATAGGGCCTCCCGCCCCGTACTCTGCATAATCACCTTCACGATGAGCAGCATTTACTTGGCAGACCTTAAGTAATTGGGGGCAGGTGTTAAATCAGCAGAGACGAAAGAAGCGAATATTTGGCACAAGTGAGCAGCAGGAAGTACGGTGTGACAATCCCAGTTTAAGAAAAGAGACTGCAACAAAAAGCACCACAGAAACACAAGTCTTGACCTTGGTTCTCGTGAAAAAAAAAATAGCTTTCAGTGGAAATTAAAAGTTACAACTGGTGTATGCTACAATACATAAAAAAGCCAGTCTGAAATGTACTGCAACACATCCGTAAGGTGCTTTAAAAAAATAAAAACGATTCACATAATAGCACTATCCAAATACTATAACTACTCCCGAAGAATGCAAGGAGTTGTGTCATGGAACATTTCTGATGATTCGGAATTATTGAAGGGTTTTGTATGACATTATTAGGTCTCTCTTCAGGTGAACCTTACCTGTTGCATTTCAGTAACTAAGACATTTTACAAGTGTTGTAGTCTGCCCTCATAGTACCCTTAGCTTCTGTTGGATACTTTGTATTAAGTGAATAATAGTGATTAAGCAGAGCTACACAACATCCAGTAAGGCGCTTTCCAATCAGAGAAAGTATTCTTTCCATGCCTATTTAGTAGAGGGCACAGCATATGTAACAATGTTTTAGTGGATAACGGCACTTCTTTATTGTCCGTTCACCTGTTGTACAGCTAATGTACCAATATACACTTGGCTTTGTTAATGTACATTCTTTGTTCTTGACGTGCATTCTTTGGTGTGATTGTACATTCATAGTTATAGATCTATTTTGTTGCTTTTATCGTAAATTGGTCACAGTGAATCTACACTTGATTGAATCAATGTACCTTCAGTATCTCAACTGGATTAATTGGATAGGCTTAGTTTCAGATGTCCCATATAGGTAAAGCAGCAGAGCTGGTCCCAAAAGGAATGCCTATTTCATAAAATAGTAACCGAACATGGAAAACTAGCATTGGTAAAGGGGCTCTGAATTACTGCCCACGTATTGTTTTTAACATACCTGAATATAAATGTGTTCTTAGTGTACACACCCATATTAGACATAAGTTTTAAACACATTTAAAACGTTTTTTTCCCGAAATGGAAATAGAGTTTTTTTTTTTCTTTATTATTATTATTTTTTTTTTTAGACCAATTAGATTACATGTGCATGTCAATATGGAAACAGCTTTGATAAAGTTGTGCTTAAATTGGATCTATTAATTCAATTGAATTAAATGTATTGAACGCTCTGCTAATAATGGTATCTTGGTGCTGGGACTTACTGTCAAAAAGTGAAGTTCTTAAATTATCAGCAGATGGGTCTTAAGTTTCTTGCAAAAATGACAGAAGGTCTTGATTTAGGCACAATGACAGGGAATTAGTTCCACAAAACCACCTCTGCGTATCAGAACAAGCGACCACCTACATGGAAGCATTTCGAACTCAAAACCTACAGATACACCTATTACTATACCTCAGAGTCCATGTGTGAAGGCAAAAAGTGAACTTCTTCTACACAAACTTTAGTCCAGCTGGTTGGTTGCCCAAGTGGATCATTAACGTGGCTCTAAAGGAGATTCCCTTGACAACTGGAAATCAAGGCAGCTTTGCAGATGAGAAAATATTAGGCCAGTCTTTCTCAGGCCCAATAGTAGTCAATCAGCGGTATTTGTCTAGATGAAGCTTACTGATTTAAGAATTGGGCAAGCTCAGCTAAAGGGCATTTTCATAATCTACCTAGCAAACGGAGTCACTTGCGTAACAATTCTTTTGCTATCAATGTTGAAAAATGGGAGAATTTTCTTCAACATTCTCAGAACAATACAGATGCAGACCACCTTATTTAACTGGTGAGAAAAAATTAAACCTGAATCAAATTTATTGGCTTTCGACTGTGTTCACCGGCCTGGGTACCAAGGCAAAGTAGGCGAACCAAGCAGAGGTCCAGTTGGAGGGGAAGGGGGTGTGCCCCCACATGAAAAATACCTCCATCTTCTTACAGTTTCACTTTATGTTGTAAACGGACAGCAAGCCTGCTACTGCTGTTAGACATTCTTAGAAGTTTGAAGCCATGGCCTATCATCTCGACATACCTAGAATTCACAGTTAATGCACATCAGACATAACTTGTAACCAAAACATCCCACTCTATTGTAATGGGTGGGGATGGTTATGCTTAGCAGTCAGTGGTCACAATTAATGGACTGAGCCCATGCCTCAGAGTGCCCACTGGCCATGGTCTGTAGCTCTGCCTAGTGGGGAATGGGCACACGGCATGGTCTGCATCTATGCCCTGTGTCCAATAGCTGTGCTCAAAGTACAAATTGTGCACCAGACCAACTTCACCATTAGACCCAACATTACGAAGAGAGGTAACTTCTTAGACATATCAAAATTGAACTAATGTTATCAGAGCCTAAAAACAAATAATTTCCCAAAACCCTCTTATTTTCTATCCGCGACGCAATGCATCTTGATAGCTCACCCAAGCTTCTTCGTGGCCCACCAAAATTCATAATCCTGGAGGTGTCGTGCCAGGGTCCTATGATACAAAGACTTGGGCCGTGCCTATCGACCAAGTTACTTACCTTTGGTAACGATATATCTGTAAGAGACATAGATTAGTTATAGATTCCTTACCTTAGAATTACCCCCAGGCGTGAGACTGGATCCGAAGAATTTTTCGTCAGCAGTACCCCTGCGCATCGAACGGCTAGCGTTCGTCGTTGGCGTCGTGGTCGCCGGGTTGACGTCGCGGTAGCTACTTAGATGCCGCCCTCGCACGCTGACGTCACTTCTTTTATGCGACATTCCACGACAGAAGCGCAGAGCCATGCAAGACACTGACCACTGGTGCCCTGAAAAGGATTCCCTGACCCTAGAAGTCAGTTCGCAGAGCGGGGAGGATGGGTGGGGCGGTAAGGAATCTATAACTAATCTATGTCTCTTACAGATATATCGTTACCGAAGGTAAGTAACTTGTTCATCTGAAAGAGACAATTAATTATAGATTCCTTACCTTAGAATAGATACCCCAGCAATAGCAACCCTGGAGGTGGGTCTGTCAACCAAGTTCACAACAGAAAGTCCTGGAGAACAGAACGGCCAAAGAAGCCGTCTCTCCGGACTTGGCTGTCCAGGCAGTAGTGTTTTGTGAACGTGTGCAGAGATGCCCACGTAGCTGCCTGACAGATGTCATTGAGGGGCACTCACTGTCCCAAAGCAGTGGTCGCTGCCGTCGCCCTGGTCGAATGGGTGCGCAGTCCCACTGGAGGCTCCTTCTTTGCCAAAGAGTAGCAAGCTTTGATGAACAAAACGACCCACCTAGAGATGGTCCGTTTGTGCACGGCCCGACCTTTTTTGGCGCCCAAGTAGCCAACAAAGAGCTGGTCACCCACCCGGAATTGCTTGGTGTGATCCAAATAAAATGAAAGCGCACGTTTTGGATCCAGACCGTGGAGCCTCTCTTCCTCCTTAGAAGGATGCGGAGGCGGAAAGAAGGTGGGCAAAGTGATGGTTTGACCAATGTGGAAAGAAGTAACCTCCTTGGGAAGAAAGGAAGGTCTGGTTCTCAGGATGACCTTGTCCGGATGAACAGCCAGAAAAGGAGGCTTTGAAGAAAGAGCTTGTAGCTCACTCACCCTGCGAGCAGAGGTGATGGCAACTAGAAAAGCAGTCTTTAGAGTAAGAAGTCTGAGAGGAAAGATATGAAGCGGCTCAAAGGGAGCCCACATAAGGTAAGTAAGAACCAAGTTCAAGTCCCACAGAGGCATTACGAAGGGAACAGGAGGAAAAAGATGAGTAATGCCCTTAAGAAAGCGATTTACAACAGGGGACTTGAAAAGGGAAGGCTGATCAGGAAGCCTAAGAAAGGCTGAAATGGCTGAGAGGAAGCCCTTCAGAGTACCCAGAGCAGAGCCCTGCTGGGCCAAAGACAGGAGGAACAAGAGAACCTCAGAAAGAGGGGCAGAAAGGGGATCCACAGCCTTTGCTGTGCACCATGCCACAAATTTGTTCCATCTGCAGGCATATACCGTCTTAGTGGAGGGACGCCTGGCTGCCAAGATAACATCACAGACTTTGGGAGGAAGGTCAAAGGCTGTCAACTGTCGCCGCTCAATCTCCACGCAAGGAGGTGGAGACTGGACAGGTTCGGGTGGAGGACCGTCCCCTGTTGCTGCGACAGAAGATCCTCCCGAAGAGGCAGTCAGATCGGAGGATCGATGGCCATGTGTAACAGCTCGGGATACCAGACTCTTCGTGCCCAATCCAGAGCCACAAGGATGACTTGGGCCCAGTCGCGATTGATATTCTTCAGCACTCTGGGCAGAAATGGCATAGACGGAAAGGCGTATAGAAGACTGCAACTCCACTCGTGATGAAAAGCGTCGCCTAGCTAGTGCCGCCTTGGAAATTCCAACGCGCAGAATTGCTGACATTGCGCGTTCTCTTCGGTGGCAAATAGATCTAACCAAGGCTCTCCCCTCTGCTGAAAGAGACCTTGCGCCACCTCCAAGTGAAGACGCCATTCGTGATCCATCATGCACCTGCGGCTGAGTTCGTCCGTTCAGTGAACCTGCCAGGTGTTGAACCACCAGGGATATGCCCTGATGTTCTAGCCATGTCCAGAGACGGAGGGCCTCTTGAGATAGGGTCCACGACCCCACCCCGCCCTGTTTGTTGCAGTACCACATGGCAGTGGTGTTGTCCATGAACACCTGCACTACTCTTCCCCGGACAGAGGGAAGGAATGCCTTGAGTGAAAGACGAATCGTCCGGAGCTGCAGCAAGTTGATGTGGAGCTCGGACTCCACCGGAGACCAGAGGCCTCTGATCTCCGCCTCTCCCATGTGGCCGCCCCACCCTAGAAGTGATGCATCCGTCACCACCGTGTACTCCGGTTGGGGAAGGGAGAGGGATCTGCCGTTGACCGAATCCCGGTTCGTTAGCCACCACTGCAATTGGTGTGCAGTGCCCTCTGAGATCTGGACGCAATCGGACAGGTTCCACTGATGCTGTGCCCACTGGAAATTCAGGTCCCTCTGCAGAGCCCGCATATACCATCTGGCATGATCCACCAGCAGGATGCAGGAGGCCATCAGACACAGCAGCCGCAGGGTCACCCTGACCGAAACCCGGGATAGAGGCTGAAAGATCAGAATCATATCCCGAATATCCTGGACTCGCTGCTCAGGAGGATAGATCCGAAACTGCGTTGTGTCCAGAACCGCTCCGATGAAGAGGAGCTTCTGAGAGGGAGTCAGGTGTGACTTCGGCACATTGATAGAAAACCCCAGCGAATGCAGGAGGTCGGCCGTAGTCTGGAGGTGGGAGACGACAGCCTGGGGCGAGCCCGCCTTCAACAGCCAGTCGTCGAGATAGGGGAAGACTGGAACCCCTGATCTACGCAGATGAGCTGCGACCACCGCCATCACTTTTGTGAACACCCGAGGGGGCGCTGGTAAGGCCAAAGGGGAGCACAGTAAACTGAAGGTGCTCGTGGCCTACCGTGAACCGCAAGTAGCGCCGGTGGGCTGGCAGGACGGGGATGTGAAAGTAAGCGTCCTGCAAGTCCAACGCTACCATCCAGTCTCCAGGGTCGAGGGCAGAAAGGACCTGAGCTAGCGTCACCATTTTGAACTTCTCCTTCCGGAGGAAGCGGTTGACGTTCCTGAGATCCAAGATAGGACGCAGGCCTTTGTCCTTCTTGGGCACCAGAAAGTAGTGGGAATAGCAACCACGACCTACTTCTGGGGCAGGAACTCGCTCGATGGCTCCCTTGGCCAAGAGAGCCGTAACTTCCTGTTGGAGAAGGGCCAGATGATCCTCCGACATTCGATGGTACTGAGGTGGCATAGCTAGGGGGGTAGTCTCGAAGGGGAGGGAGTAGCCCCTTCGGACTATTTGCAAAACCCACCTGTCCGACGTGATGGTGCACCAGTGGGGGAGGTGATGACGAATCCTGCCCCCCACTGGCGATTGGTGGCCCTGAAAGGTCAGACTAGGAGGGTTTGGAGGCTGCTGCTTCACGGTGGTGGACTGGCCCGCTTGCTGGCCCCCAGACCCACGACGGTGGGTCCCACGTCCCCGGCCGCGCAGAGGCTGAACAGCTTGCGCCGGCCTGTGGCTCTGGGTGGAACGTAGCGGGGCACCCCTTCCGTAGCCACGAAAGGGGCGAAAAGCAGACTGCATAGGGCCGGTGGTGGAGAGGCCCAGGGACTTGGCCATAGCCCGAGAGTCCTTGAAGCGCTCCAACACGTTGTCTGCTTTGTCGCCGAACAGGAGACGGCCATCAAAGGGCATGTTCATAAGGGTAGCTTGGACATCCCCAGAAAAGCCAGTTGACCTCAGCCAGGCGTAGCGTCAAAGGGCTACCGACGTTGAAATCGTCCTGCCTAGCGAGTCTGCAGTGTCCAGCCCACATCGGATGGAAAACTTGGCTGCATCTCTCCCCTCAGCGACTACACAGGAGAGCACGGCCCGGGCCTCCTCCTGCACTGGGGCAGCACCTGCGCCACCGTATCCCACACAGACATGCGGTGTTTACCGACCGCAGTCCCAAGCTGGAGGAAGAAAACATCTTCTTCCCAAGGTGGTCCAGCTTTTTGGATTTCTTATCAGGTGGTGCGTTAGGGAATGCGCCTTTGGACGTTGAGGCTTGGACCACCAAGCTCTCAGGGCTGGGGTGTTGGGAGAGGAAAGTGGGGTCGCCCGGGGCCGGGCGGTGGCGTCGGGCAATCATCCTATCCACAGGAGCCCCTGAGTTGGGCCTGGACCAGGTGCCCAAAAGGATGTCAGTGAGGGCTTCATTAAACGGCAGCAGGGGCTCCGAAGAGCTCGCTGCCGGTTGAAGCACCTCTGTCAGGAGGTTAGTCCTGACTGCCACCGTAGGTAGCTCGAGGTTGAGAGCCTCAGCCGCCCTACGTAACACCACGGCGTAAGACGCTTCCTCCTTCGTAGCCACGGTAGGAGGAGACAACATGCCAAGGTCTGGGGAGTTATCCAGACCACTGGCTTCCCCCAGCTCCTCTCTCCAGTCCGGTTCATATTCCAACTGGTCAGTCAAAGGGTCTCCCAGTTCTCCTCCCCCTTCTCTGGTTGCCAATCTGGCCTAAAAGGAACACCAGGGTGGAACAGGGGCACAAAAGTACCCGTCGGCGCCGGATCCGGCATCGGTCGACGCCGGTCCGGCTCCGTGGCCACCTCAGGGTGGAGGACGGGGTCGATGCCGGCTGGGGACACAATCGGCGTCGGATGCGGTGCCGGTGGAGTCGGCGCCGGGGGAGGTGTTACAAGGTCGACCGGCGCCGATCCGGATCCAGGCCTGGATCCAAGGGGACCCTGCGGTGCCGGAGCCGAAGCCGCCAGCGTCGAAGGCCCAAGGCCCCAGCCAAGTCCGCGGGGCCCGAAGCTGCACCGGCGGAGTCGGGCTGCCCAAAGATGGCATGCATCGCTTCGTAGAAACTCCGAAGCTGGACAGGGGGTCACTCCAGGCCCCGGGAAGGGAGGGAAACTCGGAGTTGACCCAGCAGGCTCCGCACGCGGAGCCGCGGGAGGGGCACCGCCCGCATCCCTCGTCGCATCGGCCGACAGACGGGGAGAAGTCGAAGAGCGACGATGCTTATTCGACTTCTTCTTGTGCTTCGACTTACCTGAGGAGTGCGAAGACTTGGAAGAGGACTGGTGGTGGTGGCTCCGCGACCGGTCCATCGACCTCCCACGCGACCGGGACCTCGAACGGCGCGGAGCGGACTGCCGGGCCTCGAGAAGCTTTCGGGACCGCTCCCGCAAAGACTTGGGATTCATGGTCCGGCAGTCGGAAAACGACTTGGAGTCGTGGTCGGGTCCCAGACAAAACAGGCACACGCGGTGCGGATCCGTCACCGACATCAACCGTCGGCAGGAGCCGCTAGCCTTGAAACCGCGCACCAGGAGTCGAGGACTCAAAACGGTGTCGACAAAAGTCGCTCAAATGAGTCAGTCAAAAAGTGACTGGAGGTACCGCTCTCTCCGGATCTGCGTTAGCTGGCGCGGAAAAAGAAAGAACTGACCTCAGCACGCGAGGGCGGCATCTAAGTAGCTACCGCGAAGTCATCCCGGCGACCACGATGCCAACAACGCGCAGGGGTACTGCTGACGAAAAATTCTCCGGATCCAGTCTGACGCCTGGGGGTAATTCTAAGGTAAGGAATCTATAACTAATTGTCTCTTTCAGATTAAACATCTCGTCATGAAGTAGAGGGTAACCAGGCACAAGGGACAACCTTGGTAAGAGCCCCCTGGGGCCAGAAGCCTCACAGAGCTACAAAAGGGTGTGCATGATGCTGCTGAAGCGAAAGGCAGTTTTAAAGGAGTACCAAATGAGACACAGGCAAGTAAGAGAAAAAGGGGGCTGGGGCCAAGCACAATGGGGTGCAAAGGGGCCAAAACGGGACACAGGTTCCAAATAGATGGACAAATAATGAAATCTATTTGCATGCCCTGTAAGTTTCATGCCTTGGCGATATTTCTCTTGGATATTCGGATTACTGCGACCAGTGGTGCTGGAACAATTTTCAGAGTGGAGGTGCTGCCATAAATGTTGCATCACTTAAAGTCATAAGGGTTGTGAAAAATCCAAGTGTCACACAAAGAACAAGTATAGCAAATGAGCTGCACCCATTCAGTAGGAGAATGGTAAAGGTGTGGGATATTTTGGATTAAACTGTAACAAACATATTACTAAACCATGGAGTGATAGCATCCTAACATTTTCTATTGAAATGGCCACAAAATTCACACTGACATGCAGTTTTGCTGATAAAACTATATGGCACACAAACACTGGTGTGTGGAAACCGGAAATCAGCAAAAATGTGTCATCTGCACATCATCAAGCAAAGTGTCTTGATTTGTTTTTCTCCTAATAAAATCTTTGTTTTCATCACATTTTAGAATTACTAAAAAATGTGCTTCCTGTGTGCTTTCATAACTGCTGATGTATTTTGTAAAACTAGCACACATCATTTTGTTGTGTGTTCGAAAAAACTGACAACAGCATCCTTTCTTTTCATTCTCAGTACCCCAGCAACATTGTCAGATACTTCACTTTACAAAATCCTTGAACTTTGCAGTCAGTGAAAGAGAAGTAAACACAAGTCTCCAGGTTTAAAGAATAAAAAGCAATTTGACCTCGGTCTTTGAACGCACAGAAAATATGACAAGATAAAACAATAATGTAAATGCATCTTTATTGCTTATTCACTTTCTGAGCTTCAGCATGTTTAATTCACCCCTACTTCCTGCGCCTATGGTTGCGACATGACAGGGGTAATCCGGAGGGACGTTTTGGAGCGCTTTGAAAGAAGATTACAGGCCACCGAGGGATCGACTGGAAGAATACTTTTCCACTTGGGCTAATAAAAGACCAAGTCTGCCTCAAGCAGGGGCGTAGCTTCGGGGAGGGGGTTGGGGGGTAGTTTGGGGTGTTACACCTCCCTAAGAAGTTTATTCTGTAGTAAATAGTTGTGTACAAGTGCTTTTAGTCGGGTATGGTGAAGTGTCTGTCGGATTTCATCTGAGATTTTTACATGCCCACACTGACAAAAACACATTCTCTCTCCTCTCTGTTTTGAAGCCCTTAAATTTTTTTGATTAGTTAGAAAAATGTGTTTTAGGTGCCCCTTAAGGCCCCTCATGTCCTGCTTCTCATATAATGTATTTAACAAGATATCCCAGTGTAATTGTTTGGAAATCTGAAGCTTACACCCCCGAAATCTTATTGACCAAGCTACGCCCCTGGCCTCAAGCTCTACAGTAGGCGTAAAATATTCTAAACGCTTCCTGGGACTCCGGGAAGATGGGTGCGCGGGAAGGAAGAGGCTTAGGTGGGCGCAAGCCCTGAAAACTGCATCGGAAGCAAGCAATGCACTTAAAGCAGCAATATACACAGCAGCATACACACATACTAGGCAGCTAGTCCTTCAGAAAAGCATAAGTGACAAGGTAACATTTAAATCTGTTAGAGTGTTTTAAAGCTCTTAAAGCTCACGCATCCTAATGTTTCATTATCAGCACATTTTCCGACTTGCGTATATCTACCGCAAGGGCATTTTAAAGAGTCAATTATAGAAGTAAAAATATAGAATGCAATCACTTATAGTGTATCTGTGCTTCTTTGCGAGACGGCAAAGGGCCTTCTCCTTAATCACGTTAATGGATGAACCCCAGTGGCATCTGGAAGGTTCCATGTAGTGGTTTTAAATCTATTCTTATCATCTACCAGGAAAATTGATTGGCTCCTCGCCCCTTTATGCACACCTTGTGCCTGTGCAAGGTTTGAGGCTGAAAGGTCAGCAGCTCGTTAGTCTATCCTGTTGACGTAGTGCCATGTGAAGGACACGGCTAGGTGAGATGCATTATTCTGCACTTAATAACAGACTTGAACTGGAGATAAACTAGAGACGTCAACAGCAGTTGAGATGCCTCTGAAAAATACTGTTTATCTACATCCACTTTAATGCATATTATTGCCATATGGCAACCCACAGGATTTATTTGATCAAACATGTCTAACACAGTACATCACTTCTTGTTTTTATCACCTTCAGGATGACTCTTGACTGCATGCCGCATTTTTTGGTCGGGTTTGTAGTGTCCTGCTGGACATGTTCTAGTAATCAGCCTTGTGCTGTACCCACTCTTAACACCCACCATTCACAGGCGTCACCGGTCAGGTGACTCTGATAATAAAAGGGGCCAGGCGCACGTGCCCTGGGCCAGTTGCAGTTACTACAATCATGGATCTGATTAATTATTTCTACTGCATGTGGGCCTATGGCCCAAGACCCTACAATGGCGATGGGAGGGTCTGACCCCACGTGTATGCAGGCAGCAGCTCTGAGGTTTTGCGTAGGGGGATGTCTAGCCTGTGCCTAAGGCCCCCCGCACCTCCTGCCAGCACGCTGCCACCCGATGAGCAAGGATGGCGGTGCCCGCCTGTTAATGTCGAATGTAGCTGCCGTGCACCAGCACACCGACTGATTTGTCCCCAGAAGCTCGGAGAAGGGGAGACCGGCCTCCTATCCCACTACCGCGTCCAGTAAGGCTGGGATGAACCGGAAAAGTGGCCGTTTACCTGCCGGGCGTGACGTGAGCCCTGTAGGTGACAGCGGGAAACCTCGAGTACAGAACTTTGAGGAAAGGGGGTGAAGTATGGCAGCCCGCACCGTGCTTGAGGCGCCTGCACGTTACTGGCCGGTACAGCGAAAGACGGCCCCTGCTGAGGACGAGCCTACTGGCAGTGCATGCCCCGCACTGAATGCCGGCAGTGCCTCTGGCCTTGTGAGGAGAAGTGGGAGAGCCAGGCTGGCAGTGGTGCCGAAACAGAGTGAGAAGCGCGCCACTGGGCACACCGCTCAAAGAGCAAAAGCCGCAAGTGAGTGAAGGGCAAAGTACTCTACCACTCAGCACAATAGGACTGGCCCCCAGTTGAGAGCCTACAATCCTGCAACGGTTAGAAAGCAGACTCACCTGTTTGATGAGTATCGTGAGTTCCGTTCAAGATACGGCGGCCTGGCGCCCCGAACCGGCATTCCCCAGCCCTGTGCTACATGTCGTCTCCGCAGTGAAAAGGGAAAGTGGTAGCTAAGGAAGTCACAGCGCGAGACGGGCGCGTTTCCTGATACCTTCCTGCTGACGCCGCAGCCCATGCACAGTGACCGGTCTACCTCCTACACGTAATTATAGCACCAGCAGTGCCCTAATTCAGAGACGTGCTGGGGCCGGAGTTAAGCATCCCACTGCGGGCGACCCTGTCCCTGTAGTCGGACCCCGCCAGCAGGGGGGAAGAAGCAAGAAAGGTAGTCTTCCCCTCAGGAGGTGAGAGAGTCGCGGCTGGCCCTAAGCTGCTGCAGCGTGTCAAAGGTGCCTGCAGGGCAAGAGAAGCGGTGGCAGCACCACTTACAGGCTGCTCAAGGCACCACGGCCAGCAGAGAGAGTGTGAGGAAATAACTGAAACATTCATATGAAAAAAAATAGAAAATGCACCCATGCCCGTGCTATTGCAGAGCCCCCATGGGAAGAGGCAACACTCCATTCGGAGAACATTACAATGCCAAGCTGTCCCGCTACTATAGGCACATTGGAAAACCCCCACCTCGGCCTGGAAAGATAGTGCTGCACCAACATGGAAAGAAGCCCGCACTGGCATTAGCGTCCCTGCGCCACCTGGCTTGCCCCAGAAATGGACAAAATGAGCACAAGGAGCCGCAGTGCTCTTTGCTACTCAGCGGCACGGCAAGTTCCTACCTGCAGATGCCTTCGCCAGTTCATGCTACTAACTTTGGCAACAGCTTGAGGACAGCAACCGCAGTGCCTCCTGGTGGCCCACTGCCACAGCGCATCCGACGTGCTGCAGCACAGAAAAATCGTATCAAGGAGAAAAGACCTCGGCAGCAGACCTGTGACCGGGGAAGGGGAGATCGTCCCCCTGGGAGACCTGCATCTGCAAGCCTACTTGAGGGAAGGAGCAAAGGCAGCACTGCCAGCGGCACCACTAATCTGCTTGATGATGTCAGCCACACAAGCCCCGCGGCCACCATGAGCACAAGAGAGAGACTGTACACCCCTGCAGAGGAAGAGCACCAAGAAGCTTAAAACTGCCGTGACCTGAGAGGAGAGGTGGCTGCAGCGCCACCTAGCGGGCAGGTGCCGACAGTGCAACCACAGGACATGAAGAGTCATTTGTGTCCCTGCAAGGCCCCGCCCAAGAAGAAGAAAGGAAGCGCGGCAGCAGAGGAGAGTGTCAAACCCCACAAGTGCATCCAGAGGTTGGCTTCCCCTGAGAAGGCTGAATGCACATCAGCCTGAGACCAGAGGCCTTACGGGGAGAAGAAAAGGCACAAGGAGAACGTGTGCTGTGTGCGTGCCCCCAGTGTCTGTCTGACGCCACTGGGAGGAAGGAACGGGAGTGCAATGTGCCAGAAGAGGGCGCCCATGATGAAGGACCAAGAGCTCAAAGTCAGAGGAGCGGCAAAGCCTACACCTGGAAATCTAACGGCACGGACAGGAGGCCAGGAGAGAGAGACCTCTCCGAAAAGAAGAAGCAATGCTGAATGGAAGAGGCTGCTCCAGCTGGCTGCCTGCGACTCAGAATGGCCACCGTTGGCCCAGCATTGTGCACGTCACGCAAAGTGACCAACCCTGCCAAGCATGCCTGAACAGAGGCAGAAGCAAACGCCATGATGGTGCATGTTCAAGGCACAAGCACGATGCCCTCGAGCGAAGAAGGTGACCTGCCATCCGGGTAGAGGAGCACGGCATAAATACCGGAGGGGATGGACCTGCGAGAGGTCCACGAGAAGTAGAAGCAAATCCTGCTGACAGGACAGACCTGCAACAGGTCCGCAGCAAAAAAAAGAGACAGTCCTAAGAACCGTACACGACCAGCGAGATGTCCATGTGGCTCGAACATGAGAGTTGGCTGATTTTATTGCTCTGCTTTTTAAATACTGTTTTTATTGTGCTGTGTGGGAAATTTAAAAATTTGAAACTTAAGGGGGCTGGTGGGTTTCAAACCCGAATTACTTCTTTTGACTCGACACTCCCGGACGCCATTTTTGGATCGGGGTGCGGTCTAGTGTTTCATTCTGGAACACATAAAGAGAGACGCTGCGCGAGCGCTCCTCGACCCTGGACAGAGTAGTTGTTTGCTCTCTGCCCTCGTTTTTGCACTGAATTGCGCTTTGCACATTTGACATATTTTAATTTGGAGAGTTGGCTGATTTTATTGCTCTGCTTTTTAAATACTGTTTTTATTGTGCTGTGTGGGGAATTTAAAAATTGAAACTTAAGGGGGCTGGTGGGTTTCAAACCCGGATTACTTCTTTTGACTTGACACTCCCGGACGCCATTTTTGGATCGGGGTGCGGTCTAGTGTTTCATTCTGGAACACATAAAGAGAGACGCTGCGCGAGCGCTCCTCAACCCTGGACAGAGTAGTTGTTTGCTCTCTGCCCTCGTTTTTGCACTGAATTGCGCTTTGCACATTTGACATATTTTAATTTGGAGAGTTGGCTGATTTTATTGCTCTGCTTTTTAAATACTGTTTTTATTGTGCTGTGTGGGGAATTTAAAAATTTGAAACTTAAGGGGGCTGGTGGGTTTCAAACCCAGATTACTTCTTTTGACTCGACACTCCCGGACGCCATTTTTGGATCGGGGTGCGGTCTAGTGTTTCATTCTGGAACACATAAAGAGAGACGCTGCGCGAGCACGCAGCGGACGCGCGCAGCGGGCGCGCCTAAGGCAAGCCCGTCTGCGCCCGTCCGCGACCCGGAGGCGACTGGCTCCGGTTATGCTGCTGATTTTTTACCAGGTAACACCGGCACTTATAACCCCACACAAGTATATAGCAGAGAAAAACTTTTGATGCTGGGTAGTGGCATTAGTCGCTGCTCCCAATGCCCTATATCAGTAGATTTAGAGCCACTCATCTGTAAGGAGTGTAATTGGAGCTCCCACTTACAGTTTGATAGAGGCGGTAATTTACGCAAGACAGGGCATGCTACCGATCTTCCTCTTTCTGGGGTTGCGGGGGACGGGGGTAAGCTGAAAGCCATCCTTCTCAATACTAGATCTATAAAAAAGCATGAACTCCAGCTTTTCGACCTCCTCACAGAGACACAGCCGGATGTCATGTTTGCAACAGAAACATGGCTCAATGAGGGCTCTAACCCTACCATCGCTTGCGCCCTCCCATCAGAATATAAGATACTTAGGAAGGACAGACCTGGCGGTAGGGGCGGGGCGTGGCGATTATATATAAAACCCACTCTCCTGCCAATTAATACCTATGATAGAGCTAGAAGGGGCAGAGGGACTTGGTTTCCATCTGACGATCTCGGCTCACCAGTCTATCGCGGGCGCGATAATTTACCGCCCACCGGGACCAGCAGGAAGGTTCTTGTAATCCCAGGGCCATGCTATCATGCCCATTGTGTCCAAGTACAGCCAGTGCCTGACTCTGGGGGATTTTAACATTCATTTCGACCAAACGACCGAACCAGAGGCTATGAAACTCTGTGAATTATTGAGTATTTTCAATTTGACACCATATGTGTCGCTTCCAACGCATGAAAAAGGTCATACTTTAGATCAAATTTTTTCAACAACTGGGCTAGAACCAATCGTTCCCTTGCCAATTATGTGGTTGGACCACTATTTACTAACCTTTAGGTTAGGAAAGGTTCAGGCCAAGTCTCAGTCTTACTGTAGAAATCGGTCAAAAGCTTTAGATCTTTCGATCAAATAACATCAGAGGCTTTAGCTGCTATACTGGGCCATCATCCTATACCAGCTAACAATAACTTAGAACATGATGTACTCTTTGGAAGGCTGGCTTCAGGAATGGACCATGCAGCTAGCCCCTATAAAATTACGAGCGGCCAAACAAGGCAGAACTTCAGCACCGTGGTTTACTGAGTCCTTAAGGAAAAGTAAAAGTGCATGTAAAAATCTAGAACGTTTATGGAGGAGAAATTTCGATCCCATACATAAACTTACATATAAAGCGGCTTTGAAAGCCCACTATGTTAAAGTTCGAGTGGAAAAGAAAAGTTTTTTGGCTATAAAAATTGAACAAGCTGAAAACCGCGCTAAAGAATTGTTCAAGATTGTCAAGGATTTCTCCTCACCTAATGCTTCCAAAAGCTCCCTTGCCCCTACCGATGAATGGACAAATGAAATTGCACAATACTTTTATAGGAAAATTAAAAATATTCAGGACTCTTTTAGTAGCCCCCCCTTGGACAGGGAGAGCAATACTGATAGGCCTCTCCCTGTATGCCCCACTACGGAAAATACCCTTTTGGAGTTTTCTCCTATGCCCATGGCCACTTCACTTAAAATTATGAAGGCCCTGAAATCTGGATCCCCCTCTGACCCCTGTCCAGCAAAAACGTTGGCATTGATTGCCGAGGTAATAAATCCAGCTGTCAACCAGATACTGAATCTATCCCTGTCCAAAGGAAGGATGCCAGAAAATTGGAAGCATGGAAAAATTCTTCCGCTCCTAAAAAAACCATTGGCGGACCCCTTGGTAGCCAGCAATTATAGACCCATATCGCTCTTACCTTATTTCTCCAAGGCTTTGGAGAAATATGTGAATGCCACCATCACAGATTTTATTGAGGTCAGCCAGGTGCTCCACCCGAGCCAGTCACGTTTTAGAGCAAACTTCAGTACAGAAACTGCTCTATTAGAAATCTCAGAGACGATCAAAACCACCCTTGACAGAGGAGGAAAGGCTGTGCTGATATTATTAGATCTTTCGGCGGCCTTCGACACGGTGCCACATGATCTCGCCTCCTTCATAGACTGAGGGAGTGCGGCATTGGGGGCACGGTGCTCAGATGGTTTTCCTCCTTTCTGGATAACCGCCAGCAAACAGTCTGGGCTCCTCCTTTCTCAGCCCTCATCCCCCATTGAATGTAGGGTGCCACAGGAGTTCACGTTTTAAGCCCTACCCTGTTTAATATATACATGGCCCCCTTGCTCCTTTTAGCCGAACAATACGGAGCAAAAATTATATCGTACGCAGATGACACGCAATTGCTGTTTACCTGTGAGAAGGATGAGGTGCTGAACGGTAATGAAGTCAATGTTTGCCTAACCAAGGTGTTTGACTGGTTTAGGCAAAATCAATTACTCTGCAACTCTGACAAGTCGGAAATTATTTTTTTTGGACACACTCCAGGCGACGAATGGCGTCAATGGTGGCCAAAAAATGTATCCCCCCCTGATAGTCCAGTCTCCATCGCAAAAAATCTAGGAGTGAAATTAGATTCCGACATGACTATGAAGTCCCAGGTCCAATCGGTTGCTGGCACCTGTTTCGGGCTTTTAAAAATGATGAGGAATTTCCTCCCCCTGCTTCCTATCCCTCATAGGAAAACCGTGGTCCAAGCACTGATCATGTCAAGGCTGGATTACGTAAATGTGTTGTATCTGGGCCTTCCGGACTACTTACTGAACCGCCTTCAGGTAGTTCAAAATGCGGCAGCTAGGGCCGTGCTCATGGTCGGACCCAGGTCACACATGTCTCCCCACCTTAGATCTTTGCACTGGTTACCAGTGAAACAAGCATTTGCAATGCAATAGGTCTCGCATTTGTTAAAGTTAGAGCTGTTGGCATTGAAAATGACTATGCTTTTTACTTTTGCATTTTTATTTGCAACAATAAATAGACTCCTCGCACGCAAAGGTACCCATTAATAATCGACCTATATGCAATAATATAGAGCAGGCTATCCAGGAATTAGAACAGCACTGGACTGTAGTTTGGCCGCACAGCTTACATTCCTGCATGCTAACAAGGGACTGTGTATTAGCTTGGGTTGCCGTTTGTGCTGTGGTGTAGAGGGTTAAATCCACTTCCACGATCCATTTCGCACCTGACATAAAATGTTCGCCTACTACTAGGCATAATTACAAGATATCTCTTATCTGGTCATGACACCCCTAAGTGCAGTGGTGTTGGTGAAAGTGGCGGTGAGGGCTGCATTCAAACATTTGGGGTTCCAGCCCACTTTAGGCGCAGGGGGCCAGTGGTTGGAACTGACACCATACGAGGACAGGGCTGGTATGGAGAAAGACCTGAGGGTTGACATAAAAAAAACTTCAGAACTTTATTAAACAAATTGCACAGCCTGTAGGTTTAAGAGAAAGACAGGCAAGAGCGAAAAAATAGGGTTTGGGGGATGAAAGCTCAAAAGTATATATATATATATATACTGAAAAAACCATAGGTTTCAGACACGTTATAGTTAGAAATTAGCATTTAAAAAACCTTTGAAATTCACTGAAAAAACCATAGGTTTTAGGGACAGTTATAGTTAGTTGGACATTGCACTCGTACAAAACCCGTGAAATTCCCCGTTATAGTTAGTTCAGCTAACTATAACTCGCGCCCCCGCAATGCACTGCTGATGACGTCACATATTACATCACTTATGACATGGTCAGTGACATCACTGATGACATCACTGATGACATCTCAAATGACATCACTGATGACATCACTGATGACATCATCCAGTGACTGTGTTTCTGTAAAGTTTAATTTTGTTTTATATATATGCCAAGCTGTATTGAGGAATGAGTGGGTGTATAAGTGTCTGTATGGAGGATTTAGTAGGTACGTGACTGACTGTATAAGTGAGTGATTAAACGTATCTTACTGAATGCATGGGTTAGTGACTAAACTGGGTGAATGTCTGAATCCGTCTGTCTGTTGTTGTGTAAGTGGCTGCATGGGTTTGTGAATAGCTACATGAGTGTCTATATGAGTTATTGATTGGTTGTCTGAGTATCTGTATGGGTGCCTGAGTGTTTGTGTGGGTGGGGTGTGTGCGACTCTGTGCATAGATGTGTGAGTGGGTTATTCACTGGGTGGATGGTTTCAAGAGTGCATCTGTGATAGACTGTATGGGTGGGTAAGTGTGTGTAAGAGTGTGTTAGTGAGTGAATGTATGTCCCACTGGTACATGTGTGAGTAACTACATATGTGAAAGGCAGTATATATGTGTGTTGGAGTATATAAATGGCTATAAGTGAGAGTGTGTGATTGTGAGAGTGGCTGTATGGATGAGTGTGTGCTTGTATCAGTGATTGTATAAGAGCGTAAAAGTGTGCTAGTATTTGTATGAGTAAGTGAGCTGGTGTGTGTATGACTGTATAGGTGAGTAAATGGCAGTGTGAATAATTATTTGCATGACTGACTAGGTGTGTGAGTACCTCTATGGATGAGTGGCGGTGTGTGAGTGTCTATATAGGAGTTTGAGTGCATATGATAGTCCTGTACTGAGTGACCGTAAGTATGAGTGACTGTACGGGTGAGTTAGTGGATGTGTATGTAGACCTAAGAATCAGTGAGTGGGTATGTAGTTATTGGTGTTGGAGTGTCTATGGTTTTGCGAATGGCAGTCTGTTATTTAGAGTGGGTGTATCAAAGGTTATATTAGGGTGTGAGGAGGTGCATCAGATTATCACGTGGATGATGTCATCAGTGATGTCATCAGTGATGTCATTTGAGATGTCATCAGTGATGTCACTGACCATGTCATGAGTGATGTAATATGTGACGTCATCAGCAGTGCATTGTGGGCGCGAGTTATAGTTAGCTGAACTAACTATAACGGGGAATTTCACGGGTTTTGTACGAGTGCAATGTCCAACTAACTATAACTGTCCCTAAAACCTATGGTTTTTTCAGTGAATTTCAAAGGTTTTTTAAATGCTAATTTCTAACTATAACGTGTCTGAAACCTATGGTTTTTCAGTGAATTTCAAAGGTTTTTTAAATGCTAATTCCTAACTATAACATGTCTGAAACCTATGTTTTTTTCAGTGAATTTCAAAGGTTTTGTAAATGACAATTTTTAAATGTATTAATTGTTATATTTATTTTTGGATACTGATTTACTACATTTTTTTAAACTATTTATTTTTACATATTTTATTTTTAAAATTACATTGTAATTACATTATACATTACATTACAAAATATACTTTCTCTGAATGAATTACTTTAGTTTAAATACTTTGCAAATAGGCAATAGACTTTTAAGTATAGTAGTTACAGTTGTTGCAATGGGCAACACAATTTCAAACACAATGCAACATTGAGCTCAATGTGAATTTCTAGTTAAATGCAATTAGTTACTTTATGGATTACTTTTCTAACCACAGGACTGGATCCTAGATTCAGTCCTGGGACATCTCCTGTAAACAGTTGAGTAAAAGCGTTTTGGTTACAGTAGTGATTTTTAAGGAATATTATTGTATTTTAAAAGTTGACACTTAGAAACTTTTTCACATAGAATCACCAATGTTATCCTATGGGAGGAAATTCACTTAGCAGGTAAGTAGTGTTATCGTTACTTTTCTTACTCGTGTTGGATCCTGGATCCAGCACTGGTGCATCTCCTGTAAACAGTTGAAAGAATGCGTTTAAGTCATACAGGCGATTTTTAAGGAATATTTGTAGTTTGTGAAAATCGACACTTTGAAACTTTTCTGCTGAAAACCAGACAATGGATTCCTATGGAAGGAAATATAAGTTACTGGTAAGTACGGTTAGAATTACTTTTCAGGGTCAGTGCTGGGCTAAAAGATGCAGCACTGGGTTCTCTCCTGATAACAGGTGAGTAAATCGGAATTCGTAGTTCGGTTGATTTTAGAGGAATATTATAAAGTTCCAAAACTCCACACTTAGAAGAATTTCCAAGTGAAACCAGTCAATGTTAGCCTATGGAAGGAAATTCAAGTTGCTGGTAAGTACGGTTAAAATTACTTTTCAGGATCAGTACTGGGCTGAAAGATGCAGCACTGAGGTCTCTCCTGATAACAGGTGAGTAAATCGGAATTCGTATTTCGGCTGATTTTAGTGGAATATTTGTATGTTTCAAAAATCGACACTTAGAAACTTTTCAGCAAAAAGCAGGCAATGATATCCTATGGAAGGAAATTCAAGTTACTGGTAAGTACGGTTAAAATTACTTTTCAGGATCAGTACTGGGCTGAAAGATGCAGCACTGAGGTCTCTCCTGATAACAGGTGAGTAAATCGGAATTCGTAGTTCGGCTGATTTTAGAGGAATATTTGCACAATGGTGAAGGAAGGGGTGGGGCCTGAGGTGACATGTCTGCAAACACACCCAGTGGCGCGTTTTAAGTTGGAGAATTAATTCCTTCTCAATCCCGAGGGTCCCTAGGGGCCAACTAGCCCACCAGATACCTCTAGTATGCCCCAGACAGCTGCGTTGCAGAGAGGTGTTCTGAGGCCACGCCCCTTTATACAACACTCTGCAACGCAGCTCCGTGGCGCTTACTGGAGGTACCTGGTGGGCTTGTTGGCCCCCAGGGACCCTCAGGATTGAAGGGGATTTAATTCCCCATCTTAAAACGCGCCACGGGGCCTGTTTGCACACATGTCACCTGAAGCCCCGCCCCCTCCCTTCACCACTGTGCAAACGCGCCCGTGGCGCGTTTTAAGTTGGGGGATTAAGTCCCCTTGAATACTGAGGGTCCCTGGGGCCAACTAGCTCACCATGTACCTCCAAAAGCGCCACAGAGCTGCGTTGCAGAGAGGTGTAAAGGGGCGTGGCCTCTGTACACCTCTCTGCAACGCAGCCCCTGACGCATACTGGAGGTTCCTGGTGGGCTAGTTGGCCCCAGGGACCCCAGTATTGAAGGGGAATCGTTCCTCATCTGCAAACGCGCCAGGGCGCGTTTGCAGAGTGGTAAAGGAAGGGGCGGGGCCTGCGGCCCGATCGTTTTTTTGTTTTTTCCCCAAGGGGGCTGTGAGCCCCCTTACTTTTCCTATTTTGGGCCCTGGGGACCCCATCCCCCAGGGCCTTATCCCTTTTTTAATTAAACGGGAAGGGGGCCGCGTGGCCCCTCCCATGGCGAATCCGGCCCCGGGGACCCCATCCCCCGGGGCATGGCCACACTTTTAAATACATTTTTAAGGAGGGGGGCTGCGTGGCCCCCCTCCTCAGGCCTCCTTTGCCCCGGGGACCCCATCCCCGGGGCAGGCCTTTATTTATTTATTTTTTAATTATTATTTTTGGGTAGGGGGCCGCGTGGCCCCCTCCCGAGCCACTACTTGCCCCGGGGACCCCATCCCCGGGGCTGGCCCTCTCCGTTGGGGACTGTGGGGGTCCCCAATCCCCCACAGTCCCGCCGGCTCCCCGCGTCCCTTGGGAGCCGGCATTGCTTTCCACATGGGGAGCTGCTATCATGCAGCTCCTCATGTGGAAAGCAATTTGCTGGATATTGGAAGCGAGAGCAGGTTTCCTGCTCTCGCTTCAATATCCAAAGCAGTTTGCTATGACAGGACGGGAGCTGCGAGGCTCCCGTCCTGTCATAGCGAACTACAGTGTCCCGGGGTAGGCACCCCGGGACACTGCAGGAGCCGGCCCGGGGGGTGGTGGTCCCCAGGGCCATTACAGGCTCCAGGATGGGAGCCGCGCGGCCCCCTCCCTTGAATTGCACAGCCCCAGGGAGGTGGTGGTCCCGGGGCTCTGGGGTCCGTAACGGACCCCCACATTTATTTTCTAAGTGCCCCGGGAGGTGGTGGTCCCGGGCGTGTGGGGGGCTGGAGCCCCCCACACATTATTAAAAATTAAAAGAAGCCCCGGGGGTGGCGGTCCCCGGGGCTCCGGGAGGGCAGGAGAGCCCTCCACGCACCATTTTTTATAAAGCCCGGGGGTGGCGGTCCCGGGGCTTGGAGCCTTAGAGGCCCCCATATAAACAATAAACCCACCCCCGCATGCCCCCGGGACTTGGGCCACCCGAGGCAGATTCGCATCGAAGCGCGGAGACCGCGCTCGATTTATTTCCGGCAGGATCCGCGTACCCTGAGCGCATCCTGCCGATTTTTTTTATTAAATGCTTTTTTTCTGCCCAGGGGTCCTTGTGGGACCTCCTGAGCAGACCTAGAGGTCAGGGTGTTTCTACCCTGCCCCCTTTGTGCGTTTGCGCACTTGTTTCTTTTTTTCTCGGCGGGATTCGCGCACCCTAAGCGCATCCCGCCGATTTAAAAAAAAAAAGCTTTTTCTGCCCAGGGGGTCCTTGTGGGACCCCCTGAGCAGACCCTAGGGGTCAGGGTGTTTCTACCCTGCCCCCTTTTGCGCTTTGCGCACTTGTTTCTGTCCCTCGGTTCTACCGAGGACAAAATGGCTGCCAACACTTCCTGATTTGGAGTGTTGACAGCCAATTAGCATGCAGCTCGTGATCGGGAGGGTACGCGGACCCTACTCGGCCATAGATATATATGTGATTTTATTTGTGATTTTCTCAGCAACTTCTGAACGGATTTACACCATTTAAGCAAAAGGCACAACACTGAACCAAGGGCTACCTCTATGCCAAATTTGGTGTAATTCCGTTCAGCAGTTCGAGCTGTAGCCGCGATGAAAGGATCCTATGGAAAAATGAATGGGGAAAACGTGTTTTGGGACCCCCTTTTTCTCGGCCCCCGCTTGACGAATCAACCCGAGACTTTCAGGGTAGGAGCGGAGCGCCCTAACAAGTTGGAAGCTTTCGCGAAGATTCGTCAACCGGCGCAAGAGTTATTTCAAATAGAATGTCGTGGATTTCCTATGGAAAATAGGTCCTAACTATAACTATCTACTGGCGACCGCCAGTAGATAATATATATATATATATATATATATATATTTATAGCTGTTGGGATAAAGGCGGGCAGTAAATGCAACATGCCACAGATGAGGGTGATATGGCGTCTACTAATTAAGAACAAATGTACAGCCACAAAGAGAGAGGGTAGGGGAGGTTGCGCCTGAGCTCTCCCTGTGGGTGGGGGAGGGGTCAGGAAAGAGAGAGACGTGTGTTTTATTTCAGTGCAAGGTAGAGAGAACGCAGCCTCTTGATACGAGTCCAGCTGAAAGCACACATTCGTTCTGAGGCATTAAATGATGAAGCCGAGAAGGCGGGGGAGCGGGGGGGGCACGGGAGAGGGGAATGGAGGAGGAAAGAGAGTTGGAGATAGAAAAAACGAGAAGTGTGGGGGTGGGCTGGAGGGCGAAGGGAACATGTAAGACTGGAGGGGGTAGAGGGACAGAGGGTAGAACGGCGGGAGGAGGGGGGAGGAGAAACTACAGAGGAGTGGGGAGATAAAGAACAGGTGGAGGGAGTTGGGGGCAACCACAGAGGGAGAAAAGGAGGAAAGAGGAAGAGAGGAGATGTAGCAGTAACAGAGTTAAGGAGTACGTCCGTGCGTCGGTGCGGTGGGCACCTAAGTTAGAGAGGAGAAAGAGGGAGGCACCACAAGAGGCTAGAGTTGTGGAGAGTGAGGGCGAGAGTTAGATGGGAGTGTAAGACAGATCCACGAAGTGTGAGGGTACGAGTGAGCGCCTTGACAGCAGCAGGGGAGGGCGCAGCTCAGATGACCACAGCAGGGCAGCAGGTGGACAGCTATCTCCCCGCAGGTGCATAATTATGGAGGTGCTGCGACACGCGAGCCTTTAATTAACTTTATATTCACCTGCTGGAGTGACTGGAGCTTCCTGCGGGAGCAAGCTGTGGGGGCAGCGCGCTCATCTGCAGCAGGCAAGAAAGCCTTGGTTGGCACTGAGAGGAGTAGGAACAACGGAAACATGTTGTTCTAGGGGCTTCTTTTCATCCAACCTTCCGTGGTGCCAACTGGACCAGGAGGCGAGGAAGAAACAGAGCTTTTCCACCCAGGCTCTGCCCTTCTTGGCTGCAGCTTGCCCTGCGAGGAGGGGCGGTGAAAGTTTGCGCCCAGCCTTCTTTTGTGTTGCAACTGCCCAAAACCCCTAAGATGGAGCAGGGTAGGGAGCGGGTTCCAACCTGTGCCTTCAATAAACTTCCAGGCTAACAGTCGCAGCGGCCGGACCCAGGGTTCTGATCATCCACAGCTTGAAGGCTCCGACCCGAACATCGCCCAACTGCGCGCAAAGGCGCATTTTGCGCAACTCGCATATTGTAAGGAGCTACAAATGCGCACCACCGCGGGACCGTTCTCGCGGGGCAGCTTACGGACATCCGAAAGGACACAGAAGAGAAGCAACTGGGAGAGAAACACAGCGTTGGGTACCCGGCTTTTAAATACCAAAGAAACGACGAAACACAAGATACACTACAATCCGATTATATCTAAACAACTTTGAGTGGTGTTTTTTTGAGGTAGCCCGTGGTGTTGCTTTCAGATTGTGTGCCAAGAGATGTCACAAGATAATCTCGGGGTCGTTTTGGCGCAGCAGCTCCTTGGGCTTTTCTGCGACGAGCAATAGGCGCTAATGTGATTCTGCGCACATGGTGCTGGTGCAGTGAGGTTGTGTGAGGGCACATAGCTGCCCGTGTCGGGCAGGGCTCCCCCGGAGAGGGAGAGTAGACACAGCTGGGGGATGTTGTCATCTCATTGCCCACGGCCCCTGCAGCTCTCCCGCGGACGGGAGTGCAGGATGCACAGCACCTTGAGGATTCTCCGACCGCCAACCCCCACTAGGCTTTTATGAAGTGCGCGTGTAGTTACACTCCAGTTTGGGACAGATGCCGCATCTGAGAGCCGGGGAGGCGCTGCGAATTGCCCAGGATCACACAATCCTCTCGAATGTGGGCGACCAGGGGAACTCTGGGTTCAGGCTGGTGTCTGGTGACGGGAGCGCAGCGGCCACGCTGCGTTTCCAGACACATAGCTTCAACCATAATGGGAATGCAAATTAACAAAAGATGGCTGCTTCTTGTGTAAGCCTTCCTCTAGTAACAGGAAATGGCATGGCACGCAGTGGGCTGAGACAAAAAAAAACAAGCTGTCCACACGTGTTCACGTAAGCGCGGCGCGCACAGACAGGAGATGTGCACGCGTATGGTGCGAGCAGGTGTTGTGAGAACGCCGCGAGCCGTACGCGTGCACATCTCCTGTCTTGCCATACGCATGCACATGTCCTGTCCCCCTTCCAAACTAAAGTCGACAACAATAGATCTCGCTAGCGACAGTGCTTCACGCTGCGTCGCTAGGCGAGACCTAAAAAAGGGTCAGTTTTAAATCCCTGGTGTTGAATAAGGCCCTAAATAACATCTGGGCCCCGTACATCAGGAATAAAATTCAGCCCTACAAACCGTCCAGAACTCTGCGGTCATCAACCCAGCAATTGACAATTGTGCCTAAGTTTTGCCGTTCTCGCAAAGGAGGACGCTCCTTTCAGGTAGTAGCTGCAAAATTATGGAACAGTCTCCCACTTTCCCTTAGACAAGAACGTGATCTCCTCAGCTTTAGGCGAAGCTTAAAAACCTGGCTTTTCCAACAGTAGAGTAGACTAGCTGGCTATGGCTGTCAGATCTTTCATTTGCTCTGTTCTGGGGTCAAGATAGCGCCGGGACACTCCTCGGAGTAGCCGTGCGCTTAAGAAATACCCTATAACATAACATAACATAACATGTAGCAGGACGCCACATCAGATTGAGGAACCTAGTCGGAAGCAGAGAAGAGCGTGGCAAGAAGCCACATTGCGAAGGAGGTGAGGAGAAGAGAGTGGCACGATGCCACAGGATGAACAACCACCACAGGTGCGCAAGAGAAAGGGAGAAGAGCGATAAAACAGAGGACTTCTGCCACTACCCGAGAGGGCATCCATCAACACAAGTCAGCCACCGGGATGCAGAGACATCACTGGAGACAGTTTCACGGGAGGACCAACTGTAAGCCACCAGCAAACGCATTCTACGTCCAGGCCCCACGCTTCACAGTGCGGCCATCCAGCCACCTGTCACACGCTGCTTGGCATCGATAGCATCACAGGTAGGAAGTGCACCTACCAAAAGATAACCGCAAGTGGCCACGAAGTCCATCCAGTCCTCCTCACTCCAAGATATCGCCTCAAGCAAGATATAGCCGCATGTTGCCCAAATGTAAGAAGGTAATCGTCCCCATTACCCAGGTGCATCATCAGAAACACCTAGGAGCATCGAACCATCTGAGTGGATCCTAACGCCTGTAACATCTGGAGACCAACAAGACATTCCTGGCACCGTGGGACGCTAGCCACCCAGAAACCTTCTGTGTGCCCCTGTGAACCCGAGGCCTGCCAAAGAAAGCATAATCGACCATTGGACTATCCACCCTTGGGGTTGCACAAGGTTTGGCCATGGCCCTGTTGGGAGTTCCGCAGGGACCCCTTGTCGCGGCCTCCAAGAGGTCCTGCACAGCCCACGCAGTCATGTGGTAATCCAGGGCAAGGGCCTCAAGGAAATTCAGGTGAGAGGGGAATCCGGACAAGAGAGATGCGTCTGCAGCAGCTCCACGACAGGCACCGGGAAACATGGAGGTTGTGGACGGAGACCGGTTGCCCTAAGACTATCTGATGAAGGCATGTATACCCGAGTCCCGATGGCCAGAGCGCACAGACCCTGAGACACCTCCCTTTGCGGCTGTAGTAGCAACTTGGCTGTGGTCCTATTGGCAGTTCCTCAGCGACGCTTTCGCATGGCCTACGAGAGGCTCTGCACAGTCCACATGGTCCCCGTGGCAGCCTGGCAGAAAGGGCCTCAAGGGGACTCCTGTGAGAGGGGAGTCCAGGCAGGAGAAGCAAGTCTGAAGCTGCTCTACCAGCGGGTACTGGGAAGCATCATCACCTTCAATGAAGGCCCTCATCCACCAAGGTCATCCCCATTTATTTACAGGTTTGCTGTCCACCGGAGCCTGAGTACCTTCAAGAAGATCTCCGAAGTAGACTCCACCACTGCTCCAGATGCACCCCGAATGAACTGTGTAAATAGTCTCAAACACTGCGAGACCAGGCTGGTCCGAACGACATCGGTGGACTAAAACCTCCTGGCCATGCAGTCCAGAGATCCAGCACTGCCCGGCAGATGGCCTGAAGAGACTAAATGTTGCTGTGTATTGTTTTTTGTTTTCCCCATAGGTTGGACTTTTGTTTGTTTCTTTTCCAATAAAGTTTGGGAGGGATGTAGTGTCCTGCTGATAATAAAAGGGGCCGGGCTCACATGCCCTGGGCCAGTTGCAGTTACTACAATCATGGGTCTGTGTCATTATTTATACTGCATGTGGGCCTAGTGCCCAAGACCCTACAGGCTTCAGACAGATTTAAGTGTTTGATCTGGTATAGAATGCACTGTTTTCAACAAGCATCAGGACTGATGCAGGTGCTGTCCTAACTTTGTTGGAATGAGTAGGGATAAAATCAAGTTTGCAGGGGCGACCCCCCATCCCATGGGACCCCCACTTTGCCAAAGACCATGTATTTCTGTGCAGAGATCAGCCCAAGTGACATTTCAGGTACACCTCACCAAATTTTTTAGGAGACCACATTAATGTGCATTATATCACAGCACATTTTTATTTAATTATATTGTCAGATCAAAGGTACTAGCGAACTAAAATATGTACATCAGATGCCTGTCTACGAGGGGCATTCAGTAGTCAAAATATATTGTGAGAAAATATGCATCTTTCTTTTTGTGCCTTGATTGTGTGCACATAGCTATTATGCTAGACCCAAGACCAAACATTTTGGTACCCACGCAATAAACATAAAACATGTAAAGCGTCGGGCATGGCTTGGCTCACAAAGAAGATGGCAGCTGAGCTCTGAGCACCGCTTAGCCTCCGGCGTGCCGGCCGGTCCGGATGAAGATTTCAGGTTGCTGAAGCCAGCAACAAATGGCGGAAGGTACACTGCAATCGATGGTGGGTTTGCGGTGCCTTCAAATGGGTACCCCGCGACCTGCGCACACAAGATGGCGGCGTTTGTTCCTCTTCACAGCGGAGGAGTGTTCATGAACAATGACTCCCAGTGAGGTGCAGATGATTCTCTGGGCACTTGTTGGCTGAAAGAGCATACTCTAATCTTTATATATATTCTTCGACACTGTGGTTCCTATATTTGTTTTTTCATAATTCTTCATTTGAGGTATTTCTGTGTATGGACTACGCTTGCCTCGTTGTGAGCAATTATATTTTGTATATACTTTCATTTTTGTGTTGCTTTAAATTTGTGTTTATTCCTGGTGAAATTTGGTCATTACTTAAATTGGTCATTTAGAAAAATGTTTTTGCAGTAAAGAAAAGAAACCATGTAGTATTCTAGACTCCACACTGGCTCATGACTCCATGTAGAATACTGGTGTGGAGTCAAAGTTCTGAGAATGTTGGTTGGAAGGTTTTGAGAGAGTTGAAGGACCGAGGTGAGCGGTGCCTACATGTCCTGCTGCTCGGGGTGGTTTTGGACTACAATAAAATATAAACCTTCAAGCCTGGTTCCGTGAAAGTCTTTAATACAAAGTGTTTCTGGGGCGGAGCCGGAGATAAGCAGTTTGTGAATATTAATGAATATTGTTCGATAAAGAAGCTTGGTCCTGCCCTCCTCCGTGGTTCTGCACATTGATGAGAGCCTGAACAAAAAAATGAATTGAACACAGTCAGCGGGGGTGAGGGGAATACGTACACAAACAGCCAGGTGCATTCCAATGATATCCTAGTGCAGCAAAGCCTGAGCGCAGATGCTTCGTCTTTGTAAATCATAGAAACTCTCGTAGGAGGAACAACTGCAGCTTCTGTGAGCTTTTATTCAGTCATAACTGGCTGAATACAGGTATCACTATCACAGTGCGTCCTGCTTAGTTAACGCTCCTAGCTGGCTCAAAGCTGAGGGAGGTAGAGAAGGCTAGTAGGCTACTCATCATAAAGAGATATGTTAGAACCTCTCGTTACACCTCAACGAAGCGAAGCACAATATTCTACCAGGAGTATTAAGCATTTTTTAGGCACATTTGCGACCGTGAGTTAGGCAAGAGTGAAGTCACCAAGGGATACTTTGTGCAGTGCCTAATCCGTGCTGCACCGACATCAGTTAGGGCAGGAGCTACTATGGCCTCGGGAACACCGGTCACCGCCTTTCTTACTACTGGTCTCAAGGACACAACGGCAGCGGCAAGAACAGGAAGTAAACTCGCCCCTGATAGTCCCGTTTACCTTTTTGTGCTTTGCACTCATTGCCTTTACCCTGACATACCAGCATGACGCAGTAATCCAAGGATTCAACTCCATGATGGATATCAGTGGTGTGTGATGCCACTTCCACCGCCCTGTCATTTTAGTAAACAACATTCATGCTGTGTCGTCGTGCATCTTGAACAGCTGTGCTCAACCATGGATTAGAGTAGCTGAGCATAAAACCAACCATTGGCAAAGCCAACAGCTCGGATTTAATGCGCCACAACACGCCAAGATGTACGTATGCTGCTTGCATGTGTTAGCAAATTAAAGCCAGTCTTAAAGCTTGCGTTGAACTTGTGCTGGTTAAAGTTCTACAGCAATCTTTTTGTCACCCATGCGGGTCTACCATGAGACCCTTCTTCAGAATATGTTAACAATGATGCAAACGATGCATTTTTGTTAGAATTAAATGCCCATCCAGCGAATAGTAATGCATTGGGCACAGAGACTGTGTGTTTATTGGCTGACACATTCGCAGAGGCAATGTTCAAGTTAAGTGGTATGCAAACGTACCTCTTAAAAGATCAATCAAAATCACTCAATGTTTAAAAGGTTTATTTCCAAATAATATTTACATTTATTTTAATGGGCCACATAGATGAAACTCTATATTGTAACAAATAATCTGTTTCCACCTGTGATCCTTTATGATATTCACCCATTCCTACACAACAGACATAATATTTGCTACCAGGCCAGCGCTTCCGGATCAGAGACTTCTCATAACAACCACTTTAAGGACGCGACAGACACCAGCTTGGGGTGCTGACCTGCTTAGGCGCAGTGGTTGAATGACCCCTGAAGAGCATGATGTACAGAGTCAGATACACAATGCACAGAGAGGCATATAGCACAGTATAGTGATTGAGCAGCAGTCAGGCCCCAAAGAAAGAAATGCGCAGACAGCGGGAAACCAGAAAGCAGTGCCAGAGCTCATACTGCAATGTCACAGCCGCCAGCCTGCAAGGCCAAGGACCCAACTACCAGCTGCTCCGTGTCACCAAAACCCTTAACCAGTAAGAACTGGTCAGGAACATTTGTTGATCACAATAAACACTGGAGTATGCTTGAAAAGGGATTACATTGTTTTTACTGCCGTAGCAACTCCCTAGTCCTCTCTGAGGAATACATTAATTCGATTCACTAAGGAAATGTTGCATTGGGTAAAGTTATGAAATTAATAGGCATAATGTTTATCAACAGAAACACAACTGTTGTTACTATGCAAGGATTCTATGCAACATATAGTAGGGAGGCACATTTTCTGTCATTGGCCATGGGCACAGAAAGACTGAAATGATGGCTCCATCTGACGCATAAGCAGGACTAATTTGTCACAATACAATGACATAAAATATAGCCTTGATATAAGAATTAAGAAAGCAGGCTACAGTTAGGATACTAAGAAAGAAAAGGCAGACAGAAGCTGATTTAGAGTTCAGTGGACCAGTTACTCCGTGACAAATATGACAAATCTCCTGTCAGCCTTATTACAAGTATATACTATTGCACATGTAAGAAGGTGGACTGGACATCCTTCACATTTGTAACGAAGTACCCATCTGCAAATCCCTAAATCATACCCAAAGTGTGAATGCTTAGAACAAAGAAAAACAAAGGGTGGGATTTAAAGGTTGTGATATTGGGGAGGCTTGACCCCAAGATGGCCACCAGTGAAGTCTTGTGAGATTGCAGCTTTAATGCTGTTGATCTTTCAAGACTACAGAGCAGTCATCTTGAGATCAGACTCGCCCAATCTGAAAATCACAATAGGGTGATCATCTTAAAGTCAGGTTCGCACACATGTTCTCAATACTAGTCGTTCATTCTGAAGGGCCGTTAGGCTAGGTTACCAGCAGGATTGGAATTACAATCTCAGCGGGAAAACTGCAGATCCATTTAGTCATACTTGGAAATATGCTGGTGAAACTTCAGGGGAGCTAGAATGAGAAATTACAGGGGGAATCAGACCCAGAAGTACCAATTCCCCTGGCTATTCCTCATTTCTAAGGTGAAACGGAAGATGTCACATGTAAATCCTGGAAACTCTGCCCTCCAACCCCTTTCCCACACTCCGAATAAACCATGCCACTGGTATCTAACTAAACTGGGTGGAGTTAAGGGCATAACAGCGATCATCCTAACGAGGTCCTAAAGAATTTTAAAAAGCATGCAGCGGTGGAAAATAAAATACAAGATTGGTAGCTTTATACAATGTATGAATAATAATGAATAGTAATGGGTGATGATCAGTCTACGTTTGAGATGTAAAATAGTCCTTCATGCATTTTGTAGCAAGCCCAGCAAAGAGAAGTGGAATTACACTCCAAAGAGCCAACAACATGAGGTCAAAGGTAAATACTACCCTTGGGTGGGAGTCAAAGACCTCACTATATAAACATGTTGGTAAAAATAGGCTTTCCAGACAGCTAAAGATATCTATAAGTGGACCAAATCAGGGCATTACTTTTGTATTAAAACCCACTCTTGTACAAAAGACAGTGCCAAGTCTAGCGGTCCATGGCCAACTGTTGGAAAATGGAGGCTTGTGAAAGACATTCCCAGTAACACAAAGTGCAGGTCATCTGTACGATGAATAATTAGTCAGCAATGGTTTGAAAACCATGGAGCTACGTTTGAACAGTGATATTATATCACTAGGACACATTTTCAAGTCCTGAGTTTTCCTTTTACAAAACACTGCTTTCGGTGTGGTATCTAAATTAGTGCAATTTAAATAAACCCCTTCTGGAACTGCCAGAGTCCACCAGTGTGAAATCAATGCCTAGGGCGAAAACGAGATGCCCCAGTGACTTTGAGACAGCAGGATCTTTTACACAAAGTGACCAGGGGGCGCAACAGGTATCTGTGCTAGCTTTTTGCGCCTCCGGGGCACTTCTAGCACCAGCGCGATTGTGAGAAGGCGTTCCCTCATCTGATTGGAGGCGTGGCCTCATGCAAATGAGGAAATCACTTTGCCTCTGCACCCGTGCCCGTAAAACATGCCCTTATGAAGTGCACCGAGGTTAGTGTGCCCCCCGAGGGAAGCCCTCTGTAGGAGCGAAAGTTGATCTCATGGACCCCCTGTAGTACCGCACCGGCCGCCTCCTCGGATAGCAACATGGCGGCTAGTGATAGACAAGAAAAAGCGGAGGTTAGCGCACCTGTCTGCGCGGTACGCAAGGCAGAAGAGGAGCTTGACGTGACGGCCCCGGGGGAGAGACGAGAACCCGGGATGGCATGTGAGGGACGCGGGACGCCGAACGAGACAGAGCAGATACCGGAGGGACCTGAAGAGCAGAAGAAGGGAACCGAAGATGGCGAGAACCTAGACGAGGACCCCGAAGCTGCGACTTCATCTCCTCGTTACGACGGGTCTCAGAAAAGCGCTCCTGATACCGCTGAGGCTTCCAAACAGGAACCTGTCGGTACAGCCCCTACCACGTCCCAGGAGGGTCGTGGCTACAGGCAAGTCTCCTTCTTTGATTATGTAATAAAGCACAGGTGGTGGACGGGGAGTACACCATATTAATAATTTAGCCCTAACATCACCAGAGACACGGATGCGGTGGCGGTTGCACTGTTATGTGGAATATTAGACAGCAACCCACTCAACCTATATTACTTTCTGTTTTTTTTGGGGCATTGCTGTTGTCTTTCGTCGTTTCCTGAGGCCTCTACACAAGCATTTCCAGCAACCGAAGACCCGGGGGTACCAAGGAAAACCCAATGGAGTGGGAACAAATCAAGGGGACATTCTTCTAGGAGAAGTTAAACACCACAAATAAAATTCCATACCCCAGGACTACTTTGACTTGTTAATTGGAAGCAAGATATATGGTTTTGCTGCATTTTTTGTTGTTGTTGTTGCTGACTACAATAAAAAGGAGATGTGTTCTCCCTGACTATAGTCTGAAGCTTCTGTATTTTGAGATTCCCTTACACGCCACGGCCTATATTACACCCCCCCACCCATATCCCCCTCCAGGCGGAGCAGTAACTCACTGCACGCGCCTGCAAGTCAGTGCCCATAGGTCTATGTGTTGCCGTCTGCACAAAGAAAGGCGGAACAGCTTGTAAGCAGCTGCTCCATATTTCATTAAATGAGCTGCCCCCAGGGCAGTGCAAGTTTGCGACTGCCCTGGGGGCAGCGCATTCATCATAATAGGGCGTGCTATCCCTTATTTGCGCTCTATTACGAAACGTGAGCCGTGGCGAGAAGAGGGAGAGTGCGCCATGTGTATAATACAGGACCTGGTATCCGTGGGAAAGTTCTCACATGGTACTAAACGAAGCAAGAGACTTTAACATGCTACCACAGCTGATGGTGAGGAACATTAACTTCTCCTTCAATAACCAACGCAGCAATCACTTACAGACTCACAGTATTGAAAACCGCAGCACTGCTGTTAGACTTGGAATCTTCGGGTGCTGCTCTGCAGAACATTACAAAAAGAGACAACCTGAATAAAAGCGTTTGCTTCCCGGCATAGTGCTAGGAGACTACCAATAAATCTAATTTGGAAGACGCCTATGGTCACGCAGCAGTTTAATAGTGTCAGCAGTTTTTCAGTATATCCCTTCGTGATAGATTTGTTTCTTGGAAACGCATGTCTGCTTAAAACTTCACTTTTTAAACATTATACCAAAATAAAATGTTAGCCTGCTCAGATGAACTTTAACCACTATTGGAAATGTATTTAGTAATGCAATAGAAGGCTTTACTTTAATCATATTTGTCTTATTTCCAGGGCAGATAATAAAGGGTGGATCCATGCTACTTATACAGTACATCATTCGTTTTTATTTTTAAAAGATAAAGTAAGCTAATTCGTTGAATATACTATAGTTGTACATTGAGGTCCCTGTTCGGTGACAAAGACCACCTGGGGAAACAATCTCTCTCAGTTCTCACAATGTAGGACCCCACGAATGTCACCATCGCCAAAAGCATCCTGGCGAGATGTAGGCCCAGATTTGCAAAGAGAAACACTAAACTAGGAATCTCGAAATGCAGAACAGCGTTGGCTAAAAATCCAGAACCACTTTGTGTCCCAGATACCCTGGGGTCATTTTGCCCTCACACAAGGTACCACAACAGATGCAACCAACGTGAAATAACTGGCAGCAAAGTGCTGCACCCTTAGCTGCGGTCTGCCCTCATGCTTGATTGCTCACGCTGGGTTAGTGTCGGCCCCGTGGGATTAAGCGGAGTCACCATCTTGGGGGAATTGTAGGTTAGCGGGCCAGCTCCTCGCCCTGCCTGACTACAAATGCGCATGCTCACGCGACCACGCAGCGGACGTGCGCAGCGGGCGTGCCGCTGGCAAGCCCGTCTGCGCCCGTCCGCACTCGGATCACGCTCAGCGCCAGTCCCCCTGTGTTTTTTAAACCAGGAGCGGCCCCCTCCCTAAGTTATACTAAAGCACAGTTATTAGAGGTGAGGCCAATTAATAAATCCCCTGGGTGTATATGTCTCACGTGGGAATCATGTCCTCCCGCTCCCTTGGTCACTTGCATTAACTGCAATTGCACATTGCCCGAACTCTTGTACCAAAATGCTAGCCTCATAACTGCAAAGAAGCAAATAGATATGGGACCGGAGAATACAGCGTTTAAGTGCATGATGCTTAACGCCAGATCTCTAGTGAAGCACAGCATAGAATGCGCGGACTTAATTGAGGAAAGAGACATTAAAATGGCGTTTATTACTGAAACGTGGACTGACGAAGCCTCAGGGCCTGACATTCTCAAGGCAACACCTCCTGGGTTTCTATGTCACACCTTAAACAGACCAGTCAGGAAAGGTGGGGGTGTAGCCATAATCTATCACAACTCACTGAAGGCGGGTTTTTGCACAGCTTCTAACTCAGCCTGTGAGGCGCTTTCCTTCAGCCTCTCTTTGTCTGATCACTACACTTTTAAGGGCATCCTACTTTACAGACCCCCTGGGCCCAGAAACAACTTCCTTGCGTCCATTGGGAATCTGTTGGAAGTAGGTCTATGCTCTGACTCCTTCACGATCCTGGGTGATTTCAACTACCATCTGGAAGCACTCCTGGATCCTGATACATTGGCTCTCATAGACATGATGAAGAGTGGGGACCTGTTAGAAATGGGGGTCTCTAGTTGGCAATGGCTGGCCACTGTCCAAGTAGGGACCCTTCTTCCTAAGTCAGAGTAAGAGGGCTACCCTCCTTGATACCCCTGCTCAACCCTGTGGTAACGTAGCACGAGCAGGTAGGCTTATCTCAGAGGCAGGGTGTGAAGCATTTATGACCATACACAGTAACACAGTGAGGAACACTACAAAGGGACACCACACAAGTAGTTATAAAAAATAAGTATCTTTATATAAAGGCAGATTTATCACAAGACCAATAACTGTAAAAGCCACAATACTGTCAAAAATAGGATAGCTGTTGAAGTGCTGTCAAAAATAGTTCAAAGGTTTGCAAAAATAAGGTTCAAGTTCAAAGCAGTGGTCTCTGCGACCCTTTCTCTCACAAAGTACCTGGGTTTAGTAGCAAAACCAACAAAATGTCGCAAATAAGCTCTAGCGATGATTCTCGGCACGCGAGGCCGGCGATGCGTTGAAATCCTTGCCGCAAGGGAGGATGATGCGCCGATCAGCGTGATGCGCGCGGAGACGACGCGACAAACTTCTGCATGCTGGACCGCCGATGCGATGACTTTCTTGCCGCGTGGGAGAAGTCGATGCGGCGATCCTGTTGCGCTGTGCGATCGTGTTGCGATGCGAAGACAAGACGCTCCGCGAGGGAACGACGAAATTCGGTGCGATGCGATCAAAGTGGCGGACGCACGGCGTCCGCAATGCGATGTCTCGAAGCAATGATTTCTTTAAGGGTTGCGAGTGCGCGGCGACAGCAGCGCAATGATTTTTCCAGCGCGTCTCGGCTGCAGCGGCTCGCAAAGGGGCGTCAGCGATGGTTTCGTGTTGCGAGCCCTCGGCGGCAGCAGCACGATGATTTTCCCAGCGCTCTCGACTGCAGCGGCTCGCAAAGATGCGTTAGCGTCGATTTCCCACACTCTCTTCTCTGATGCAAACTAGAGGCCCTGGAACTCACAGGAGCCTCATCAGCAGATAGCAGTCCTCGCAGGGAGGAAGCAGGAGGTTGGTGGTGGAGTCTGATGTGCCTGAGACTCCAGCAGGAGGCTAGCTCTTTTCCTAGCCCTTGGGTAATGGCTTGTAACAAAAATAAAAGTTCTCTCAAGAGTTCCTTTTCCTCTTCTTCAAGGTCCAGTGGTCACTGCTGCAGGCCAGTGCAAGAAACAACACACAAGCACAGGGACAGTCACTTCCTGCAGATTCCTCCAGTGGCACGGACAGAGTTTCCTCTCCAGATCCAAAAGCAATACAAATTGGAGGGGTTTGAGCACAGATATTTATACCCCAAAAGTCTTTGTTCTCAGAAGCTACAAGTCACTGAACCTAGCCAGAACCAGTTCTGCTCAGGCCTGGAGCACTTTGTTTACCAGGCTGCATCCTTCCTTTCAGAAAGAGGGGGTCTGCTAGCAGACACACAGTAGGAGGTGGAGCCAGCATTCACCTTGCCAGGCACAGCCCTATTCAGGTCAAGGAGCCACCCCTCCCCACACTCTAAATGCAGATCTTCTATTCAACCCAGGTCTGACTCAGCCTGCCCTGCCCCTCTAAAACCAGACAGCCAATACACATAACAGCAGAGCACACTGGAAGGCTTAGGCAAGAAAATACCTACTTTCTAAAAGTGGTATTTTCAAACACAGAATATAAAAATAAACTTCACTAAAAGATGTATTTTAATATTCTGAGCTCAGGCATACTAAATTCGTTTTTCTACCACGTTCCTGGGGTCAGTTAGGACTATAGAATGTAATAGTCAAACTGCCCATTCTAGCCTATGAGGAACAGGTAGCCTTACAGTAGTGAAAAACGAAATGGGGCATGATTCACTACCAGGACATGCTACACACACCAAGGCATGTCCTACCTTACACATACAATGCACCCTACCATAGGGGTGACTTACAAGATGCCAAGGGAAGGTTCAGGGGCTGGGAAGTGGGTGCACTTCACAGCCAAGATGGCAGTTCTGGACTGTACACAGACACTGCAGTGGCAGGTCTGAGACACACTTTACAAGCTGCTTCTGTGGGTGGCACACATCAGTGCTGCAGGCCCACCAGCAGCATTTGGTTTACCAGCCCTGGGCACACATAGGCCACACTACTAGGGACTAACAGGTAAACCAAATAAGCCAATCAGGGATATACCAATTCACATAGACATATTTACACAGGGAGCATTCGCGCTGTGACACTGAATGGCAGTGGCACAGCGCCCAGAGCATCTAACACCAGAAAAACAGAGGAGACAACAGCGAAAAATGGAAGGGAGACCCACGCCAATGGTGCCAGGTCTAACAGGACCTCATTCAAAAGGTGACAGGACCCACGCACATAGCAGGTCACACGTTGGATGGTATCTTTTCTAACCACCCTCAGCTTACTTGTACGGGCGTGCTACCCCTTACATGGACCGATCATGCAGCCGTACTTTTCAAATTGACTTGTCCCGTTCACGGTGTCAGCAAGGGGGGCACTAAGAGACAAATTGAGAGCAGGGCATGGAATAGAATTGAGGGCAAAGAACTTGAGGTGGCACTTACAGCAACTGCTGGTCCGCTTCCTACAGGGATAGATGAGGCAACAACCTTTTACACAAACTGGGTGGGATCAGCATGTAACCAATTAGCCCCTATAAAACTCCGATTCCCAAAAAGCTCTCACCCAACAGCCCCCTGGTATACGGAGGAGCTGAGAAATCAGAAACTCGTATGTAAATCCCTCGAGAGGAATTGGAGAACAAAATATGAGGAGTCAGATAGAAAGATATATAAACAGAGTCTTGCCTCGTATAAGATACTGATTTTCAATGCCAAGAAAAGCTTCTTTGCAAATCAAATCAATTTAGCAAGAAACTCGGCAAAAGAAATCTTTAAAACCGTATCAAATGTGGTCTCCCCCCGTCCAGCAAAAATCGAGTCAAATCAGGAACTATGCGAGGACATCGCGAGGTTCTTCTTGAATAAGGTGGAGGTCATTTTTTCGGCATTTAACCTCTCAAGTTCCGCAGACTTTGTGGTTCTGCCGGAAAGAATAAGGCCTACTAATGACCCCCCGCCCCCCATGTCTTTGACAAATTTGCCGACATATCTCTAACAGACACCAAGAAATTCCTCATGGCAGCGAGATCAGGCTCCCCCTTTGATCCCTGCCCGGTCTCTGTGATTAAACTCGCCCCAACTCCCGTAGCCTATACACTTACCTCCCTGTTCAATGCTATTTTTGATACAGGGCATTTCCCAAAACTGTGGAAATTCGCATCGGTACTACCCCTACTAAAGAAGCCAAGCTTCGATCCCAAGGATCCAAATAACTTTCGACCGATATCCCGCCTTCCGCTACCAGCGAAAATAATCGAGAAGGAAATGAATGTGCAACTCAGTGCCTTCCTACGTGACAACCAAGTGTTGGACCCCACGCAATACGGTTTTAGAGAAGGTGTCAGCACCGAGTCAGCACTAATAAAATCCACGGAAAAGATTAGGGAAGCTCTGGATAGGGGAGGTAAGGCTGCCCTGGTTCTGCTCGACCTATCGGCAGCCTTTGCTACGGTTCATCATGACTTACTGATGGACCGTTTGTTGGCATGCGGGGTTCAAGGGAAAGCTTGGAAGCTCTTAAAATCATTCTTATCTGGGCATTCACAAATAGTCGCGCTGGATAAATTTCACTCCAAACCTTTTACCCTGCCCTGGGGAGTGCCACAGGGGTTTTCGCTTAGCCCCCTACTTTTTAATGTTTACGTCTCATCACTTGCCTCACTGATCAGCTCCTTTGGTTTTAAGTTGACATCCTACGCTGATGACACACAGATCGTCGTGTCGCTGCGGCCAGGCCAGGGAACTGAACTAGATGATCAGTTCCATGACTGTATGGAAGCTGTGGGGAGGTGGATGACACAACACTGCCTTAAATTAAATTCAGGCAAGACGGAGGTCATCCTTTTTGGGAATGACGCCAATTTTTGGACCCCTAATCTGTGGCCAACAACACTGGGCACTCTTCCCACACCGTCAAGGAAGGTAAAAAACTTAGGCATCATGATAGATGACAAGCTCAATTTTGGAGATCAGATCAATTCAATGTCATCCGCCACCTTCCATGTACTTAGGATGATCAAAAAAATTCTCCCCTTTTTACCGGCTGACAGCCAGCGAACAGTGGTCACGGCGCTCGTCCTGTCTAGGCTCGATTATTGTAATGCCCTCTATCTGAGCCTACAGGAACGTTTTATGAACAAACTCCAATTGCTGCAAAATTCAGCAGCAAGGTTGCTGTCAGGCACACCCAAATTTGCGTCCATCTCCAAGGAAATTAGTAAACTTCACTGGTTGCCAGTCAGGAAACGGGTGCGCTTTAAAGCCTTGTGCATAGTGTTCAAGGCTCTTCAAGGCATAGGCCCTGAGTTTCTGAAACCGAATATTCAATGGTACTGGCCTAAAAGGACCCTGCGCTCCATGGATGCCAAGTTGGTGAGTGTACCACTTACAAGAAAAGCCTCCTGGGGCGGAAGAAGTTTTGTCATGCGCGCCGCAAAAGCTTGGAATGACCTTCCTTTCTATCTGAGAAACAGCACAGACCTCCTGACATTTAGGAAGAGTCTTAAGACCTGGCTTTTTAACCTGTAATAGCAGTTTACCGTTTCTTTACTCAGGGGATAAGTAACCAGCGCCAGGACACCCCCAGATAAACGCTGCGCTTTATAAGTTCCCATAACATAACATCCAGCTCACAAAGAACCACGTAGCCCTAAACTGAGCTACTGTGTCTTCAAAATATGTGAGACGTGACTAAAACAGAATACCCCAGGCTCGTCGGACACGTAGTGCACCCCAAAATATTGAATACATTACAGTATTCAATTAACTAAACAAGTGGATTCTTCTGACCGTTCGTCTTTAGTAGCAGAACACAAAGTAGATCTAATTTCGGGAAAATCTCAAATTACTGCTTAGGAGCTAAATATCTCAGATAATTTTAAGTGAGGCTTCATCTGCAGCATATTTGAAATCGAGAGCCACCAGCGGCACATTATGCAGGTCAGGCCTCGCTATATCCATTGCCTGTGTCTCGGAGTGACTCAGATCACAAGTAGACATTGGCAGCAGCGCCTGAAGCAGTTGGCTTTACAAATCCTGATTGATTGAAAGGAATGTCACAGACGTTGTCTTATAAGATGCCGCTCTCCTCCTTGTCATCATCGCTGCAAACTCTGCAGGTCCTGGGTCAGGTCTCATTAGAGGTTTGGAGGCAAGGAATACGACCTGTCACCAACGACACACTTTTGCTCTGTAGTGCATCTTGACAAATAACTGACAAAAATAACTGTGTTGATGGGTGTTTTATGCTGGTAGTGAAAGAAATTCAACATAATTCTAACGAAAGACCCGAAAGGAAATGAAAATGTTACTCTAAGACACGAGATTCATTGTACTCAAGCCGTGTTAACAAGTCCATTCAATGAATTTGTGAGCCCTCCAATTTGCAGAGACTCCTTAGTTTCCTTCTCTTTGTAACTAAACCCTCCACCCACCTACCCTTGCCCCCCATCCCCTTCTTCCCCTCCAGATGGAGTGGCAGCAGGGTCTGGAGCAGGCATGCACCTGCTGGAGAAGGCATGCATTAACCACCGGAGTTGCAGCACTGATGGCGTAGAGGAGATGTGGGTGCCTTGTGTACCCACCCGAGACCTACGGCTTCTGTCACTACAGCCACATCGGTACATGTGCTGCAGAAGTATAATAACTATCGCAGAAGCCTTGCAAATAAACTACATTTAAAACAATGTTTTTTGCAGTGGTGGGTGGGCAGTGTGAGCGGACCAAGTTAGCTGGCAGGAAGGTCCATAGCCAATCCAGCTCAGAAAGTAGCCCCTAGCACTGGGACTCAGGTCCTCGTGTCAACCGAAGGAGACCAATAGTCAGAGGCAGTCACTGTCAGCATCTCTCTTCATCAGGCAGCACAGCCAATGAACAACTGACAAGCATTTACCCAGCAGGCCCATGATGCGTTTCATTAACCAAAGCAGTCAAAATATTTTATCACCACTAGTACAATATGCTTTCTCCTCTGTGTTAGGAAGAGAGCACCTGATTGACAAAGGCTCTGTCGAAGCTCGCAAAAATATTTAAATTTAAGTTTTATCCGAGTGTGTGACGCAGTATTTTTTAAAGGTTTTATATGTTTGTCAATATTAATCTAACTTTATAAGAAAACGGTGATTGAATAAATTCATGGTAGGCAACATTTTAACCATCATTAAAACTATCACCGATGTTCCTTCGATATGGGAAAACCTGGATGGCCTGATACACGCTTTGTATGATAATTTGGAAATTACTCTAAGGACTGTCTGGTCCCTTATTGAAAGCATTAGGTAGTAAGTCATCCCTACCCACCCTCTTCTCCCTGTACCCCTGTTCACCACACTTCACCCCACTTCACCCTTGTTCTTCTGGTTCTTGTTCGATGTATGCCTTTGTGTCCTTGTTGCTCTTACTGTAGGTAATTCATACATCATCACATGTTGCTCCTAAAGTCTAGGAGTGCATGCCGCTTTGCCTATGGGTGAAAACATTAGCTTACTAACCTCTTTAATGGAATCGTGATGTCTCGCAGACACTGCCTGCTTTACGTCTTTCAGGTAGCCATCTTGAAATGGTGACTGCTCAAAAGCCATTAATAAATATTCAGCGAAATGAAGGAGGAAGACCCTTAGACAATGACTACTAGAAAAAATGCGACCTGAGCATGCAAATCAAACCAAAAGGAATACATTTAAGCTGTCACATCAATAGACATTATTGACAAATTAACACTCAGAGATCACCAGCAAGGTTGGTCACCTAGTATCAATGGTAAAACCAATTCCCTTAGAGTCATTATGGACAGGCTAAATGTATTATAAACGAACCTTAAAATAAAAAACAAAGAGAGGGGACATACCCAGGAGGTTATCTGGTTCGAACCTAATCCAATCTCTGCATTAATACGGTTGTCCTTGGGTTTCCATTAGTTTACATGGAATGGCAACTGCCAGTCAGAGCTTAATTGTGGCTCATGTCCTAAGTTTTTATTCGGGTTCCCAACTGACTTACGTATTTGAAACTGCGTACGCATAATCGACTAGCAGAAGAATACACTTGCAGTAACCGGCTAGCAGATATAAATATGGAATTGTGTACCTTTACTTTTTGGAACTGTTGCTCCATGCTTCGAAGGCTTTTCTTCGCGTCCTCGTCTTTTCCTTCAAGCTCTGATTCTAACTTCTGGATTCGTCTTTCCAAAAACAATGTCGCATGAGGCTTAGCCATGCTCGAGTCATCTGCCGCGGCAGCAGCATAAATTAACGCAGGTAAAGAATTTGGATGTCGCTTTTTGATAATTGCTTCCATTTCCTTAACCTGTTAAAAGTAAAGTGTAAATATAAGTGACGGTAAATTTTGCAATTCGAAAAAGAACGGATGTTTTTCTTCCAAACATCATCGCGAGCAGACACTGACTCCTCACTTCAGAAACACCACAAACAATTTTACCTTGGGCCGCACTCATTTTCAATTAACTCCTTATCTGCCTTCTCAGTCCAGCACTTACTTAACGATTGCCATCCTCCCTCCCCTCACGCCCAAGATCCAAGCCTTTCCCTTGTAACAGTGCCCTGCCAACCCCTGCCATTAAAGCCATTTTCGCTCACTAGACATTTTGCTTTTAGGTTAGGCTGACGTTAGTCAAGACCATTTGGTTTTATTAAAAATTATATATAAATTACTTTCAGTCAATTCTTTACATCCATTGGATTGTTGTTGCGTCATTTACATTTTTCTTTCATCACTACAACAAGATACAGCATGGTTGGTCAGTACACTTCAGCGACCGGCTGACTTCACAGCTTTGAAAAAATAAAACGAGCACTAACAAAGCCAAAAGGCTTGTAGCCAACACAAGACCACTTGGCTTTGCCAATGCTTGTTTATATATACTGGCCTTGGTGGATACCCGGAGTTCTGGCAAATTCGGATTCATTGCTGGTTGAGAGGAATGAATGCGTAGTATCAGCATTAGCATGTCTCGAGGGTGCCTTATACCCCTTCCTCACCCCTGGCTCTTCAGATTCTAAACAAGCCTTTGTTTCTCTGGGGCTATCTTGTGGGTTTGGCCCGATAGTCTGTGTTCTGACTCCTTCTTGTGGAAGGGAGGACCGAAGGACTTGTATTTCTAGAGGCGTCCGAGCCCCAGAAAGACAGAAGGAAACTTCCAGCATAGATGGTGGCTGGGACTGCAATATGTCTCTCCTGGATGGGGCTCTGGTGCTCCAGTAATGCCAGGATGACTCCTGCGGTGCGAACCATGTCCCTGCAACAAGGGCTGTAAGTGCCAATGTTATTTCAGTACAGTGCAGTTTCAGGATAATGAGGAAATGATTCGAAACTTCCCGCCACCATTTTTTCTGGCTCCAGTCATGCGGTGTATGTATATATTATAGATCGGGACTCTCCAATGGGCCTGCGTTTATATGCCAGTTCCAGGAGTAAATTCAAGCGCAAATCTGGGCAGCCTACTTGAGGTCCTTATGGGCATGCATAAGGGCAGCAGGACTTGTTTTTGCACATTGTGATTCTAGTTCATGAGGAGCAAGCACACTTGAAAATGACAATAATTTACCTCCATCCAAGGGAGTGCAGTGGGGTAGCAGGCTAGCAGCCGTCGGAGACATTCCAGTTCCCACCAGCCTCCCAGTGGCATAGCTAGACCTACTGGCACCTGGGGTGGCCCCTAAGTAACGACTTATTCCGGGGAGAAGGGGTTTAGCGTACAACAGAAAACCTGTTCTCGGGGGCGGTGGGATGGTGGTAGTCCACAGACATGACTTGCTCACCTTCACTGCCCCCAAAAAGTGCCGCACAGGGCAGACCGCTGTCCCCCCTAGCCTCCTCCCCCTTTTCTGCATATTAATGGTAGGTATTGGCCCAGTCTGTATATGAGGTGTTGGAAAGGCCAAAGAGTTTTCCCAGGAAAGCCCTCCTTCTCCAGTTCCCTAAATCTCTTCTTGGTTTACTGTCTCCTCTCCTTTGTCTGTGGAATCATCTTGGGAGTATGATGATGACGTGAATGACCACAACACAAGAACTCTGTTCTTAGGGATAAAGGGGAAAGGGGGTTTACATGACAGTCAGTAATTTGTCCCCCAACCTTCAGCTGTCTCCTTATGAAGAATAGCCCGGCCCTAGTGGTTAGTGGTTCCGCCACTTTCATATACCTGCACTTCCGAAGCTCAAGTGAGTTCTGCAGACTGTATCCTTTTGCTATAAGATGTCTTTGAAATGGAAGTGGTTTCCAAGGTTCATTGGTAACCTTTATGTACAGACCCAGGGTGATGAGGCCCTACCTCAGTCCCTTGTCCTGGGCATCCATTTTGGTGAAATCCATAGGTCGTGCAACAGGAGAGATGAAACTCACAAAACAAACGGAAGCTGCCTTAAAGTGATCATTTCAAAGTATAAATGTGGCTTTGCGAGCTGAGATTTATGGAGTCTATGCATCATAATCATTGGGGACAGATTTTCAAGCATTATCCTGACCCAAGCGGGAGGGTGCAGATTGTTCTCAGTTGCTGACCCTCAAGGAATCGACCACAACATTTTTATTGGATGTGTCTTTTGATAACCTAAAAGATCTACAGTGGCTTTGGCTTCTGCTCATTGGCATCTCCATTTATGTGGTTGGCATGGGGAAGGGTCCCAGAACTCATGGTGTTTGATGACGAGTGCCTTAGTCACAAATTATTTGGTGATGATTGTAGGAAGGTGGAATCTGACTGCATGGTTACCCCCACTTTTTTCCTGGTGTTTTGCTGGTTTTTGACTAGTCTGACTGGGATCCTGCTAATCAGGACCCCAGTTTATCTGCTTACTCCCTAAATTGGTTGTTCATGTACTTTAGGTACACTCCAGATTGGATTCTGGGGTACCCTTATAAGTCCCTAGTATATGGTATACTATGTACCCAGGGCATAGGTACCCCAGAGGCCTCCCAGGGGCTGCAGCATGTATTATGCCACCCCTGAGAGACCATTTAAAATGACACAACAGGTCTGCTACTGCAGCCTGTGTAAGGTGGTGCATGCACCCTTACTTAGATATAGGTTCACTATATCTATCCTAATCACTGCACATATAAACCTATCAGTCACCCCTATGGCAGGCCTTATCAATCCTGAAGGCAGGGTGCTGGGTTTTATGTGAGAGGGTGCCCATGCATGAGCAGAGCCCCTCTGCAGCCTTCGGAACCTATTCTCCGGGGTTGTTTGTGATGCAGCCAACCATATATACTTAAGTGCATTATAACCTCGCGGTAAATGCTAACTTTAATATGGCTGCATGGAAACATGTCGTGTTTGGTGTCAAACACCTTGGAATCATACCTCCACACCAGTAACTGGTGTGGGAGGTATGATTCCATCCTCCTAGAGGGAGAAATATGACAACACCGGTACACCTGGTACCAGCTTCACAGAACCCTGGCATCACAAAATGGATATTACCTGGACTAAACTCTGCTACAGAAACCAAGTAACCTTCGACGATCTACGCTTTGCTAGACGACTGAAGAATCTCCCTTGGAGTAAAGGAGTTACTCCCCTGCTGAGCAGGCACCTAAACGCATCTGACCGGTTTGCATCTACGAAGCTCCCGAAGGACTCCGAAGATTTCTGCAACACAGGAGGTGGGTTCCCGAGGTCTCCGAGGTCGATCTGCGCTCTCAGCAATTCTGAGGCCCGTATCGCTCGTGGGGACCGTGAAACCCGTACCCCTGGGCACCGTGTACATTTGCAGCAGCATATGCTTTTCGGCGATCCCTGAAGCTGTGCTTTGGGCTACTTGTAGTCCTGATCCCGAGCAGTAATTCCACCGAAGATTTCCGGCCTACACTCCACAAGTGTTCCGTGGGCTGGCATTTTGTGATTCAGCTCGAGGTCCCTTCGCGATCCCTGGTCCGTTGGCCTGTGGGTGCCTGAGAAGGCAACTTTAACTTTCAGTGGGCTTCCCTGGTTGCTCCAGACGTGCCCTGACTCTCCATCGCTTGGAGAGTCCCCAGGACCTTGCTGGTCCTCGCAGAAGCATCTTTCCTCTGACCGCGTGGGGTGCCGTTGCCAAGGCTTGTTGGTGTTCAATCCGGACACTGACCCCCCAGCACGCGACATCCTTCGTGGGACAGATCGAGTCCGGACTGTGGTCGTCATCGACGTCTCCTGATCCCCGTGGCTGCAGAGTCAAGCTTCACCTCATCTCACCTGAAGCACCCGACATCTGTGGGCATTCGATTGCTCCGCTCCTGGTCACGTGAAGTGACCCAGACTTTGTCACCTCTGCTTTCAGGTTTCTTCTCATCTCCGATCCAGGCTTGGATCAGACCGGACACTTTTCTTCTCCACAGCAGCAGTACTTTTCCGCATCACGCCATTGAAAACGACGAGGGTTTACGACACCACTTGACCCCAATGCACCCGGCTCCTCTGGTATAGGTAACACAGGTACCTCGGTACTCTCAAGGGTGCTGGCCTTAGAACCTTCTATGTTTAGCTGGGTTTGCTTAAAGTCCTCTCCTAAGTGTCCTTAATCTTTAAATTTCCAACCGCGACTTTGCCATAGAGTTGTATGGAGCTCACGCATGTGTTCCCACACTGCACCCGTCCTCCGTGGGTCCCCTGTGTCACTACCTTGGGTGGTTCCTTGGGGTCCCAGCGATTCTACGTGCTCTAGGCACTGTGTCTAGTCAAGTCGTGGTTCTTATACCACTTTCTTAGTATATGGTTTGGTCTCCCCCTGGAGCCCGCTGTGTATTGTGCTATTTACTGTCGTTCTAGTGATTTAATATTGTGTGTCTTGTTCTCTAATCTCATAAAGAGGTTAGTAGAGAGTGTTTAGTAATAAATACATATATTTTATATATACCTGGTGTGGTTCTCCTTTCATTTGGTCATTCAGGAGGTTATATACTGATAAAACAAGCTGCTTTACATTCCTTCGAGACTTAGCCTGAAGGCTGCTCTCCATAGCTATCACTAGGATAGCTTTCAATAAAGGTTGTCTTTAACCCCTTAAGTGCTTCTGTCGGCCAACGGCCGTCGCGAGCACTACCTCGGTAGTGCTGCGCACGTCCGTTGGCCGACGCGGCCCCGCCCGCGTAATAGAACGTTCCGCACTGGCGCGAAACGTTCGAAGCAGTTAAGCAGTTAACCTAATCATCAATAAAGGTCGTTTGGACTGGTGCAAGGTGCCCACTTTAATTAGTGGACAGCATATACCAGGCCAACTTCTCACAATGATTTTGAATTGGTTCTTTATAAATTTTCAAGAACCCAAAACATACACAGCGTTTCAAGTTACGTGCCAGGTATCCAGATTTTCCCCATCAGCAAAGCATAGAACCTGCTTCAAACCAAAGAGTCCAAATGGCCCTCCCTCAAGACTTCACAAGGACTCTCCAGGGAAGAATCAACATCTTTCCTGACTAAGCAGATTTTCAGCGGACGAAGGGTCTGGAGGAGGTCATCTCTTTTGTTGGCAGTGACATCAGTCGTTTTCAGACCAATGGGTTCTGGCAGCAAATGCATGCACAAAAGGAATTTACTTACCACTGTCAAGAAATCCCACTGACTTCTGCATGCCCCCCAATTCTGGCACCATTTACACACCTTGGCCCAGGCATCTGCAGAAACGATAGCCTTTGATAAAGAGAATCAAGACTCTGGTTATGGTCGAGGAGGAGTGTCAGACATGACATTCCATTTCGTTTCTGGTACTGAAATCATTAGGTGAATACAGACTAAAGATCAATCTGAAAAAGCTCAATCTCTTTGTAAAGACTCCAGACTTAAAAATGGAAATGCTATAACACATTATCCCACTGATATCCAAAAAGGACTTATTAACATTTGTCGAACTGCAAGATGCCTAGCTACATGTCTTCCTCTGGCTGTGTCATCTATGGTTCCTGAGATTCTGTGTAAGGAATCAACACTGCAAATTCCGGATTCTGATCTTCAGAATGTAATCTTCCTCCAAGTGTTTAACAAACTATTGCCACTCTTGATGGTGATTCTTTGTAAGGAGGGGCTAAGGGGTTCCTTATCTGGATGACCTTCTAATTCATGCCTCATCCTCAGACCTGAAACTTTTTAGCACACCTGGCCAACAGTCCAGGGTCTCTATTGGTAATATTCCTTAAAAACCTTTTAAAATCTCATATCAATCTAAGCGAGGATCTGGTATAGACTGGTGCATAATTATGTCCCAATTTGAGAATGGTTTTCTTGCGTCCAGCCTGTGCAAAATGGCCAATGGCCAGGAGTGCCTTCAGGTGGACGGTGGCATTGTGAAAGACTTAGTTAAGGAATTCTTCTTCCACCTTTAGTTGGTCTTAAATAATTTGGCATAATTGCTTGTGTTCTGCAGGTTTTTAGGCAGCTTCTACATTTATGCTGCCATACATGTATTTGCACCTAAGAACACTGGTTCAACACCTTCTACACCATTGGTGCCCGACGTCCAAGGACTTCTAAACTCTCCTTCAATTTTAGGATAGCCACAGGAACCTGCAGTGGCGGTTCCTGCATGCCAGTCTTGTGGGTATCTCCCTCTATCCTTCCGCACCTCTGATTTTCACCATTTATCCCGGTAGACTAGGACTGCAACAATGGGGTCGATCTCAGGTCAGGGATGTTGGGTACACCACAAAAAAGTCATTCTACTAATTGGAAGGAGTTTAAGGCAGTAGGGAGAGCTCTATGGATTTTTTAACGTGAAACCTTGGGCAGAGCAACTGTGGTTCACACTGACAACCCAGTAGCAAAAGCATATCTGAATAGAAAGGATCCAAGATCCTGAATCAGCTGGTTTTGCTAGAATGGGTTGTGCACTGTACAAGGCAGTTCACATTCACGAGTGGACAACTCCAGGGTGGATGTGTTGAGTCAGATATTTTCCTCGTTCTTAGAGTAAATTGTATCTGTACCTCACAACAGCCTATGTATATGTCTGTTTGTCTTTGGGAATGAGGTTACCCAAGGGTCAAATATCAATCCACATTTGACAGGGGTAGCCAAGTGGGGTAGCCAAATGGGATAGCCATTGCATTGGCTAGTTTTCCAGACATGGTCACCACAGAATTACCCTTCTGCCCAGGGTGTCTAATTGTCTCCCATCTCAGTCAGGACGAAAGAAGGTAGGTTTAACAGGGTTTTGTGATCTCTTCTGAGATGCCCAGCCATAATGGAATCAGGTTTAGGGTGGCCCACGGGCCATGCCAGTGCAGAGTCTATAGTTCTTGGTCTCTTTTGCAGGCCTGCACAGCAGCTGGTGCTCTGATCCATTTTCACCTCACCCGTGCCACACACAGTCCAAAATAGGAGTTGGCTGCACAGTCTTTCTGGATTGTTATTTACAACTGTTGAGGAAGCACTGTTGCTCAATTAGGATCATTGTTAAGTAAAAGCTCTTGATGGCCCACTTTAAGGAGATGCCATAGGTTGAAAACTCTGCCTGAGGCAGTGTCTTTGACCTATTCTAGACTCCTAGTACTCTTCGTTGACTTGGTCTTTCTAGTCTTCATCCTTTCGGCTGTGACCGTCACCTTCCTCCTCTTCTCTTTTTCCTCACTAATAACTGGAAGATTTGGTGGCACAGGAAGCAGCGGTGGTGGTTATGGTGGTATAGGCGGTGCCTGTGGATATTAACAAAGCAATATGTTCAGAATGAAGTCAGAACTCTGCATAGAAGGTCAGCACTGCATATTGAAGAGACACAGAAATCTAAAGGAACCTGGTCCACAGAAGGTTTCATGGAATAATATGGAGGCTTGCAGAAAGGTACATAACCTTTTTACATGGCACAGCTTGATAGATTCATACCCTGCCATGGTAGTCAGCAGGGCAGTCATCCCTGTAGTCATGATCGAAGTCTTCAAAGCTCTGTCCATAACCACTAGGCTGAGAGGGGCCATCATCTGCTTGGACATTTTCCTCTGCCGTATTATTGTCTGGTATATACAGCAAGTTCAGCTGGGGTGGACTATATACTATTTCTGATAGTGATCACTCTTGCTGTCCTTGACTTCCTCCTGTGTCCAGAATATACACAGACAGTTAAGCTGCATTAAGGTAACTGAAAATTCCACTGATGCCATGATGGCAATATCATACTGTTCTGGATATCCAACTGTCAGCAATGGAGGAGTCGTTGACCGGACAAACTGTGAAAATAAGTTAGTTGTGTGAAAGCAGCTGCCAGCAGTGAATGAGACATGTGTGCACTGACAATGTCATCAGCTGTGAAGGCACTGATGATGAACCTACTTTTGCAGGTGAAGATGAAGCCGACAGGTACACAACTAACCAGGCTACTGTTGAATAGGAGATGGGGCATGTGCTGATGAAAAAGTTATTTACTTTCAGTACATCTCTTTCTGGTAAATACTCTGTTTAATTGCAGATTCTCCCCAGACACCTGACTGAATCTGGAAACTTTTCCAACAATTGCTCTTGTACGGCGGTATGTGGCACCATCAGACTCTGCAGCAATCTTGCCCCTTCAACAGAAATGAAGGCACAGAGCTATATAGGCACCACTCCTGTATGCTGACGTCAGTTAATGACAAAGCATTCAGCGTCAGCGATAGATTGTAAACTGCAACAGTTTGCAAAATCTAACTTGGAACCTTATTAGCACCTAGAAAGCTGACTCCATAAAATGGGAAGGTGAAAGAGTCTGTGAACATCCACCAGAAAGAGAATTACCAAAAGTATGCAACTTCCTCTTCTGATGGATATTTTTAACCGCAGACTCCTTATCTTTTGAGTAGATAAAAAAAATAAACAGTACCTCCCAAAAAGGGGAGGTTCTGAGAAGTGCACTTAACACCAAAAAATCATACAGGACCAAGCAGCATAATGGCCCTCCATGTCAAGACAGTAATGCCTGGTGAAGGTGTGGACAGATGCCCATGTAGGTGCCTAACAGATGTCCAGCGCCTCAACACCCCTGAGCCCAGACCACAGTGGGGATCTTAGCTCTGGTAGAATGTGCTCAAAGGCCCAAAAGAGGATCCTTTTTAGCCAAAGCATAGCACATTTTTATTTTTAATGATACATTTGGATGAGGTCCATTTCTGGACTGCATTTCCCTCCTTCGCCCAAGAGAACCCACAAAAGTTGGACATCCACTTTGTGCTTCTTAGTCCAATCTATGTAAAAGTGATCCAACCAGTAAAGCAATTCCTCCTACTCAGAGGGATGTGGCAGAAAGAAGAAAAGAAAGTGGGGAGCATGATGGTCTGTCCCACATGAAATGATGACACCATCTTCTGCAAAAATGAGGATCAAGTCTGAAGTACCGGTTGTCCAAAAAGAAAGAGATATATAGTTGTTGCAGTGAACGCGCCTGCTGCTGACTGATACAGCACATGGAAGTAATTGCAATGAGGAAGAACGTTTCAAGGGTTAGTAACCTTAAAGTGCAGTTGTGCATCAGCTCAAAAGATGTGCACATCAAGAAGGTATTAACCAAATTAAGACCCCATGGCGACATAACAAATGGTGTAAGGGGCAACACATAATTGCACCATTTAAAAAAATGGATCACAACTGGTGATTTAAGTAAAGAGGGTTGATCTGACAAACGCAGAAAGGATGAAAGTGGCTCACAAATAACATTTTACAGATTCCATGGGAATACTTGCCAGGTCAAAGACAGCATAAACAGGAAAACATATGAAAGTTTAGCCTGCAGCACATCAACACGACAGTCCTCCTCAAAGGACACAAACGTTGTACAATGCCCAGAATAGATCAAATTCATAGACCAGCAGCAAGAAGTCAAGATGACATTCGCTACTTCCTTTGGCAGATAAGTCCAGTCAGTCCCATAGACTCTGCGCCTCTTAGCACAGAGTACATTACTCCACACTGCCGCGTTTCTTGCAGCACCACATGATGGTCATGTTGTGCATTAGAACTTGCACAAAACTAATCTTGATGGAAGGCAGCAAAGTCGTGAGAGGCAACTGGATGGAATGCACCTCCAGAAGAATGATGTGGTGCTACTGCTCCAATGGAGACCAAAGACCTCTGATTGCCACTTGTTCTATGTGGCCTGTCCAACCAGAGTCAATGCATTCATCACCACTCTGAGCCTTGAATAGCATGGGGAGAAAGGCCTCCTGCAAATCAGGTTGGAATCCTTTATTCACCATTGAAGGTGCCGAGCCTCCTTGTCCGACACATAGATGCTGTCTGAGAAGCACCCATAGTGTTGAACCGACTGAAGATGGAGGTTCCGCTGCAGAGCCAAATGTGACAATAGGCATGCAGCACCAGCAGAATACACAAGGCCAGGGTACCAAGAAGCCTGAATTCTCAGACTCACTGGGGCCGAAAAACAGGACAGAGCTCGAAACATCTGGATCATATACTGAATGTCCGGCATTTGCCGTGAGGCTAGAAAGGCCTTGAATACCACTGTGTTCATAATGCCCCTTATAAAGGGGATCGTCTCCACTGAGATTTTGGCTGGTTGTTGGCAAACCCTAGTGAAGAAAGAAGCAAAATGGTGGTCCGTGACTTTGACAAATCTGCCTTCAACAGCCAGTTGTCAAGGTACTGAAATGGCTCAAAACCACTAACATTACCTTCTTAAACACCCTGAGGGCTAAGTTAAGGTTGAAGGGCTGGATGGCTGAAAGTGATCCTTCCCTACCATGAAGCAGAGGAATTGTCTGAGGGACTTCAGGATAGGTACATGAAAGTCGCATCTTGCAGGTTCAAGGACACTATCCTATTCCCAGAATCTAAGGTGGCTAAGACCTGTGCCAGAGTCAGCATCTTGAATTTGTCCCTCCGAAAGAAGGTGTTCAAGAAACGAAGGTCCAAAATCTGAGCCCACAGTCCTTTTTGGGCACCAAAAGGAAACAGAAGTGGCACCCGCTGCCTCTTTCCTTTTCAGGGATTCTCTCTATTGTCCCTTTGCCCAGCAATGACTGAATCTCTTTGGGACAGATGGAGACATGTTCTGAAGATGTCCGAGTAAAAACAGGGGGATTTGTAGGAGGGGTCGATGGAAAGGAACGGGCATAACCATGACAACTTGCAGGACTGAATGATCCAAGGTAACCGCATACTAATTGGACAAGTTACATTTTATTTTGCTAGCAACTGACAGCTCCACAAAGAGGACAGAGACAGGCCAAAAGAAGACTAGGGCAGTATTAGGCTCAGCTCTGCATGGCATTCTATTTCTTTTGTTCTTGAAGGTACAGGGGTTTTACTCTCTTTGAGAGGAGGGGCATTAAAATGCTTTTTTTTAAACTTTCTAGAAATCGGTAGGGATGATAGTTTTCCCCTTTTTAAAAATTATTTTTCTAGGGGTTTTTTGCTTTTGAAAATGTTGCTAAAGTGGTCTTTTTTTATAATTTTTTTATTGGAAGAAAAACAAGTTAACAACGTTGTTAAGCCGCATCATCATATTCATCTCAAACCGAAGCAAAATTCATGATTTTAGTACATATTAATTAAGCCAGATTCCTTAACAACAAACGTCTCTTAAACATCGAGACATCACGTCACTTAATGAACAAGTTACTTACCTTCAGTAACGATATATCTGTAAGAAACATAGGTTAGTTATAGATTCCTTACCTTAGAATTACCCCCAGGTGTCAGACTGGATCCGGAAAGTTTTTCGTCAGCAGTACCCCGGCGTGTCGGAAGGTGGCGTCGGTCGACTCCACGTTCGTCGTTGGCGTCGTCGTGGTCGCCGGGATGACGTCGCGGTAGCAACATAGACTCCGCCCTCGCGCGCTGGCGTCAGTTCTGTACACGACTTTCCACGCCAGAAGCGCAGAGCCATGCAAGACACTGACCACTGGTGCACAAAACTAGGGCCCTGAAGGGATGTCCTTAACCCTAAAGTCAGTTCGCAGAACCGGGAGAATGGGTGGGGCGGTAAGGAATCTATAACTAACCTATATTTCTTACAGATATATCGTTACCAAAGGTAAGTAACTTGTTCATCTGAAAGAAACAGTTAGTTATAGATTCCTTTCGCACTCAGCGCAGGCTTCCGAAGCAGCAGGACACGCTCTGCTCTCCGTTTCCAGGCTTTCATTTAGTGCCCTGTGTTCGTCCCAAATAATTAATCGGCCCAGAGCGACGCCTCTGAAACAACCCAGCTGTCCTTCCAGTATCGGGCGATTCATTCCTGATACAAAAGTTCTATCACGCGCTCCCGTGAACAACACCGCAGCGGTTCGCAGGCCCTTGCCCGAATTGATGCTGTCAAAACCGCCTAAATACCTAATTCAGCTTGCTCACCTACTGTATGTCCTGAAGATGATCTCGAATAATTGAGATCGAAACGCCGTCGACCCCCTACAACATGAACTCCTGTCACTCTGTAAAAATTTTCTGAGGAGTTCTTACTATTGTTGTCAATGCGATGTCTTTATTTTAATATCAGCCTCACTTTTCACGTCACGCTTATTGTCACTTACTGTGTGAGCACCTGAATACTATTGTTTTGGAAATAAATACCTGTCATAAACTGACCTACATGTCCCTCTGTATATTACTTACCGCTCCCTTAAAGAATTAACTTCCTACTCTTAAACGCAGTGCCCCCCACAGGGTCACTTTTGAATGGACCTTTAGGCTACACCAGAACCATTGTTTTCCCAAAACGCCCTGGTGGAATGGGCGCGCAGTCCCACTGGAGGTTCCTTCTTTGCCAAAGAATAGCAGGCTTTGATGCACAGAACGACCCACCTGGAGATGGTCCGTTTGTGCATGGCCCGACCTTTCTTAGCGCCCACGTAACCAATAAAGAGCTGGTCGTCCACCCGGAATTGTTTGGTGCGATCCAAGTAGAAGGAAAGCGCACGTTTTGGATCCAGCCGGTGGAGCCTCTCTTCCTCTTTTGAAGGATGCGGAGGCGGAAAGAAGGTGGGCAAAGTGATGGTTTGGCCAATGTGGAAAGAAGTAACCACCTTGGGAAGAAAGGAAGGTCTAGTTCTAAGGACGACCGTGTCCGGATGGACAGCTAGAAAGGGAGGCTTGGAAGAAAGAGCTTGTAGCTCACTCACTCTGCGTGCAGAGGTGATGGCCACCAGAAAGGCAGTTTTCAAAGTAAGAAGCCTGAGAGGACAGTTATGTAGCGGCTCAACGGGAGCGCACATAAGATAGGTAAGCACCAAGTTCAAGTCCCACTGGGGAATTACGAAGGGAACAGGAGGAAAGAGAGGAGTAATGCCCTTAAGGAATCTATTTACAACAGGGGACTTGAAAAGAGAAGGCTGATCAGGAAGCCTAAGGAAGGCTGAAATGGCCGAGAGGTAGCCTTTGAGAGTGCCCAGAGCAGAGCCCTGCTGGGCCAAAGAAAGGAGGAACAAGAGAACCTCAGAAAGAGGGGCGGAAAGGAAATCCACAGCCTTTGCTGTGCACCATGCCACAAATTTGTTCCATCGGCAGGCGTATACCGTCTAAGTGGAGGGACGCCTGGCTTCCAAGATAACATCGCAGACTTCGGGAGGCAGGTCAAACAACGTCAACTGCCGCCGCTCAATCTCCATGCAAGGAGGTGGAGGCTGGACAGGTTCGGGTGGAGGACCGTCCCCTGCTGCTGCGACAGAAGATCCTCCCGAAGAGGCAGTCGGATCGGAGGATCGATGGCCATGTTGAGCAGCTCGGGATACCAGACTCTTCGTGCCCAATCCGGAGCCACAAGAATGACTTGGGTCCGGTCGCGCTTGATCTTCAGCACTCTGGGCAGAAGTGGTATAGGCGGAAAGGCGTATAGAAGACCGCAACCCCACTCACGACGAAAAGCGTCGCCTTGCGAGTGCCGCCTTTGAAATTCCAACGCGCAGAACTGCTGACATTGTGCGTTCTCTTCGGTGGCGAATAGATCTAACCAAGGCTCTCCCCACTGCTGAAAGAGACCTTGCACCACCTCCGAGTTAAGACGACATTCGTGATCCATCATGCACCTGCGGCTGAGTTCGTCCGCCCTGGCGTTCAGGGAACCTGCCAGGTGTTGAACCACCAAGGATATGCCCTGATGTTCCAGCCATGTCCAGAGGCGGAGGGCCTCCTGACATAGGGTCCACAACCCCACCCCGCCTTGTTTGTTGCAGTACCACATGGTGGTGGTGTTGTCCGTGAACACCTGCACTACTCTTCCCCGGACAGAGGGAAGGAATGCTTTGAGTGCAAGACGAATCGCCCGAAGCCCAGACTCCGCCGGAAACCAGAGGCCTCTGATCTCCGCCTCCCCCATGTGGCCGCTCCATCCCAGAAGAGATGCATCGGTCACCACTGTGAACTCTGGTAGGGGAAGGGAGAGGGATCTGCCGCCAACCCAATCCTGGTTCGTGAGTCACCACTGCAATTGGTGTGCAGTGCCCTCCGAGATCTGGATGCAATCGGACAGATTACCCTGATGTTGCGCCCACTGGAACTTCAGGTCCCACTGCAGAGCCGGCATATGCCATCTGGCATGGTCCACCAGTAGGATGCAGGAGGCCATCAGACCCAGCAGCCTGAGGGTCATTCTGATTGAAACCCGGGATAGAGGCTGACAGATCGGAATCATAGCCCGAATATCCCGGACTCGCTGTTCGGGAGGATAAACCTGAAACTGCGTCGTGTCCAGAACCGCTCCGATGAAGAGGAACTTCTGAGATGGGGTCAGGTGCGACTTCGGCACGTTGATGGAGAACCCCAGTGAATGCAGGAGGTCGGCCATAGTCTGGAGGTGGGAGACGACAGCCTGGGGCGAGCCCGCCTTCAACAGCCAATCGACGAGATAGGGGAAGACTGGAACCCCTGATCTGCGCAGATGAGCTGCGACCACCGCCATCACTTTCGTGAACACCCGAGGGGCGCTGGTAAGGCCAAAGGGGAGCACGGTAAACTGAAAGTGCTCGTGGCCTACCGTGAACCGCAGGTAACGCCGGTGGGCCGGCAGGACGGGGATGTGAAAGTAAGCGTCCTGCAAGTCCAACGCTACCATCCAGTCTCCAGGGTTGAGGGCAGACAAGACCTGAGCGAGGGTCAACATTTTGAACTTCTCCTTCTGAAGGAAGCGGTTGACGTTCCTGAGATCCAAGATAGGACGCAGGCCTTTGTCCTTCTTGGGTACCAGAAAGTAGTGGGAATAGCAACCACGACCTACTTCTGGGGCAGGAACGCCCTCAATGGCACCCATGGCCAAGAGTGCCGAAACTTCCAGTTGGAGAAAGGCCAGGTGATCCTCCGACATGCGATGGTACTGTGGTGGCATGGAGGGAGGGGTAGTCTCGAAGGGGAGGGAGTAGCCCCTTCGGACTATTTGCAAAACCCACCTGTCCGACGTGATGGTGCGCCAGTGGGGGAGGTGATTGCGGATCCTGTCGCCCACTGGCGTTTGGTGGCCCTGAAAGGTTGGACTAGGAGGGTTGGGAGGCTGCTGCAGAGGGGGCTGTGGTGGACTGGCCCGCCCGCTGGTCCCCAGAACCACGGCGGTGGTTCCCACGTCCCCGGCCGCGCTGGGGCTGAACAGCTTGTGCCGGCCTGTGGCTCTGGGCGGGACATAGCGGGGCACCCCTTCCGTAGCCACAAAAGGGGCGAAAGGCAGACTGCGCAGGGCGGGTGGTGGAGAGGCCCAAGGACCTGGCCGTAGCCCGAGAGTCCTTAAAGCGCTCTAGCGCGTTGTCTGCCTTGTCGCCGAAAAGGCGACGGCCATCAAAGGGCATGTCCATAAGGGTGGATTGGACATCCCCCGGAAAAACAAGTTGAACGTAACCAGGCGTAGCGTCGAAGGGCTACTGACGCGAAATCGTCCTGCCAAGTGCGTCGGCGGTATCCAGCCCAAAGCGGATGGTAAACTTCGCTGCGTCTCTCCCCTCGGCAACTGCACAGGAGAGTCTCAAAGAGCCAGGGTAGAACAGGGGCACAAAAGTACCCGCCGGCGTCGGATCCGGCATCGGTCGACGCCGGTCAAACTCCGTGTCTACCTCGAGGTGGAGGCCGGGGTTGACGTCGGCTGGGGACACAGCCGACGCTGGTGGCGGACGGGGTGCCGGTGGAATCGGCGCCGGGGGAGGCGTAACGAGGTCGACCGGCGCCGATCCGGATCCAGGCCTGGATCCAAGGGGACCCTGCGGCGCCGAGGCCGAAGCTGCCGACGGCCCAGGGCCCCCAGCCGAGTCCGCGGGGCCCGAAGGCGCGCCGGCGGAGTTGGGCTGCCTAAAGATGGCGTGCATCGCTTTGTAGAAGTGATGAAGCAGGGCAGGGGTCGCTCCTGGTCCTGGGAAGGTGGGAAAACCTGGAGCCGACCCTATGGGTTCCGCACACGGTGCAGCGGAAGGGGCACCACCCGCATCCCTCGTCGCGTCGGCCGACAGACGGGGAGAAGTCGAAGAGCGATGATGCTTCTTCGACTTCTTTTTGTGCTTGGACTTACCTGACCCCAAGTGCGTAGACTTAGAGGAAGAATGGTGTTGGTTCCGCGACCTGTCCCTCGACCTCCTCCGCGACCTCGAACGACGCGGAGCCGACTGCCGGGCCTCGAGTAGCTTTCGGGACCGCTCCCACAAAGACTTCGGGCCATGGTCCGGCAGTCGGAGCACGACTTGGGGCCGTGGTCGCGCTCCAGGCAGTAGAGGCACACGCGGTGTGGATCCGTCACCGACATCAGTCGGTTACAGGAACCACAAGCCTTAAAGCCGGGCATCCCTCGTGGACCAGGAGTCGTAAGGACTCAAAACCAATGAAGTCGACAAAAGTCGAGAAAAAAGCTCAGTCAAAAAATGACGGGGGGTACCGCTCTCTCCGGATCTGCGCTTGCTGGCGTGGAAAAAGAAAGAACTGATGTCAGCGCGCCAGAGCGGCGTCTATGTAGCTACTGCGACATCATCCCGGCGACCACGACGCCACCTTCCGACGCGCAGGGGTACTGCTGACAAAAAACTTTCCGGATCCAGTCTGACGCCTGGGGGTAATTCTAAGGTAAGGAATCGATAACTAACTGTTTCTTTCAGATAGTTCATGTAAATGTTGCTTCTTAATAATAAATAATGCACTACTGTAGTTCATACTAAAACATCCCGGCGACAAATAGTCATAGATAACATAAAAAGCATTCATGTAAAAGTCCCAATATGCCCGTTTGGCCCTATAATGTAACCTAAGCTATTCAATTTCTAAAATCTTATTTACAGCAAACATGAATCCTACCTACTCCCATTGCCCTCTGCCAGGTTGACCAAATTTTGTTAAAGCGCTTGATTGCCCCATTTCTCTTTGCATAGAATAACTCATGATGATACACCTTATCCATCTTATTACGCCAATGATTGATGGTAGGTATTTTGATGGACTTCCAGTTTGCTAACACCAATGACTTGGCTACCAAGGATGCGATAAAACACAACTGTTTCAATTCAGTAGTCAAATCATAAGCGGCTAGCGAAACCCTGAAGAGAGCTCCCATCGCATCTGGTAAGATTATTCTACCCACGAAATTTCTTAATTCAGAAAAAATCCCTGTCCAAAATAAATTCAGTTTAGGGCAAATAAAAATCATATGGAGCCAATCCCAAACCTGAGATTTACATCAAAAACAAATGGGATCGGCAGCAGGGTACATCTTGCCAATTTTTGCGGGTGTGTAATACAGCATCCATTTACAGTAAAAGCTCATTCGCTTAAAATTGGCAGCTCGGATGGCTTTTTTACATAGGTCATTGTAATGATCCCAGTAGGGCTTAGTGATGCTACAGCCCACAATATTGTTTATGCTACTGTGTTTTGAGATTGCTTCGAGTCCCGAATGCTGATGTAGCAATCTGTACCAATTACCGATTCCCCCAAGCCGAGCAATTAAAAAAGCTTGCCCGACTTTTTCTGTCCTATGATTCGGTCCAACGATGTTAGATAAACACACATGCTTAATTTGAGCATAACTAAAAAAAAGTGTTGAACTCAGAAATTTGTGATTGGAAATAAGTTTTTGCCAAGTAACAAATCCATTATTATGAAAAAAGCTGGCCAATTTGCGAAATCCGATATTTGCCCAGCGTGCTAGTATGGAACGCCCCAAGTGCAACCCCAAACCATCACAGGCCTCAAGCTTCATCAGGGGATGGTAATATGGAATCTGATATTCTCACCAAATATAGTTGGCACGATCTACAACTATCTGAGGCGTCTTATAGCGTGTGCGTTTTGGTAGCCTTGGGATTGTAAAAAAAGAGGCCGGGTCCATTTTTGCTGTTTTTAACATAATATGTAAGAAATAATTATCAGTAGCGGCTTTATTTTTTTAAGCTAGGATCAGCCAGCTTATAAGCGTGGTTTGATAGTAGATTCTTAAAGAGGGCAAAGCTAGCCCACCCTGAGGCAAAGAAAGTGTTAACAGTTTAGCCCCCGGTCGCTTCGACTGCCAAATAAACGACTGAAATTCGCTTTCTAAAGCTCCAATAAGGGCCTTTGTAATCTAAATTGGGACATTAGAAAAAAAAAAAAAATAGAGGCAATAAATTCATTTTTATAAGTGATACACAGCCGATAATTGTAAAAGGGAGTTTGTTCCAATGACTCAACAATGAGCGAACTTTAGTTAATAAAGGGGTATAATTTAGTGCATGTAAATCGTTATAATTTATCGTTGCCTTAATACCGAGATAGCTAATCGGATATGTGGCTGAGAAAGATGACTGCATACCAAATGGTAATATCCCAGGGGAGCTATTAAAAATTAGAGCTTCAGATTTTACTTGATTTATTTTATATCCCCCTATGGCCGTAAACTCAGAAATTTTATTAAAAGCGCGCTGAACATTACCCTTGTCAGCCTTTAAGTACAAAACCATATCGTCCACATATAACTTAAGTTTAGGCGCTGCCCTCATAGGTGGTTCAATAGACTGGTCTGAGCGAATAGCACATGCCAGTGGTTCAATAAATAAAGCAAACAATATGGGTGACATCGGGCAACCCTGGCGAGTTCTACGACTGATGTTAATGTCTCCAAATAAAATATTATTAATCGATATAAACGCCTTCGCCCCAGAATATAAAGTTTGCAACAATAACAAAAAACTAATTGGGAAAGCAAATTTCCGAAGTATTGCAAAAAGAACCTCCCACTCTACCAAATCAAATGCTTTCTCAGCAACTAACATAATGGCCTTAGCTTTAATTTTCGCTATTGAAAAGTAATCTATAGCCTGTATTAAAAAATTTGTGTTAGAAGTTATAAACCTCCCCGGGAGAAAGCCATTCTGATCCTGATGCACTATAGTTTGTGCTAATGCTGCGACCCTTTTAGACATAATTTTGGCAAATAGTTTATAATCAGTGTTGAGGAGACTGATAGGACGATACGAGTTGGGGTCGAGTTCTGACTTTCCCTTTTTTTTAGAAACTAACGACAATAGATTCAGAAAACGAGCTGGGGACACTACCCCCCTGTAAGATTTGATTAAATAGCCGAGCTAAAAAAGGTGATAATTGCTGAGAAAATATTTTATAAAATTCGGCCGGCAAACCATCTCTGCCACAAGCCTTGCCATTAGGAAGAGATTTGATAGTTTGTTGTACCTCAGATAGCGAAATGGCTGCATTAATTGATTCCGCCTGGGCTTCTGAAAGAGTCGGGACTGTTATATCCGCCAGCCATCGTTCTATCGCTTCCGGTCGGCTCCCAATCCCTCCAGTATAGATTTTAAGATAGTGCTGATAAAAAATCTGAGCTACTTCTGAGGGAAGAAATTTAGTATTCTGCATAGGATCATTTATTCTTTTAATAAAATTGAATTATTTCTGGATTTTGCAGTCCAAGCCAGAAACCTACCCACAAATTCACTTTCTTCATATCTTTGCTGTAAATATGAAGCATGATTTAGCGTAACCTTTGAAAAAAAACACTCCCTCCGATTCTGTTTAGCCTCTTTCATTACTTTCAGCGTACCTTCGGATCGAGCGGAAGTGTATGCCCCCATGGCACTATCTACGGCCTTACTCAGACATTCCAATTGCACCCTCTCCTTCTGTCTGATAGCGACAGAAAATGCAATTGCTAGGCCCCGAAAAAACACTTTCAGAGCTTCCCAAACCACAAAGTCTGTTGCCGAATCTATGTTAAGCTTTAAAAATTCCTCAAGATTCTGTTTCGACCGTTCAACCCAACAATCCTCTGCTAATAGTGCTTTGTTAAAGCTCCATCTGACGATTAAAGACCCGACTGACCCAGATGGAAAAGATATACTAATCAATGCATGATCCAAAAATGCATTATTAACTATGCTTGCCTCTTCAATGTCTAATGCATATGATGTCAAAAGCCGTAACGCTTCGAATAGCATGTAAACTCTTGCAGAGCCTCATTTCGTGCCCTCCAGGGATCTATCAGAGCAAAATCCTGGATTAAAGCCTGCAAAGCCTTTATAGATTCAGGTTTGTTTTGCAATCTATTCTGGCGTGATGTGTCTATTCCTAAATTTTGAATTAAGTTAAAATCTCCTCCCATTATAATATAACCCGTCTCATTTTGCAAAAGAGCATATAATTCCTGTAGGGCTCCTGGAGAATCCTCAATAGCACCACAATAACTTATCAGATTATAAATGTCCTTTCCAATTCGTATTTTAACAAGGATCCACCTAGCAAATGAGTCACAAACTACTTTTAACACTTCTGCTTGAACTGACCGCATTATCAGTATAGCCACCCCCCTGATAGATGCCTGTGCTGAAGCAAAAAATGTATATTGAATCTGTGGGGGGAGCCGAGGCTGTATACCCTGATCTTTCAGATGTGTTTCCTGTAGCATAATAATATCCGAGTGTAACGATCTGAACTAGGCTAGCATTCCTTGGGTCTTGAATCTATTATTTAGCCCATTCACATTACATGAACTAATTTTCAACCTACTATGTGACATTATCTTTCCTACTTCTTATTGACTCCTGTTTTTCTTCCATTTTTACCTTTAGCCTAACCCCACACCCATGTGCCGTCGACCTCCCCACCACCCAACTCTCCCTCCTCACCCCCCAGAGCCCAACCCGCCTTAAGCTCCTTCCTACCCTACCCCCCCTTCCACATCTTCCGCCCCCCCTCCCAACTTCCACCCTAATGTGGCGCCTTGACATGGCACCTGAAAAAGGACCAGGGCAACTCTAGGCGTCAAGAGTATTAAATACATTCGGACAAAACACACATAGTTCTGTATTTTTTTTTCCTTTTTAGGACTGTCTGGTAGCGACTCTTTGTTGCGACTGAGGGATTGATTGCAAAAAATCACGAGCCTGATCTACTGAATGAAAAATCTTAACTCGACCCTTAAATAAAACCTTACGTTTTGATTGTTGTATAATGCCCGCAGGGGCCCCAGCCTGCTGAAAATTGCTGATCAAACTCTCCCTTCTGCGATGAGCAGACAATGCGGACATGTCAGAAAGTACTCTAAAAGTAAAGTCTCCTTGGATTTGGAATGCTTTATTCTTAATGGCATTTGTGAGTATCTGCTCCTTGACCCGGTAATCACCAAAATTCACAATCACTGTCGGGGGATACTTGGCCCCTGAAGGTTGAACGGCCGGTACGCGATGGGCTCTTGTGATGGTTAAATCTAGTTCACGCGGTGTATCTTCTGGGTACACATGTTTTCTTATGAGTTCCAAAACAAACCCAACTATAGTTTGGCCATTTTTACGACCCTCTGGAATCCCAGTGAACCTCAGGTTTGAGCAACGTGACCTGTTTTCGGCATCATCAATTTTCACTTGCAGATCTTCCAGCTCAGTTTGGAGTTTAGAAACTATACATTCCTATCCGGGTCTAGCAAATTCTATATCCGAAACCCGCTGTTCAACTTCAGACAATCTTGCTGTTAGATTCAACATATTCTGATTAATTGAATTTAATTGTAGTTCTGTCTTTCTGCTCGTTTTGACCTAGGAGACCTTTATGAGTTTGAGTTCATTTAAAATTTGGTGTAGCAGTAGTTCGGTTGTAGAAGGGTGCTCTCCACCAGTGCTTGACAGATGAGGATCTGCAGTTGACTGTGGCGAAACAGACCCGGACTCTGGGCATGCATTGTTTACTCCCTCCTGCTGTATTGCTCCCGCTTTGAGGGTCGATAATGATGGAGCAAAACTGGTAGAGATTAAATTCAAAGCAGCAGAACCAGTAGGCAGCGGATTCATGACATCATCCGATGCCCCAGCTATGGAATTATCTTTGCCTTGTCCCAGCGCCTGTCCAGCCATATAAGTGACAGCATCCTTATGAGGTTCTTTTAATCCGGATACCGCAAAGAGAGGATAGGTCTGCGCTTTAAGACCCCCTTGTGCACTCTCCATAGTTTTCTTTGCCTTTGCCTCTATCGAAATGCCTGCATCCGCAGCTTTAACTGCAGAGCCGAGGATCGAGCTAAACAACTTAGAACCCGATAATTGGGGTGTTGTACCCTTGTCAGTGGGGTTTCCTTGTGGAGTACTTGAACACCCTCCCAGGGACTGTTCTGAGCTCACAGACATAAGGGGATCTGTAATCGTAGAAAATGGTGTGGCAGCTGCCATACTCTCTTGATCCTTACACTGCTTGCGAGTAGTTTTGGATGACGTTTTAACAAAGCGTGATTTATTTGTTGAGTCCCTAGAGAAACTTTTTATTCTCCGTATACAATGTCAATCTGTCTCAGTAAGTGGTTTCAAATGGCTGTAAGCTGCACCACAGCTATGTGGCTGCTTCCGTGACCTCAGCACTCCCCCCCCCCCCCCCAAAAAAATTTGTTTCTTAAAGGGCCGGAGCTTCCCTCAATCGCACAGTTCTACTGGAAAACTAAAATGCGAATATACTTGTATACAGTTCACAGATAGCAAGCTCGTATCATTTAGCCGCTTTAGCAAACACTTCCTTGGATGCTGCTCACTCACCACTACCTGGCGTGGGGGAATGACAAGCGGAGTCAGGAAAATCCTTATGGAGATAGCAATCCAGCCGTCGACCGGTCCCAGCAGCTCAGCTGTTCCTCCAAAGCAAGTCTGTTACATAAATCAGTCCTCCGTCCTGCCCATGAATCTCCTCGACCTCACTGGAGCAGCGAAAAAGGAGTGAGCAGCTCTGCTTACTTAATTGTATTTACGATGCAAAATTTCCCATTCCTGACTAGCCCGGATTCACGGTCTCCCAGGCATACATCCCCAGCAAACATCCGACGCTGCAGACTGCAGAGCTTTCTCCACTCAAACGCCGCCAAGTGCCGCCAGCCGTTTCAGCCGCGGAACATGACGGGAGCGCGCTATAAAAATATAAATATATTTTTCCTTGATTATCCTAAGATAAATCTATAGTGTCTACCTGCTCCTATAAAGGTAGAGGTTGGGAGGCCATCCAGGGTTTATAGCAATGCATTTTAGCAGTCTCTGTCCCTCTATTATAATCTTTTTAGACAGATTTTAGGAGAGAGTAGATGACCGTTCTTCTACCTCTTATGGCTGTAGCTTTATGGCTTTCTTGAATTCACAGAAAAATGCCTGAATATCTACGAAAGTTGTAGGTTTCCAGGTGTATGCCAAGAATACTTGTGTAAATTCCATGTGAATTTGCTCAGGTGAACATCCACTAAAGAAGTACAAATTAATGTGTTAACTTTTGTTTTTCACTTCTTTCCATGAGGGAAACATGTTTCCTTTGGAGAAGGCCCTTTCCTTTTACCCCCATCAATTTTGGGGTTATTCCTTTCCCATTCTGGGAAGGGATTTCTTCCTGCCTTTCGCAAGAGTAAATGTTTGACCTTTCCCAGAAGGGAATGGGTCAGAGAGAAGTTAGTGAATAACCACAAACAAGACAGTTAATTTGTGTACACAAATATTGAAGGATGTCCCGCCCTACAACTTCCACCTAGCATCCACCCTCTGCATCTACGAATATATTTACTCACGCAAAAATATTTACACTGATCTCCCTTTGGCAGCTTCCTGACACATACTTCTATGAAGAAAATCCCTACACAAAGCAGTAGTTTCGCTTTCACAAAATGAAGGAAAAAAGATTACCCCATTGAAACAGCAATCTATGAAATACATGAGATTCAGCTTAGAAAATGTATCATGAAAAGTAATGTAGAAAAAAACGACAGAAAAAAAGTCTTCAGCTAGTCCTATGCATCTGCTACTATGGCTTCCCGAACGCCAGCGAACTGTTTTCACTCTGCTCACACTGGTCCTCAACATGCATATAGAGAAACAGAGCAAAATAAAACAAGAAATTCCTACTTACTTAGTCTCTAACATCTTGCTTAGGACGCATATTTATCAAAGGACTGAAGATAGGTGGAGGTTACAAAACTCCTGGCCTCAAGCTATTGCATTACTGTCCAATAAGGACTTAGGGCTAGATGTACGACCACTTTTGCAGTTGCAAACAGACCGATTTGCAGAATTGGACCATTTCCGACTGCAAAAATGCATTTTGGTATGTATTAATCCCAAACTGCTATTTGTAATATGTTAACCGAACCACAATTTGGAATTGCAAATACATACATATTCGGTATTTGCAAGGGGCGTGTTCAGGGCGTTCCTTCCAAATACTGAATCAGATTGGGATGTATAAATGTTTTGCGCTTGAAATGCAGTCGCAAAACATTCGCATTTTACCACCAACTCAAAGTTGGTGGTAACCCATTTGCAAATAGGAAGGGGTCCCCTGGGGACCCCCTTCCCCTTTGAGAATGTTTAAAAACATATTTTTTAAGAGCAAGCAGTAGTCCCACGACCACTGCCTACTCTTAAAAATATAAAAATGAAGCTTCATTTTTATTTTTAAACCCATCCCATTTTCCTTTAAGAAAAACGGGTTGCATAAAAAAAAAAGATTGCTTTATTTAAAAGCAATCACAGACATGGTGGTCTGCTGACCCCAGCAGGCCACCATCCGTGTGATGGCAGCAAATCCTATTGGGTCACAAATGGCGACCTACCTCATTAAGATTGATGAGGTAGGTCTATTTGCGACCAACTACGAATCACTAATGGGCCAGATATTACTTTTGTACATTCGTAATAGTGGTTACCAAATAGCGATTCGCATAAAATCGCTATTTGGTAATCGATAATATTTAACAGGAGCGGTCACCAATTGTGGTTTTACCCTTGAGTTGCACACGAGTATCCGGACTTATTCTAGGAAATGTATTTATTCATTCAGACTTGCTACAGACTACTACTTCTACTAGTCTAGATGGCAGGGACAGTGCCATGTTGATCTTTGGCGTAAAACAGAACTCCAGTTTCTTTAGCTACACTGTTATGTTATGTTAAGAGGTTTTATAAAGCGCCTGATTACTCCATTCTGAGTGACCCTGCGCTAAGCTTCCACAGACCACAGGGGTTCCACAACATACTCCAGTGCTACTAAAGTTGTCTAAAAAAACACATTTTAAGTTTTTTCTGGAACATGGTTTACGAGTGTTCCAAACTCAACTCCAAAGGGAGAGAGTTCCACAACTTTGCGGCCTAGTAGCTGAAAGAACGGCCACCCAAACGTGCTCGATTTATCATGGGTATTACAGTCAAAGCTGTCCGTGAAGACCTGAGGCATCTATTCGTATGGTACAATTTAATCAGGGGCAAGAGGTAACGAGGGCCTTTCTGAGTCACAATTTTGTGGCCAATACACAGTGCCTTGAAAGAAACTCTTTCCCTAATTGGGAGCCAACGGAGCTTATGAAGAGCAGTGCCAGTAGGAGAGTATCTGGGAATATTTAAGAACATCCGTGTGGCAGCATTATGGACCCTCTGCAGCTTTTTCAGGCTATCCTGGGTAACCCCAAGATAGAGGACATTGCAGTAATCTAGTCTGGATACCAGAAGAGCCTGAAACACTGTCCTTCTTGCTGACTCGGGGAGGAGCACCACAATCTTTTGGAGCATTTTTAAGATACCAAAGCAAGTTCCGGCTAGGGCATTTACCTGGCTATCAAAAGACAGGGTGCAGTCAAACACAAAGCCCAGATTTGTGACTTTTGGTTTAGGAGTTGGTGTCAGTCCTAAGTTGTCTGGCCACCAGGCAGAAGACCATATAGACAGTCGTTTCCCTACAACCATGACTTCAGACTTCTTAGCATTGCTGTGCAAGCAGCTGGTGTCCATCCATTCATCTAAATCCACCAGACATGCTCTAAAACTGTCTGCTGCATTGCCTTCATCTTGCGCCAGAGTGATAATTAGCTGAGTGTTGTCAGCACACGACACAATCTTAATGCCATGACGCCTAATCACATCAGCAAGGGGGCGTGTACAAAGATTAAATAAAGGCGGACTCAGGGCAGAGCTTGTGGCACTCCCTGCTGCAGCGGGAGGATCTGAGACGTACATGGCTGCAGTTGCACCTGAAATGTGCGATTCTGTATGTAGTCTGCCAGCCATTCGATAGCCCGACCCCCAACACCGTATTGCCACAGTCGTTCCAATAGAAGACCTTGGGACATGGTTTGGAAGGCTGCACTCAGGTTCAGCATGACCAGGGCAGCTGTGTTGCCCTCATCAGCAATGAGTCTCAACTATTCCGAAGCCAGTAAGAGTGCTGATTCAGTACTATAGCGTGGTCTAAATCCAGACTGAGTTTCGTGTAGAAACCCATTTTCCTCTATATACCTCATCAGCCGTTAGTTCACATGTTTTTCTGCAATTTTTGTGAAAAATGATAAGCAAGAAAATAGGTCTGAAATTCCCTGGTTTAGATGGGTCCAGAGAGGGCTTCTTTAGAAGTGGGAGACTGTAGCATGTTTCCATTGAGAAGGAACTTGACCAGTGCTAAAAGATAGATTGAGCAGTTCATGGAGCGTCAGAAGAATCGCTTCCAGTCCTTTCTAGCATGGCAGGTGAAGCAGGGTCGAACAGAAAACCCGATTTTATTTGTGATGGAGGCTGAGATACGTTCCAGAGAAGTGAGAGACTTGACTATTCAAAAACTTTCCAGAGGGGAGTTTTTGACCAGCTCAAACCTCAGAGTAAAGAATTGTGTGTGTGTGAGTCCTATTTCTTTATGATACTTTGTTAGAGCTCTCAGATCATTTGTTTTGTGGAATGAATTAAAATTTCTGCGCCTTAGGCGCTCCAGGTGTTTACACCGTTTTCATCAGCCGAAGGTCTTCAGAGAACCACTCAGGTGACAAACTGGAGAGGGTAGTATTACACATTTTTAGGGGTGGTATGTTATCTAAGGCCCCCTTAATCCAATTTTCACCTGACAATTAGCTACCTGGGGGACAGTGATTTAGTGATGGAGGGCTCCGATTTAGAGCTGCTGTAAAAGCAGTGGGTGTGATCAAAGACCATTTCCGAGTTTTGCTACGTCTTTGAACTCTAGATGCAGATGAAGCCACGGAACTCAGCGACATTGGAAAAGGTAGGATCAGATGGTCAGACCATGCAATAGGTATGGGGGGGTGGGGGGGGGGGGTGCTGTGCTGACATGAGGAGAGTTTGCAACAATTGGATCCAGGATTGGCCTAAAAGGCGAGTTGGTGATTGGACCAACTGAGTGAAATGCAACAGCCCAAGATCCTCCATCAGAGAAGATGCTGTGCAACAGGATGTATCATCAAAATGAAGATTAAGATCACCCAGGATCAGAAAATTCGAGGGCCGTAGGGCATAAGCAGGTACGATGTCCATCAAGTCAGTCACAAACTGTGTGGCAGAGCCAAGCGGGCGATAGACTAAAAGGGCAGCTAGAGTGCAACAGCTAGATAACCACAGAGAAAAATACGCTGCTTCGCAACCGGCTATCTTTATTTAATAGAAGCTACACTGAAGGTGACATTTAAAAATGACTGCGATCCCTCCACCCCTTTGATTGAGTCTATCTTGCCTCAGGATTGCACATTCTTGTGGCACGGCATCTAGAATATCTGGAGTCAATTGTGCAGTGAGCCATGTTTCCACAAGAAAGAGAGCTTCTGGTTGAGAAACAATCAGAAACTCCAGAATATCAGATGTATGTTTAGGTAGGGAACGATAGTTCATTAAAAAACATTGTTCTAGTTTCGAATTCGAATGATTGTTCATCCCTGGGGAATGTTTCCCAGGCGATACCGCAAAGGCAAACTAGCATTTATCACAACTCCCGGCACTCAGAGAGACATCCATGGAGTGTCTACAGCCATCATGTATAGGTGGAACAAGTCAGAGAAGAAGCTCCTTAGTTGTGTATAGCAAATGGCCTGGTGTCAAACAGGCAGGGGGCCTGGCCCCTGGCGCCATCCAGGCGAGGACCGGCTCAAACAGGCTTGCCTTTGGCGCACCTTCGGCGCGTCCATGCAGCAGTCATGTTTTTGTAGCCCGTCTCCCCAGGTGGTCGTGATTACTCGCCGAGCAAGAACGAAGTGGCAACCAAAAACAACCGGAGCCCCAGAGCTCCACTCCTCCCTGGTAAGCTCCTCTCCCAGGTGGAGCTACAAAGAAATTAAAACTAAAGTTAAAATAACAATATCAAAATCACTGGGTGAAAGAAAAACAAACTCAATAAAACTGGAGGGGCCTGACCCTAAAATAGCCGCATACCGGGATTGGAGCCAGGCACCTTACGGCACCTTACAAGGAACAGAACGAAGCACCTTAGTTAAGGTGAATATAGGCACGCCTGAGCAGCACGGATGTCTCTACACCTCTTGCGATATAAAACCCTGTCAACTAAAATAGTATAATCGTAATAAATTCTGTTTTGCCACATGTCTGCTATTTTTTTAATTTCAGCTGCAGCACCACATCAAGAAATTATGATTGATAGGACGACTCAGTCCTCAGACTCTACTTTAAAAGCATTACTTTAAACCCTATTTTTAAATTGCTTCTTTTAACGAGAACTACAATTCCTGGATGAAAACAGTTACAAGACGACCCCTGGCCCGGTCTATTAACCACACAATTTAGGTCTGAGTTTCGACAACGTAGCTGGCAAACAGATCTATTGCTAACAACACACAAAGTTAGGGCTTTGGGTCTGCCCGTTTCAACCATTGCCTTTTTATGACCAGCGTCTACCAGCCATTGGCTTGAGACTGTCAATCATGGCTTGGCTCAGCCTACGGAAAATATATCTATCCTTCCTTCTCCACTAAAATGGTAGCATTCATCTGCTTGAGGGACCTCTTTACAAATATAGCCCTCTCTCTGCTCCTGCTCGCTCCTTCCCTTGCCTCAAGCTCGGATGTGCTAACGCTGCATATGTTACCACATTAATCCCAGACCTATTGCTTTGCCAATGCTTGGTTCTAACACCATTAGTTGAAAGATGCAACCTTTCACCAGCATACAAATTTAATAGACTACTGCAAGGGCTGGAACTCTGAACAGACTAAAAGGTAGACATTTGAAAATTGTAAAGGATTCTCAAAAATAGGTTTTTCAAACCTGCACAGGGTATTCCAAATCCAGCAGCACCATGTTAAATTGTTATGCAAATATATGTACTGAAGAAGGTGGAAAGGGATCAGAGCTGCTAACTTTTCCACCTGTTAAGAACACAACTATCGAAGGTACATGCCATTCACCCCGACTTTAGTAGCGACTGCTGGAGGGGTTGGTTTAGGGAAGGGCTTCACATCTAGCAGATATCTGCAAAGGCCTAATGCTTTTGAAAGGAAACGTTGCCTTGAACCACAGATATGGCAGCGCTATATCTGCCCACAGAACTATTGATGATTGTGTAACTGCTATTAGAACATTGGAATGTTGGGAGCTCCATTGAAGACAATGGAGTAGCTCTGGGCTTATAATGGCTGCTATAAGCCCAGCACTCCAACATTCCAATGTTTGTCTTTTTGTTTCTCCATTTTTAATTTTGAACATTCTACCCTTAGTGGGTGGAATGTTCGAATAGCCTTATAGCCCTTCTGCCTCAGGCTATACCAGTTGTTAAAGGCCCTCTCACTCGTTATAGGCCCTCGCCTGCGGCTCGGGCCTATAACTCGGGATCAGGGCCTTTAACAATAAGGCTATATTATCCCAGAGTGACTGATACTTAATGAGCATTTCTATGTTGTGCATTCTAGTCTGCATTTGCTTGCTTTGCATTTATTACTTGGACACCAGTGGCGGCTGGTAAATAAAGTCTGATTTTGACTGAGCAAGACAACGAAGAGAATGAGCTACATTTCTAGACAACATATATAGAGTGCACTATACAACAGATTTCCCTTTTAGTTTACTAATAGCTTTGTCATCGGAGAAGGGGCAGGGTGTAAGTTTTTAAGATGATGTTTAAAAATACAGGAGGCAATGTGGATAGTAGCTATAACCCCCAACCATACAACATGTGAAAGCAGTTTTGAATCCCAGCAAATCTCCCTGTGCCGAAATATGTAATGTAGAATGTGTCTTCTGTGATGCGCCCTTATGTCCTTGGGCAAGGTTAGCTCTAAGGAAAACTGCCAGAAATAAAATGTGAATTCTGCCTGTCACTGACTCTCTAATCTCATCCTCCAAGAATTAAGGACAAAGTATTAACATTTGATGCCAGAAAGCGATGTGCATCATAGAGAATCTACCAAATCAGTGGAGGTACATGGTAAATAGTTCAATGGATTGTAACGGAGCAGCAAACCAAATACCAATAACAATAAGACCCTCTCTTCTGAGAGACTGTTAGTTCACATTTTACTTAAAGTTGCGGTTTTCCAAGCACAACCCTACAAAATGTACAGTACTGTTTTTAAAATTGTTTTACACTTTATCTTCACAGAGAACTCCCACTCAAACGTATATGAAATGTTAAAATATGCATTTTTTGTGCAGCAGATGTTATTTAGCAATAACAGTCACATTTAGGAGAAGTATTTTAGCGGCAAGACTGAGACTCATTCTAGAAAAAATCTGTTTCATTCATGAACTTGAGGACCTTTCTGGAATACAATGCAGAGGAGCTGGGTTTTTTGCACCTTTTGTGAAAAACACTGGTGAGTTAATATGTGTACATAAAAGAGTTTATTTCTGTTGTATTTTAAAAACAGCACTATAACATTGGCTTAACTGAAAGCAAAAAAAGAAAAGCGTTTGTACCATCTCTCATAAAGGTCGGACTTTTTCCTCTCATCTTAGCACTGTTTTCACTACAAGCTTAATGGGGCCTAAAAGATGGCCTAAAGCTTGGCACTGAAAATGCTAACCTATTTTATGTGATTCCAAAAAGGGGGGACAGCGGGGCAGGTTTAGAGAGGTCCAACATACGTGCCCCAACAATACTATACGCAAGAAGGATATGGAGTTCCTCTGAGTCCAAGTGAAAGAACAGGGAGATACTAGAGGTGGGGGTGATGGTGGCCCAACACAGAGTGAAGGGGGAGATCCCCTTTTCGGAACTAGGGCTCTCACACACCTAGCAAGCTAGGTGTCATGCTTCATCATATGAGCCTGCCCCTCGTCAGGTCGGCGCTGCAATACCTGACGGGCACCCAGTACGGGGCTCTTTGGCGGGGATCTTTTGTTCCTGCCGTTGGGTGCAGTGGGGGTGAGGGGCCTAGTAGGTGTAGATGTGGGAGGGAAGTGGGTTAAAATAGGTCAGTTAGTCCTAGCAATTATTTATTCGGGAAGGTAAACTGCCTAGTTAAAAATATAGAGAGTGGCGGTGAACTAGAGGCAAGGTATCTAGCTGTATGCGCCCTACTCTCGGTCGGTCAACATGTTTCGTGCCCTGTGTGTCAGGGGGATCTAGGCACTTCTTCAGGACAAATTGTAAACGCTATCTACACAGCGTGGTAAGTGAAAAACTACATATCACGTTCTCAGGTCAATAACCTGCAACCAAAAGAAAAGAAAAAATATGTTTTTAAGGTGGGATGCAAACACTGTACATGACACTTATCTCATGGAACTGTTCTTACGGTACCGGAATGGTACGTGTGCTAAGTGAATTTGTATAGTCACACACATACTCAACACCGTGTGCGGGGTGAGACTAAGGTTAAAAGGCAAGGTAAGGTCTCTCATGCACAAGAGGATTCATATTAAAACCAAGGTCTCAAGATGGAAATTCCATCTAGAGCCGTAAAATAACATAACAGAAAGGACAGAAACCATGCTCACCTATACTGTTGTCTAGTTAGGACTGCAACAGTATCCGGCGGTCATAAAGGACACCAATTTGGGTCCTATGTAAGCAGAAGGAAAAAAGGCTGAATACAGTAACAAACTCCATACTGCACAAACCAGCATCACCCAGGCGTCGGGACCATCAAAGAGTAGTAAACCTATTTTATGTAGCAGCATCACTGTTGCAGAAAGCTGAAGATGGTGTAAATGAACATTGAATCAAAGTGAAGATTACAGCTCTTCTTGTATTATATTGAGGGCTGTTGCACTTTATTGGTGAGGCGTCAGCATCAGCTTTTCTCTGATACTAACACAAAATGTGTTCCTGTACTGTATTGTTTTGCAGCATTTATGTAGCACTTACTATCCCTATGTGGAGCTCTGAAGTGCAGCCCATAGTAGTGTATTAGATGATGCAGTGTAAGAGACAGACGTACAGTTTTATGGTTTTCAGTATGCCGGTGTGTAGAAAAGTAGGAGCTGCTTTCATGGTTACCCCCACTTTTTGCTGGTGTCAGTATGCTTTTTTGACTAGTCTAGCTGGGATCCTGCTAATCAGGACCCCAGCCACTGTGCTTCCTCCCTAAATTTGACATGGTAAGTACTTTGGTACCTCCACAACTGGCTACTGGTGTACCCATGTAAGTCCCTAGTATATGGTACTAAGGTACCTAGGGCATAGGTACACCAAGGGTCTCCCATGTGCTGCAGCATATATTATGCCACCCAAGAGAGACCACTCAAACTGTGACTACAGGCCTGTCATTGCAGCCTGTGTAAGCTGGTGCTAGCACCACTTACAACGGATATACGTTTTCTTATATCTGAGGTAACTACACTTAAAACCTGTAAGTCACCCCTAAGGCAGGCCTTTCAATCCTGAAGGGAGGGTGCTGGGTTATAAGTGTGCCCTGCATGAGTAGGACACCCCCTACAAACATCGTTTGTAGGGGGTTTCTCCGGCTTTGTAAGTGCGGTCAGCCATTTTGATACATATTGGGGCCATACATCATTATGCGATGGCTAACTATATATTGGCTGTGCCGAACCGGGCATGCTTAGTATCAAACATGTTGGAATCATACCCCAACACCGTTACTGGTGTTGGAGGTATGATTCCATGCATTGGGGAGCTCCTCCGGGAAGCCCTCAGTACTTCCAGTAACAGCCTTCCAGGGTCTGCTAGCAAGCTAGTGCTGCTGCCAATCCCAGACATGATTCTGCCCTCCTCCTGCTGAGCTGAGCTCGAGCAGGGGAAGGTAGAACAATAGGTTTCCTGTCACAGGGAGGTGTGACCACCTCCTAGACAGGACTTAGTGTATTGGGCTGGGGTGGGGGCGCTTGCCAGCGCCACCAGACTGCTTTGAAGGGAACATTTGGTGCCCTCCTTGCATACTCCAGCTGGAACCAGTTCTGGGAGCCCTTGGCTTCTGCTCTGGCGTGAAACTGGACAAAGGACATGGGCGTATCCTCCCTTCTGTCCAGCCCCTACTCTGGGAGGGACCCAAAATTTCAAACGTATCCAACACTTTGTGCAAGATAGGGGCCATAAAGGTGCTCTTATCCCTGAATTCCAAGTATTCAGACTCCTCAGCTGTTTCTCTCTCCGGAACCACATTTTCGAAAAAGTCTTACAAGATCTGAGAAGAACAAGCTGCGTTACTTAGCCAACAACCCTAACCTTACGTTTCAAAAAGCAGATAGAGGTGGTGCACTGGTAATTATGGATACTGAGTTGTTTTTTATAGATACTTACTTGTACAAATACATGACAGATGCCGCACTAGGTGCCTGGTCATTTATGATATACATCACTGAGCACACATTTATTTATGTATTGATTTCTTGGAGATAAGCTTAAATCATATGTTAGAAGTGCCCTCAATGTTATTACGTAAAAAACAATGTTAATACGTAAAAAACAATGACTAACTCAAACAGCATTGTATTTATATGTATAGCTGTAATGTTCACTATGTTTATCAGTGATGTTGGTTACACAGGATGGTGCCATGTACTGCCAGTATAGCCGGGGGGACTCCGTTTGGTTTACAGTAAGTAAGTCTTGATGAGGAAATTGTGATATTGAGGCTTGGAAACATACGTTATGGGTGATGAGGTGGTGGAGTGTTGTACCAATACTGATATATGGTAGAAGTGGTGGTTGGCGGTAAAAGTAACTTTAGTTCACTAATTTAAGATGGCTGCCACATATTGAGTAGACAAATTTACATGGGCAGTCCGTCGTTGCTTTCGGCTCGTGGAAAACGCTGACATCACTAGGGTTATATCTGGAACCCGTCCTGTATCTAAGTTGCAGTTGACACGGCTGACGTGCGTATCGGTGAACAGACGAGGCTTTGAACAGCAGATTAGGTACGCAGTGAAGGGCGACATCGATATAGTTGGAATAGGGTGTAGTATGGGACTATGCCGGTTTAACAATATCTTATCTCTGCAGAGTGGCGCCTTGTGTGCAGCCGGGTAGAGATGTTTTTTCGTCGTTTCAACAGAACCTAAGTTTGAATTGTCAGTTTCACACATACCAAGATACGAGATGTCACGTACAGGGTTGTTTTGCACATGCTGTCAGTTGGAAAAATTTAGATATTGTGTCGTTTTTTTAGGATAAAAGGATAAAACCTTGATGATTACACTTTCTGTGTGAGTGCATGCCAATACTAAAATGCAAGTTTTGGTATAGTTTATAAAAAAAAAAAAGAGGGGTGTGCAGCCACATAAATATGGTTGGCTAGTGGAAGTTCACTAATGTTGGCACTATGCATGATGCGCATAGGCATGTAGAGCACAGTTGAGACGTCAGGCATGGCACATTTGATAACTTGATGTCCAAGATGGTGACATTGGTGTTGTGTTTTCATCCTCCTTGGGGAAGTTGGTAGTTAGAGGATGTTTTGGATTTACGTTTGCTTTGGACTTATTGTTACCGCATTTTCATTTATTAGCTGGCCCCTGAAGAACGGACCATAGGTCCAGAAATGTCAGGTCCGGAACTCTTTCTTCTAACCTTTAGGTGTGAAGATGTTGCCCGGTTCCGGGTCTTGAAGGTTCTGGTCTGTCCGAGGTAGGGGCGACCCTTTTTGGTAGCCACGGTGCTGCTGACAATTCAACATCAGGGCAGACAGTGCCTTTCCGAATGAGTCCCAGAGAGGAAAAAAACCCAAAGGGAAAAACCTCTGAAGGAAGCAGTGACTCCAGGATCCAGGCAACTGGACACGTCAAAGAAGAATGTCAGCAAGGCGATGACAAACCAGAGGAGAGGAGAACTGTGGAAGAAGGAACCCACTGGAACGAATACCAAACTGGAGCAAGTGTCACCAACAGAAACAAAGACACACCAACAGGAGCGAAGAGTGTTGCAACGCAACAAAAATGAGAATTCCAGCCCCTTAAATACCCAGGGACAGGGAGTGATGTAACAGGAAAAGTAGAACCACCATCTTGGTTTGGGATGAAAAAAGAAAGAGGTTAGAAAAACCTCCATCTTGGAATGTTGAAGAAAAAACTATACCGAAAGGCATTCTGGGAACCAGACAGAGGAATTATGGGAGGAAGAATCACGAAAAAAGATGGCCCCTAAACCATGACTGCAGGCAACTCATGAAAGGACTCCCAAAGATTCAGGTAAGTCTACAATACCTAGTATACCCATGCGGTCTCCCATCCAGGTACTAGCCAGGCCTGACCCTGCTTGACTTCTGAGATCAGACGAGATCAATTGTTTTCAGGGTGGTATGGCCGCAGGCAGGCCACCGCCTACACTGGCAGCGTGAACCAAAAGAAAAGAAAAATGCTGTAGGGCTCATCTTTGTGCTCAGAAAAGAAACGGCGGGCTGCCGCACTGAGCTGCGGCATGCCGGTGTCCAGGAATAGGTGCCGCGGACAGGGTCACGGCCCACAGCTGTGAGGCGGGAGGTGCTGTGACCCGGTCCGTGGCGTAACACAGAAATGCATAGAGCAACGTAAGAAACCAAGTGGAAATCACAGAAGAAGAAAAAGAAAAGAAATTATGTTATTTTGATGTTATAATGGGATCTTATGTTTGAAAGACTAATTGTATACATGTGAAGATATTCATTTTTTAACACAAATGATTTTATAAAGAGATGTGATAACCTAAGAAATACAGTTTTTTGGTTAAAAAAAATTGTGTTAAATGGTGTAAGCATTTGGACTAATGTATAAAAATGTTATATGTTAAGTACACTCAGCAGTGCATGTAGGTCACTTCAGGTAAACTTTGGCCTGAATCTTTCTTTTTGTTCCTAGGTACTTACCTTGGGTGGTTCCTTGTGTCCCCAGCTCTTCTGAGTCTCCTAGTCCAAGTTCTGACTTTAGTTGCAGTTTGCATTCCACTTTCTTAGTACATGGTTTGGTCTCCCCCTGGAGACCACTGTGTATTGTGCTTACTTACCTGTTTACAATTGAAGTATTGTGTGTATTTGTGCTGATATCTCTGGGTAGGAGATATACCAATGTGTTAGTGAGTAGACATATTTTTACAAATGCACTGTGTGGTTCTTTTTCATTTAATCTGCACTATATAATTAGATCTGTTAAAACAAGAGGAGAGGAGTTGGCCTAACGGCTAGGGCGGTCGACCTCGAATCTAGGGAACTGGGTTCGAGTCTCGGCAATGACTCTGAACATCCTGTGATTCTGGGCAAATCACTTAATCTCCTCGTGCCTAACAAAAATGAATGTGTCCTCATGTAACGCAACTGGTGCTATGTAAAGCACTCTGATACCCAATACCTTCGTGTCAAGTTTGCGCTATATAAAACTCCGTAAAAAAAAAAAGGTGCGTAACACTCCTTCTGGACTAAACCCGAAGGGTGCTCTCAACAGCTACCACTTACAGAGCTTGGATGTCTAAGATCACTAAAATCACCATAAGGGTTGTCTGAAATAGTGCAAGGTGCTTCACTTAAATAAGTGTGCACCATATACTAAGCCAGCCTCCTACACAATAGCTTTGAACAGATCTGCAGGTCTCTTTATAGCATTTCATATGATATAGTCTGCTTAGATGTTTACTGCACTGAGTTGTCCAATAAGAGATTTTGTGTATAGTTGTGGTCCTGAGCTGGTATGGTTGGAGGGAGAGAGAAGTTGAGAGATAACTATGGCATTTGAACTTCAAAAATTAATTGCTCCAAGTTATTTTATTGTACTCCGACACCTTAAATCTTGCCCATTCTTAACACACATGCCAATTGAATAAAATGTCGTCCAGGCCTTACCTGACAGCTACTTCAAGCTTATTCAGAGATGTAACTGAAATGGACTGCAGTGGGAAGGGGAAATTCTAGTCCACAAAACATTTCAGTCACCAGTTAAAATCAAGTTCAATTTGGAGAACACAATTGGCCAAGTTGCCCTCATATTTCATACACTGCGCCACCATTAAACGCAAATGAACATTGCTCAACCCTCAAAAGAGTAACTACCACTTAAGTAAAGAAATTATCACTTCAGAGAAACATTGCCTGCTCACATGGGCAAGGGGGTGTTAGATTTGGACGATACAAAAAAAAATCCACACAATCCCTGCATGGCTAAGGTCATCAACGTATTCCTTGTCACTAGGACAGTCTTCACAGTTTAGGATTCTCTTTCACAAATTATTGTTTTTGTGGTAGTCCAATCAGTTAACCACGAGTGCAGCAAAACTACAACTCCCAAATGATTAAATGAAACCTTGGGGTGGAAACTAGGCGGTGCAAAGATATGAGCCGTCTGGTAATCCTACGCAGTGCTGTTTCTAATCATATAATGCAAAACAGGAACTGCCCTTGAAACGAGAGATGAATATAAAACGTGCATGCGCCTTAAGGCTCAAGTCCTGATGGTGTTGGGAAGGTGGGGGTTTGAAGGCTCACGCTTTTGTATCATCATGACTAGCATATTCAAAACCATGTGCCTAAAACACCAGAGGCTGGCGAGTCATTAAAAGCTCGAGTCCGCCTGCCAGCCACGCTCTAATCATAAGCCCAGAATTAATAACAAAGCACTGAACATTGACGTAAAAGAGAAGAGAGACAGAGGTAGTGCGACGTAGAAATTCTGGGCAAGAACAAATGTAATTGAGGTGCTACCAAGTACGCATACAATCAGGCATAGTCACTGTTTACGTTTGACAAACGGGTCCGTATTTTTCCCATGGCCCTGTAATAACAGGAGTAAGGGCTTGGGTTGAATCGTATGGAATAGCAAGGTATTTCCAATTTTATTATGAAGCTGCAATTAGATTTTTTTTGTAGCATTCTTTTTTGTCGTTTAACCAAATAATCAATATCCAAATACTAGGAAGGCGCGTTGAGTTTATAGCTATCGCACTGGTTCGGTTTTCGGAGTGACATGCATTGCTACACTTATGATTTTGAAAGCTGCTGTCCCTCTCAAAAAAGAATAAATATGTCATTTTTTGAAATCCACCAAGCTACAGCAGACAACCACGGGCGTACACATTTTTGGTAGGACATCCAAGAGTGCTACTGACTCTGGAGGACATTATGCTGCCCAGTATATAGCTGCAAGCCAGGCCATACTGACAGCTTTTTGCACAATTTGGGTTTCTCAGCCTGGTTAGAAAAGTATATTGCGGTTCATGCTGTGGCCCAGCACATGAAAGCAGAGACTACTCAGTAATCTGAACACGGTGAATGAGTTCAGAAGCTGCCGTCCCTCAGGGGGTAGATGGCGGTTTGCACGCCTAGTGATCAAACATTAACAGCTCTGCAGACCACAAAGAGCATAAATCAACACTTCAAAAAGCAGAGAATCCCCCAGCACTTTTAAAATTCATTTTTCAGTTCTTAAAGCAGAATAGGATTTCTCGCTTACAAGCTTCTGAGGCAAGAGAAAATGAGAGCGGAGGCTGAGACCAGGAACCTCTTTCTAATGATAAGAGTACCAGAATAATTGCTCTCCAGCCGCAGGTCAAAGCCTGGGGCTGCTCAGGCACTTGTCATAATAGACAACTGTGCAGGAAGAACTCAAGGGTTTACTTCCTATTATATTTTAGTCCACGTCACTGTAGGAGTTCAAATATTGATCCAATCACTTCACCATCAAGGATTTAGAAAAAATGACCCAGAATCACCACTTTTCCTTAAAACGTATATTTTTCAGTTTGTGAGTCTGATATTTTTGAAAATAAGTCATCTTATCTGCCAAATTTATTGAAGGTTAATGTTAACCAAATGTAATGGAAAGGTAGTGACCTAGCTTGCATTGTCAAACAAGTTACTTATCTTCAGTAACGCTTTTTCTAGTGGATAATTTAACTGCAGATTCCTCACCTTTAGAATATTCCCCAGGATGGATCTGGATGCTTTCATAGCAGTGCTCCAGTGCACCACCAAGTGGTGCCATATGGCTCAGCACTGGTCTCCTTTAACCCCGGAGCAGCATATGAGCGCCACCCACACAAAGGGGAAGCTGTTAGACGTCATTTTTACCAATAATCCCCTGCTTCAGGTCCAGGATCCGGTACTTATTATATGGACCAACCATTTGCTGATCCCTATGGTCCTTATGATTCCTGACTCGACATTACCTCTTAAGCCAATGGCACTGGAAGACCGGCGTTGGTCCCAATTAAACCGCGACAACTGGAGAAGTGCTCTTAGTATGACCTAACCTTCAAGTTGCCAACTACAGGATCTCGGAGTGGAAAAGCCACTCCCTATATCAAACTATCTCTAAGACCACAATTACTCAGAACCTAAAAATAAATCTGTTCCCTGGTACTCCCTCCATTTCAGAGCTCTTAAAAAAAACTGCAAGATTGCAGAAAGGAAATGGAAGAAGGATTATGGAGACAGCAACAAAAAAAACACAACAGTAGGGCGTACCATACAGAAATTAGACTGGCTCAGGCCTCTTACTTTGAAACGAGAATTAATGAAGCTTCTAACTCCCCTAGGGAGATGTTTAAAATTACAAAAACTTTGCTGGAAACCACTACCGTGGGACCACCCTCTGAACCTTCTAATGACAGGTGTAACATGCTGGCCACTTACTTTGATACAAAAATATAGGACATATCTTTTCAAAAGGTGGATGGAAGTTCCAACTCCATCTCTATGATAAATAGCAAGGAAAGCAGTTCACCCATTTTCTCTGAATTCCTCCCTCTCATGCTGGATAAGTTTACTGATATTTTTAGAGAAATCAAATCCGGATTCCCCCCTCGATCCCGCCCCTCCCAGAATTCATGCCCTTGGGGCAGAAATTATTTTCCCCATTCTGCTCCAAATGGTGAGCCTTTCACTGGAGACAGGAATGGTGCCTCAGCCTTGGAAACACGCCATGGTTAAAGCCATTTTAAAGAAACCCAACTTTGATCCAACATGCCCGGGGAACTTCCGACCTATTTCCTTGCTTTCAGGCATAAGTAAAGTGGCAAAAAATATGTTAATAGATACCTTACAGACTTCCTTGAGGCCAACTCCTTTCTGCACCACACGCAAATTGGCTTCCGGCCCAAGCACAGTACTGAGACCACCCTTTTGGTGGTGGTGGAGGAAGCTAAAAGGAGATTGGACCAAGGGGCTACTGTTGCCATTGTACTCTTGGATCTCAGCATGGCCTTCGACCCCATTGACTCTTGGCCAGTTGTATTTTTTTTTTTTCTTCTTTTTAGAGTTTTATATAGCGCGAACTAGACCCGAGACTTCGGGTATCAGAGCGCTTTACATGAGCACCAGTTTCGTTACAGAAGGACACATTCATTTTTGTTAGGCACGGGGAGATTAAGTGATTTGCCCAGAATCACAGGATGTTGAGCGTCGTTGCCGAGACTCGAACCCGGTTCCCCAGCTTCGAAGTCGACCGCTCTAGCCGTAAGGCTACATCCTCTCTTGTATGTTGCACAAGATTCTGCCCTTGCTGCCTCAGAACTCAAGGAGGCTGGTAGTTCAGGCTCTGATTCTCTCTCGCCTGGACTATGGTAATTCTATCTGGGCACTCCTAGGGTAGTTACTCAGAAACTAAAAGTCGGGCAAAATGCTCCTGCACCCACGCTACTTAGGATCCCCATTAGAGATAATGGGGTAGCCCTGGGTCCCTCAGAACCTGGGTATTGGTGCTATAGTAAACAATTGGTTCTGTCGGGTAATGCAATTGCTGTGTTTCAAGTAATTAATACAATACCACACATAAATTCAGATAGCATTTAACAAATGAATTTTAGAGAACAATTATATGGTATGAACACACCAAAGAATAATAAAACGGGAGTTGAAGAAAACAAAGTTTACTAATTTATCTTGTTCGGGGTATATATCAGGCTGTCAAAAGCACATTTTCAAGTCAGTGAATTAAAATAGCGCCTTTCGTGAAAATAAGTGCAAGAGTGACAAAGTGAGGTCAATAGTGAGCTATATACATGACTTTTTTTTTTTTTTTTTAAGTTTTCAAAAACCTTTATTAACATTTGGCATAGTACAGCGTTACAAAGGTTATGTACACTAAGACACATTCGTTACTGTCTCCGATCCCTCTCTCAGTTCGTTACAATCACCATATCCTTAACAAACAATCCCTCCCTCTGCACCCCCCTCACCATTAGCTCCCACTCCCTCCTATGTACCATGGCGTTTTCATAAAATGACAACCTGCAGCATCATCTGTTATCTTAGAACAGGGCGCTAAAATCACATAATACGCCCGTGTCACTTATACAGTCCTAGCATTACACTGTGCCCTCCTTTGTATTATACAATGCGACATTCCATAGCCCCCCCAATCTATCACCCGGGCAACCCACCCTGTTTTAAGGTGCTGTACCAGTTTCAACTTGCCCCTCCTGTCTACTACTCTCCCCTCCCTCCGTTGTTCCCTCCCCCTGTTCTCCCTCATTGTCTGCCCTCTGCGCCAAAAGATAAGTAGTTAGTGGCCCCCAAATATCTTTTGGTCTGGACTTTATGGGTAGGAGGTCTGCATAATTTTGTAGCTGTTCCTGCCAAGTGGTGAGATCCCGCACCCAGCCCTTGAATTTGGGCGCACGGTCTCTTCCCCATCTGCACGCCACCTGGCGCTTTGCTAGTAATATGCCCACTGCTAAATACTTTTTGTGGACTGTTGCTATAGTTGTATTCAAGCCCAGGAGAGCCGTTAATGGGGATGGAGTGATCTGCACTCCTATCATGGCGGACATACCCGCGAACACTTCCTCCCAGTAGTTCGCCACTCGTGGGCATTGCCATGCCAGATGCATGAAGTCCGCCCCTTCCCTCCCGCATCGCTCACATCTGTCATCTTCTCTCAAGCGAAATTTATGCAGCTTAACCGGGGTATGGTATAGTCTATGTAGGAATTTGAAATGTACTAGACGTAACCTACTGCTTCCAGTAACTGCCTCTGTCTGCTTGCAACAGGTTTCCCACTGTTCTTCCGTTAGAGGGGTTCCCAAGTCCTTATCCCATTCTACTCTGGCCCTTAAGGGTTGGGAGGTAGTGACACTCTGCACCTGCTTGTACAGCAGGGATATGACATGCTTAGGTGCCTCAGCTTGCAATAATGTGTGTAGAGGCGCAAATGTGTCTGGTTCATTCGGGAATGCAGGGGTTATGGCTTTCATGCTTTGCCGGAGTCGGGTGTACATGAATACATCCATGTGTGTGCAGTCACCGAAAAATTGTTCCTGAGTTCGGAATTGTCCTCCAATGTAAAGGTCCCCCCAAATGCTATAGTGTAGCTTGTCCAGCAGTCTACGGCATATCCCCTCACATGTAACCTGCAGCAATGGGGTATTCACCAGCGCCATTCTAGGGGAGTACATCATTGGCGTGTCCATTCTGCGTGCCATCCATCTCCATGCAGCAGCAGTACAGTCCACTGTGGAGGGATCCCGCTCCCGTTCTTTCACTGGCTTAAATATATATCCCTCCGGGGTTGTCGGGCCATGTATCCATCCTCCACTGCCAGATGCGGCATATAAGGAGGTGGGTGGAACCAGTAAACAGCGAAGTGTGCCTGTGCACAGCAGTAATATTGCTCAAAATTAGGGACATTATAACCTCCCTGGTGATATGGCAGCATCAGTGTGGCTAGGTTGAGTCGTGCCGGTTTCCCCCCCCAAATGAGCCGAACTAGCTGCGCCCTAAGTGTGTTAAAGAAAAATCTGCCTGGGTGATAAGGTATGTTAGTAAATAGGTATAATAACTTTGGCAGTATCGTCATCTTGATTAGTGATATTCGTCCCACCTTCGACAGGGGTAATCTTATCCATTTGGATATGTTATCCGTCACTTTATCAATGGCCTTTCCATAGTTAGTACGCATTAGTATCTCTTTGTCCCTAGCGATATGTATTCCTAAATATTTAAAGTCATCTGTCTCCCAAACCAATGGATAGTCTAGCTGATGCTGGGCAGTCTTATTCGTTAATGGGAATACCGTGGACTTATTCCAATTTATTTGTATGCCGGAGATGGCCCGAATTTAGTGATCTCGCGCAGTACAGGGTTGAGATTATCCTGAGGTTTTTTATATACAGCGTCTTGTCGTCCGCATATAGGGAGATAAGCAGCTGTCTAGACGGGTAGACCAGTGCACTGTTTTTATGGTGTTGCCGCAGTTTCGCTGCCAAGGGTTCAATTGCCAGAGCAAATAAAATTGGAGATAACGGGCAGCCTTGCCTTGTGCCCCTAGAGATGGAAAAGTTGGCAGATCTGGCCCCATTTAATAGTACTGTGGCCCGTGGTTGTCTATATAGCAGTTGCACCCAGTTCAGAAAAGTGGGCGGCATTCCCATATAACCCAGGGTTCCTATCAGATAATCCCACTCCACTGAATCAAACGCCTTGGTGGCGTCTAGGAATACAGCCACCGCTGAGCAGTTAGGGTCTATGTCTTGCATTACCGCCAGTAAAGTCCTGAGATTGTGGGACGTAGCCCGGTGGGGACAAATCCCGCTTGATCTGGCAATACTAGCCGCTCCAATAGGAGGTTGAGCCGAGTAGCCAGAACTTTTGCCAGAATTTTAGTATCACAGTTGAGCAGTGAGAGGGGACGGTATGATTCACAGCTTGTCGGAGATTTGCCGGGTTTTAGTAAGGAAGTTATCTGAGCCTCCCGCATGGTTTGGGGCAGACTACCCTCCTCTAGAGCCTCACAGAAAACTGCTTTCAACATGGGAGCCAGTATCTGCACATATGTTTTATAGAATTCCATCGGCAGTCCATCCGATCCCGGCGCCCGTCCCGATTGCATGTGCATTATTGCTTCTGTGATCTCATCCACTTCCAGATCCAGATTCAAGAATTTACGCTGGGTATCCCCCAACCACGCCAGGGCCGTGTCCTCAAAGTACTGCTGCAAATCCAATGGGGAACCCCTGTGGGAGGTGTATAACTTTTTATAGTATTCTACAAACGTACTTAATTGTTCTGGTAGATTCCTAAGCGTTTTGCCCTGCTCATCCTGTATTTCCGCAACATAGTTAGCGAATTTGGGAGGTCGTACTGCATTCGCCAAGGTCTTCCCTGGTGTGTCCCCCTCTCCATATATCCGCGCCATATGGGGCTTCCCTCGAAATCTACATTCCCGGTCCGCTGTGATCTCAAATTCTGTCATTTTGTTACGCAGTTCAGCTCTCATCGCCCCGTCCCCTGTACCGGATGAGAGGTTTCTCTCAAGAGGCCTTTATGTCCCCCTCTAATTTATGTAAGTCCCTGCGCAGATCTTTAAGAATGCCTCCTCCCTTAGAGATACACCAGCCCCTGACAGTGACCTTGAATGCCTCCCACACTGTTGTTAAGCTTGATACCGAATTCACATTGCGCTCAAAAAAATCTTGAATTTCCTGCTCTATTTCGGCTTTGAAGACTGAGTCCTGTAGATGCAAGGGGTTGAGTCGCCAGCCAACATAAGGGGATTGGGTAACTGGGGCCTGGAGGGTAGCTACAACCGGCGAGTGGTCAGAATATGTACGGGCAAGATGGATCACTTTTTCCAGCCAGTGTGCCATCCCCACAGAAACTAACAGATAGTCTAATCTGGCCCATGACGAGTGCGCTGCAGAGTAGTGCGTCCCTTCCTGCAGCATGGGGTGTTTATACCTCCATGTATCTAGTAAGTAGTTAGAGTCTATTATATCTTTCAGTGTTCGTTGCATACTGGTGTAGTGCATGGGGGAGGCCCGAGACCGATCCAGCTGCGGATTCACTACCGTATTGAAATCCCCCCCCAGATGACATATGTAGTGCCTAACGCTTGGATTTTACTCCACAACAGGAGCAGGGCATGTGTATCGTCAGTGTTGGGGCCGTAATAATTGGCGAAGGTTACATCGTGCGAGTTCAATTTCCCCCAGATCAAGCAGGTTCTCCCAGTAGGGTCAGTGTCTGAGCCCCCCATTACAAATTGCACCCTTCGTCTGATAAGGATGGCCACTCCTCTAGAATACCCCGAGTATGATGCAAAGCAACGGTGAGATGCCCATTTCGCCGCGAATTGGGGAGTAACTCTGGGATCTAGATGGGTTTCCTGCAGTAGGGCCACCCCAATGTGATGCCTATCTAGGTACCCTAGGACCTGCCTCTTTTTCCGTGGATTATTCAGTCCCCGTACGTTCCAAGATAAAACATTAAGTTTGTTTGTGTCTCTCGTGGTGTCAGCCATTCCCTTTGTGCATGATTGTGGTTTGTACATATATGCCATTTTCATTAATCAACTGTACATAAAACAGTAACCCCCATGAGGTCCCCCTTCCCCCTCCCATTCCGGCGTCCCCAACTTGCCAAGCATATGTACCCTCCCCCCAACAAGATACAAGTTCAATAAACTACCAACTCTCACTAGAGGAAAATAAGGGGCTCGCCCTCGTGTGAGAATCACTAGGGGCCCACAACATGCCCACTCTCCTCCTCTATTTCACCCACCCGCTGCCTTACCCAAGCAGGCAGACAGCTTTAGTGGGACGGAGGCGAGTGTCCGGGCGGAACTGATTACACAACCATTATCAATTATAATACGTCACCAACTTGGAGCAGTTCACGGGTAGTAGATCGATCATATCAGTCATTTGAACAGCGACTGGATTTAGGCCCAGATCTCTGTACTGGGGTGAATGTACGACATTGTTCTGCATTCTGTTCATCAATTGTTGTTTTTGCATTTGTCACCCCGAGTGGGACGGGTATGCCCAGACGTGGGTCCCGTGCTCTCCATGCCACTGGAGTCAAGCTATCCTGGCTGATGAGGGCTGAAAGCCCGAAGCCGGTCCTAGGATGCTTGTTTCCAGTCCAGGGAGGTCCTGGCCTGGCAGTTCGGGCTGGACTGTTCCCATTGGGCGCAGGGTCAAGACTGATTTGCATATGGCTGGGTCCAAACTGGAATGGCATGGTGAGCAAAAAACGATGGATTTAGGCCCAGATCTCTGTACTGGGGTGAATGTACGACATTGTTCTGCATTCTGTCCATCAATTGTTGTTTTTGCATTTGTCACCCCGAGTGGGACGGGTATGCCCAGACGTGGGTCCCGTGCTCTCCATGCCACTGGAGTCAAGCTATCCTGGCTGATGAGGGCTGAAAGCCCGAAACCGGTCCTAGGATGCTTGTTTCCAGTCCAGGGAGGACCTGGCCTGGCAGTTCGGGCTGGACTGTTCCCATTGGGCGCAGGGTCAAGACTGATTTGCATATGGCTGGGTCCAAACTGGAATGGCATGGTGAGCAAAAAAACGATGGATTTAGGCCCAGATCTCTGTACTGGGGTGAATGTACGACATTGTTCTGCATTCTGTCCATCAATTGTTGTTTTTGCATTTGTCACCCGAGTGGGACGGGTATGCCCAGACGTGGGTCCCGTGCTCTCCATGCCACTGGAGTCAAGCTATCCTGGCTGATGAGGGCTGAAAGCCCGAAACCGGTCCTAGGATGCTTGTTTCCAGTCCAGGGAGGACCTGGCCTGGCAGTTACTGTTCCCATTGGGCGCAGGGTCAAGACTGATTTGCATATGGCTGGGTCCAAACTGGAATGGCATGGTGAGCAAAAAAACGATGGATTTAGGCCCAGATCTCTGTACTGGGGTGAATGTACGACATTGTACTGCATTCTGTCCATCAATTGTTGTTTTTGCCTTACCCAAGCAGGCAGACAGCTTTAGTGGGACGGAGGCGAGTGTCCGGGCGGAACTGATTACACAACCATTATCAATTATAATACGTCACCAACTTGGAGCAGTTCACGGGTAGTAGATCGATCATATCAGTCATTTGAACAGCGACTGGGTTCAGTCTCTTCACTCTGGGTTCGATATCGGAGACTGAGATCTGGAGCGTCTTCGTGTTTCCGCTTCAATGGACGCCGCCCGGCGGGACTGGCGGAGATAGTCTTCTGCCTGTTGAGGATTTATGAAAAAGTGTTGTTTCCCGAAATGGGTTATCCTCAATTTGGCAGGATACATCATGGCATACGGTATGTCCTGTGTCTGGAGCTTTTTCTTCACAGCTGCGAATTTGCGTCGTGCCTCCTGAACGGCCTGTGTAAAATCGGGGAAGAATGCCACGGTAGTATTCTCGTAGCGTATTTGTTGCTTCTCGTGGGCCAGGCGTAGTACCGTGTCCCTATCACGGTAATTCAGGAAGCGCATTATTACTGGTCGCGGCGGTGCTCCTGGTGGTGGGCGTGCAGCTAGTGATCTGTGGGCCCGCTCCACCGTCAAATGCGCTGAAAAGGAGTCCCTCCCAAAGAGTTCTATGACCAGCTTCTTCATGAATTCCTCCATATGGCCTGTGTTGGTTGATTCCGCTAGGCCAAGAACTCGGACGTTGTTCCTTCTGGAGCGGGCCTCCAAATCCTCGTTCTTGTCCGCAATTATTTTAAGCAATTTGTCCATTTGGAGTACATGCTCTCTATTCGCTACCGCTCCATCTTCCAACTCCGACACCCTAGTTTCGGCCTCTTTGATCCTCTGATCATGCTGTTCCAATTTATTTACCACGGAGTCCATCCTAGCATTCATGGTATCCATCTTCGCATCAATGGATGTTAGGCTCTGTTTCATGCCCAGTAGCAGCGATTTCCAGTCCTCCTCTTGGCGGTCTGCTGCGGTCGAGTCCGTCTGCTCCGCTGATTGGGAACGCGGCGGCCTGCGGGAGTCAAATGATAGTTTCGCTTGCTTTGCATCGGTGCGCCCCATATTAACTGATCTTTGTTGCCTTTGGGCAGGATGCAGGGTTATATTCGGCCTCAGGCCACTATCATGTAGCTGCCCACCTCTAGCCTTTGTCAGCATCTGTCACGTGTGGGCCCTGTACCTGAAGAGGATTGCCAATCAGGTGTGCTCTGTTGTGGTGTGTAGGCTTGAGCTCTGGAGTCATGCAAATTGGGTACCTAGTAGCGCGCTCACCGCAGCTGGCAATATCAGTCTTCAGTCGAATGCTTTCGTTGGGTTCTACTGGGCACGTCTTTGTAGTTCAGTCCCCAATGCAGAGCATTCCGTGCCAAAGCACTCTCCCTCTCACGGAGCTAGAGGTGCCGCTTTATGTATGGGGGTCAATGGTCTGGTGGGCTGTAGTCGCCGTGGGCACAGATGATTCGCAGGTCTCTTGGCTGCCCCCCTCCTAGGCCTTGTGCACTGCCGTCTGGTCCGGGTGGCCCCGCTCTTTCAACATGGCTGCCCAATGTCGCAGGTAACAGCTATGTCGCCGCCCGTAAATTGGCAGCCCTTCTTCTTCTCAAGGGCAGTGATGGGCTATGCAGCGGTGTCCACGCTTATGGGCGCTCACGTTTCTCTCCACATCAGCCTGCCCTAAGGATTCTCCCTGCTCCCCCCTGCAGTCTTCCGTGTGCACTCCTTACCGGCGCTTCGCCTCTCGTCTACGCATCAAGTGCGGGGAGCTGCGCGTAAGACGGCGGATCTCGGCCCCTCTTCCCCTCCTGCCAGGTGCCGTACGTTGTTGCTTTGAGGCAGCCGCCCTAACTCCCTGCCGTTACCTCATCGGCCTGCAGTATATGTCCCGACTTCTCTCCGGCAGCCGCCCAGTTCTCCACCGCTCTTCTCCGCCAGCTTATGTGAGGCCCAGTCGTCACCAGCCTTTCCCATCAGCGGCAGCCGTCTCTCCTCTCCAGTCCGTCGTCACCGCTCCTCGCTCCGGATTCCAACAGCCTTCTTCTCCGGTACCGCTTGGTCTTGCGGCAGGGTACCAGGGTCGCTGGTGTCAGTTGTCGTTCCGCTCCTCGTTGGGACGTGTGCAGGGCTAGTAAATCGATGCAGGATGAGGGTTAAGGATATTTTTCCACCCGGTCTGGCTGGAGACTTACTGGGTCACGGCCATCGTGGTCGTGCGCCACCTAGCGCCCTCTACATGACATATACAGATGACAGACAAAGATGGAACTATTTTGATGGTTCCGTCCTATAATCAATTACAACGCATGCATTCACAAGACCAAAGGTGAATTACAGAATCGGGTCAAGGAAAATGCTGGGACATGAACTAGGATAGCGTCGACATTCCGAACCAAAAGTGAGCGCGGATTGTCATGCGTCAAAGACTGGGGAAGCCGAGATGGACAGCCTATAAGTTAATTCAAATAATAGTCCGGTGTGTTCCAATAAGAATTAATTCTTAAGAACCCCCATTGGTAAAGGGACTTGCCAAATGGTGGTGAAGTACAGGGATGTAACGTTCGCAATTTCCAGACAATGCAGGGATCCCAGTAGGACATCCAGCAACTGTGATTAATAAAATGTCAAGCGTTATTAGAGCTGGAAGAAGTGACAACCCGGATCAAACAGTGTCACAGAGGTAAAGGGACTTACCCAGTGATCAATGAGTATAGTCGTGCGTCGGTATCACAAATTAAAAAATTCTTACTTGATAGGCAACTGTAAGATCCACCATCCGGTTGGAATCTAAAGATAAAAGTGATATGGTGTTCGGGCACCGATAAGAGGTAAACAAGGTGAACGCGTGTGGAGAATTGCAGTTCTTACCTTAAACAGGGTTAGGGTCAAGTAAAGCAAGGAAGCTTTATTAATTGCTTGAATTAATGTGCAGCGAACTTGTGTGGGTAAAGATCCACCATCCGGTTGGGATCTAAAATTAAAAATAATAACCCGTGTTGGGAACTGGTAGGGTTGTGCCTAGCAACAACACTTGAAAAACGAGTGTTTCTCTTACTTTTTTTAAGGTAATTGTGGTGAAACAGGTAGTCTTTAATTTAATCAGCCCCCGTAAAATTGGAGTCTGAAAATGAAATAGGGAAAAGGATGTCATGTTGCAGTTTATCTCTAGAGTTAAACAGCGGGAGGCAAGCGCCGCAGCACAGACCAGCATCTTACCTCACTTAGTGGACTCAATGCAGCGGGAGTCTTGTCACTATCGGGCGCGGGGGAAATTGCCGCTGTACTTGAAGGGGAGATGACGTGGCAAGAGTGCCGAGTCATCAAGCGCTGGTGTGCACGCCAGCGAGCAGCCGCTAGATGCTGACGCGTGCAGCACGGATCAGCTGTGGTGCTACAATTCGGAAAAAGTTATGTCGGAATATTCTTAAGGAAAGCAATACTATATTGGCTGTTCCTTAAAGCCAAGGTGCCTCCATTTTTAATAAGATAGCCTCCAAAACGCCAACATGGGCCATAAATGAATAAATGTGCCGGCGTAGTTTTATGGGATAGGAAAAATCTGAAACATAGTAGTATTCAATTGCAAATATGATGGACAGTCCTAGGGTGCCACTCGTGTGCAGTCATTACAAAAAAGACAATCACATGGGAAAATTCAGACAGGGAATTAATGGCATGTCAATTGGGGCCGTGGTTTCATGTGACATATTGTAATAAATAGGACAAGTGCAGTGACGCATCAAGTATAAAATTATGTTACTAGAGACCTGTCACATAGGAAACCATTACACATCGGTATACTCAATGCAATTACCAGATATGGTATAAAGTAACTGCCGTCTGGAAAGACTAAATCATTTCGGTTTAAATCTCTCACGTGCCAGACCAGGTGTTGACAAGCATGTAACCTGTGCCCGTGGTCACAGGTGGCATGTTGTATTAGATCAAGAATTAAATGCATTGCATATAAATTATTGTGACATGTACAGTAACGTATTAGGTACGCAGGTATGTAAGCAGAACACCTGATATGTGCAAAACAACAAGATAAAATCGTTACTTTTGTCGATGCAAAGCCTTTGCCCATAGTGAAGCATATTTACATACATTCACATCTGTCGATTGGCATAGAAGTGATGAAACAGTCAGTCCGTTAGTTCTGGGAGCACCTCAACAATCACATAGAAGGAAGGATCAAAAATTATATATTACATGTTGCTCTGAAGTCTAGTTATCACATATTAGGATGTGCCCTTAGTACCGGGGAGGGGCGAGATGTTAATTATCCCCAATAGACCAGATGTGTGAGATCCTATGATGTCATGTTATTATGTGGGTCAAGTTACATCTAGCTGGACCATTTGTCTGTAGGTTTCCTCTTGCTCATTGAGGCCCTGATTGACAGTGTCCAAGGTGTGTATCCACCTGCATTCTTTGAAACTTAGAGCAGAGGCAATGTTGCCGCCCCTTGGGTGCGGGTAGATTTTTTCTAGCACCCACCATTCTAAATTTTCTGCAGAGTGGCCTGTGTTAAAAAAGTGGTCCACTAAGGGTGCCCCCTGCACCTTGCAGCGGATTCTGCGGCAATGTTGCAGGATTCTGGTTTTGACTTTTCGCGTTGTCTGGCCGACATACAATATGTTACAGGGACATCTTATAGCGTAGATGATGTTGGAGCTATTGCAGTTTGTGTGGTGTGGCAGAGAATACGTATGTCCCTGGTGTGTGAAAGCTGCGCCTACTACTGTAAGCTTACAAGCTTTGCAGTTGCTGCATTTAAAGTGGCCGACCAATGGTGGTAGGTTCAGTTGTTGCCTGATGTCTGGTGTACTGGCTATCTACATTGATGATGTCCTGATGATTTGGACTGGAACTGAGGAAAATCTGATTGCCTTCAAAGCCTGGCTGGATGAAAGGTCACCAGACATCAAATTTACTACGGCATATAGCAACCAAAGCATTTGCTTTTTAGACCTCATGCAACAAGTGGAAGATGCCAAGATCTTCACAACACTATTCAGGAAACCCACCGAAAGGAACACCCTCTTACAATATAACTCACATAATCCCAGAAATCTGAGGGACAATCTACCATTTGGTCAATTTTTAAGACTAAGGCAAAACTCTTCCCGGAGTTCGGATTTCTTTAAGGAAACTGATATACTCTTGTCAAGACTAAAGGAAAGAGGCTACCCAAAAGGGTTGCTGAACAGGGCCAGAAAGAGAGCATGGTACTGTCCCCGTGAGTCCCTACTGGAGGTGAAACCTAAAGAAGATTAAATGAACAAGCTAGTTTGCGTTACCACTTTCAATACTAGAAGCCACGAGATCAAAAAAGTGATCAAAAAGTATTGGAACCTGGCGTGCACAGAAATCAACATGAAAGAGGAGCCGCTGTTTGCCTTCAAACGAGCCAAGAATGTGACGGACCACGTGGTGAGCTCCTATCTGAAGACAGCCAGTACACCCGACATCAGGCAACAATTGAACCTACCACCATTGGTCGGCCACTTTAAATGCAGCAACTGCAAAGCTTGTAAATTAACAGTAGTAGGCGCAGCTTTAACACACCAGGGACATACGTATTCTCTGCCACACCACACAAACTGCAATAGCTCCAACGTCACCTAGGCTATAAGATGTCCCTGTAACAAATTGTATGTCAGTCAGACAACCCGAAAAGTCAAAACCAGAATCCTGCAACATTGCAGCAGAATCCGCTGCAAGGTGCAGGGGGCACCCTTAGTGGACCACTTTTCTAACACAGGCCACTCTGCAGAAAATTTAGAATGGTGGGTGCTAGAAAAATCTACCCGCACCCAAGGGGCGGCAACATTGCCTCTGCTCTAAGTTTCAAAGAATGCAGGTGGATACTGTTAGACTTGGCATCTTTTGGCATGTTTCCCCTGAGTTTTTGCTTTCTGACCTCCCGGTTTTGACTCGGTTTTTGCTGGCTTAGTGTCTCTGCGCACTTTTCTCACTTCTGATCAGTGCTAAAGTGCATATTGTAGTGATTGAGTCCACGCAGGTTGGTGTGATTCAGGTAGTTTTATTCAAGATGGTACAATAGAGAGATCAAGTCCATATCAAGATCATATCAAGACCCCACCAGGAGCAGCCAGCACGCTGCTCAGCCCAGCCAACCGTGAAGGCCCGACTCCCAACACTCCACAAGACGACACCACAGCAAGGCTCCCCAGGCAGAGCATGAATAGCATTGAACTCAGGATATAACATATCCCCCTTTCTCCCAAATGAACAAAAGAACACAATGAGAGAGAGAGAGAGAAGAAACCAGAACGAGAAAACATAGAGGTAACAGAACCGCAAAACAATCTAAAGAAGAGCAACATCAGGTAACAGAGAAGAAAGGAAAACAGACATAGAAACCATCCTCCCTTCTTACACAACAGAAAAGAAGAAAAAACAACAACGTCAGATAAAAGAAAGCACAAAAGACTGCCCCAAAGCACACCCACTGGCCAGAACAGGAATGAATGGAGGCTGAAAAAGGAAAACTAACAGAACACAGGGCTATAGGTTGCGACGAACGCAGAGGAAGGAAACACGACAGAAAAGCAGAGGAAAGCCCAAAATCCACAAGAGAGACAAGAAGAAGACCTCAGATGGAAAACAGAAAAGAAGAAACAAGGAAGATGAAGAAAAATAAGGATGACTCTTCATCTAAACACCATTATCATTACACAATGACAAAAATGTAATGCAAAGATAACAGTGCAAATATAGCAATAAAAAAAATACAATATAAACGTCGAATGCATGGGTGAGAACCCATGACTAATCTCTTGGGATAGAGATGCGTTGTGCACAAAACTGGTAATGTTCCCCATACACATCTCAGTGTAAGGACCAACTTTGTGTGGAAAAACCATACCATGCACTGTAGTAATGTAACTGTGTTAATACAGCACATATGAGTAGGTACTCATGACAAAATCCAAGCAAAAAAAACAGTGTATGGGTGGGAACCCATATACTTAATGCAAAGGGGCTAAACCCTTGCATAGCTCCCAGAAGGGAGGTAGAACAGAGTTGTGCACAAAAAAATACTTCCCATACACACCCTATGTAGGGTAAACAACTAAAACGAGAGGTGTCCGTGTATGGACAACTGGTGTGGAGCTTCCACACTGTGCACTAAAGCAACGTAAATGTTAGCTTTTCGGGTAGGAACCCGAATACATGGGTAGGAACCCATGACTGAAATGTGGGTAGGGACCCGAATTAAATGGGTAGGAACCCATGACTCCTCTCTTGGGAAAGAGATGCATAAATGATGCAAAAGGACTGGAACCTATGCATAATTGCCCCGAAACAACACAGTAACACAAAGAACAAAGGGCAAAAGTACTAAGATAATGCATAAAAGTGACATCAAAGTATGCATAAAATTGGAAATACACAGACGCTGTTACATATTGAAAAGACACTTAGCTTTCATAAGTCAGGTTTCTACAGAGAAAACATTGCTGCCCACGTACATGTGACTGTGTGAAAAAAATGGTCCCATGGTCCCACTTGCCACTAGATGGCAGCGTAACAGCATGAAAATACTGATGGAAAAAAACATTTCTGCATAAAAGCACAATCACAGCCTACATTTTGCACATTTTAATGCTGTCACAGTTCATGTTGTAAAAAATGTCACCATCGCTCGAGAAAGCTTAAAAAGCGTGTACTGCCAAAAGGAAAACATCTTGCTGTTACTGGTACACTATGTCCACATGGAAAACGGAGCAAATGAGAGGCAGAAAACTCACTGCAGGAATTGTAAGCGGGGTCCGGTGTAGACTGTCCGGTGACTTAAAGAGAAGACAGCTGCACCGATGCCTGAAATGGGAAGCAAGCCGACGCCATTGAAAATGAATAAAACTTTATACAAGCGGACAACATGGTTGGCAGAAGACGGTCTTTTGAAGGCTATGTTAAAAACTCTGCAGACTCCAACAGAAAGATGGCGGCACGCAGTCACGCCGGTACGGGATGGCTCACGGCGTCTGCGTGCGCACAAAGATGCACTTCTGTGAAACTTAAACGTCACGAAGACAACAATGGCAGGTACATCACAGAAGAGGAAATACAGAAATGGAGGGGGTAAGAGTGCGCGCATAGGCAGCAACAAGCGGTTCATTTTTAAATGAAAACTGGGCGGTTGAACTGCCAAATGTCCACGAGGCAGCAAGAACTCAAATGAATACAAAAATGGACTCACCCTTGAATGACTGCCCATGCACTTCGAAAACGCACTATATACTATGTGATAAAATGTATGACATGAGTTTGCACCTGCATTTTGAAAGCGTGGATTTTGTAGATTCATCCCAGAGCAGTTTGAGTCCAACAAACATCCGGATGGCAGTCTCATCTTGGCTGGCGCACACACAACCGATTTTGTCGTGGTTCGGTGCACACACAAACGATTTGACACTTCTTTCCCAGACAGCGCAAACATCAATATGTGGGAGATGAACAAAAAAAAACTCAAATGAGAACACAGGTTGCGACCAGCAATGTTGCTTTCCCTCAAAAGTAGTCGCTCTTGCCAAACTCCATAAAGCCGAAATGCTACCCTTGCACAGAAAGAGTTGGCACGCTGCACGCGTAGGCTATAGATAAGAAGCATGAATGTGGAATTGAAAAAGCACTGTAGCGCACACAAATAAATCCACAGGTTGAGACAGGGTATGTCAGGCTTACCCTCACTGAAGGCACAGCATACAGCGAAGACGTTGGCAGGCTTACCCTCACTTGAAGGCACAGCACAAAGCGTAGACGTTGGCAAGCAGGCTTACCCTCACTGAAGGCCCAGCACAAGACGCGTAGAGTTAGTGGGGAGTAGACGCCCAAGCTTGAATGGGCAGCTCCTGTAGTGGCACTTCCCCAAACGCCCAGGAGCACGAACAACTGGCAGACTGCTGTGGGCGACCGATGTAGAGGTCACTGGTGGGGTCATGGATGCCAGTTGCCATAGATTAACTAGACTTGATATGTACCTTAAAGTTGCTTGAGGTTTGAAGAGGTGACAGAAGCAGGTTCTTTTGAAGATCGTCGCCAAAAACTTGTAGTGATTGAGTCCACGCAGGTTGGTGTGATTCAGGTAGTTTTATTCAAGATGGTACAATAGAGAGATCAAGTCCATATCAAGATCATATCAAGACCCCACCAGGAGCAGCCAGCACGCTGCTCAACCCAGCCAACCGTGAAGGCCCGACTCCCAACACTCCACAAGACGACACCACAGCAAGGCTCCCCAGGCAGAGCATGAATAGCATTGAACTCAGGATATAACACATATGCTCTGTGTAAATTGTGTTATGGATTGGTGTTTCCATGATTGGCATATTTGATTTACTGGTCAGTCCCTAGTAAAGTGCACTGAGTGTGACAGGGCCTGTAAATCAAATGCTACTAGTGGGTTTGCAGCACTGGTTGTGCCACCCACAGAAGTAGCCCTGAAATGTAACTCTGGCCTGCCATTGCATAGCCTGTGTGCAGTCTGGGACTGCCATGTTGACTTGGCAGGGGCACCCACTTGCCAAGCCCTAACCTTCCCTTTTCTTACATGTAAGGCACCCCTAAGGTAGGCCCAAGGTACCCCTGTGGGCAGGGTGCAGTGTATGAGTAAGGTAGGACATGACCTGGTGTGTGTGTGGCATGTCCTGATAGTGAATTACTGCCAATTTCGTTTTTCACTATTGAAAGGCTATCTGGCCCATAGGAAAACATGGGAGTTAATTCATAACATCTTATAAATAGAACTTCCCATTGGGACCAGATAGAAAAATAAAGTTTAGTATGCCTGAACTCAGAATATAAAGATGCATCTTTTAGTAAAGATGATTTTTACAGTCTGTGTTTGAAAATGCCACTTTTAGAAAGTAGGTATTTTCTTGCTTAGCCATCCTGAGTGCCTCTGCTATGATGTGTATTGACTGTCTGGCTTTGGAGTGACAGGGGTTGGGGAGGTGCATTCTCTCAGACGGCCACCGGGGGGTTGATGTGTGTCCTGCCTTTCCTGAATGAGTCAGGGCTGGGCTGAATAGACCTGGGCTGCATTCAGAGTAGTGGGAGGAGTTTTCACTAGCACCTGATTAGGCCTGGTCTGCATTTAGAGTGGTGGGAGGAGATTTCCCTTGCACCTGAATAGGCCCTGTTTGCCTCTGACAATGCTGTCTCCACCTCCTGCCAGGAAGCTGCACAAGAGAGGACAGAACTGGTTCTGGCTGGGCACAGACACTCTCTGCCTTAGAGGACAAAGGATTTTGGGCTATAAAAAGTGGGTCCCAAACCCCTAAACTTTAGACCTCTTTTGGACCAAGAAGACTGCCAAGAAGAAGAGCTGGAGAAGCTGTGAGGAGGAACTACCACTTTGCTGTGTGCTTTGCTGTGTTGACCTGCAGTGGCTGCTTCTGTCTTGGGCAGTGAAAGGACTGGACTGGACTTTCTGCAATCTATTCTTGTGAGGTTGTCCAAGGGCTTGAGGTAGAGCTTGCTCCCTGGTCAAGAAGCCTCAGGAACAGCAAAGACTTCAAGTTCTTCTGCCCTCAGCACTGGGAACTGTGTGTTTGGTGCTGCAACAGAAGAAAAAGCACCCCGACGCCGTCTACGACGCTGCTGCCGACTCCGTGTCCTGAAGGCACCTCAGAGGGTACCGCCGCAACGCAACCCTGGTCTCACTGACGACGCCTGCTGACGCCGCCACCGAGCCGCTGCTCGCACCGCGACCTGTGGGCACCGCACTCCGCATCGCCTCACTTCACGACGCCGCCTTGGTATCCCCGACGACGCCGCTCCACGCCAAAATCGACGCCGTGCTTGCACCGTGGTTCAAGGGCACCGCTAGTAAGGTTACACGACGCACCGCCCTCAACCCGCACCGCAGCCTTGGCCTACTGACGCCGGCGCCATTGACTCCAGTTCGTCAGCCGACGACAGCGCTTCAGCAACAACCTCGCCGCTGCTTGCACCGTGACCTGCCAGCACCGCGACGAGCACCGCATCACTTCGCACCGCGACCTTGGTCTCACCGACGCCGCCTTCTGACGCCGCCACCGAGCCGCTGCTCGCACCACGACCTAAGTGCACCGCACGCCGCACCGCAGCACCTGACGCCTGTCGACGCCAGCGCTCCTGACTTCAACCGCGAGGAGTTCGATCTGCAACGCGTGTGACTTCAAGGGCCCGACGACTCCTGCACCGACCTCCGGAACCGACGCCTGCGGACGCCGTGCTTTCGGAGCTCAACGAGAGGTCGCCGAGGCCCTGCATTTCTAAAGGTACTGTTTTGTGGGTCTTCTTGACACCGTAGCTGGCACGCGACGCCGCGGTCAGCCAGAACTGTTTGGATTTGTTTGTTCACGACGCCGTGTTAGCCCCAGAGGGAGCCATCGACTTCAAGGAACTGTTTTTCAAGGTTATTTTGATAACTGAAGATTTCGAAGTACTGTATTGTGGATTTTTATCGTTTTTGGTCTTGTCTTAAGTATATAAAAATATTGGATATATTTCTAAACTGGTGTGGTGTCCTTTTGTAGTGCTTACACTGTATTACTGTTGGGTATGTGCAAATGCTTTACACACTGCCTCTAAGATAAGCCTGTCTGCTCGTGCCAAGCTACCAAGGGGGTGAGCAGGGGTTATTTTAGGAGTGTAACTCCCTTATCCTGACTAGGAAGAAGGGTCCCTACTTGGACAAAGGTGCAAACCCTTGCCAACTACAGACCCCCATTTCTAACAGATACACACCTTGGACACTGTCAATCAGGGCCTCAATGAGCAAGAGAAAACCTACAGACAAATGGTCCAGCTAGATGTAACTTGACCCACATAATAACATGACATCATAGGATCTCACACATCTGGTCTATTGGGGATAATTAACATCTCGCCCCTCCCCGGTACTAAGGGCACATCCTAACATGTGATAACTAGACTTCAGAGCAACATGTAAAATATAATTTTTTATCCTTCCTTCCATGTGATTGTTGAGGTGCTCCCAGAACTAACGGACTGACTGTGTTTCATCACTTCTGTGCCAATCGACAGATGTGAATGTATGTAAATATGCTTCACTATGGGCTAAGGCTTTGCATCATTGACAAAAAAGTAACTATTTTATCTTGTTGTTTTGCACGTATCAGGTATTCTGCTTACCTGCCTGCGTACCGAATACGTTACTGTACATGTCACAATAATTTATATGCAATGCATTTAATTCTTGATCTAATACAACATGCCACCTGTGACCACGGGCACAGGTTACATGCTTGTCAACCCTTGGTCTGGCAAGTGAGAGATTTAAACCGAAATGATTTAGTCTTCCCAGACGGCAGTTACTTTATACCATATCTGGTAATTGCACGGAGTATACTGATATGTAATGGTTTCCTATGTGACAGGTCTCTAGTAACATAATTTTATACTTGATGCGTCACTGCACTAGTCCTATTTATTACAGTATGTCACATGAAACCACGGCCCCAATTGATATGCCATTAATTCCCTGTCTGAATTTTCCCATGTGAATTGTCTTTTTTGTAATGACTGCACATGCGTGGCACTCTAGGACTGTCCATCATATTTGCAATTGAATACTACTGCCTTTCAGGTTTTTCCCATCCCATAAAAGTACGCCGGCACATTTATTCATTTATGGCCAATGTTGGCGTTCTCGGGGCTATCTTATTAAAAATTGAGGCACCTTGGCTTTAAGGAACAGCCAATATAGTATTGCTTTCCTTAAGAATATTCTGACATAACTTTTTCCGAATTGTAACACCACAGCTGATCCGTGCTGCATGCGTCAGCATCTAGCATCTAGCGGCTGCTCGCTGGCGTGCACGCCAGCGCTTGATGATTCGGCACTCTTGCCATGTCATCTCCCCTTCAAGTACCGCTGCAATTTCCCCCGCGCCCGATAGTGACAGGACTCCCGCTGCATTGAGTGCACTAATTGAGATAAGATGCTGATCTGTGCTGCGGCGCTTGCCCCCCGCAGTTTAACTCTAGAGATAAACTGCAACATGAAGTCCTTTTCCCTATTTCATTTTCAGACTCCAATTTTACGGGGGCTGATTAAATTAAAGACTACCTGTTTCACCATGATTACCTTAAAAAGGTAAGAGAAACACTTGTTTTTCAAGTGTTGTTGCTATGCACCACCCTACCAGTTCCCAACACGGGTTATTATTTTTAATTTTAGATCCCAACTGGATGGTGGATCCTTACCCAAACAAGTTCGCTGCACATTACTTCAAGCAATTAATAAAGCTTCCTTGCGCAACTTGACCCTAACCCTGTTTAAGGTAAGAACCGCGATTCTCCACATGCGTTCACCTTGTTTACCTGTTATCGGTGCCCGAATACCATATCAGTTTTATCTTTAGATTTCAACCGGATGGTGGATCTTACAGTTGCCTATCAACTAAGAAGTTTTGAATTTGTGATACCGACGCACAATTGATCACTCATTGATCACTGGGTAAGTCCCTTTACCTCTGTGACACTGTTTGATCCGGGTTGTCACTTCTTCCAGCTCTAATAACGCTTGACATTTTATTAATCACAGTCGCTGGATATCCTACTGGGATCCCTGCATTGTCTGGAAATTGCAAACGTTACATCCCTGTACTTCATCACAATTTGGTAAGTCCCTTTACCAATGGGGGTTCTTGAGAATTAATTCTTATTGGAACACACCTGACTATTATTTGAATTAACTTATAGGCTGTCCATCTCGGCTTCCCCAGACCTGAAGAAGACCCGCCTTCATGCATGACAATCCGCGCTCACTTTTGGGTTGAAACGTCGACACTATCCTAGTTCATGTCCCAGCCGTTTCCTTGACCCGATTCTGTAATTCACCTTTGGTCTTGTGAATTCAAGCGTTGTAATTGATTATAGGACGGAACCAACAGTTCCATCTTTGTATGTCACCTGTATATGTCATGTATATAGCTCACTATTGACTTCACTTTGTCACTCTTGCACTTATTTTCACGAAAGTCACTATTTTAATTCGCCGACTTGAAAATGTGCTTTTGACAGCCTGATATATACCCCGAACAACATAAATTAATAAACTTTGTTTTCTTCAACTCACGTTTTATTATTCTTTGGTGTGTTCATACCATATAATTGTTCTCTGAAATTCATTTGTTAAATGCTATCTGAATTTATTTGTGGCATTGTATTAATTACTTGAAACTTAGGATCCCCAGGCATGAATCAGCCAGACAGGGTTTGATAGATCTTCATTGGCTACCCATTGCCCAAAGATTTGAATTCAAATCTCTCTGCACTGCTCATAGAGCCGTACATGAGCAAGGTCCTCCCATTTTACACCAGTTTGCTAACACTTATACCACTAATAGGTTACTTCGATCCTCCATCCTAAACTTGGCCGCCGTCCCCTCTGTTAGAAGAGCTAGAAGTGGAAGAGGTCCTGCACCAGCTCCCCTTGATGCATCTGTCTTCCTGAGCTCTCCTGCACTCGAGGTGTTTCTCCCTCCCCCTCCTGCTCTGTGCCATGTTGATCTGCTTCCCCCCACAGGTCAGTTTCTAGTTTAGCCCCCACCGCGCCACAGTTTTCCCCGTTGTTTTTCCCCGACGCCTCCTAGAGCCGCTCCCTCCTCTGGACCTACTTAATGGAGGCCCCAGCTCAGCCCCATTGAGCAGGCCCTGCACCAGCTCCCCTTGACGCCTCTGCCTTCCTGAGCTCTCCTGCACTCAAGGTATTCCCCCCTCCCCCTCTGTGACCTTTGGTTCTGCTTCCCCCCACATATCAGTTTCCAGTTTAGCCCCCACTGTGCAGCACTTTTTCCCACCATTTTTCCCCTATGCCTCCTGACTCCCAGAGCCCGTCCCACCCCTATGACCTACTTAATGGAGGCCGGAGCACGGCCGCGCTGCTGGTGCGCCAAAGGCAAGCACGTCTGCGCCCGTCCGTGCTTGGACCGCGCCCAGCGCCAGGAACCCTAGCCCCTCCACCAGTACACTGCCGAGGAACTGCGGTCTCTCAACCCCGGGAGAACCACCAACTGCTGCAGCGCCTCATCAAGAACCACTGAAGGACCTTTTGCCTGCTAGCTCTGTCGCCTCACTTGTGACGTCAAGACCCTCACAACTCTGACCCAGCAGACACCCGTTCACAGGCCAACGCTCCACTGCACGCTGTTCACGATTCGGTCCCTCTGCAAGCACGCCACAGAAATCTGGGACACCATCACCACCCTCACCCCGACGTGATGTTCATCACAGAAACGTGGCTCACCTCTTCATCGGCGTCCGACATCGCGTCTGCATTGCCCCCCCGGCTACAAGATGCTTCACCATGACCACCCTGGCAGAAGGGGTGGAGACATTGCCATCATCCACAAGGACACCCTTCAATGCACCACTACGGAGGAACATTGTAGGAGACTGGCTTAGTATATGGTGCACGCTTATTTTAAGTGAAGCACCTGCACTAATCCAGACAACCCTTGGGGTGATTTTAGTGGTCTTAGAAAACCATAGAAAGCTCTCTAAGTGGAAGCTGTGGAGAGCAGCCTTCAGGCTTAGTCCAGAAGGAGTGTTAAGCAGCTTGTTTTACCAGAACTAATCATATAGTGTAGGTAAATGAAAAAGAACCACACAGTGTAGTTATAAAAAGAAGTATATTTATTATACACACTAACTAACACATTGGTATATCTCCTACCCGGAGATATCAACACAATACCGACGAGTTGAAGCAAAGAATCCGCGTCTGCTACCTCTGAGGCCTTCAATTTCAAGTCTGGAGTACCTACTCTCAACCTCAAGCAACTTCTGAAACCACAGCTGCGTTTATTCAACTACTGGCACACATCAGCCCCACCAGTGACCTCCCACCGGTCGCCCTCCACTCAAAAGCGCCAGTTCCAGTCTCTACGCAGTTCAAGTTTCTGACTGCTGTCCCTACAGCGTCTGTTTCAGCTACAGCCCAAGCCAACTCCTGCTATGTCTACAGAGCCTCGACACGGAAGGTAATCAGCTGCTGCCTGTACTTGTGTCTCCTGTGTTGTACATCTGTATCTGCACAAATCTGTTCCTGCATGTGCCTCACAAGATCAAGTTTCCTTGGGACAAAGTTTACGTCTGCACACAGTTAGTGTTGCATCTACTTGTTCTTCGCTTCCAGCCAAGCAACCTCACACTACAGAGTGCAATTCAAAGTCCGCTCGCACAGAAGCTGTTTTGTCTGTTTTCACAGTGTAGAGGCAAGTGAACTAAGTACAATGCTTGGTCAATGTTAGCATTGGGAAAATGCGGTGATCAACATCTGTTTATGTGGTCCCAGTTGCAGCAAGAGGCTTCTTTTGAACTCAGTAATGTTCATTAAAGACATTTGTCTAAATTCAAATTATTACGCCTTCTACAAGTGGCCCCGGTTGGTGTTACATGTGACCCCGGTTGGTGTTGTGCAAAACATGATTTCACTATCGAGCAGCCATAAGGTGAGCCCACTGTCCGTCTTTGGTTGTTGGCCTACTTTGAGACACCCGACCTGTCTGCCCTCCCCAACCGTCTTGTTACTGTTTGAATCACTACAGCGCGAGGAGCCAAGAGCGCGCGCAATCCTACCTGCTATCCCTCTTGCTGGACCTCTCATTTTCTTATCGGATTCTCTGTGACGTTCAAGTCGCACTTCACTGCATCCTTGTGCGCTCACACTCACCGTGAGCCATCCGGCACCAGCGTGCCGCCATCTTAGGATTGTCATGCTCATGCATACGCGATCCTATTACTGGTTCAAGTTTCTTTGACAACCACGTTGTATGCGCTGAATAAAGTTTAACGAAGCCAGTACCAGCGTCGAGATGTGAGGATCGTCATGAGCCCAACCGTCGTCCGTAGCGGAGCAGACTTTCAGGTTTCTTTGTTTGTACTGTGTTTTGGGTTGGTTGGGCATGAACACTTCGGGAGTCATGTGGTGAGTTGAAATTATTTAAACAAACAAGAGAGCCTTTCCATCTTCAGTGGGCATGGTTTCTGCTGCCAAGTACTTTTATTTGGTGCCAAGTACTTTGTTCCTCCAGTCTTCTGCTGCAAAGTACTTTCAGGTGCAAGTTTCCTGGAGATGTTTCGTTTATTCAGACTCTGCTCGTGTTCTTTGAACGCCTGTTCCTCACTATCGCGGTGACAGGCACACCAGTGACATTCATTGTTGTATTCAGCTTATAGTGCCTATTTATAGGTTTACAATCCATACTTAATGGTTGTCTCAAAAAAGTTTGTGTGTATTTTTTTTAAGACATGTCATGTTATGAGCACATTGCTATGCTGATTACTATTGTTGGGTGTTCTCACCCTCACGAATGCAGTACTTTGATGTTTCTCGCATGTTTCATTTACAGGTGTCTTATCCCTGCCTTTGGGATGGGAGTGGGTCTCAGTCCCATGTTCCTTCTTTACGTTAATGTCACTGGTCATGCAAGCCTTAGTTTGGCGTATGGGGTCTTTTACCCTTTGCTACGTTTGGTATGGGTGTAAGCCCCATATCCACGCCATTGGTCTCTACATGTTTAAGTTAACCCTCACGCTGTTTGGGGTTATGGGGTGTTTTCCCCATTTACGTATGTTGGACACTTCTTTGTTATTTGGGTGTGTTATGGGTGTCAGTCCCACCACCTCGTTGTGTACCATGTTGTGTGTAAGTCGCCCCGCGCCTCACCTTACTGTGTCCAGTGTGTAAGCCGCCCTGCGCCTCACCTTGCCTTGATTGTGTGTAAGCCGCCCTGCGCCTCACCTTGCCTTGATTGTGTGTAAGCCGCCCTGCGCCTCACCTTGCCTTGATTGTGTGTAAGCCGCCCTGCGCCTCACCTTGCCTTGTTGTGTGTAAGCCGCCCTGCGCCTCACCTTGCATTGTCGTGTGTAAGTCGCCCTGTGCATCACGTTCTCTTTTGTGTGTAGTCGTCTTGCAGCTCACATTGTCTTGTGTGTGTAAGCCGCCCCGCGCATCACCTTGTACTCTTACGTCGTCTTGTGTGTGTAAGTCACCCTGTGCTTCACCTTGATTATGTGTGCGTTCGCCACATTGTGCTGCATCATCCCGTGCTGCGTGTGTTCTTGGGTTTTTGTCCCATGTTACACCTACACTTATTTGTTATGGGTTATCCCCATATTCACACAGTCCCTCACATGAGGGGTGGCGTGTAGGGTTTTCATTTCCCTTAGCCACAGTCTCCTTTCGTGGGGAAGTACAATAGTTACTTACCTGTAATCTGTGGTTCTCCAGTATTGGTATCTTTCATAGATTCACATGCCTGAATCATTCCCCGTCGTCGGAGTGGGAGTCTCACGGTACATAAAAAGAAATAATTATGCACATAATAACCATAACATAGGTAATATATAGAACCAGGAAGTGAAGTACATAGAAACTACAGAGGAAGAAACTTCCACATTTATGACTTGTCCAAGTCATTATAAACAGTCCAAACTGCAGCCAATCAGGCGACAGCACCCTCCAGAATGCTCTCCCCAGAGGCTGAGGCTCTCAGATTTTCTCGCACAAGAGTGTACCAAAGTGATAAGAGCATAACGAGCCTCTGAGGGGAGGTGGGTGGGTTGCATGTGAATCTATGAAAGATACCAATACTGGAGAACCACAGATTACAGGTAAGTAACTATTGTTCTTCTCCAGTATTGGGGTATTTTTCATAGATTCACATGCCTGAATCAGAGTAGAAAGCAGTACCTCCATAATAATGCTCGTAAAACGGTACTTGTAACATAATCCTATGTACAAGAGACATTATGCAAAAACATACATAGAAGTTCCATAATATGCATATATGTATATATTTGTATATAAATAAATATATGGCAATGTTATATATATAATAAACATAGCTGATATCTGTCTGAGAAATAGTAAAGAGGAGGAGGGAAGAACAGAGGCTCACCTTATTTAAAAAGATTACGGAGAAACGCTTGTCCCACAGCCGTATCTGCATTACTGGCAGCTTCCAAACAGTAGTGCTTGGTAAAAGTGTGCGTGCTGGACCATGTTGCAGCTCTGCAGATTTGATGAAGAGGCACACCAGCAAACAAAGCAGTAGACGAGGACATTGCTCTAGTAGAATGTGCTCTTGGAATCGTTTGTAATGGTTTTCCTGCTTGCTGATGACAGAAACAAATCGCAGCAGAGATCCAACGAGCTATGGTCTGTTTGGATATTGGTTGTCCCTGGCGTATTTTTCCATAGGCCATAAATAACTGGTCAGATTTACGGATGGAAGAAGTCCTTTGTAAATAGAATTTGAGACATCTTTTGATGTCAAGGGTATGCAAAGTCCTTTCCGCAGGTGATTGAGGATTAGGGAAGAAAGTTTTTAAAACTATTGGTTCGTTTAGATGGAAGTCCGAAGGTACTTTAGGCATAAAACTGGGGTTAGTGCATAGCACTACCGAGTTCGAAGTGAATTGAAGAAAAGGCGGATTAATAGTGAAGGCTTGAATGTCACTAACCCTCCTAGCTGATGTTAAAGCTAACAGCAGAGACACCTTCCAAGAGAGAAATTTCAAATCCACTCTATGAATAGGTTCAAAGGGGTGTCGCATAAGTTGTGCAAGCACCACGTTCAGATGCCAGGATGGAGATGGGCGGCGGATAGGTGGAAACATGCGAAACAATCCTTTGAAGAACTGCTGAATGATCCTAGCTGAATAAAGAGAGTTGGAACCATCTTGTCGATATCTTGAAATAGCCGCTAAAAATACCTTCAGAGTAGAATGGGAAAGCCCTGATCTTGCCAAGTGCAAAAAGAATGGTAGGATCTGCTCCGGTTTTGCATGGATCGGATGAATAGCGGCAGTTTGACACCACAAGCAAAACCTCTTCCATTTAAGCCTGTACGTCTTAATAGTGGAAGGCGCTCGAGCATTGGCTAAGACTTCCTTAAGGTCCGTAGGAATATCTAAATGAGCGAATTCAAGGTGCTCAGGCGCCAGGCCGCTAATCTCAGAGATGCAGGGTCCGGATGACAGATCTGTCCGTTCTGGATGGACAGAAGGTTCGGTATTGGTTGAAACTGAACGGGATCGCATTCTGAGAGAAGGAGGAGTTCGGTAAACCAGAACTGGCGAGGCCACCTGGGAGCAATGAGAATTAGGCGACAAGGTTCTCTCTTCATTTTCCGGAGAACCCTGGGAACCAACGGTATCGGAGGAAAGGCGTAGGCATAGATTTGCGACCAATTCATCGAAAACGCATTCCCGCGTGACCCTTTGTGGGGAAGCCAACTTGCAAAGAATGGGCATTTGCGGTTCTGACTGGTCGCAAACAGGTCTAGATCGGGACGACCCCACTCCTGAAAAATTCGATCCAACGTTGGTTGATGTAGCTCCCACTCGTGATTGGATACTATTGATCTGCTGAGGGAATCTGCCAGGACATTTGAAACTCCCGGAACATGTATCGCTGACAAGCTGATCCTGTGTCGTATCGCCCAGTCCCAAATTTGTTGGGCTTGTTGAGAGAGCCGGGCAGACCTTGTTCCTCCTGGTTTGTTCAAGTAGTGCATACTTGTTGTGTTGTCTGTCCGGATTAATACTGATGCCCCCAGAATGATGGTGCAAAAGGATTTTAAGGCGAGGAAGATGGCCAGCAATTCTAGAAGGTTGATATGCAACGTCCGTTGCTGGACGTTCCACTTGCCGCTGACTGTAAGCCCTTGAAGGTGTGGTCCCCACCCCTCGAGGGATGCATCTGTAGTGATGGTGAAACTTGGAGCTTCCACTAGGAATGCGCACCCTTTTTCCACGTTCTTTTTGCGAGTCCACCAGAGTAAGGCTTCTCGCATCCGGGGAGTGATGCGAATGAGATCGTTGAAGGACCCTGAAACCTGCAACCATTGGTGGTTGAGCTCTTCTTGTAGGGGTCTCATTCTGAGACGGCAGTTGGGGAGTAAAGGAATGCATGAAGAAATCATCCCCAGAAATGACTAACTGCCGGACTGAAGCGCACCTTTTTGAGCGCAACAGGTGGGCTAGGCTGCAAATCTTTTGTTGCCTTTCGTTTGAGATGAATGCTTGTGTCAGTTGAGTGTCTAACGTGGCTCCCAAGAACGTCTGTCTTTGTGATGGAACGAGATGAGACTTGTCGAGATTGACGGAGAGACCCAGAGATTGGAAGAGGGACAAACATCTCTGAATGTGGGCGCCTGCGACCGTGAAAGAATTCGCCTTGATAAGGCAGTCGCCTAGATACGGAAAGATTTGGATCCCTTCCAGACGAAGGTGTGCGGTCACCGGTGCTAGAACCTTGGTAAACACACGGGGTGCGGAACGTAGTCCAAAAGGAAGGACTTTGAACTGGAAGTCCCTGCCAGCCACTCTGAACCGCAAGAATTTTCTGTGTCTGGGAAGAATCGGTACATGGAAATATGCGTCCTGGAGGTCGAGGGTGGCCATGTGATCTCCCGCAGCCAGGAGGTGAAGTATTTCTTGAAGCGTTAACATCCGGAAGGATAACTTTTTTAAATATTTGTTGAGGGAGCGGAGATCCAGAATGGGGCGCCATTCTCCCGATTTTTTCTTGATCAGGAAGAATCTTGAATAAAACCCTGTTCCTCTTTGCAATTGAGGGACATTCTCGATCGCTCCCTTTCTGAGCATCAAATTTATCTGGGAAAAAAGCTCCTTGAGATGAGCTGGAGGTGGGCCTTTGGGAGGAGAGTTTGGAGGGATCTTTATGAACTCTAGAACATGGCCTCTGGCCACAATGTCTAGGACCCACTTGTCTGATGTTATAGCGGACCAGTTCGAGTAAAATTGGGAGATTCTCCCTCCAACTTTTAAAGGGGTAGGCGGTAGAATAGGTGGCAGGTGGCGGTTGTCACTGTTTTTTAGATGTGTCGCGCCCGCGATAGGAAGGCTTTCTCTTATTCTGTGAATAGGAGGTATTTTGTTGACCGCAAGACTGTTGGCGTTGGGATTGGTATCGTGGAGTATTTTGGAAGGACTGGTATGACCTTTGTTGGTTATATCCTCCTCGGCTAGAAAAGGATCCACGGCCCCTAGCGCCACGAAAGGGCGGCTTCCGAAATTGGAGAGTACCAAGAGATCTTGCTGTCTCGGTATCCTTCTTGATGGCTTGAAGGGCCTCATCAACATGTTGGCCAAACAATGACTCACCATCAAACGGCATATCAATTATCTTTGCCTGAACCTCCTGGCGAAAAGATGTTGATTTGAGCCAGCCTTGCCGTCGTAGCACTGCGGCACCTGCTAGTTGTCTAAAACCTGTAGATGCGACATCTACGGCCGAATCTATGATCTCCGCAGAGATACGTTCTCCTTCCTGTAGTATTTTTAAAGCCTCCGATTTGGATGGTCCTGGCAACATGTCGATGTAGGGAGAGATGTCCGACCACATCTGTCTGTCGTACCGGCCTAGTATGGCCAGTGAATTAGCAGCACGGACTGTTGTTGATGCCATGGTGGAAACTTTTTTCCCAATAGTGTCCAATCTTCTGCCATCCCGATCTGGAGGAGCTGTGATTGGAGAAGATGGGTTTCTCGATCGTCGTTGCGCCGCTTGGGCAATAACAGAGTCAGCTTTTGGTTGACTTATGAGACATGCCGGCGAGTTATCTGGCGCCTTATATTTTTGGTCGAGGCGAGGTAGGACCGCCGGAACAGAAGCAGGAGTTTTCATGACCTTCAATCCTTCTTTCCAAATGAAGTCAATTATTGGGATGGCCCGTACCTGCTTCCTCGGCTGATCTTTAAAGTTGTATAGGAAACACTCATCCTTTTTGGTTTCCATAGGCAGGAGGAACCTTTGTGTTGCCCTTTCCATAAGAAGATGAAAACCTCCGATGTCAACTGGAGGAGAATCGATGGGAGCTGGAGTTGAAGGAGACGAAGTTTGTAGCTGGTAATCGTCCCACTCCGTAAGAAGCGATCTGTCATCCAACTCTCCTTCCTCCCTATCGTTGTCCGAGGTGTGAGCATCATCGGAATGATGAGAAGGCACCGGAGACGGTGGTCTGGGTGACCTCAACGCAGAAAAGGAAGTTTGAGGCACAGGTGTCGGTGGAATGGATGAAGCCGATTCAGATGGAGGGAAACGGTGATAATAATCATCCAACATGAATTGTAGATTATTTAACAGAGGCAAGGGCATTTACGCCGTTGGAATCGCATCTGGAGCTGGACCAACAGTCTCTAGGGTAGGATCGTCATCCTGATCGTCGTCCTGATATTTGATGAATAATTCTGATGGGCTCCTGGCAGTGCGAAATCTGTCATCGTTTTCGGATTCCTCATCATCCTCCTCATAATCTAGTAATTGTTCAGGTAACTCCAGAGGTACCTTAGTAGGGGAAATATGCAGTTGAGAGAGGATCTCCAATGAAGAACCACGTCTGTGCAGCAAGGAAGATGCTGTTGTCAATGGTGGCAATTGCGCAGGTGTCGTAGACGGTGCAGAGTGTGCCGTCGCTGCAGTCGCTGACCAAACCTGCAATTCTGTACAAGCAGATAATTGTAGCGTCGACGAGGGAGCCGTCGACGGAGCCGGTGTAAATGAAGTAACCGTCGACGAGGCAGTCGTCGACGACGAGGTAGTCTTCGACGACGACGAGGCAGTCTTCGACGACGAGGTAGTCTTCGTCGACGAGGTAGTCTTCGTCGACGAGGCGGTCGTCGACGAGGCGGTCGTCGACGAGAGTTTTCTAATCTTCGTCGTCGACGGGACGTCAACGGTAGATCTAATTTCCGTCGTCGACGAGATTGGCTTCACGGAGACAGAAACCAGCGTCGACGGTGATGACGCAGACGACATAATCATCTGTGGTCTCGGCGACGAGAAGGTGGCAGTCGACGTTGTTGTAGCGTCGACGGTAAGTTTCGTCGACGAAGCCGTCGTTGATGTCGTCGACGACGTCGACGAAGCCGTCGTCGATGACGGTACCTTTTTCTGAGGTAAATCTTTCTCAGGAAGTCGTTTTGAAGCCAGAGACTTCGCAGTTTTTCTCGGGGGAGTAGTAGGCAGAGGCTTACTTTTAGAAGGTGGTGGAGCCTTTTTTGAGGAGGATAGCAATTCAGCACCTTTAGAGGACTGCTGTTTTCTCGACACCTTAGCCCCAGGAGAAGACAAGACCTCCTCAGCAATCCTCTTCCTAGAGGACGCAGTAGAGCCCGAGGCAATACTCCCCACATCAGATAAGGGGTTGTCTTGACCCTTAATCTTCTGTAGCCACAGAAGTAGACGTCCTTCTCTGTCTCTGAGAGTTTTTGAGGGAAGGTCCTACAGATCTTGCAGTCTCTCACCTGGTGATCAGGATACAGGCAATAAATGCATTTCTTGTGGGGGTCTTCTGAAAACAGCCGGAGCTTCCCACAAGACTCACAAGGTCGAAAGAGAGATCTTTTAGATGAAGACATCCTGAAATGAAGTAATTTCTGAAGAAATAGGAAAAGTACTGAGCAGAGCTCAGGGAGACTCCCTTCACACGACGTGCGGTAGAAAATCTGAGAGCCTCAGCCTCTGGGGAGAGCATTCTGGAGGGTGCTGTCGCCTGATTGGCTGCAGTTTGGACTGTTTATAATGACTTGGACAAGTCATAAATGTGGAAGTTTCTTCCCCTGTAGTTTCTATGTACTTCACTTCCTGGTTCTATATATTACCTATGTTATGGTTATTATGTGCATAATTATTGCTTTTTATGTACCGTGGGACTCCCACTCCGACGACGGGGAATGATTCAGGCATGTGAATCTATGAAAGATACCCCAATACTGGAGAACTCCTCTTCACGTTAGGTCATGCTCACTTGTTCTTTGTGAGTTATTCCTTCACTTTTTATCTTTTATTTGTTCACTCGTAAAGGAGGAGGATAGTGTTAGTGTTTTTCTATTCCTTTCTTCCTTTTTTCTTTCTTTCTTTCTTTGTTTGTCTGTTTTCCCTCTCGCGATGTGGTTTCACCTTCATCCCTGGGTTTACGGATCTATTGCTTCTATTGTATTTTTACTGTGTATAGTTTTCTCGCTTCATTGTAGTTTCTCTTTTGTTTTCCATTTCGAGAGGAAGAGGATAATGTAGTATCCTCAGGTTTATACATATGTTTCTTTACACCTCTCTGTAACTAGCTGCTCAGCCAGTGTGAGTGTTCCGTGTAGAATGTTAGTGTGAGTGGAATGCTTGGGTGGCTGGTGTGTGTGTGGTCAGTTGGAAGATGGGCTGAGCAGCTAGGAGGCTGCTCCTGGTGGGGCTTGCTGTAGCTTTACATCTACTCTACTTAAGGACTTAATAAACCTACTACTTAACTCAGCTACGTCTGCTTTGACTACTTCTATGATCTGGATGTGTGGGCCAGCATACTACAAATACGCACAATATTTCAAATAAAAACAGGTAAGTAAGCACAAATACACAGTGGTCTCCAGGGGGGACCAAACCAAATACTGAAGAAGTGGAATGCAAACTGCGACCGAAGTCGGGACTTGGACCAGAAGACTTAGAAGAGTTGGGGACCCAAGGAACCACCCGAGGCAAGTACCCAGGAACCCCACAGATGCTGTGTGCAGAGTGAAAACAAAGCTGCGTACTCAATGCAAGTCGCTCTGGATCTCAACAGCTGTTTATCTGGGAAAAAAGGTAGTGTAGGGCGGCAGCACAGATAGAGACTAGGGCTCCCTCATGTGCTGAAGTGAGCTGAATTGAATGCAATGAGAAAGACTGTTTTGAGAATGAAAAGGCGCAGTGAGAAGCTGTGCATGGGTTTAAATGGAGTACACAAGGAAAGTCAGGATCCACTGTGGAATCTCAAGCGGTTTGGGAGAGAACATCTGTATCAAACTTTTAAGAGCATAGAGAGAGATCATCACACCAGGTGATTTAAAAAAAAGATACTTTGGATAGCAAAATGCAAAATGGATGAAAGGACCGACAAGTAATCTTTAAGCACACCCACAGCAAGAATTTGCTGAGTCAAGGACAAAACAAACAGCAATACATCTGGCTTTCTAGCTTGTAAGAGGTTTGTGTTGCGGACTCCACATAAGGCCATAAATATGTCCCACTGTTCAGCTTACATGGAGTTTGTAGAAGGAAGTCTAGACTAGAGAATGATATCCACAACCTTAAGTGGCAGATTGAACATATTGAACTGCCACCGCTCAATCTCCAAGCATGGAGGTGTAGATTGCAAAGGTTCAGATGACGAACCCTGCCCTGCTGCTGCAACAAAAGATCCTCCCACAGTGGTAGCTTGGTCAGAGGACAACTTTGCATGCCCAGAATTTCCAGTTACCACACTCTATTGGCCTGGTCTGGAGTCACTGGGATGATTTGAGCCTGGACATTCCTGATCTCCTTCAGAACATGAGCAGAAGAGGCAGTAGCGAAAAGGAGTCCTGTGCTCTACTCTAGCCTGAATGAATATCCTAGAGAGAGCTTTCTTGGAAACTCCAACATGCAAAAGTTTGGACACTGCGTGTTTTCAACAGCAGTAAAAGAAATCTAGCCAGGGTTCTTCCCACTGTCAGAAGATGCCCTGTGCCACCTTGAGCTGTAACCAGCAATCGTGATTCACTAGGCAGCACTGGCTGAGCTCGTCCACCCTGGTGTTCAAAGATCTGGCCAGGTGATTTACCATCAGGGAAATGCCCTTATGGGAAACAGCCTTTACACCCCAACTGTTACAACGCATGCATTTACCCCGCATGTCGTTGCAACGAAAAAGGTGTGTAGCAGTGGGTAGAAGGTGTTGGATTTAACTCCAACACCTTCCCTACTGTTGCACACACTGGAGTTGGAATAGAAAATTAATCTATTCCAACTTCCAGCGCTCCCCCGACAGCAAGTCGGGGTAAAGTTTGGGGTTGCAACGGCATGCGGGGTAATGGCATGCGCTGTAACGTCACATAACTGCCCTGAGGCTCCAGCCAATGTCAAAGGCACAACGTCTCTTGGCACAGGGCCCAAGACCCTACCACGACCTACTTGTTGCAGTACCACACGGTGGTGGTGTTGTCTGTGAGAAACTGTGCCAGCCTTTCCTTGATGGATGGTAGGAAGGATTTCAATGCCAAGAAAATGACCCTGAACACCAGCAGATTTATGATGAGACAGGTTTCAGACAGAGTCCTCTGTTCTCTCCCAGATGACTACCCCAGCCTAGCATGGACACATCCGTCACCACTGTCAACTCTGTGGGGGGAAGGAAGAAGGATCTGCCAGTGGTCAGGTTGAGGTCTAGCAGCCACCACTGTAGATCTTGTGCAGTCTCCTCTGAAATCTGGATGACATTCAAAAGGTGGACAAAGGGGACAAGCAGGATGCATGAGGCCAACTGATGCAGAAGTCTCAGAGACGCTCTCAGCAAGATACAGGACCGAGGATGTATCATCAGGATCATAATCTGAATGTGCTGGACTCATTGCTGCAGGGGAAATGCCATTGACAGCACCATATCCAAGATGACACCAATAAAGGGGAGACTTTGCAAAAGAGCCATGAGTGACTTTGGCTCACTGATCAAGAACCCCAGCAATGCTACGAGCTGGTCCATGACTGACTGTGGTGAGCCTGCCTTCAGCAGCCACTTGCTATGATAGAGGGGAGAACTGATATCCCCAAACTCCTAAGGTGCTCCTAGACTACCACCATGAGTTTCATGAACACCCAAGGGTTGCTGGTAAGGGACGAAGGAGAGTATGGCAAACAGAAATCCTCCTGGACAATCCTGAACTGCATGTAGCATCTGTGGGACTGCAGGACACACACATGAAAATATGCATCCTGCAGGTCCAGGCAACAATCTGGTTGCCTGGATCCAGGGCATAAAGAACTTGGACCAAAGCGGGCATTTTGAATTTGTTCTTCTAGAGGAAGGCATGCAGAAGGTGAAGATCTAAAATAGGATGAAGGCTTCCACTCTTCTTTGCACAAGGAAGTAGCAGGAGTAGTAACCCCATTCGCACTTCCGAGGCTAGCACTTTCTCAATGGCCACTTTGCCTAATACAGCCTGTACCTCTTGCAGCAAGATGGAAAGGTGCTTCTCCAAAAGCCACTCTAAACTTGAAGGAAGTTAATGTGGGATGGAAAGGAATGGTTGGGTATAGTCCTATTGGCCAATCTAAAGCACCCATATGTCAGATGTGATGGTCTGCCAACCTGAAAGAAAATGTCTGATCCTGCATTCCACCAGTGCTTAATTTGTAAAAGAATGAATGCCGGTGTCCAAAGCTCTTCTCTCAAGACCGGAACAGTGCTATTAAATGTGGGTACGCAAATAACAAGGCTGCGGAGGCTTGAATCCACCTCATGCAGGGTGGCAGTGTGCCGCTAAAGGAAACTTATAGTGGCTTGGAAGCTGATGCACCGGGGCGTGCACTGAGTGGAGCATTGTTGCTGGTGACCTATGCGTTGTCACTGCCATGAAAGAGAGGGGGTGACTACTGCGGAGGTGGTGGGGCCTGGCAATGCTTATACGCCAGCCCCCTGGAGTATCCTCGAAAGGGATGGGACTGCTGAAGAAACTGCCTGGGAGCAGCTGAAAGGCCTAAGGAATGGGCTATGGCTCTTCATTTCTTTAGTGTTTGAGGGCAGAATCAGCCTTTTTACCAAAAAGGTGGGGCCCATCAAACAGCATATCCCTTAGGAATATCTGCACCTCCCCAGAAAAGCCGGTGGATCTCATCTAAGCGTGGCAGCTGACCACCACATTAGTTCCCACCACAAACCCCAATCAATCAGTAGTGCTCTGGCCAGCCCGGATTACATATTTGTCTGTATCATGGTTGTCCTGAATGTTTTGTGCAGAAGAGGCTTAGAACTCCTCTGGAACCGCCAGCAAGCTCCCGCTGGCCATATCCCAAAAGGCATGCATATAACCGACCAACAGACAGACGGCATAGGAGAATGTGTTTTTTCTGTACGCCTCAATCCTTTTTGACTACATAACTGGAGGGGGTCATAGGAAATGTATTAGGGTTAATCTTGCTGGAGGAAGCTCGGACCACCGACCTCTCAAGAGCTGGGACCGGAGTAAGTAAGTCCAGGTCACCTGGTGCCCGCCTATGGCCTCCTGTCTGTTTACTGGTAGGTAAGAGCTTGTGGACAAGAGCATGGTTTTGTCCAGTTACCCATAACAATGTTAGTCAGGGCTTCATTAAAGGGGAGTAAGGGCTCAGATGAAGCCAGCCAGCGAGCAAAACGTCAGTCAGTACACTGATGTTGACTTCCACTGAGTGTAGTAGTAGGTCCATGACCTCACCTGCACGTCTACTCATGATAGCAAAAGATGAGCTCTCTTCCATGGGGGGGTCCAAAGGGCAACACCAACCCTGCATCCGGGGAGATATCCAGATCACTGACATCTGGCAAGTCCATGTAATTGTCCTAATCATCATCAAAGTGTTAGGGTTAATCATCCCAGTTCACGGAAGAGAAAGAGTTTTGTCTGAATCAGAGTGTTCTGGGACTGGATGTGCCTGGAGTGGAGTCAGAGCATCGATCTCGGTCGGGGCTGAGGCGGATCCGGCTCGAGATCAAACATCTGAGTCAGCAGGAGCTCGAACGCTGGTGCCAGTGACATTAGAACTGGCATCGGTTAAAATGGAGCTTGTGAAGATCTTGGAGCTGGAATGGAAGTTTGCACTGGAGTTTCTGCGGAACCCAAGGCAGGTTCTGGGCAACAGACATTGCAGAAGATTGCTCCATCAGTGGTAAATTGACTGGAGGCCCCTGGGGTTACTTGGGGCCCAAACGTACACCAGAGGAAGGTGGAAGAGTGTCAAAAATACACAGCATGGCCTCCTTGAAGGCCTCCCACCTGCTGCGGCAATGGCTCCGGAAACTCTGGGCACAACCGAACCAGTTGAGGAATCAGACCCTTTATCAGGGATTAGGAGTGAGGTCATTTGGCACCTTGATGCCCTCCACACTTCTCTTTGGACAGAGAGTGGTGGGATGAAGATGAGTTCAGCTTCCACTTATTGCGTTTCTTCTCTAACTTACTGTACGACCTTGACAGTGAAGAAGACTTGTCATGGGAGCAGCCTAAAGAGCGAAAATGAGGCTTCACCCTTGACTTAGAGAGGGAACAGGACTTATGTGATGTCTGAGACGTCTTTCTGTTGTGCCCCCACCATAGGCAGACCTCATGAGGGTCCATCAACATCTGTTTCCAATAATCAAGACAAGGTTTGAAACCTGTAGTCTTGTTGCCTTATAGACTGGATAGAATTGCTGCAAGAATTTGTCAACCAACTAAATGGAGCAGTGCTCCGGATCCGTGTACGAAGGCACAGAAAGAAAGGAACTGATGTAGATGTGCTGGGGTGGGGCTTATATGCAGCTCTGCTCTGTCACTACCGAAGTGGAACGAGGCCAACGCAGAGCCGCATGGAGCCACCTAAAGACAAACGGTAGAACTGCTATGAAAACCTCTGGATCCAGTCTGGACCTGGGGAATATTCTAAAAGTGAGGAATCTGCAGCTAGAAGTATACATCAGAAATTATATTTTATTTGTTTTCAGAGTACACCATAGGTCCAAATGCCATACTGTACAGACTAGGTCAATATCTGGACTTTTTGTGTCTATTTGTTATACTTGTGTTTGTTTCAATGTAGTACATTGGAAATACAAGTAAACAAGTAACTCATGACTTACTTGACGTTCAAGATCCTGGATTCTTTTAGCATCAGCTGTTCGCTCTTTTAGACGTTTTTGTTGCTGTTCAGAACGGTTGCCAGCTTCCATTTTGAGTTTATGCACCTGTGAAGATATGAGTCAATTAAACAAAGAAGCATTCAACTGATGAGCGCCTTCCACAACATCTGCAGACTTGTTATTCTCTGGATCTTAGCGTATCCAGTCCAATATGTGATTTTTAATATAGGCATGCCAAATGAAAAGGTCTAGGAAGCAAAAGGCCAAACTTCACACAAAAGATCAGGCCATTAAGATAATACTGAATGAGTCAAGTTGCATGGTTTATGAAGAACTGTAAAACACAACGCAATTTAGAAATATGAAAATATATCTTTATGGTCTTTTCCATTTTCAAGACTAATGATGATCTTGCTAAGCAGTCGATTGTATGCATAAGTGTGTATATATAAAATGTTTGTCTAGTTTAAGTTGGTTTTCTATACCAAACAATAAGAAAGTTTTCCTAACTATAACTTATCTTTAACCTTTGGATTTTTTGTGTGTCTATGTATGTATGTATGTGTATATATATATATATACAGCTCCAAGATGTGTCCATCAGTTGAGTCGCACTCGGCCATCAGCAGCAAGAGAACTCTCTTTCCATGGTATGGACGGATACTGCTTACAGCCATCAACAGCCTCCGTGTAGGTTTGCCTGACGCGTTTTGAAAGCTCCTCAGCTTTCTCTTCAGAGGCTTTCACGGGAAGGATGCGTGCATATGACGTTCCCATTTAAATACTGCACTCCCTCCAATGGGATGGTCATATGGAACTGTGCATTATGGGAACTATAGTTCGTAATCGATCATCCCCCAAATGGATGCACGCATTATACTCTGTTATTAGTAGGTCACACGGACCCCGCAAGCGGGCCCGTCCTAAATCCTCTGCTGTTGGCCCACATAGTCGATTTGGTGAATACCTTGTCGAGTGGCCCCCTATTATCGCGGGGTGGTGCAGACTCCGCGGCAGGACGGCCGCGAATACATACAGCTCCAAGATGTGTCCATCAGTTGAGTCGCACTCGGCCATCAGCAGCAAGAGAACTCTCTTTCCAAGGTATGGACGGATACCGCTTACAGCCATCAACAGCCTCCGTGTAGGTTTGCCTGACGCGTTTCGAAAGCTCCTCAGCTTTCTCTTCAGAGGCTTTCACAGGAAGGATGCGTGCATATGACGTTCCCATTTAAATACTGCACTCCCTCCAATGGGATGGTCATATGGAACTCTGCATTATGGGAACTATAGTTCGTAATCGATCATCCCCCAAATGGATGCACGCATTATACTCTGTTATTAGTAGGTCACATGGACCCCGCAAGCGGGCCCGTCCTAAATCCTCTGCTGTTGGCCCACATAGTCGATTTGGTGAATACCTTGTCGAGTGGCCCCCTATTATCGCGGGGTGGTGCACACTCCGCGGCAGGACGGCCGCGAATACATACAGCTCCAAGATGTGTCCATCAGTTGAGTCGCACTCGGCCAGCAGCAGCAAGAGAACTCTCTTTCCATGGTATGGACGGGTACCGCATACAGCCATCAACAGCCTCCGTGTAGGTTTGCCTGACGCGTTTCGAAACCTCCTCAGCTTTCTCTTCAGAGGCTTTCACAGGAAGGATGCGTGCATATGACGTTCCCATTTAAATACTGCACTCCCTCCAATGGGATGGTCATATGGAACTGTGCATTATGGGAACTATAGTTCGTAATCGATCATCCCCAAATGGATGCACGCATTATACTCTGTTATTAGTAGGTCACATGGACCCCGCAAGCGGGCCCGTCCTAAATCCTCTGCTGTTGGCCCACATAGTCGATTTGGTGAATACCTTGTCAAGTGGCCCCCTATTATCGCGGGGTGGTGCAGACTCCGCGGCAGGACGGCTGCGAATACATACAGCTCCAAGATGTGTCCATCAGTTGAGTCGCACTCGGCCAGCAGCAGCAAGAGAACTCTCTTTCCATGGTATGGACGGGTACCGCTTACAGCCATCAACAGCCTCCGTGTAGGTTTGCCTGACGCGTTTCGAAAGCTCCTCAGCTTTCTCTTCAGAGGCTTTCACGGGAAGGAATGCGTGCATATGACGTTCCCATTTAAATACTGCACTCCCTCCAATGGGATGGTCATATGGAACTGTGCATGTATTATTGGATTGCAGTACCGTTGCGTAATTCATGGTGTTGCATGGGCAATACAATATGTAAGTCAGATTTACAAAGGAATACAAAGCCACCATGCGTGGCCCTGTGTTGATTGGTAAATCTGGAGAAACTCAAGGCAACACAATTCGCTGTCTTGAGTTACTATGTACACCATAATCTACATTGTTGCTAAATTTCACATACAACTGTATGTCACTCTACTGTGGCTACTCCATTATACGCCACTCTACACCACACCAAGCTATTACACTGTACGCAATGCCACTGTACGCTACTTCAGTCTACGTCACTCCACTGGACGCTACTCTATTGTAGGCTATTCCACTGTACGCCACCCCACTCTACTCTATTCCACTCTACAACACTCCACTGTACGCTATTCCACAGTATGCCACTCCACTGTACACTACTCCATGCTACGCCACTCCAGTGTATGGCACTACACTTTATGCCACTTCATTCTGCCCTATTTGATTGGACACCACTCCAATGCACTCCACTCCACTGTATGCTATTACACTCTACCCCATGCCACTGTACACCACTGCAGGCTACACCACTCCACCCATACGCTACTCCACTATACACTATTACACTCTATGCCACTCCAATGTACAACACTCCGCACTACGCCACTCCACTCTATTACACTGTACACAACTCCACTCTACGCCAGTCCACTCTAAGCTATTACACTGCATGCAACTTCACTCTACGCCTCTTCAGTGTACGCCACTCCACTGTATGCCACTCCGCTATACGCTACTCCAGTATATGCTATTCCACTCTACACCATTCCAATGTATGCCACTCTGTTCTATGATAGTCCACTGTATGCCACTCCACTCTATGCTACTCCGCTCTACACCACTCCAGTGTATGCCACTTCACTCTACCCCACTCGATTCTACCCCACTCCATTCTACCTCACTCCATTCTACGCTATTCCCTTGGAAGCCACTCCACTGTACGCTATTACACTTTACGCCACTCCTCTTTACGCTACTACACTATACGCTATTACAGTCTATGCGACTCCAGTCTACTTTACTCCACTCTATGCTAATCCACTTTATGCCTCTCAACTGTAAGCACCTCCACTCTACGCCACTCCAGCGTACTCTGCTCCATCTATATAACTCCACTCTACAAAACTCTACTACACTGTAAGCCACTTTACTAGACTCTACTCTATCTCCGTACACTCCACTGTCCACATTTGCACTTGACTCTATGCCCGCACACTCTATTGTACATCCCTCTACTCCACTCTATACCAGTTTCCAACACTGTACGACACAGCACTCTACTCTACTGTATGACACGTCACTTCAATTTATAAGTTTCCTTGACTCTACGCTACGCCACTTCAATGAATGCCACCCCACTCTATGCTAATACATTGTACCCTAGTCCACTGTACACCACTCCACTCTACACTATTCCACTCTATGCCACTTTACTCTTCTACACTCCACTGTACAGTATACCACTGTACGCAGTTTCACTGTATGCTACTCCACTTTATAGTAATCCATTCCACGCCACTCCACTCATCGCTGCTCAATTGTAGGACACTCTCCTCCACTCTATATAACTCCACTGTATACAAGTCTACCACACTTCATGCCACTCTACGAGAATCAATTACACTCTATGCCCGTACACTCCAATGTACAACACTCTATTCCACTATATGACACTTTTCTATACGACACACCAGTCCACTCTACTGTACAAGACCCCACTCCAATTTATAACAGTTTACTACCTATGCTATGCCAGTACACTCCACGCCACTCTACTTTACAACACACCAATATACTCTATTGTACTTTACTCCACACTATGTTACACCACTCAACTCTACTCCACTTTACAACACTTTACCTCTGTTGGACTTGGCCTTTTTGGCCAGTTCACCCCTAAACTTTTTGCCTTTTCTGTGACCTGGTGTTGGTGGTTTTAGGCCTCTGGGCACTTTCGCACTGTGGTCCAGTGGAAAGTGCGTGCGCTCTCTGTGTATATTGGTGAGATTGGCCTGCCCTCCCATAGGAATGCATTGGGGATTCCCTGATCAGTGTGTGTCAGTGGTAATTCATAGTATGGGAGGAGCAGAGTGGTCGAGTTTGGTATGTATGACATTGTGAGAATAAATGCTGCGCAATGGTGTGCGCAGATTTATTATGACTATGGGAGAAATGCCACTTTTAGAAGTTGGCATTTCTGGGTGCTATGTGTCTGCCTGCCTGATGTGAATTGCATGTCTGGCTTGTGAGTGACAGGGGCTGGGAGGTGTGTGTGGCTCCAGGAGGGGCAGGGTGAGTCAGCGCTGGGCTGAATAGGACATCTCTGCTAGGAGTAGTGGGAGGAGTAATCCCCTGACTCTGAATAGGAGTGTGCCTGCCCTGTACAATGCTGGCTCCGCCCCTGTGGTGTGTCTGATCACCTAGCCCCCACCTGACAAAGGGGAAGAGGAGCTTGCAAAACAAAGTGCTCCAAATCCCCCCTGAACCAGTTGCATCTGGTTCCCACATGCCCTGCTCTACAGACAAAGGAAATCTGGGTATAAATGTAGGGGCTGTGACCCCATGAAAATGTTCAGTGCTGGGGTGCTGTTCCTGAATCCTGCTGGGGCGTGCTGCTGCTGGGGCCCAGGGGGAACTGCCATGAGGGCTTGCCTCCCTGGGCCCTGCATTGCCCCCTTGAACCCTACAGGAGCTTTTGCTGGACTTACTCTTTTTTTAGGAAGGACCTTTTTCTGCATCTAGCGCCTTGTGAGCGCTGTACCTTATTTGCCCCAAGGAAAAGGAGCACGAGGGCTCCGCAGCGCTGAGCTGCAATCTTTCCCGAGGGAATCCCGACGTGGGGATTCCCCGTGATGTAGGAGAGAGAAGCGGGTGCCCACCCCGCATTGTGCCGACGAGCGGGAGACTACCCCGTTTATATGTATGGAAAACGGCGGGTGCCCACCCCGCGTTTTGGTACCTGTCGGCGGGTGCCCACCCCGCTCATTTTGATATTTAAACAGTGGGTGCCCACCCCACATGGCCACTTTATATTTATTTTTAAATGCGGGTGCCCACCCCGCGTTCTCTGCCTTCGCGGGAGCCCACCCCGCGTTCTACTTTTAAAGATCACCGCCGCCGGCCCGAGCAGGAAGTCAGGCAAGGTTGTGCCTGTCCGTAGGCGGGGCTTCCGGGAGGAAGGGGAAGCCCCGCGTGTAGTGAAGTCCTGACCGGAAATGGAGATCTGTCCGGAGCCTCGCAGGCTCCATGTAGAAGTCCCGGGTCCCAGGAGGGGGCCCGGGTGAAGTGAGGAGAGGCGGGATCGTCAGCGGGGCTCCCATGCCTGGAGAGAGCCCCGCATGCTGCGAGGAGACCGGGAGAAGTGATGCCGGTCCCGCAGCAAAGAGGAGAGAGAGTCCCCGAGGAGTGGGGGCTCTCCTGATGCCCGCATGCTGCTGACCCGACGAGAGGAGCCCAGAGAGTCCCGGTGAGTGGGGGCTCCATGGGCGCGTTGATTGGGGTTATTCCATGAGCGGACCCACCCGAGAGCGGGCCGCTCCAACGTTGTTGGCATTTTGTTTTTAGAGGGCCCAGAGGGGCCCGTGCTTTTCCCAGTGTTGTCCATATTTCTCTACAGTTGCCCCGCTTGACAGTGGGCAACTGCAACGATGGGGGCACGTGTATTTAGAGAGCCCCAGTGAGGCCCCGAGGGCACAGTTGTGCCAGGGCCTATTTGTTTGTTCCCAGCTGCGCCGCACCAGCGCGGGCAGCTGCAACGTTTCTGCCTATTTGTTCAGAGGGCATAGTGAGTGCCCAGGCCCACGTTTGACATCACAGCTGCACGGCAAGTAGCGTCAGCTGCAACGTTTAGGCCACAGTTCTTTGGGGGCATGTTTGAAGGAGACAGGAGTGAGATGCACTCCTCTGCCCCAGCGCAATGGCGCACTTTGGATTCCGCTGCCTTGGCAGCAGCCCTGACTTTGTGGGACATAGGGCATTTGAGCCCCTTTGAGAAGGCCAGTTGGCCAGGGGGGCTGTTAGGTTTATAGGGCGCCAGGCCCTTATGTGATTTATGTGGTGCTAGGAAATGTGATTCATGTACTATGATTTACGCACCCTGTTTTATGCCTCTAACTGTGGTTTATGTATGAGGTTATTTGCATACTGTGGTTTATGCTAGTGAGATTATTCTCTACTGTGAGTTATGCCCCTAATGTGAGTTAGGCTTAGGAGGTTATTGTCTAATGCATTTAGACTTATGAGATGATTGCATAATGTGTTTATGCTGGTGAGGTTGGCGCAGAATATATTTCACGCCTAATGTGATGATGACTGCATAATATGATTTATGATTGCTGGACGATGCTGAGTACGAGGTTTTGCCAGTAATTACTGGTGGTATTCTACATCTACAATTTGTGCTACATTCATTATAAGTTCTACATTTACTCTTTTCACTTTGTGATGGTTCTGACAGTGGCCCAGTCATGTGTATATAATCCCTTGTAGATATTACCTAGTGCCAGGTGGCACAATGTATATTATGTGATTACTATTCTAATGTGTTATGAGAATACAAAGGCTATTTTTATATATAACCTTGTGTGGAGTTCCTTTTGTGGTGTGCCTAGTATGTTGTTGCTGTGTGCGTGTTGCACAAACGCTTTACACATTGCCTCCGGGATAAGCCTGACTGCTCGTGCCAAGCTACCAAGGGGGTGAGCAGGGGTTATCTTCGGCGTGTAACTCCCTCGCCCTGACTAGAGTGGTGGTCTCTGCCTGGCTTTGGCGCAAGCCTTAGCCAACCAGAGATCCCATTTCTAACAACCTCACTCTACGCTACTATACAACAATCCACTCTATGCAGCTCCACTGTTTCTCACACTACTGTACTCTATGTAGCTCCACTCTACAACACTCTACTACACTGTATGCTAATCTCCAAGACTTTACTCTGGTCTATACCCCTCTACTCCACTGTACAACAATGTACTATACGGTAAACATCTGCATAACACTCTACTCCACTCTACAACACTCTAGTCCACTATACAACACTGTACGTAACTCTTTGTATGCCACTGCAGCCCACTTCACTCTACTCCACTGTACGCTACTCAATGCCATTGTACTCTATACCACTGTATGCCAACCCACTGTGCCACACTCTAGTACACTGTAATGTATACCACTTCACAAAAATCATCTAGCTTGTATGCCACTCTACACTACTGTAGTCTACATCACTTTCCAATTCTGTACGACACCCCACTACAGTCAACTGTACAACACAGTACTCAAATTTATGACACTTTACTTGACAGTATGCTACGCCACTGCAATATAGTCTACGACACGCCACTCCACTCTATGACACTTTACTGCACTCTACACTACCCCACTTCGTGTATACTCCACTCTACACCTTATCCCACTTTACGCCACTGTACTATACTCTACACTACACTGCTCCACTGTCTGACACACTACACCACTGTATGCAACTCAACACTGTACTACACTCTATGCCACTCTATTACACTCTACTCCACTCTATCCCCATCCACTGTACGCCACTGTACTACATTGTATGACACTCGACAACACGACACTCAACTCCTCTCTACGAACCTCCACTTCACTATATGACACGGCACTCCACTCCACGATACTCTCCTCCAATGTACTCTGTGACACTCCACTTCACGATATTCCACTCTATGATACTCTACTTCACCCTACTCCACTCTATAACAGTCGATGATACCCTACTTTACCGTTCGACACACCATTCTACTGTACAACTCGCTGCTCCAGTCTACGACACTTGACTCCGGTATATGAGACGCCATGCCACTAAACTATATAACACTTTACTACACTTTACGATACGCCACTACACTCTACTCTACTCCATTCCAATCTTCAATAATCCAGTCTATGACAAACTTTACAACACTCTTCTCAACTGAACTGCACGACACTTCACATAACTACTCTCCACTTGTGACACTGGACTCTATAATTTAAAACACATTCTTATTAAAACATTTTTAAAAAACATTGAATATCAATTAAAAAAAACAAAGTTTAAAGCTTAGTTAAAGTTAGGAAAATGTATTTTCCCCATACAAACCAAGTTTAAACCACACAAACTTTAAGAATTCTAAAGTTATAGTTATAACTTTCATTTACAATTTATCCAACACCTTAAAATTATTATAAGTAGCTGAACCTCTTTACAAACTCTTTTCAGCTTGCTAAGAAAATGAGTTACTTTCCTGTAACTACGGTTATCCTGTATTGGTATCTTTCATAGATTCACATGCCTGACTCATTCCCCGCGGTCGAGATGGGAGTCCCACGGTAACATAATCAAACAATATACAAATAATGCCATAGGCTATCATGGCCTTGAGCCATGATTTAGATAGCCTATCTATGTCCTTTTAAAAAAAGGACCAAATGTTGAATGCACCAATCAGCTGCTAGCACCCTCTAGAACCTTTCCAGCAGAGGCAGTTTCCCTCGTATTTTCCCAGCACAAGTGAGAAGTGAGTATTGTATTGAATAACAAGGAAACAGCCTCTACAGGGAGGAGGGTGGGTGCATGTGAATCTATAAAAGATACCAATACTGGATAACCGTAGTTACAGATAAGTAACTCAATTTCTTATCCAGTATTGGGATATCTTTCATAGATTCACATGCCTGAATCAGAGTAGCAACCAGTTACCTCCAATAATAGCTTGTCAGTTGAGGATGGTGGTTGACCCTCTCCCCCTTTTTTGTTTTTATAACATAGAGAACTGTAAAAGTTTGAAGTAATACCAGAAGCACCTGAAAGGTTATTCCTGTGTGAACTGTTTAAAAAAAAAAATATATCATATATATATATATATAAAACTTAAGTTAATGCTTATATACTCACAATTCCAAATACACAGCATTAGTAAAAAGGCAAGGGAAAAAAGACAGCATAACTTGTCATACATTTTACTTACTGATGTGTCACTTCAAGAAGGACATGTAAGCATATGAAATTACCAAGAGAACCAAAGACTCCTACTAAACATTAGAAGAAGCTTACCTTAATGGAAAAGATGGCGAAGAACCGCCTGGCCCACTGCCGCATCTGCATCCTGTGCAGACTTCAAGCAGTAGTGCTGCGTGTAGGTATGCGTGGTCCTCCAGTTTGCAGCACGACAGATTTTTTTCCAGGGTCACTCCAGCGAAGAGGGCAGCTGATGTGGCAACTGCTCTGGTGGAGTGAGCCTCGCTGTCCTTTGCAAAGGCTTGTTAGCTTTGATATGACAGAACTGTATCGCAGCCGATACCCATCTTGCAATAGTGGCCTTTGTTATTGCAGTCCCTTCTCTCCCTTGGCCATAGGCAATTAACAATTGATCAGTTTTTCGAATGTCCTTTGTTCTCTGAAGGTAGAATTTCAAGCAACATTTGACATCCAACGTATGTAGTGTTTGTTCTGCAGGCGTTGATGGGTGCGGAAAGAATGACCGGAGTATAACCGGCTCATTGAGATGGAATTGTGACGGCACTTTAGGAATAAATGTAGGATTACTCCTTAGAATCACAGCATCCTCTTAAAATATTAAAAAGGATTTACTAATGGTGAACGCTTGTATTTTTCACTTACCCTTCTGGCTGAGGTAAGGGCCAGCAAAAGAGCGACTTTCCATGTTAGGAATTTCAGTTCAGCTTTATGAATGGGTTTGAATGGTCTTCTCATAAGTTGTGCAACAACCACGTTGAGGTTCCATTCCGGCAGAGGTGCTCGCACTGGAGGAAAGGTACGGAATAGTCCCTTCATCAATTGTTTTATCAGTCTTGAGGCACAAAGAGAAGTGGCGCTGGAAGCTCTTCTATAACGACAGATGGAAGCCAGATGCACCTTAACTGAATTGAAAGCTAAACCAGATTTTGCCAAGGAAAGTAGATTTGGTAGAATCTGTTGTGGGGATACTTCAAATGGATGCAGATAATTTCGTTGGCACCAAAAGCAAAATCTTCAGCATTTCATCTTGTATGTTTTATTGGTACTTACCGCTCTAGATTTCGAGAGGATGTCTCTACATACCTGCGGAATATTCATGCTCCTAAATTCCAGGAACTCAGGAGCCAGGCATGCAAGTGTAGAGACTCCGGATTCGGATGGCACACCTGTCCGTTGTCCCTTGTCAGTAGTGAAGGGGATATCTGCAGAAGTATGGGTCTGGCTTCTGAAAGATCAAGCAGTTCCAGGAACCAATGTTGCCTGGGCCACGTGGGCGCAATGAGAATTAAGCGACATCGCTCCAGCTTCATTTTGGTCAGCACTCTGGGAATCAATGGGATGGGGGGAAAGGTGTAGGCATATATCCCTGACCATCGCATCGAAAGGGCATTGCCCTGAGACTCCGGGAGGGGGAACCTGCTGGCATAAGACCGGCATTTGGCGTTGATATCTGTTGCAATCAGGTACAGCGTTGGTTTTCCCCATAGTGCAAAGATTCCATCCAGCTGGGATTGGTTGCGTTCCCATTTGTGGCAATTGTCTGTAGCTCTGCTGAGAGCATCTGCTAGTGTGCTGTGAAGGCCTGGGACATGCTCGGCCTTGAGAGAAATCCCATGCTGGTGTGGCCAACTCCATAGTTCTTGCGCTTCCAGAGAAAGTGTGAGAGATTTGGTTCCTCCCTGTTTGTTCATGTGGAACATACTGGTCGTATTGTCTGTACAGACCAGTATGGAGGCGCCTGCCATTCTTGGTAGAAAAGCCTGTAATGAGAGGAATATAGCTTTTAGCTCCAGGCTGTTGATATGACATTGCTTTTGAGAATTGGACCATTTGCCCTGGATTTGGAGATCCTGTAAATGACCTCCCCCAGCCTTCCATGGCGGCATCCATTGTCAGTATGTAGTCCAGTATTTCTTGTAAGAAAGTGAGACCCTTGAAAAGATGTGGACTGTGATACCACCATCGCATTGCAGCTTTCATTGTCGGGGTTATAAGAATGGTGTCTTCGAAGGATCCCGACGTTTGTAGCCACTGTTTTTGAAGCTCTTCTTGCAGAGATCTCATTTTGAGCCTGGCTAAAAGTACTATGTTGATTTCTGAGGAACACATGCCTAGGAGTGACTTGTACCCTCTCACTGAAATGGACTTTCTTCTTGAGATTGTCATAGCAAGCTGGTGTAGATGTGCCTGCCTTTCGTCCGACAGGAAGGCCTTGCATTGAATCATGTCCAACCTGGCTCCCAAAAGAGGGTGCTATTTGTCTGGGAAGAAAAGAGGACTTTTTGATATTTACTGTCAGTCCTAGACTGTTGAAAAGTTGGAGACAAGCATCTGTGGTTCTGGCTGCTTGATCTGCTGTTAGTGCTTTGAGAAGCCAATCGTCCAAGTAGGGAAATACTTGGTGACCTTAAGAACATAGGATCGCGGCCACCGGTGCGAGGCACTTTGTAAATATTCTGGGTGCGGACTTGAGGCCGAAAGGAAGAACCTTGAATTGGTAGTGGGTACCACCCACCGTAAACCTGAGGAATTTTCAGTGTTTTCGATGGATGGGTATGTGGAAGTATGCGTCTTCTAGATTGAGTGAGGTCATAAAGTCCCCTTTCTTGAGGCGACGCAGGATCTCTGCTAAAGTTACCATCCTGAATGTTTGTTTTTTCAGGTACTTGTTGAAGCTCCTGAGATCCAGTATTGGTCTCCACTTCCCTGATTTCTTCTTTATTAAGAAAAAACGGGAATAAAAACCCTGGCCCCTTTGCAGAGGTGGAACTTCCTCGATTGCACCTTTTGAGAGCATGGTCTTTACTTCCTTGTGCAATAAGTGAAGACGAGGGGGAGGGGCTCCCTTGGGTGGAGAAGTTGGAGGTTTAGTTGTGAACTCCAGCGTATGACCAAAGGCAATTAGATCCAATACCCATTGGTCTGACGCTATACTTTTCCATTGTTGGTAAAAATTGCAAATCTTCACACCCACAGGAAGGATGGAGGAGGGGGAAGCTGGTACCCGGCGCTGCTCATTGTTTCATTCCTTTGTCCCGCCCTTGAGACGGTGTTCTCTTGCGGGCGCCTTGACGGGAGAAACCAGCTGTTGCAGATTGGCGGTAGGTGGAAGGTTGGTAAGTCTGCCTATATTGAGCCTGATAGGGCTGGTATTGTTGTTGCCTCTGAAGACCCCCTCTGTATGCGGGAAAACCGCGTCCGTCTGCTCCCCTGAAAGGCATTTTCCTGTATTGGAGGGTGCTTAACGATTTGGCTGTGTCAGTGTCCTTCTTTATGGAGAGCAGCGCATCGTCAATATGCTTGCCAAATAAAGACTCTCCATTGAACGCCATGTCCAAGATCTTTGTTTGAACTTCTGGCCTGAAAGTGGTTGCCTTCAACCACCCCTGGTGTCTCAACACTGCTGCGTTAACTAGCTGTCGGAAACCTATGTTAGCTATTTCCATAGCACAGTCAATGGTCTCCGAGGCTGCTCTTTCGCCCTCTACCAGGATCTTCCCCGCCTCTTGTTTACTGTCTTCAGCCCATTGGCTACTGACCTCGAGACCCCTAAAACGCCCCCTAAATACAATATTTAGGGGGAAGCCCTGAACCAAGAAGACAGTTTCCCGCAACCTTAAAAGAAGAAGGACGAAAGAAGACGCCCAGCAGAGGAGACTGGAGAGAAAAACTGACTTACCGGCCAGTCTGCAGTTTCCAGAGATCCTGCGCCAAAACTCGCCTTGTCCTGCAGCCAGTGACCTCCAGAACCCCTGGGAGGACTGACTGCCTTCAACAAAGACCGGATCTCCTGTAAACGACAGCTCTGTTCAAAAGAAACAGCCAAGAAAGACTCCGAGCCTGCTGAGGACAAAGAAACCCGACGCCTGGAACCACCACTGCACCCGACGCCTACGGCCCGAATCCGGGTGGCCAACCGGTCCCAGCGAGGTCCCCCATGGCACCAGAGTCCGAGTCCACCATGGGTTGACCCCTCCAGGACTCCCCGACGTTGCCAGCAGCCTCTGCACGGAGACCCCCCCCCCAACCGTGAGTGGCCCAGTAAGGTGAAATCCGACCTCAAAAGACACCCCTGCATCCAGCCACCCTGTGCCCTGGAGCAGAGAACCTGAGGTGCACCTACGTCCCAAGCCCTCTAACTTACCTGCCCAGCAGTTGGTTCCTCCCAGAAGTCTTCCTGGACCAAGCCTGCAGCCAAAATCCAAAACTGGCAACTCCCATTGAAAACAACAGGGCACCCGACGCCAAAACAGCACCCTGCACCGGGCCGACCCTGTGCCGCTGTGGGTGCACCTTTTGTGCTAAACTGGATCCTGCCTTTGCCCTGAGCTTAAGTCCAGGAGCTTTGCTCCCACAACCTTGTGGCCTGCTCGTGAGCAGCCACCAACCGGAGGCCCCCTATCCCCCATTGGATAACATTGGGCCTCAGCACTCTGCACCCGGCCACCCTAGTGCCGCTGAGGGTGTTCTGAGTGCGCGTCTTCGACTCTCGGGGAACTCTGGTTCTAACCCCAGAATACCAACTCCCACATATAAGTACTTACCTGCAAACTGTGAACTTCATTTCCTCCCATAGGATTACATTGACTGTTTTTCCTTGAAAATTCTTCTAAGTGTGGAGTTGGTTTGTATGAAACATTGAAAAACTGCAAATGTACTAAAAGTGAATTATTTACCTTTTGTCTAGGAAATGTCTCAGTGTGATATCTAGGCATATCACACTGATTAGCAAAAGTAACTTAAAAAGTAATCCAAGAAGTAACGACTATTGTAATCTACAAAGTAACTGAAAAGTAATTCTGATTATTGACTTACCTGTAAATCAACCAACTGCATTTGAACCTGCATTCAACTGTAAAAATTGCGTAAGTATTGCAAAGTATTATTTCACTTACCTGCACCAGGCTTGGCTTGGTTGTAGAAATAAAATAACAAAATAATATTTTTTATACAAACAAATTTGTCTGAGTTCAGTCTTTGAGTGTGTGACATCATTTGCTGCCTGAGTGTGTACAACAAATGCTTAACACTACCCTCTGATAAAGCCTTACTGCTCACCCACACTACCACAAATAGAGAGTAAGGTGCTATCTACTATTACCTCTGCCTACCTTTGGGGTTCCACTGGACTCTGTGCACACTATACCTCATTTTGGAATAGTATATACAGAACCATCTTCCTACATTACTGTAGCTGGTGTTTTCATTATCTTTACTCCCTCCTGCCAGATATAATCTATTATAGGGATCGTACGAATAGATTTCCTGGCTTTCTCCTTAAAATCATACAGAAAGCAATCTGTATGCTGTACAGCCATGAGGAGATGAAATCTATTGGACGTTCTCTCCATCAAGTTGTGGAAACCTCCGATGTCTTCTGGAGGGGAGTCTGCTGGATGATGTGCCGGAGGAGAGGGTGTAGGGATGATATAGTCATCCCAGGGATGCGCCGGTGGGTGCGGTTCCGGGATCTCTCCTTCTTCTCTCTCGTCCTCTGAAGAAGAGGGATTGTCCTCAGTGGGTGCCTGTGCTGAAGGGCGTGGTACCATAGGTGTTGCTGGCTGGGATAAGGCTGACGTTGTTGGGGGCTGTGATTGATGTAATGGTGGGTCACTCTGAACATCCTGGGGAGGTAATCTTTGTCTATAGTCAGCCAGCATGGCGTGAAGATCGCTGATTAAAGACCGTGGTAAATCTGCCATTTCCCTAGGGCGAGGTTCCGGGGAATAGGTATAAGGTTGAAAATGGCGCTGAGGCACCACATATGGCTGATAATATTGCTGCTGCTGCTCATCCTCATAATCGTCCTCTTCATCCTGGCATTATACATGCAACTTTGACGGGCTATGTGCCACCCCATATATACCATCGTCATCCTCCTCCTCAGCCTCTGACTGTTGGAAGTCTAATAAGTGCGAGGGAGGCAACGGGGAGATCTTTGTGAAACTGAAACATCCGGGTGGAAAAAGGTCTTCTTTACCCTGGTAACACTGACCGTCGTCGATGGTGGCGTTGACGGTGCCAATAACCCTGAAGAGGGAATATTCGTCGTTGACGGTGTTGTTGTCGCTGATGTTACCACCGACGGTGCCATCATTGGCAACGTCGTCGATGGGATGTTCGTCGACGGGATTTCCGTCAAAGGGATGTTCGTCGGCGGGATGCACATCGATGCGATGTTCGTCGACCTCGTCGACGGGGCGCTCGTCGATGGGACACTCGTCGACGGCGCCTTTTTCATCGACGAAATCTTCGTCGGCTAAGACGTCGACGGAATAGACATTGACGATGAAACTCTCATCGACGGTATGGGTCCAGAAATGGCCATCGTCGTCACTGTTCCTACCGTCAGCGGAGCTGACGACATAACTGTGGCGCTTGTCGTCGTTGACAGTCTAGGAGTTGTTGTCGTCGACGATGCTTTTTTGTCTTTCCTCTTTGTAGAATCTGAAGAGGCTCTAGGAAGCTCCTTTTCCTTTCCCACAGGAGAGGTGGGGATGGCAGTTGTAGGCTCTCAGGAGACTTTAGGGTGTTTCTCCTTCTTATGGCCTTTGCTCTCCTTGGAGGGCTTGAGGTGTTTCCTGCCCTTACCAGGGTTGTTATCCAGTGACCTGCCTCTTTTGTGTGGTCTGGATGAGCTATCACTGTCTTCTTCAGAAGACTTCTGTTGCTTGGTTGAGTGGAGCCACAGAAGCTGCCTCCCCTCTCTGTCCCTCAGGGACTTAGAAGAGAAAGTCACACAAATCTTGCATTGTCTTACCTCATGAGGGATGGAGGCAGTAAATACAGTCTTTATGTGGATCATCCACATGGACTCTCTTCCTGCCACAGGTCTTACATGGGGGGAAGAGGCCTTTCCTATCCGACATGTTGAGAAGATCTATCTTCATGAGAAATCCAGAAAGAAACTGAGTAGAACTCAGGGAGACTCCCTTCACACACGACGTGCGGTGAAAATCTGAGGGAAACTGCCTCTGCTGGGAAGGTTCTAGAGGGTGCTAGCAGCTGATTGGCTGCATTCAACATTTAGCCCTTTTTTAAAACGGACTTAGATAGGCTAGGTAAATCATGGCTCAAGGCCATTACAGCCTATGGCATTATTTAAATACTGCTTGATTATGTTACCGTGGGACTCCCACCTCGGCGATGGGGGATGATGCAGGCATGTGAATCTATGAAAGATACCCCAAGACTGGATAACCAGGCAACACTAAATATAACAAGCCACTCTATGGCATGGTTGGGGGCCAATGATAGACTACCAAGTAATGAACCCCTATCACTTCAGGAAATATCTGAGGCCCCGGGGTCATATGACGTTATGGCTTAGTTGTATATGGCATTCACTGAGAGCCTCAGTCAATACCTATTAAATGCTTTTAATGAAGCCATTACAAATGGCTGCTTGCCTCCGTCATTGAGGGAAGTATTATTACACTTTACTGAAACCCAACAAAGACTCACTATCCATTGGTTTGTATAACCCACTCTCCCTTCTCAACTTAGACAGTAAAATACTGGCTAGAATTATACCTAATCAAATGACACACGTAATTAAAGGCCACATCCTCCCAGATCAGACAGGCTTTATCCCGACTAGGCCCACTGTTCACAGCATACAATTATTGCTTTCATTGATGCATCGGGTAAAACCAGATATCCCTACAATTGGCGATTTTTTGGATGCTGAAAAGTCTTTTGATTAGCTGGAATGGCCTTTTCTGCACAGTGTTGCTCAGGATGGGTTTGGGTGCAACCGGGGGACGTTCCCTGTCAGGATAACGTCTTCTTGTTTATAGACTAAGTGATGCCACGGGTTGTTTTTTGCTGTACTCCCCGAGGGTTCCATCACTGGATAACCCCAAGATACCCATCACTGCAGAGGCATTAGTGAAGTCAACACTCAAAAGACATAACATGAAAGAGTTGGGACATTTGTTTTATGAGGGAATATTTCTGACTCTTGAGCAATATTGTGATAAAATCCAATACACTTGATATATTCATATATCATAGACTGCGTCACGCATTGAAGGAATACCTCCCAGAGTTCCCTCATGATCCCAAAGAATTTATCCCTTTTACCAAACTCCTAGATACTGAATTCTCAAAGGGATGGGTCTCACAAATTTACAAACTTACCCTGGGAGAGAGGTAACTGGAACTTGTTCCCTCCACAGAGCTGTAGGAGAGGGATCTCTCTATATGGCAGCCATGCGATGACGATGTGAATCGGTTTATGCCTTCTGGGGGTGCCGAGCGCTGTGTTGCAGACGTGAGAGCAGAGCCTGAGATACTGCGCCTGCTTTTCCTGAGGAGCGCTTCATAGCAAGACCAATTTCTGTCGGGTCACAGCATCTCCATTTGGCTACGCTCTCGATTGATTCTGCCATAAGGTAGTGCCCGGTTCATCCCATCCCCGGGAGCACCGGGAGTCCCGAGGGTGACCCCAGGAGGCTGGGGGCTCCTGTCCATGCCCTCATCTAGATCTTTTGGGCAAAGATGTTTGTATGAAGTGCCTCTTAAGAAATGCGCCTGGTTCCAAAATGGCGCCTGCAGTAGATTGGCGTCTGGGGTCTTAGCAACACCATAAAGGAATCCCCCCGTTTTGCATCTACGGCGTAAATGCCACATAAAAGAACGGAAATTGTATCTACTGTCCAGACCTATTAGGATGACCCAGATTTGCTCCCTGACTATGCGAGAATGACTCTGGAGGCATCACTCACCCCCTCTGAAGACATGCAGACACTGGCCCTGTCCTCCTGCCGCCTCACTGCATTGATTGCACCCCTATGCTTTTGAGTCATTGAGAATTTTGGGGACCGACTGAACTTAACACCAAGGTCAAAACCCCCCTGCCTGACCTCAAGATGGCCGCCTCAGTTGGTCTCTCCACGATGCCCCACCACTCCTGGACAATAGAACTGGTCATCGACCTGATCTTAACCACATCCCTCACCTGACCTTGATCCTGCTCTCCCGCTAGGACATGTACTCTTTGAACTTTCCCTCGACCGTGGAGACCCTGCCATTTGACCGATGCCCGGTGGAGCTACCTGTTAGCTGAAGAGGAGATGGGCTGTGGATCCCCACTCGGCCGTCACCTACCCAGTCGGACTTTCGGCAGACGTTCCTTCGTCTCTCTGTCATATCTCCCTCCTACCCCTTCACCCTACCCCCTTCCCCTCTATGCTCCCTTCTTCTTGCCTTCTATCCCTTTAATGTTTTTCTGTTGAGACCTAGCTATTTGACCGATGCCCGGTGGAGCTACCTGATAGCTGAAGAGGAGATGGGCTGCGGATTCCCCCTTGGCCGTCACCTACCCAGCCGGACCTTGGGCAGACTTTCCCTTCGTCTCTCCGTCGTATCTATACCCTACCCCTTTTTCCCTTACCCCCTTACCCTTCTCACTCCACTTTCCTTTTCTTCTATGCTCCTTAAATGTTTTTACTGGTATCATTGGTAACTTGTAACTGATGTAAGTTTGCAACTATGTGGAACCTTATGTAAAGCGCTCTGATACCTTCGGGTCTAGCCAGTGCTATATAAAACTCTTTAAATAAATAAATAAATAAATAAAATAAATAAATCTATGGGATGCACGTCAATGGTCATGCTGCTGAGCTCAGATAGAGACAATCCCAATGAATAACAAACACAAGCTGCAACATTTTACATTTTTACACTGACTGTATTATACTCCTGTGAGATTACACAAACTTGATAATATTAGGCCGCATGAATAGGCTCATTGATATCAGCTTCATGCTACCTTTTTTCACTTAACATGTTAATGTCGTTACATTTCTACTTACAGGGCTGCAGTGTTGTATGAAGTAACGCACATTGTCGGGTATGAAATCCCTGCCACTCCTGGTGTCATGGTGCTGGAATATGTTGCTAAATTACCTAAATCTACACGATGTCTGGTGGCAGTGCTTCTACTGCTGGCCAAAACGGAGCTAGCACTTCACTGGATGAATGGACTACTTCCTAAGCGGGAGGGCCGGTTTAGAAATGTGCTTACGTTTACTACTAGAGCAGAACTCTTTGGGACTATGTTTCCTTTTAGATCCAAATTCAAGGACATATGGGCACCAATGCGGACTTATCTTACAAAATAATAAACAGCTCAGATGCCTACTCTATGATTCCTATAGATAGAAGTGACTGAAGTAGCATTTGCATACTGACACTGGACGATCTGGTGTGTTAGTTATGGTTAGTGGAGTCGATGTACTAATACGTTAGGGAAGATTTGTGATTATGCTCTGTATGGCTGTACGAACATAAATTATGTGATGTGCACAACATTGTTGTACTGTGGTAATGAGTCACAAAGCATGTTTAAGTGATGGTCAGTTAATGTAATTTTTGCTCACTGTTTCGCCTTAAAAAATAGAAAGAAAAGGAGGCCATGGGGCAACTTAGAATGAGAGATAACCATGAGAAGCTGGACAGAAACAATGTGGACACCACAAGAATAAATTACCATATCATTCTGCAAAACTGGTTTACGCAAGGACTAATTAAATGGGCCGAGTATGGTTGTGTCATGGCCCATTAAACCATATATATATTTCCTCCCAAGGTTCATAAAAGTTTAAAGAACCCTCTTGGCAGACCAATTGTGAACTCCACTGGGTCACTAATACAGAACACCTCACGCTATCCGGTTCGCTTTATGGTTAAATATGTCACAGCCCTACCATTATACTTAGGAGACTCCTGAGATTTTCTCATAAAAATGACTACATTCCATGGAATAATTCCTACATTATGGCAATCCTCGATGTAGTCTCCTTACATACATCTATAACATAACATGTGTATTTGTAAAGCGCATGTTCACCCATGGGCATCTTGGCGCTGAATAACAGATGTTTGTTGTTACCCAACTCAATGGTACTCATTATACCGACCTCAGAAGGATGAAAGGCTGAGTGGGACTACTGGGATTTGAACCTGTGACCATGAGGTCGAACACAGGACCGACAGTGGATGCACTAGTCCACTGAGCCACCAGACCCGACCCATACAACATGAATAAGGACTGGGGGCATGCACATATTTTTGGACTGCAAGGCCAATCAGCAATTGATAACACACGAACATGATCCTGGAGATGTCAGAGTACTGCTTAACACACAGGTCTTCATATTCAAAAGTACAATGTATTTGCAAGAACGCGACTGCCATAGGTACATCTTTTTCACCAAGAGGAATACTCCTACTTCATAAAGGCTGCATGTGCAGCCTTGCATTGGGAACTACTGCTATGCATGAGGCCATCGTTCCCAGAATGTGCATGATTGTATGCAGTGGTATAAGACAGTTCGGCTGAAAAGGAGGCAGCAGGTTTTGAAGGGTGCAGACACTTTATTCGTCAGCATACGCTTTGGCGGTGAGAGTGTTGAGTATGGAGCCTAGGAAAGCTGCAGCTGGCAGGGCCAGAAGTGGGATTTGGTGGTGTTTATGGTGAATCCCATTGCATGAAGCAATGACACAGTTATTTGTGTATGAGGCACTGTGGCCTGCTGTTGCTCTTGATAAGCGAATCATTGAGGTATGGGAATACATGAATACCCCCGCAGTTAAGATGAGCTGCTATCACTGCCAGACACTTCGTGAACACTCTTGGGGCTGTGGTAACGACAAAAGGAAGTAATTTGAGTTGGTAGTTATGACCACTTACTACAAAACGGAGGTACTTCCGGTAGGCAGGGTGGATGGTAAAATGAAAGCAGGTGTCTGTGAGATCGAGCATCATCATAAAATCTCCTTGTTGGAGGAGGTAAATGACCTCCTGGAGTGTCGCCACCTGGAAATTTTCTGAGGTGATGTAACAGCTGAAGGCCTGAGGTAGGGGATGAGTTGGAGGGACTCATCTTTCTTGAGAAGGAGGAAGTATAATGAGTACACTGTGCTCTGATGTTGTAGGGGTGCGGCCTCCATGTCCCCATTTTGCAGAAGTGCACTTGCCTCTTGTTTGAGAAGAGGGAGGTAGTCAGAACTGAGTTCGTGAGTGCGTGGCGTAATGTCGGACGGGTGGAACGCAGTTTGAGGCAGTAACCGTGCCGTATCATGCCTACCAAACATCCTTATGGGTTGATTTGTTGCCATTGATGAAGGAAATGGCAAACTCCCCCCTCCAGCAGGTGATTTGTGACCAGAGGTGGGTGGATGTCACATCACTGTTTTGTAGGGGCAGGCCCCTTGTTGGAGCCTGCCATACCTGTACCCTGGTTATTGCCCTTGTAGGCTCTCCAACCATTTTCCCTGCTGGCTTGATGATGGTAAGCCTACAGTTGTCTTTGATACAAATGAGCTTGGTCAGGTGAAGTATGTTTGCGCCTCCTCTGGATTGCTGCCTGAGAAAGGAGCCCCTAAAAGCTGTGCCATGGAGACCACCAATTGATTCTGCTGTCTCTGTATCCTTTATTTTCTCCAGCATCTCATTAACTCGAGGTCCCAAGAGGTGTTTGTTGTCAAACGGGAGGTTGATGAGATGCTGTTGCACCTCAGGTTTAAACCTGGAGATACATAGACAGGCATTGTAGAATGAAGCTGCTGTTTATCATTCTAAAGGCTGTATAGGCAGCATCCAATGCACAGCGTATGCTGGCGCTGGATATGGTTTTGCCCTCCGATACAATTTCCTCCCCCCTTTTCCAATACAGCTCTGGGATGTGTTTGAGGAGATCCTCCATCTCTTTCCATTGAACCCCTATCATAATGTGACAGAAGAGCAACCAAATTAGCTGCCCCTACCATCACCCTCTTGATCTCCTTATCTGGAGGAGAAGCATCACGTGGTTTGGACAGAGGCGAGCTTGTGGGCAGTGTGTACTACTAAGGAGTCTGGTGGGGCCTGTCCCCTAACGGGTATGGGGGTGGGTTTCAATTTCTTCTGTACCCTAGGGGTAACAACACTGGTTTTAACAGGCTCTTTAAAAATTTCTGGGGCAGATTTTAACATCCCCTACAAAACTAGATTGCAATTAGCTGTCAACCCAAAGAGAACAGCTAATTGCAAGCCAGATTTGTAGATAAAAGGCTTTGTAACTAAAGGGTTGATGATTAAAAATATAAGTGTAAGACAGAGTAAAGATAATTCAGGTTGCTTATTTTCTGATGAATAAAACTACAACACAGTTCTCATTAAAAGATATGCTAAACTGGTCACCATTCTAATCCCCACATTCGTTATTGACTTATCCAAAGCGAAATGTGAATAGCTGTTTCATGCTACCCCAAAAGAGCCAAACAGAGGAAGAAGTACATGGGTTTTCCTCACCTGGATAGTAAATCATTAAATGTCCCCTAAAGCACAGTTAAAAGTAAAAAGCTGGACAAAAAAGAGAGCCTAGCACACTCTCTACCTGTTGGTACTATCCTGATGCATTTGGGTACACTTCAATCCTACATGCATGCTCCCTCATATAGTATCTGCAGCACAGTATGTGGTTATCTAACATCTACAGAATACTAGTTGACTATTGGGCTAGTCTAGCCATCTTTTAATTTGGGATTTGACAGAAGTGAGCTAGCTCAGGAATTCACAAGCTACTAAGACAGCCAGGTAAATGGCAAACCCGGATGCCATACATTTTCACAACAATCTTTCCACCATCCAATGTAATTTATCTTCTAAATGAGGGAATACTCGAGGGTTTCGACACGGATGTTAAGTGTTATAAGAAACGCTACAATATAATAGTTGAAATTAAATATATACAAAAAGGTGTTCAAAATCTTACCTCAATTTGAAGCATTTCTATTTCCTTACTGGCATCCCTGAGTCGACTGGCATCTTTGTCTAACAGCTCCTGATTTTCTGCAAACCATTGCAGTCTCTTATTCAGACGACTAATTTCTTGTTTGTATGATTCTTCCATAATCTTCATCTCGTACGATTTATCACCTAAAATTAAACATTTTGGTTCTAAGTAAAGAGAGATTAAAAGAACTCAACCACGGGCCGGCATGTTAAAATCCTGCAAACTGCAAAATGATTTTGGAAAATTATTTATTGAAACAATTGATTCACATTGAGAAAAGTTGTGGCATTGTAACATTAGGAGCACAGCCTGATTGAAATGCCCTGGAGAGTATGTACTTTTTTTGCACCCAAAAATGTAAAAAACACATTTGATGAATGTTAGCCCAATGTTTCATCTGAACAGGACCACGTTCAACATCAGTTTATCCTGACAAATTATGGCATTTACCTGAAGTGTGGATTATCTGGGCCTTTGCAAGATCTCTCTCTTTCCTTATTTGACCAATATCCACTTCAAGACACTGCTTGTCTAGCTTGAGTTGCTTTACCTCCTCCAACAAATCCGCTTGCACCTTCTTTAACAGAAAGAGAAAACAGACGCTCAGAAAATAAATTTTTCAGGATACAACTAAAAATGAATAATTGTAAGGATTTCATAATGATACAAAAAAGCCTTCACAGACATGAGTCCTAAATTCTCTGAGGGGTGTCCCCTAATTAGGCCTTGGCATTATAATCTGCAAGTTTGCAAAAGTGAAGGCAAACGAACTAAACGTGGTGTGGCATTCTGGAGTGACTTTGTAGAAATCACATCATGTCTTTGATGTCAAAGTGCTGCCTACTAAGGTTGGTTATCTTCACAACAATTGCATTCACATCTTGTATACCCAATAGTCCACATTCCGACTACTATCATGAGAGAAAACTTCCAGGCATTGGTGAGGAAGAAAGGACACTGTAGACCTCCTGTAAAACTGCGCCCTTCATTAAAACTAATATTTATTGTAATTGGAAGTATAACTTTCACTTCTCACCTCCTTGGAAATGTTTACAATATGTTGCTTATGGAGTGTCCACAGAAGCTTGGCATGCTTCTTTGTATGGCAAACTAACAAGTTACTTACCTTCTGTAATGCCTTTTCTTGTAGAGACTATATCTAACCACAGATCCCTCATCTTTTTGAATATCCCCAGGTGAGGGACTGGATTTGGAAATTTTGTGTAGCACCTTGCACGCCAACAGATGGCACCGTGCAGCATTGTTCTATCACGTGCCGCTCTGTCCCACGCAGAGGTGACATCGGGACCAGTATATAAACACCACCTACTTGTGCTGGTGTCAGTTTCTTTCTGAGCTCTGTCCGTGCCAACAGACGTGGAGCCTATAGAAACTAATATGAAACAGTGTGCAGGACTTTTGTGTGATAGAGTCTTATTAAAATTGGACTGTATGAGATCATTCCACAGAACGGGGAGGAGAGAAGGTAGGTGAAGAATCAGTGGTTTGATAGAGTCTCTACCAGAAAAGGCATTACCGAAGGTAAGTAACTTGTTATTCTGATAGAGACATCTAACTGCAGATTCCTCACCTTTTGAATAGATACCAAAGGTCGGTCTGAGAATGACTCAGACCAGGAAACCCTGCAGGACAGATCAGGTAAAGTGCCTGTGTCGCTGGACCTGACTATCCAGGCAGTAATGCTTGGTGAATGTGTGGAGAGACACCCACGTCACAAATGTCCAGAACTGGCACAACGTGCACCACAGCAGTGGAACCAGCCTGCTTTCTGGTGGAATGAGCATGGAGGCCTTCTGGGAGCTGCTTTCTTGACAGTCCATAGCAGATCTTAAGACATAAGATAATCCATCTAGAGATGGTTCTTTCTGTATAGTATAGACAAGTGGTCCTCCAGGAGATGTGGTGTGGGTGGCATGTCTGGAGGATAGGAAAGGGCAGGGACTAACCTTGTTTCATGATCTTGAGCACCCAATAATCTGAGGTGATGATCCTCTATACAGAAACATAAAAGGTGACCCAAACTCCAACCGATCGAATGTGTGTTGTCAAGACTAAATTAAAGGGGTTTTCCAGTAGCTGTGGAGGGGAGGAGAGGAGAACCTTGGGTAGAAAGCTGCCCCTGGAACATGAGCGTTGCTGACCAGTTCCCTGACTTTGTCCCCTAAAGGACTGAGCGGTCGGCTATTGCTGAAACAAATACTGTCTCTGCAGATAACCGCTCTCAAAACCTCCAAAAGGTCTCTGTTTTATGGGAAGCTGCATAATTGGTGAAGCTAAGCCCAGAGAGCAAGCAGTGACCTTGTCATCCTTTAATCTTTCAAGGGCGGAATCTGCTTTTCCTCCAAACAGCCACCAGTATCAAAAGGCATATCCACAAGTGACTGTTGGATTTTGATGAAGAACCCTGTGAATCAAATCCAGGCACGGCACCTAAGCACCATACTTGTTCCAACTGCTCTAACAAGAAAGTCAGTAGTGTCTAACCCTGACTTTAGTGAACATTTTGCAACATCTTGTCCATCTATGATTAAAGACTAATATTTGGTGGACTTCATCAGAGACCACAGGCAGAACATCTGCCACTTTGTACCATAATAGTTAAACATTAATGGGGCGACCCTGTGTCCCTCAGAACCTGGGTATGGATAAGAAAACAAACACAATGGTTCTGTCGGGTTTTCAATTATTTCTTGTAAGAACGCCTAGTGTGGATATATTATTTTGTAGTTATTTTGTAGTTACTAACATAAGTATCTCAGTAGTCCAGACAGGATAGAAAACATAACAAATAATCCAGAGCGTGACACAAATTTCTGTCTACTCACTTGTTTTTATATAAATTGAATCATGTATATATATTACACATTTGTAACGCGGCTGTCAACACGAAGTGAGGTATATACACGGTAAGTGAACAAGTGACATTAGTGCTCAGTGCTGGTGCTCAGTGCGTAATATGTACAGTGGGTTTCGAATATGTACATGGGAAAAAATAGGCCAGAATTTTAGGGAACAACAATAACTCTGCTGTGTAATGAATATTCTTAATCACACAGAGCCTTGGTCAATCTGGACCGTGTGAGGTCGTCGACGTTTCAACCCAAACTCAGCTCCATTAGGTAGTCAAGGCGGGTCTTCATCAGGACAAGGAACGGGGATTAGGGGTGACAGCCCAAAAGAAACCAGAGTGGCTCCTGGTTATTCAAAATTCTTATAGGATCCAAGTTAAATCAAGCGATGTGAGTCGTGAGAAAGATCTGAGCGATGAGTCTCGGTATTAGTGGCAGCAACGGAGTGTTCACTGCTGCTCAACGGAGTCAGGCATGTGTCCTGTTCTTCCGCATCCGTTTGTTATGTTTTCTATCCTGTCTGGACTACTGAGATACTTATGTTAGTAACTACAAAATAACTACAAAATAATATATCCACACTAGGCGTTCTTACAAGAAATAATTGAAAACCCGACAGAACTTTGTACCATAAGGCATATGAGTATCTACCCAGGAGACATGTTTTTTAACGACCTGAGATCAAAGCTGGTTGAGGAAAAAAATTCTTATTGCAAAAGCTCCATTATCTTTGATTCCCTATCTGAGCTATTGGTAGAGAAATCATTTGGGTTTGTATGACTTGTAGATGCCTTTACCACAAGACTCTCTTGAGTAGGGTGTTGTAGTAAAAAATTCAGATCTACATGAGCTATTCTGTCTTCTTGTCACCTGTCTATTAACTGGAGGGCAAGAGCCTGATTTTACCCAGATGCCCAATAGTACATCAGTAAGAGCCTCATTAAATAGTAATAAACGTTCTTGTAAAGATTGTCAAGGTTTAAAATCTCCATCAGTAGCGTTGCTTTAACTTCCTGTGAGGGTAAGATGAGGGCAAACGTCTCAGCTGCTCTCCTGAAAATCGAAGAAAATGAAGTCAATTCAGCAGCCACCGAAGGATTTGGTGAAGAAAGGCCAATGTCTGGTGAGGTATCCAGACCACTGACATTTTGTAGATCTTCAAAAATTTCTTCTTGTTGATAAAGATGTGTTCTTTATCAAAAAGAAACTCCTCCAATATAATCTGGCTCGAATTGATCATAGAGTCTAGAAGACTAGGCTGCGGAATGTGTGTCTCAAAATCTGACTGCACAATCAAATCCTCTACTAGCATCAGTTTCAAAGCAGTTGAAGGCAATTGCGTAGGTCGTGTCAGCAATCGTGATGTCATACCTGGTGCTGTCAATGGAGCCATAGGTATCGTCGGATCCAAAGACGAAACCAGTCTCTGAATGAGGTCCAAGGGCACAGCTGAGGTTGAGTACGCAGTCACTGATGGTAAACCAGCTGGAAGCTCTCTCAAATCCTGAAGGCGCTCCAGTGGGATCCAGTGTGGTACCAAAAATCTTGTCCATAGCTAACTTAAGCTGTTGGATTTGTTCTGGTGTCGCTACCCATTCAAAAGGAATTTGTATCGGAATCTGCATTGAAGCCATCGTAGAGGGATAACGCCTCCTTGGCATTAAATGACTCACAATGGCGTGAGTGACGAGATGCAGGTGATCCATGTTTGGATTTTTTCTGTTTTTATGGCTCCTCTTTGACTTTCCTGACTTCTCTGAAGATCAATCACAAAAGTGACCTTGGGAACCATAGTATGCCTTCAACTTCCATCAGGATTGCCGTGCCCTGCACTACGATTGGGAATGGGTCTTCAACTTCCTCAATTCAGAGACAGCAAGCTTCGCCTCATGGTCATGGGCTGCCTTTTGATTCATCTTGGCACATGAAGAGCTGTGACTGGAGCCAAGGCACCAAAGACAGACATCATGAGGATCTGTAACCAACATCTATCAGGTACAGTCCTTACATGGTTTAAAACTTGTATGTTTTGGTGACATATCTGCACACTTTTGAAGATTTTTTAATGCGAAAAGCAAAACCTGTTAATTGACAGTTGGAGCTCCTGATCTGCGTCGGTTGGCTTGGAAAGAAAGGAACTGACACCATCGCGAGCATGTGGTGTCTACATATACTGGTCGCAAAGTCACATCTGATGGAGCGGCATGAGGTTGCATGATGGCGCACTATGCCACCTGTCGGCGTGCAAGAGAATTGCCACACAAAAGTTCTGGAACCAGTTTAACGCCTGAGGATCTTCAAAGGGTGAGAAATCTGAAGTTAGAAGTTTCTATCAGAAACACTAGTTCTTGTTTAGATGCTCGATTGATTTATGGCACATTGCTTAAACTAAAATGAAATGCTTACATGGTTTTTGAGCATAGTGGAATCTTTTCTAACAAGAGGTGCTTCTTTTCTGAATATAATTTAAGACTCGAGACTTGAGAATATTAACTTAATATACTCTTTCTTCTAAGACCGCCTGGAGAGCTAATAAGGAAGGTCCTGTTCAGAAGCATGATTGATTAATGGCACATTGCTCAAACTTAAATGTGTCTTTCGAACATGGTTAAATCATCTTCATCAACAGAAGGTGGTTCTGTTTCTAATGCAATGTAATAAAACTTGTGAACATTAAATTAATTTACTCTTTCTTCCAAGGAGCTCTTAACACTCCTTTTTATTGTGTAAATGTGTTCACAAAATTCACTTACCTTGGTAGAGCCCTGCAGAAGAGCTCCATATTATAAAGAACACTAACTAGGGTTTGAGATGATGACGAAAAACATATTATTTCCCTTATTCTGCTTCTTAAATTGTTGGAATCCTGAGTTTAATAGCACTATTCTTGCCACGTATCAACCCCTGTATTGAACTGATTGATATTCTCTTTGGTGTGCTATGTTAAAATTATTATGAGGTTACATGGTTAGATCTCTAGGATTTACTGCTAGCTATCTGGCTCAATCTGGTAAGGTCTTAGATCCTGCGTGCAAATACCAGAGTTCGAGCTTTCGTCATCAACGTAAAAAATTCTTCTAAAATTCTTTTGATGGAAAATTGAATACTTATAAAAAAACTTTACCTACTTCAGGGTCTATTGTTTCAGTGTTAATGGTCATGGTGTACTTAATGCCCTCTGTGAGTGACTGGATCGTCAGGAGGAATTATGCTTGCAATTATACTATCTGGAGAACTTGCCCTAGTGACACTGAATAGCACTATAATACAATACAGATTAATGATTCATTAAAATGGGTTGGAAGTCTAAATTGGCAATCGCCATGCCATATATTAATTGAGTATTTTTTCCTTTGTCTTCAGTAAAATTCAAATATTCTGAACCATATTCATATAATCAAAGATGATCAAAGTAAGATCAGCTGAGCCAATTCAGTTTTGATAACATTATTTAAATTAGTTTCACTGATTTCCCATTCCCGGTTAGCAACTAGGATGATTGTTGCTCAAACTCTAAATGACATGTCACGATAATAATGAGGATAAATATTCGGCCTAAATATGCTGCCTGCGGTTCTGCTAAATGATAGAATACAATGGAATACAAAACAATCAAATCAGAGTCTAAAAGGGTCCTCTATCACTTCCATCTCATATGATACAATTTGAATGTATAAATGGACAATCTAATTTGAAAAATATTTTTTAACTGTGTGAAACATAAGTATTGTTCATATCATAAACGGATTTCCTGTACATATTTTAAAATATTTTAGTGTCGTATAATGTTATAATCATTGTACAATTACTAAGACTTCAAAATAGCTGCTTATGAGATTTTGGAGAATATATACATTTTTTATGTTGAAGCCACAGTGCTTCAGATTTGCGAAGCACATATCAAGCAATTGTATCTAACATGAAATGAACATGTAGTACTTCAGGTACTGTAGCTTTATAAAGACTTCAAGCAGTTGGATCAGACATGAGAAGGAGATCTAGTAAAGTCTTGAGGTACGGTACTGTAGCCTGGTTAAAGACTTCCAGCTGTTGTTTATGACTCAATAGGGACATCCAGTCTAAATTCAGGTACGACTGCTATGTGAAAGACTAGACTTATTAGCATTGCCAATGCTTGTTGTTGTCTTCCCAGTGACACAAGTAGCAAAAAAGGGTGGGTTGGCAAATTGATTTGATCAGTCTTTATGGACCAGTGCATGGTGTTCGCAATATGGGCCCAAATAATTAAATCATTTAAACAAATGCAGTTTCTTAAAAGGAGCTGATATTCAGGCCATGAGATGATATTAACTGGTGAGTTATTACAAAAGGTGCATGTCTCAGAGAAACCAAGAATGTTCTCCAATACTTTACTGTCTACCCTATCAGTCACAGACATTTGTTCAAGAACAAAGCTTGAAGCAATTCATCAAAAGAATTTCCTAGGATTTAAGATAATAGACCTACCAAATGTCACTTGCCTTCTATCTGCAGGCTTCACTGGTTTCTTTAGCAAACTGATCGACTCAGCATCAAAACACTATCTTGAAATATGAAAAGGCCGCAAAGTGACACTACAAGGTCAGGCAGTTAAAAGAGATTCACCCAGTCGAATTTTGTAGCTCAGATCCACAGCACCACATGACTGGTATTAAACTGCCATATGGTGCTATCATTAACAGAACCTACCATCAACAACTTTTTTTAAATTGATTTGAAACTCAAAGTTATTTCACATGAAAACCGCACTGTGGTTGAAAAACAGAAAAACATATAGTACCGTACCTGTGCTGCTCGCAGTTCTGAAATCAGTTCTGTAAAACTGTGATTTTTTATCTGTTCAGAGCCATGTTCCATTTGCTGGTGTAAATTCCTGTTAGCTTTCTGCTCCCTGTGGTAGAGGAAATCAACAAAGGTTTGAAGTCAAGGACCTGATGGAGACGACATTGTGTGCTAAGGCACAAGACCAAAAAGTTGCTTTGCCAAGAAGAGGTATACTATATCTTCCTTAATAATCCACACATCCTTGGAAAACAACTGACACATCTCAAGGACAGAAGTGTATTCAGAAAGTTTGAGGAACCTGCTCAGGTAGCAGGTCATACTGTAGAGTTACCATATGCTCACCCGATAGTTATAGACGACTGCCCCCTAATTAGATCATTTCAGGAATGCTTTTGTAATAAGAAACCAGAAATGGAATTTGTAAATAACAAAGAGGCCATTCGAAACAGATATCAGTGAAGAAGTTACAAGAGCTGTTTCAAATAAAAATAAATGAGCAACTAAGGCCCAAAAAACAGAGAAACCAAGAGCAATTAGAGCCAAATCTACAATCGAGAGAAATGAACAAGTTACTTACCTTCGGTAACGATATATCTGGTAGAGACATATGTTAGTTGTATATTTGTAGATTCCTTACCTTAGAATTTCCCCCAGGCGTGAGTCTGGATCCGGAGATTGTTTCTTCAGCAGTACCCCTGCGCGTCATTAGGTGGCGTCGGTCAGCTCCGCGTCCGTCGTTGGCGTAGTGGGCACCGGGATGACGTCGCTGGACCTATATAGACGGCGCCCACGTGCACTGACATCAGTTCTTAACACGACTTTCGACACCAGAAGCGCAGAGCCATGAAAGACACTGACCACTGGTGCGTCAAAACTAGGGCCCTTTGGGGGAGTCCCTATCCCTAGAAATCAGTTCGCAGAGCGGGGAGGATGGGTGGGGCGGTAAGGAATCTACAACCAACATGTGTCTCTACCAGATACATCGTTACCGAAGGTAAGTAACTTGTTCATCTGATAGAGACTGTTAGTTGTAGATTCCTTACCTTAGAATAGATACCCCAGTAATACCATCCCCGGAGGAGGGTCTGCGAACCAAGATCAAACCAGAAAGTCCTGGAGGACCGAATGGGCAATGTACCGATCCCTCCGTACTTTGCTATCCAGGCAGTAGTGTCTGGTAAACGTGTGCAGGGATGCCCACGTTGCTCCCTGACAGATGACAAGGACTGGAACTCCATGTGCTATTGCCGTGGTTGCTTCCGTTGCTCTGGTGGAATGAGCACGCAACCCCACAGGAGAGTCCTTTTTTGCCAAAGCATAGCATATTTTGATGCAAAGGACAACCCATCTGGATATGGTCCGTTTTTGAACAGCCCGGCCTTTCTTGGCACCCACATGGCCAATGAAGAGTTTTTTTTTTTTTTTTTTTTTTTATTTGTTTATTAACAGCTTGTCATATCATACAACAATATCACGCGCGTGCCTGGAGCATCGCGGACAGGAATTCAGGACAAGCAATTTTTTAGTGCATATACATATCAAGCAAATATAGGAAACAGATACCCAATGAAAATGCCATAAAGGCAAGAAACAAACCCCCCCTCCCCCCTCCCTCACCCTCTGGCACTGCAGCGATATGACCTACATAGCGGCAACATTTTGACTTCTGATGCGTACACATGTTGGAATAGCACAGTAACCTGGGATCAATTGCATTAAGTATCATTAGCATAGAAATGAGAATGTGTGACATCTTACAAATCAGGGTGGCTCGATAAATATATGGTAAGTGGGGCCCAGAAATCCTTGGGCCTTGATGACTCAGGGAGTTCTTCAGCATAGGTCTCTAGTTGTTCCCTACAGTAGGTCAAGTCCCGGATCCACTTACGAACCGTGGGCAACCCCCTTGCGCCCCAGTGCTGCGCCACGGCCCGCTTGGCCATTAACGTCGCCACAGCTACCAACCTCCTGTTACAGGGCTTTAAGGGTGTCACATTGCCCAACAAGCATAGCTCAGGTGTGCATCCCACTCGTTCCAGCACGACCTCCGTTAACACATCCACCACCCTAGACCAAAATGTAACTAACCCCGCACAGAGCCAGGAGAGGTGTAGAAAATCGGCGTCCGCATGCCCACACCGCACACAATTAGCCGTATCCCTCAGTCCAAATTTCCTCAACTGCACAGGGGTGTAATAGAGCTGGTGTAAAAAGTTAAAATGTATGATACGTAGATTACAGTTAGCTGTAAGGCGCCCAGTCAGTTTACAACAAGCATGCCAATGGTCTACAGACATCGCGCCACCCAGAGCTTCGTTCCATTTAACGTATGAGGGATGCACCTCCTCCTCACGCTCGCGAAGTGATGCAGCGTATAGTTTAGTGATCAGTCCCTTACGATCCCCGCTCGCGAGCACCGCCTGCAGCGCCCGCAGTGGCTGAGGCTCAGTGGGGTAGTTAGGATATATATCCCTGATTGCTTGCCGAACCCTCACGTACGTGAAGCATAGCATAGCTCCATGTGGCCGACCCGCCTGCACGTCTCGCAATGAGCGGAACTGGCTTTGTTTGTATAAGTCCCCTAGTTGCGTAATCCCGACCGCCTGCAATGCGCTCAGCGCAGAACGCTCTTGCGCCGCGGATATGCCAGGGTGTGCCGCAATTGGCAACTTGGGGGCATAAAGGTAGGGTAGTTTCGCTCGTCTAGCCAATGTCTGCCAGGCCCAGGCGGTGCACTGCACCGGATTGATTTCTGTTCGGGGGCCTCCACTCCCACCCGAGAGAGCAGCTGCCACCAGTGGCAAGGGGAGTATTGCGTCCGCCTCAATCGCCGTATGGGGGAGATAGCGGTGTGGAAAGAACCAGTAATGCGCAAAATGCGCCTGAGCGCATAGGTAATAGAGGCGCATATCTGGGGCCTCGAAGCCGCCGCGTTCAAAGGGTTGGACTAGGGTATCCCAGCTACAACGCGGTTTTTTGCCCCCCACACAAATGATAGTAGGGCCGTCTGTAATGCCTTGAAGGTCGAGATATTCAGGCGGAGAGGGATATTCATGAATAAATATAATAGTTTGGGCAAAATGGCCATTTTAAGCACAGCGATGCGGTCCGCTAACGAGAGGGGCAGGCGAGCCCACCGCTCCGTTTTTTCAGTGAGTTTTGTGATGGTGCGTCCGTAATTCATGGATATGACCTGGGCAGGGTCCCTGTGCAGCCAGATCCCTAAGTATTTCACCGGATCCCGGGCCCAAGACAGAGGAAAGTCCATCTCAAACTCGTCAGTACCCGCTGTTAAGGGAAATACCGTCGATTTGGCCCAGTTTATACCTAAGCCAGAGAATCCTTCAAATTTAACATATTCCCTCAGCAGTTCAGGGAGGTGGGTTGCAGGCTCACGGACATATAAAAGCATGTCATCCGCATAAAGCGAAACAACAAGTGGCCGCTGTCTAAAGCGAAGCGCAGCGGAGGCGTGCAATTGGCGCAACTTACATGCCAGTGGCTCCAGTGCCAGCGCAAATAGCATTGGTGACAGAGGGCATCCCTGCCGTGTGCCTCTGCCAATGGGAAACGCCGAGGATACCCAGCCATTCACGCGAACTCTAGCCGCAGGTTTGGTATACAGGACCCTGATCCATTGCAAAAAGAACGGGGAACACCCATTCGCGTGAGAACGGTAAACATATATTCCCAGGAGAGGGAATCAAAAGCCTTGGCGGCGTCTAGTAGCACCGCCACGGCCTGGAAGTCTGCGTCAAAATAGTGAAGAGTGGCGAAGAGAGTTCGCAGGTTATGCACGGTAGACCGAGCAGGCACGAATCCAGACTGGTCAGGGAGTACCAGCAAAGGAACCAGAGGCTGAAGGCGGAGTGCAATCATTTTCGCCAATATCTTGGTGTCGATATTAATCATTGAGAGTGGTCTGTAGGAATCGCAGTGGCTGGGCTCCTTATCAGGTTTCAGTAGCATCACCAGTAGAGCCTCCCGCAACGAGGGTGGGAGGTGTCCAGTGTCATACGCCTCCGCATATACTTCAAGAAGGCGGGGGGCCAGGTCCTCCACAAATGTCTTATAGAACTCGCTCGGGAACCCGTCTAATCCCGCAGCTTTGCAAGTAGGGAGGGACATAATAGCGAGTTTTACATCTTCCTCATCAAAAGGTTGAGTAAGATATTCCCTGTGGCCGGGAGATAGCCAGCCCAGTGCGACATCATCCAAATATGTGTGGATCTCGGCCGGCTGCACTACATCTCTATTACTATAGAGTGCCGTGTAATAGTCAAGTATGGTCTCGCTAATGGCAGTTGTGCCGTAACAAGCTGTCCCTGCCTCGTCTAGGATTTCCGTGATATACTCTTGACTGCGCGGCGCAGCCAGTTTGTGCGCAAGAGAGCGGCTAGGCCGTCCCCCTCACCATAGTATCGGGCCTTGCTACGCCTGGACCTATGTACCAGTTCCTGGTCTGCCGTGTCGTTATGTTCTGTCACCAGTGCACGGATTTTGGACAGAGTTTCGGGCAGCGGGTCCGTCTCGTAGGCTCGCTCTAGAGTGGAAATATCGGCAGCCAATTTGTGAATTCTGCGCCGTAAATCACGCAGTACTCCAGCCTGCGCCCCCATACAGACCCCTCTGATAGTGACTTTGAACGCTTCCCACATGGTGCCTGCGCTATCAACTGTACCAGCATTTTCCCGGAAAAAATGTCGAATAGCCTCTCCAACCGAGGCCCGGAAGACCAGGTCCGTCAGGGAGGACGGTTGTAAGCGCCACTGGAAAGGTGGTCGATCACATGCTGGGACCTGTAGATCCAGGAGCACCGGGGAGTGGTCCGAGAGCGTCCTGGCTAAGTGGCGCACTCCAGTCGCCCACGCACACGCAGCCTCCGTAGCCAGCCAAAAGTCCAAGCGAGACCAAGTCCCATGCACAGATGAAACAAACGTGCTCTCTCGCTCCCCCAAATGTTGCATACGCCATACATCCCTCAAGCGTCCCGCATCCATCAGGCCACGCAACACCTCCGCCGCCTGTTTAGGTCGTGCTTTTTCACTACCCCTCCGGTCAGCCTCCATATCCAGACAGACATTGAAATCCCCTCCCCATATAATCTCCGCGTCTGGGAACCCCGAGATGCGGCGCCATACATCAGCGAAAAAAGCCGGGTCATCTACATTCGGTCCATACACATTTACAAAAAGGACACTCGACCGACCTAGTTGACCATGCACCAGCACCACTCGGCCCTGATCATCAGTCTCTGTGCGCGTGACTTGAAACGGTATCCCTTTCTTGATCAGAATAATCACTCCCCTTGCATAGCTAGAATAAGAGGAAGCGGCGCGAAAGCCAGCCCATCGAGCCCCCACCTTCCCTTCGGAAGCCTTGGTAAGATGTGTCTCCTGCAAGAAGGCAATGTGGACCTCCATCCTGTCTAAATAGGCGAACACCGACCTGATCTTTTGGGAGTATTGAGGCCACGAACATTCCATGTTAAAAGGCGTATTTTACCACTCATCTATCCGCAGGCTATGAAATGATGTGACTATCGAATATTTCAGAGACATGTCTGTGCTATTACAATGAAAATGGTAAAAAGCATAAAACCCTAAAAAGACAGTGCCAGAGAGCCTCCCCCCCATCGCAATCCCCCATCCCCCCTCCCACTTCAGCATCCCCAACTCGCCAAAGCCATCCCTACCCACACCTCCCCCATCCCAACAAACAACCAGCAATGCAAAACTTAGATGGGGTATTCCCATGTGAGGGCGTTAGAGTGCTACTATCCTCCTATCTAGTAGGAGGAGGCTGAGCAGGGGTCAGTAACTATGCCTGGAAAGTACAACATCATGGAGCGCGCCCGCGGTATGCGAGCAGGCATATCCCATTCAGCCCCGGCTAAAAACACCTGTGAGTGGAAGAAAGAGCAGGTCATACTAATAAATGAAACATCATGAGTCAGGAGAAACCTGGAAAGTCAAATAGGCAACCGTGGCAGCAGAGTAGTTCAGCCGATGCACCCTATGGGTCTATTGTTCCTCAGTCTCCGATGGCGATCGGGAGTCGCGTCGCCTCCTCTTGAGGTGTTTGGCATGTTCTAAGGCTGCCTTGGGGTTATTGAAAATATGAGAGTCCCCATCTGGGCCTATCTTCAGGCGAGCAGGGTATAGCATGGCATACGGGACCCCTTCCGCCTGTAGAAATTTTTTAACACCCCCAAACTCCCTCCTCGCAGCTTGGACAGTGACAGTAAAGTCGGGAAAAAGGAAAGTTTATTGCCTTGATGTTCTATGGCCCCTTTCTCTCTCGCCAGACGTAGAATAGTGTCTCGGTCCCTGTAATTCAATACTCGTGCAATAATGGGGCGGGAGGAGCGCCCGGGGCCGGTCGAGCCGCTAATGAGCGGTGAGCCCGTTCCACAATGAACATGTGTGATAGCTGCTCCGTACCGAATAGGTCTGTGATCAATGTTTCAATGAAGGTCTCCATTTTGCCCACATTTGTGGATTCCGGCAGCCCTGTAATGCGGAGGTTATTGCGCCTGGAGCGAGCCTCTAAATCTTCATTCTTAACTTGGATGACTGAAAGGACTTTTTCCATGTTAAGCGTTTTCCCGGCGACTTCACTTAAACCATCCTCCGCTGTAGACACCCGCTGCTCGACTTCCCCCATACGGGTACTCTGTTTTTCCAGCTGCGAGGACATGTGGTCCAGCCGGTTGTTGACAGCCGCCATTGTTCCCTCGATGGATTGGAGGCTGCGCTGCATGGCCAAAAGCGTGGTCTCGAGGCCAGTGGGCCCTCCCTCCTGGGCGTCAGCCTCCGAGTCCGAGGCAGCTTTCTGCGGGGTTTTAGTGGATTTTCGGGCCTCGAACGTAAGGCGAGGCTGGGTTTTGTCTGTTCTGCCCATGGCGCTATATAGCTAGGTAGGTCCTCTGCCAGGGAGCAAACCGAATCCCCCGTAGATTCCAGGCGGGTCGTCAAGGGAACCCACCCCTCACCCCGTTCCTCCCGGCGAGTGCAACTGCCCGCCTGAGATATGCAGGCCCGCACCAGTACAAGAGGTCATCCGACAGCAGGAAGTGGACTCGGGGTCAGAACATGAAGGCCCCCCGCCAGTGAGAGTTCTCGTGTCCACTAGCCCCACATCAAGAGCCAGTGAGCCAGCAGCTTGAGCAAATCAAGGGAAGTCGGTACAGGCCCCAGCCACCAAGATGCGAGGAGGTGCGCACTCAGGAGTCACATCCAGCGAAGGATCCACAGCAGCGCAAGGCAATGCGGGGTGAATTCCAGACCCAAGCCAGGGTCCCAGCTGCACTCTCCGTCAGGGATCCGCCACAACAGCCTTGAGGATTACAAGTGGCAACGCAGGGGTAAGTATGCCAGACCCTCCTCTCCCAGGTTGCCACAGAGGCCTAGCGCTCCATCTTTCCAGTGGGGCCCACCAGCACGGGCCCAGCTCCTTATGGACAAGCCGCCCAGCAGCAGCCGCGGCAGTGACAGCCAGCAGACGGTCAGCAACGGAAGCGCGGTCTCCCACTCCGGCCTACAACTCCCCCCCAGGCGCCCGCCCAAGCTCGCAGGCCGCAGCACCGACCAGGGCCCCCGCCCGCCTCTACTGGTGCGAACCCCGGCCGGGCCGCGCCCCACTCACCGTGACCAGCACCCAGGAGTCGTCTCCGCCGGCAGTCCGCAAGTGTGTCTCTGCACCTCGGCGCGGGTCCCCAAATCCCGTACCGGGCCGCCGCCGCTCGCCTCTCCCACTCAGTGGTCGGGATCACGACAGCAGCGCCCAGCAGCTCAGTGCTCGGCCTCGTTCCCGTAGGGCTCGCACAGCCACTCTCGGCCACTCTCAACCAGCACCCCTCTTTGGCAGCAGGCAGGTATGTCGCCGGCAGCAGCTCTCGGCCACCTCCAATCGGTGCCTCGGGTCTGCGGCAAGCAGGAACGCCACAGCCCGGACCCGTCAATAGAGTGTGCAGGTGGCCGCCATCTTGTGCGCCCGCCTCGGGTCTCGGTTCCTCCGGTGATGCGCAGCCACAGAGCGATCTGCCGCTCCGCAATGCCACCAAAGCATGCAGGGGTCTTAGTCAGCTAGGGTCGCGCGGTTTCTGTAGTGCAGATTCTGCTTTTCCAGGCGGATTATAGGCGGATAGTGGCTCAGCCGGGCAGAGCGACCTTAAGGTGCTGCCATCTTGCCGTGCGCCCTCTAGCGCCCCCCGGCCAATGAAGAGTTGATCATCCACCCAGAAGTCTTTTGTGCAATCGAGATAAAAAGTCAATGCACGTTTTGGGTCCAGACGGTGGAGTCTCTCCTCCTCCTTGGAGAGGTTCGGGGCTGGATAAAAGGTGGGGAAAGTGACAGATTGTACCTCATGAAAAGGCGTGACAACCGAAGGAATGAAGGCTTGGTCCCAAGCACCACTTTATCCAGATATACAGATAGAAAAGGGGGCTTAGAAGCTAAAGCCTGCAGCTCGCTCACCCTGTGAGCAGAGGTGATGGCAACAAGAAAGGCAGTTTTGAGAGTCAGCAACCTGAGGGGACAGTTATGAAGAGGCTCGTAAGGAGCACACATAAGAAAGGTGAGAACCAGATTTAAGTCCCATTGTGGCATTACAAAAGTAGATGGAAGGAACAGATGAGTAGGGCCCTTAAAGAATCTGTTAACGATAGGAGATTTGAATAAGAAAGGCTGATCTGGCAGCCGATGAAAAGCAGAGATGGCTGCATGATATCCTTTAAGAGTGCCCAAGGCAGGTCCCTGCTGGGCCAGAGAAAGTATATACAAGAGAACCTCTGAAAGAGGAGCAGAAAGAGGATCAATAGCCTTTGCTGTGCACCATGCCACAAACTTGTTCCATCTACAGGCGTATACCGTTTTATTGGAGAGACGCCTGACTCCCAAGATAACATCACAGACTTCGGGCGGAAGGTCGAAAGCTGTCAGCTGCCGCTGCTCAAACTCCACGCATGGAGGTGGAGACTTGACAGGTTCGAGTGAGGAACTCTCCGCTGCTGCTGCGACAGAAGATCCTCCCGAACGGGCAGTCTGATAGGAGGATCGATGGCCATGCTCAGAAGGTCAGGGTATCAGACTCTTCGTGCCCAGTCCAAGAATGACTTGAGCCCTGTCGCGTTTGATCTTCTTGAGCACTCTGGCAGAAGTGGAACAGGCGGAAACGCGTACAGGAGGCTGAAGCTCCACTCGTGACGAAAAGCGTTGCTGAGCGAGCACCACCTTGGAAACTCCAACGTGCAAAACTGCTGACATTGCACATTCTCTTCGGAGGCTAACAGATCTAACCAAGGCTCTCCCCACCGCTGAAGGAGACCATGCGCCACCTCCAGATGGAGACGCGACTCATAAGCGACTAGGCACCGATGGGTGAGTTCGTCCGACCTGGCGTTCAGGGAGCCCGCCAGGTGTTGAACCACCAGGGTCATGTCCTGATGTTCCAGCCACGTCCAGAGGCGGAGAGCCTCTTGACAAAGGGTCCACGACCCCCAACGTGCCCCGTTTGGTGCAGTACCACATGGCGGTGGTGTTGTCAGTGAACACCTGCACCACTTCCCCCCTAAGAGAGGGAAGGAATGCTTTTAGTGCCAGTCTGATCGCCCGGAGCTCCAAAAGGTTGATTTGGAGGCCGGACTCCGCCGGAGACCAGACGCCTCTAACTCCGCCTCTCCCAGGTGGCCGCCCCATCCAAGAAGTGACACATCCGTCACCATTGTTAGATCTGGTTGGGGAAGGAAGAGGTATCGTGCCTGACCCAATCTTGGTTTGTTAGCCACCACTGCAGTTGGTGCACAGTTCCCTCCGAGTCAGAAAGATTCCCCTGATGCTGCACCCAATGGAACTTCAGGTCCCACTGCAGAGCCCATATATCCCATCTTGCATGATCCACCAGCAGGAAGCAGGAGGCCATGAGGCCCAGCAGCCTCAGAGTCATTCTCACCGAAATCCAGGACAGAGGCTGAAACATCGGTATCATAGCCCGAATATCCCGGACACGCTGCTCGGGAGGATAGGCCCGAAAACGCACTTTGTCCAGAACCGCCCCGATGAAAGGGAGCATCTGAGAGGGAGTCAGGTGTGACTTTGGCACGTTGGTAGTGAACCCCAGCTAATGCAGGAGGTCCACCGTAGTCTGGAGGTGGGAGACGACAGTCTGGGGCGAGCCCACCTTCAACAGCCAGTCGTCGAGATAGGGGAAGACTGGAACACCTGATCTGCGACCACCATCATCACCTAAGGCCAAAGGGGAGCACGGTGAACTGAAAATGTTCGTGGCCTACCGTGAACCGAAGCTAACGTCTGTGTTCTGGCAGGACAGGGATATGGAAATAAGCGTCCTGCAAGTCCAAGGCTACAATCAATCAATCAATCAATAAGGGGGTTTATAAAGCGCGCTACTCACCCGTGAGGGTCTCAAGGCGCTGGGGGGGGGGCCTCCTCCTGGGTCGAGTGCAGTCAGAACTTGGGCTAGGGTGAGCATTTTGAATTTCTCCTTCCAGAGGAAGAAGTTGAGGGGCCCGGAGGTCTAAGATAGGATGCAGGCCTTTGTCCTTGGGATCCAGAAAGTAACGGGAATAACAACCACGACCTACTTCTGGCACAGGTTCCCTCTTTATAGCTCCCTTGGCCAAGAGAGCCAATACTTCTTCAATACTTCTTGGTGGAGAAGAGCCAAATGATCCTCTGTCATGCGATCGTAAGAAGGTGGCATAGTTGGAGGGGTAGTCTCGAAGTGGAGGGAGTAGCCCCTTCGGACTATTTGCAGAACCCAAATGTCTGACGAGATGGATTGCCAGTGGAGGAGGTGATGGCGGATCCTGCCTCCAACTGGTCATTGATGGGCCTGAAACGTCGGACTAGGAAGGTTTGGCGGCTGTGGCAGGGGGGAAGGGGTGGACTGGCCCGCCTGCTGGCTCCCTGACCCGCGAGGACGGGGGTCCCACGTCCGTGGCCACCCAGAGGCTGGACATTTTGCGTGACTCTGTGGCTGGGCTTGACAGGACGTGGTTGGGCACCCCTTCCGTAGCCACAAACAACAGACTGAGGTGGACGTGAGATAGCCACGAGGCCCAAGGATCTGGCCGTAGCTCGAGAATACTTGAAGCGCTCAAGCGCTGAGTCTGACTTGTCGCCAAAAAGGCGAGTTATATCAACGGGCATGTCCATCAAGGATGACTGGACATCCCCTGAGAAGCGAGAAGTCCTCACCCAGGCATCGCGTCTAACAGCTACTGACGTGGCAATCGCTCTGCCCAGCGAGTCGGTGGTATCCAGTCCTCATCTTATGGTGAATTTGGCTGTGTCTCTCCTGTCTGCAACTGCTTGAGAGAGAATGGCTCGGGCCTACTCCGGCACTGAGGCAGCACCTGCGCAACTGTATCCCAGTATTGGAGTATCATCCCAAGAGACATGCGGTATTCACATACAGCAATGCCAAGCTGGAGGAAGAGAACATCTTCTTCCCAAGATGATCCAGCTTCTTGGATTCCCTATCTGGGGAAGCAGAAGGGAATGCGCCTTGGATGAAGAGGCTTGGACTACCAAGCTCTCAGGGGAGGGGTGTTTGGTCAGGAACTCTGGGTCGCCCAGAGCGAGCAGTGGCGGCAGGGAATCGTCCTATACACAGGAGCCCCTGTGCTGGGCTTGGACCAGGTGCCCAGAAGGACGTCTGTGAGGGCTTCATTGAATGGCAAAAGGGGTTCAGAAGAGGAAGCCACAGGCTGAAGCACCTCTGTCAGGTGGTTAGTCCTGACTGCCACAGTAGAGAGATCGAGGCCGAGGACCTCGGCTGCCCTCCTCACCACCACAGCATAGGAAGCTCCCTCCTCCGTAGCCACGGTAGGGGAAGAAAGCAGGCCAGTGTCAGGGGAAGTGTCCAGACCACTGGCATCACCCAGATCCATTCTCCAGTCTGGTTCCTCAAGCTGGTCAGTTAAAGGGTCCAGCGGCCCCTCCCAGTCCTCTTCCTCACCTTCTGGCTCAAAAGGAACACCATGAATGAACAAAGGGACAAAGGTACCTTCCGATGTCGGAATCGACATAGGTCCGGCTCCGTGTCCACTTCGGGGGATGAGGATGGGGTCAGCGTCGACTGGGGGTACGGTTGACGCTGGGAGCGTCGTCGTCTGGATCAATGTTGGGGAACGTCGAGTGAGATCGACAGGCGTCGATCCGGATCCAGGTCTGGATCCACGGGGACCCCCGGCCAGAAGGTGCGCCAGCAGAGCCGTGCTGCCCAAATATGAGGTATAAAGCATCATAGAACTTCTGGATTTGGACAGGAGACGTCCGGCTCCCAGAAAGGGCGGGATGCGCAGAGCCGTCTCAGAAGTAGGCTCTGGAGACGGAGCCTTCGAGCATCGACACTCGGGATCCCGTGTCACGTTGGCCGACTGATGGGGAGAAGTCGAGGAACGCCTGTGCTTCTTCGACTTCTTTTTGTGCTTCCCTGACTTACCCGAAGATCTCCCTGATGACTTCGAGTGCGAAGAAGTGTGGGCTTCACAACCGTTCTCAAGACCTTCCCCTCGAACGAGAGCGACGCAGAGCCGAGCGCTGGGCCTTTAGCAGCTTTCGGGACCACTCGCCCAAAGCCTTCGGGTTCATGGCCTGGCACCCGGAGCACGACTTCGGGTCGTGGTCGCGCTCCAGGCACCAAAGTCACACGAGGTGCGGATCCGTCACGGATATCATCCGGTGGCAGGAACTGCAGGGCTTGAAGCCGGTCCTTCGCAGGGACATCCTCCACGCACCAGGAGTCTATGACTCGAAAAAGACGTCGACAAAAAGTTAGCCAAAAAGTGGCTAGGGGTAGTTCTCTCCAGATCTGCGCTATGCTGGTGCGGAAAAAGAAAGAACTGCCGTCAGCTAGCATGGGCGGCGTCTATGTAGGTCCCGCGACATCATCCCAGTACCCACGATGCCGACGATGGACGCGGATCCGACCGACGCCATCTAACGACGCGCAGGAGTACTGCTGAAGCAAAAATCTCCGGACCCAGACTGAAGCCTGGGGGAAATTCGAAGGTATGGAATCTACAACCAACACTCTCTATCAGACAGAAGGTTTGCAGGTGTTTTAAATCTAGTACGAAAGGAGAAAAGGAGGTGTTACGCTATTGGCCCTGAAGATGAAATTACTCCTTACAAAGAACTCTGGAAAATTCTTACCAAGCTTAGGAAGCCTGAATACATATCAGTCACTGTAAACTCATTACAAGAGCTGTGCATGCCATTTTCTCATTCTTCAACAAAGAACTTCACCTGACTTACAATGACATTCAATTGAAATAGAGGCAGTTTCTGCTTAGGTATGATTTCGAGCAGCTCACAGTACGAATCAGTGAAAATTGAAATCCTGAATTATTCATATTAGAGGAGGGATGAGGGAGATCCAAGGGGCTAATTTTTACACGTTTCAGCACTCTTTGACAGAGTGGATTATCTTACTGTAGGAAAGTGGCTTATTAGTAGTATTAAATATATATTTACCACTGGCAATAAGGCCACAAACGCGGTCTAAGTCTCAGTATAGGTCTAAGAAAATTATTCCCATGCTCAACCCTTGGTAGCTTGGCTGTGGGCAGGTAGGCTTAACTTCAAAGACAGGTATGTAAAGCATTTAAAAACACAATTTTCAGTAAACAATTAAGACAACACACAATAAAAATCCAACACCAATTTATAAAAATAGGAAATATTTGTATCTTTAAAATGACACCAAAACGAAAAAAATCCAATGTAGGGAACCGGAGATATGAATTTTTAAACATTTAGCACTATATAGCACATAGAGTCAGAGTGCAGGGCCTGGTTGGTGCAAATCAAACTTCTCAGTATGGACCCTTCTTCTTCCTCTTGTTTCAAGCAGCAGATCTGAGAGGCACTGCCCCTCTCAGATACTTATTCAGTGTTCTCTGGGGTCACACAGGAGGGCACTCCTGTCCAATGAGGTGCAGGACAACATCCCAGAGCATGACCATTTCCTCCAAAGTGTGGCACAATGGTCTCACAAAAATTACTATTTCTCCAAAATTCAACGTGGCTGAAGTCTCAGCAGAGAGGCAAGAGCTGGCTAAACCAACCTCTAGGATGGCTCATCTCCATATGCTACCCCCTCCTGGCATCTGCACATTCCTCCCTCAAACCTGCCATCTGATTGGGTTCAAAGAGTAGGGGTGTAAATGAAACTGGTTTCTTCTACCTGTCTCCTCCTTCTATTGAAGATCATTTATTACGACCCCTCCTCCTGCTCTAGTATTCCTATGTAGCAGAACCCTCTCCTCCCAGAATGGCTATTTCACCCCAGGGGCTACTTATCACCTCGTCAAAGCAGCCTGGCTAATCCTTTTAATTCTGACCAATTAGGACAGATCACTGGAAGGCTGAATTTTGGCTTACAGACAAGAAAGTCTTATAACTTCTTGTCTGTACATTTTAGGACAAAGTCAACAATAGCATATTGTTGGATTTATCAATACCATTCTAGTAAGTCCTTGAATGATATGTTTTCTGATTCTCCTGGCGGGAATTATTAATGAATAGCTTCTTGACATGTTAACCTGTGTGGCTAGGGATTTGTAATGAGGAAAATGACTTGGGGAATTTCCCCAACACCAGGGCTTATAAAACATCTTTTATAAGGACTCTGCATATATCTACAAGACCCCCCACCCCTGGAACACCTAGGGGAGACTTTAGGGGTTCTGAATATGTACAAATATTGCAGATCCTCACTCCACAGTGCCCCTAGCACAAAAGTCGATTTTAGGAAGCACTTTACTACAATGTGGGAAGTGAAATGTGCAATTTCACTAAACCCAGGGCATATTAAACCTATTTTATAAGGGTCCTTCTTATAAATACCTGACCCCCCCCCCCCCCACCAATGATACACCTAGGGGGGGACCCTGGAAGTACCTAATATGCCACAATATTGTAGTTTATTAAATTATAAGTGCCCCAAACACCAAAGTCGAGTTTGGGCATAATTTACATTTTAAAAGCAGTCCTGCAACACAGGGCTGCTTTTAAACTGACCTCAGGCCTCAGACGTGCAGGCATGCAAGTGCAGAAAGGGCTGTTGGCCTCTAAACTGCCATGCCCTATTACATACTAGGGACTTAAAAGTAGTTTTGATCCCCCTGCCCTATTAGGCCTTAGAGAGGAGGTCATGCCAACCACAGGTACCCTAACCCATAGTATACCCTAGTGTATGTAGGTTTTTCACTGTATTGTAAGTGTGTTTTCAGCATACACTGGCCCAGAGCCCAGGGACAGTCAGTCAGTTACCACCAGTACCAGTCAGCACAAAATCTGGGGGTGCCCGGGGCACAGGATGACTTTGCACCAATTACTTAGACCTCCACACTGCCAAAAGAAGCATATAAAGCACTGCTCTAAAGTAGATAGCTTTACTAAAGTAGATAGCTTTACTTTGTCAGCAACGTAAACGATCTACCCGTTTCTACGCCACATCCCAGAGTTTTAAGTGAGACACTCCACAGTATTTCACATTTTCACACTCTTCTTCGGAGCATTTAAGTGTATTTATAGCATCTTCCATAATCCTTTTATAAATGCACTTGGCATAAACATGACTCTGCAGGGTAGATTCCAGTAATTGAAAAAAAATAAAAAACAGATACTGCTGAAGGAAAAATAGTAAACATATTCCTGTGTGGTGGGGGAAAAATAATGCTCCATTTCTCATTTCAATATACAAGAAATTAAAAGGCATAGCAAAGTTAAAGGCATCAAAAAAGAACTGATTTGGGAATGTTAATGTCATGCCCTGAGCATTTGCGCCTGAGTTTGCGATTTTGAAAAGTGTTAAAACAAACAAGTTACTTACCTTTGGTAACATGCTCACCGGTGGAGACTCTAACCGCAGTTTCCTCACAGGAGAGAAAGTGGAAGGAAGGCGTCTATCAATTTAAGTGAGGAAAATCTCACAGCATGGCTCACTATTGCCAGCAATGAACATGCTCCATTAAAAACAATACGTTCAAGTAAGACGTCATGAGGCTCAAAGATGGTTCTCTTCCGACTTACAAAATCAAAAACTAGCACTTCGTCAATCAGAAAGGAAATGGAGAACCAGTTATTCCTTAGACAACAAAAAGAGCTATTTGACCCAAATGAAAGAGTATAAAAAGTCAATCTCTTCCGCGAAGGCTGCTTATTTCTCCTCAAAAATTATGAGCTCTACTAACAGGTCTAAAGAAATATTTACCATTGTGAACGAATTATCCAATCCAGATAGAGTTACACTAAAATCTACACCCAGTCAAGCCTTTTGTAACTCACTTAATTCGTTCTTTATTGACAAAATTGTCACTATAAAATCCAGCATCCCTCATTGCCCTGTCCCTGAGGGCTCACCTTTAGTGCTGGAAAATTCATGCTCCCTTGAACAATTTCCAGCCATAGACAGTACGATTTTTTTGCACCTTTTATCCAAAGTAAAGTCGGGATCACCTATCGATAGTTGTCCGCCTCATATTTTAAAAGATGTTTTTACCACCTTCCCCGGTCCTGCCTTGGCACTTCTTAATGACTCTCTGGCACAGGGCTGTGTTCCAAAAGCATTTAAAGAAGCAACTGTGGTTCCATTACTAAACAAATCAGGTGCGGACCCTAGGGTTCTGACCAACTATCGGCCCATTTCCTTGCTCCCCTATTTGGCAAAAATACTGGAATCTCATGTGGCCAAAAGCCTTTGTACCTTTATTGAACAGTCTGGCTATCTTGATCCAAATCAAGCAGGGTTTCGCCCAGCCCATTCTACTGAGGCAGTGATACTTACTGTTCTGGACACACTTCGGAAAGAAGTTGACAAGGGCTCTCCCCAGGTCCTGGTGCTACTAGATCTATCTGCGGCATTTGACACGGTCGATCATGGTATTCTGATCGACCGTGTCAGGACTGCCGGCATTAAGGGGAGGGCATCTAGCTGGATTGAGTCATTTCTAGAGGAACGCACTCAGTCAGTACGTCTCTCCCAGTTCTCTGCACCTAAAACGGCAACGACATGTGGAGTTCCACAGGGCTCCTCGTTGTCTCCTCATCTATTCAACCTCTATCTCCTTCCCTTACTCCATTCCCTCAGAAATAGGAAAGTATGCACGTACAACTACGCAGATGACATGCAACTGGTGTTCTCTATTAACAACTCATCTGAGTCGATATCTGAATTCCAAGCAACAATGTTGCACATTCGCGACTGGATGAATAACAACCAGCTAAAATTAAATCCGGACAAAACAGAAGTGATTCTGTTGGGTGGTCCCCTGAACCCATGGAATGCACAATTTTGGCCGAGTGAACTGGGTTCCTCACCCAACACTTCTCCCTCAGCCAAAAGTTTGGGAGTGATCATCAATAGTGATCTCACCATGAAAGCTCAGATAGGAGCAGTAACTTCAACTTGTTTTTTTCAACGGAAGAAAATAAGAAAGATCAGGAGATTGCTCACACGGGAAGCCTAAATTCAGGTGGTCCTAGCTATGGTGATATCACATCTGGACTATGCCAATTCTTTATATTTTGGCATACCACTCTATCTCACCAAGAGACTGCAAATGGTACAGAACCAGTCAGCCAGACTGATATCCCAACAACCTAGATGGGAACACATCACTCCCACCATGAAAGAACTACACTGGCTTCCCATCCCACAAAGATGTGCATTTAAGGTTGGTTGCCTTATCTTTAAAACTCTGTATGGTGCTAGCCCAAAATTTGTATCCAGACTCGTTCAGAAATACGTACCTGCACGTAGTCTACGCTCTGCCCATAAGAACCTCTTAGCCGTTCCTCCCTACAGACGGAAACGAATGGGAGGCTGCAGGTTTGCAGTATTAGCACCCAGTTTCTGGAATACTCTCCCTATGGACATAAGAACTTATACTGAATTCACAAGGTTCCGTAGGCTTCTTAAGACTTGGCTATTCACCCAAGCGTACAATTAGTTCTTCAGACAACTGAATACAGGGGGCCCCAACAATTCCTTAAGTTAGCGCCAAGAAACCAATTGGTGTACGTGCGCTTTATAAGAAATTTTAACATAACATAACAGAAATGCCTTGTGTCATTCCAGCAAGAATACAGAAATACGTTGTTCCATTCCAGCCAGAATACAGTTCCTAACTAGTGTTTTTGCAGAAACTGCAATGTGCAAATTTGTGGACTCTAGACATTCTCGATGATGGCGAAAAGATCTAGCCCAGATTCCCCCTGGCTGGTGAAAGAAATTTAATCAATTCACAACAAGAAGGCCAGAGGAGGTTTTAAGACCCACAGGAGTTTACTCCCCTGCTCATACATTTAGCCATAATAAAAAACTCCTGGGTCTACAAGAAAGACAAAAGAGAGGGGGAAAGAAAAGGAGAAGAGGTGACATAGTGGAGGTGGAGTATTCCTTTTTAAGGACGGTTTCCCTCACCCACCAATGGTGGCATGCTTAATCACTGGGTAACCTCCTCGCACCGTGATGCCTAGTCACAGTGCAGGCTACAACCCCCTCTCTGAGAGGGAGAAGCCAAGGGATGTTTTGTAGGAAAGAGGTATACTAATCACCTTCTGAATGAGCTAAGTGTGATGAGGGGCGCAGAGCAAAAAATGATCTAGTGAAAACTGTGATGATTAAAACTAGCTACTGGTTGTGCCAGGAAAGTTTTAGGATTGCTGTTAGAAATGGGGGTCTCTAATTGGCAGAGGTATGAACCTTTGTCCAAGTAGGGACCCTTCCTTCTAGTCAGGGTAAGGGAGTTACACACTTTAGATAACCCCTGCTCACCCCCTTGGTAGCTTGGCATGAGCAGACAGGCTTATCCCAAAGGCATTGTGTAAAGTATTTATAACCAAACATACAGTAACACAGTGAAAACACCACAAATGGACACCACAGCAGTTTAGAAAAGTAAAGTATTTTTATCAAAACCAAACAAGCCCAAACCGACAAAAATCCAACATAGATGTATCAAGGTATCACTTTTAAAATGGTTACTTCAGAAATAGCACTGTAGAAACAAATAGCTCCACCTGGGGCTATTACGACGTCGTGACAGGGATAAATTCAAAGTACGGCGCCGACAGCGAGTTGCACAGCGTCGGTCACAGAACCACACGGATCCCCAAATAACAGTACCTTGGAAACAAAGTCTATGGACGATGCACTGCGTCGTGGAGGTGAGGCGTCGGTGGCGAGGCGAAGCCAATTCCCTGGTTGCCATGGGGGAGGTGAGGCATCGAGTCAGTGAGGAGGCAAGGCATTGAATCGAGGACAGGGGAAGTTAGGCGGCGCCGGCGGTGAGGCGTCGGTTCTGGTGAGGCGATACGACGTTTAAGAGTTCGTGAAGTCACCCTTGTCGGTTATCGGCTCCGCGATAACGTGATGCTGGCGGTGTGAGTTCGAGCGCTGGTGTTGGGAAGGCCGATAACTGCAGACGTCAGCAGGCATCGAAATGTGTCGGAGCTGCAGTGCAGGCGGGGCGGTGCGTCGTGCACTCCACGAGTGGTGCCCCGGCATCGGTGCAGTTTGCGGTGTCACTGACGGCGTAGGAGTTGGTTTTCTTGCTTTGCAGCACCAACCACACAATTCTCAGGGCCCAGGAACTGGAATTGGCACCCTTTTGAATGCAGGAGTCCACAGAGGAGAGCAGGTGCTGGTCAGTGGGTTGCAGGTGAAGTCTTGTATCTATTAAAATACAACCATGGTTGTATTTTAATAAATGTACATATTTGTCTGTTTTTATAAAAGCTGCTAGAACTAGACTGCCACACCACACGTAGAGTGTGTGGGCATGGCAACCAGGATATTTGCACTTGAAATATGCCTGCTATTGTTGATGCTACTGAAATATCTTTCTCTTTTTGTCTCCATGATTAAAGGTATCAGTTACAGATGTGTACCATCAGAGAGGTAGGTCCTCTCTGCTTTTATTTAAGAACCCCTTACCCTCACATGGTGTTAGGACCAGGGAGGTAGTTAGTAACCCTGATGAATGCCAAAGACCTTTCTGGCTTATAGGAAAGGGCAGAAACATGTTGGTTAAACCTAGGAGTATGCAAGGATCATGGTATCCACATCCATACCCTGCGATTACCCAACGGTATCTTTTAATCATACCCAGGGTACCACGTACATAAAAGGACACTTTTGTGGTATACCCTGAAGTATTTTTAGTTAGCAACTGGCCCCGAGTTATCCAGAGAAAATTTGTAATATCTAAGAACTCCCTTTGGACAGCCCAACCAGAGTTTCAGTCCGCCCTGGCAGTATCACCTGACCAGGGTGGGACAAGGTGGCCTATGATGAAGCATGTCACATTACGTGAGTGAGCCCACTTCGCCCAATTCTTGGAATTGGCATCCTGAATAGGGGACACAGAAGCATCTATCTTTAGAAAAATAACAAACAGAATATTCTGAATTACTTCTGCTAATTCCCTCAGAGGCTCCAAACATAAGGACACCACGCCATCTGTGTGTAGGACAATTCATTAGCCATTAAATATGAAATGTTCACATTCCACACATGCTCTGATTTAACATCAGTACACCTTCAGTCACCATATTCATGAAGTTCTACCTCTTATTCCAATTTTCTTTAACAAGAGGAGAGCTCTAGGACAATGCCCTATGGACATCAATTTCAAAATGCAAAGGCATACCAAATAAACTGAATAGGGTGATATTCTTTGCACATCTAAAAGCAGAATAAAGTCAATTAGTATTAACAAACAAGTTACTTACCTTCGGTAACGCCTTATCTCGTAGAGACTATCTAGCCGCAGATTCCTCACCTTAGAATTATCCCCAGGTGTCAGACTGGATCCAGAAATTTTTGTTTGAGAAGTACCCCTGTGCACGGTAGGTAGCGTTGTCCGGCTCCGTGTGGTATCGTTGCCATTGTCCGTGCCGGAAATTACATTAGCTGTGCCTGTATAGGCACCAACCCGGCGTGCTGGTGTCAGTTACTTTTCATGACTTTCCATGGCAGAAGTGCAGAGCCACATAGTATACTGACCAGTGGTGTGGAAAACGAAGGCCCTGAAAGCGGAAAGCCCTGTCCCTAGAAATCAGTTTGCAGAGCGGGAAGGATGGGTGGGTCGGTAAGGAATCTGCGGTTAGATAGAGTCTCTACCAGATAAGGCGTTAACGGAGGAAAGTAACTTGTTCATCTGATAAAGACTTCTGGCAGCATATTCCTTACCTTAGAATAGACACCCAAGAAATACCTCCCCAGAGGTGGGTCTGCGAACCAATTTCACACAAGGAAGTCCTGCAGGACTGAACGGGCAAAATGCCCAACCCTACGGACCTGACTGTCCAGGCAGTAGTGTTTGGTAAACGTGTGCAAGGAAGCCCACGTTGCCACATGGCAGATGTCCAGGACCGGAGCTCCGCGGCTTAACACAGTGGTGGCAGCTTTAGCTCTGGTGGAATGATAACGTCAATCCTCTGGGGGTTGCTTCTTCGTCAATGCGTAGCAGATCTTTACACAGAGCACGAGCCGTCGGGAGATGGTACTCTTCTGCACGGCCCATCCTTTCTTCGCTCCAATATATTTCAGGAAGAGTTGGTCATCCATCCAGAAATCTTGTGTGCAGTCAAGGTAGAACGACAACGCTCTTTTGGGTTCAGACAGTGAAGTCGCTCCTCTTCCTTGGTGGGATGGGGTGGAGCGTAAAAAGTAGGCAGTGATGGTTTGGCCTATGTGAAATGGAGTGACCACTTTTGGAAGACTGGATGCCCTCGTACGAAGCACTAGTTTGTCTGGATAGATGTTCAGGAAAGGTGGCTTGGATGACAAGAACCTAAGCCCACTGAACCAGGCAGATGTTATGGCCACCAGGAAGGCCGTCTTGAAAGTAAGGAGCCTGAGAGGACATTTATGTAAGGGCTCAAACGGAGTGTACATGAGGAACAACATGACCAGATTAAGGTCCCACTGAGGCATAAGGAAGGGAGAATGAAGAAACATATTTTGCCAACCTTTCAAAAACCTAAGCACAATAGGGGAATGAAAAAGGGATGGCTGGTCATGCAACCGCAGAAAAGCAGATATAGCAGAAAGATATCCCTGAATAGTGCCCAGAGCAGAGCCCTCCTGGGCAAGGGAAAGAACAGACAGGAGAACCTGAGCAAGGGGAGCAGAAAGAAGGTCAACTTGTTTCTCTGCACACCATGCCATAAATCTGCCCCAATGGCAGGCGTATACCATCATGGTGGAGTGATGCCAGACTGCCAGAATAACATTGCAGACTTCGGGCAGAAGGTTGAAAGCTGTCAACTGTCGTCACTCAATCTCCACGCAAGATGGCGGAGCGACAACAGGTTTGGGTGGAGAACCCTCCCCTGCTGCTGTGACAGAAGATCCTCCCGAAGGAGCAGCCTGATCGGAAGACCGATGGCCATGCTCAACAGCTCAGGATACCAAACTCTCTATGCCCAGTCCGAAGCCACAAAATGACTTGGACCCAGTCGTCCCTGATCTTCTTGAGAACTCTGGGCAGGAGTCGTATGGGCAGAAAGGCGTACAGGAGGCCCGAGCTCCACTCGAGATGAAAAGCGTCTTCAGGAGTGAGCCCTCTGAAAACTCCAGCGTGCAGAACTGCTGACATTGTGTATTCTCGTTGGTAGCAAATACATCTAACCAAGGCTCTCCCCACTGCTGAAAGAGACCTTGCAGACCTTGCTCCAACTGCGGAAAGAGACACCAGTTGTAATCTGCGAGGCATCTTCGGCTGAGTTTGTCCACTCTGGCGTTCAGAGAACCAGCTGGATGTTGAACCACCAGGGAAATGCCCTGCTGTTCCAGCCATGTCCAGAGATGTAGGGCCTCTTGCTTAAGTGTCCACGACCCCACACCGCCTCATTTGTTGCAGTAACACAAGGCGGTCATAGTGTCCGTGAACACCTGCACCAGCCTTCCCTGGATGGAAGGCAGAAAGGTTTTCAAAGTCAAATGGATTGCTTGAAGCTCTAACAGGTTGATGTGGAGTCCGGATTTCGCCAGAGACCAGAGTCCTCAGATCTCCACCTCTCCCAGATGGCCGCTCCAGCCCAGGAGTGACGCATCTGTCTCTACCATGCAATCTGGTTGGGGAAGGGAGAGGAGTCTGCTGCTGACCCAGTTATGGTTCGTTAACCACGACTGCAGATCTTTCGGAGTTCCTTCCAAGATCTGGACCATGTCGGAGACACTTCCTTGAAGCTGCGCCCACTGGAACTTACGGTCCCCGCATGTCAACGGGCATGTGTCACCAGCAGGAGGCAAAGTCAGTTTCGCTGAAATCCAGGATAGATGCTGAAAAATTGGTGCCATAGTCTGAATATCTTGGACTCACTGTTTGGGAGTGTAAGCATGAAACTGCACCGTGTCCAGAACAGCTCTGATGAAAGGGAGCGTCTGAGAGGGAGTCAGGTGTGACTTCATCACGTTGATAGTAACGCCAGAGAATGTAGATGGTCTGCCGTAGTCTGGAGGTGGGAGATGACAGCCTGGGGTGAGCCCGCCTTCAACAGCAAGTTGTTGAGATAGGGGGAAGAGTGGTACCCCTGATCTCAGCAGATGAGCTGCAACTACTGCCACCACGTTGGTGAACACCTGAGGGGCACTGGTGGTACCAAAGGGGAGCACAGCGAACTGAAAGTGCTCATGGCCCATTGTGAACCGCAGGTAACGTCTGTGGGCAGGAAGGACAAGAATATGGAATTACGCGTCCTGCAAGTTAAACGCTACCATCCAGTCTCCTTTGTCACCGGAGATAGAACCTGAGATAGAGTGAGCATCTTGAACTTCTCCTTCTTGAGGAAGAAGTTGAAAAAGCGCAGGTCTAGGAAAGGACAAAGGCCACCATCATTCTTGGGCACCAGAAAGTAGCGGGAATAACAACCACAACCCATTTCTGGCGTCTGCACTCTATGGCTCAAAAGAGCCGTTGCTTCCTGGCAGAGAAGAGATAGATGGTCCTCCGTCATCCTATCGTAAGTAGGTGGCATGGAGGGAGGCATAGCCTCGAAGGGGAGGGAGTCGCCCCTTCGGAAAATCTGCATAATCCACCTGTCCGGTGTTACGGACTGCCAATGACATAGGTGAAGGCGAATCCTGCCACCTACTGGGTGCCACGATGGTAAGTGGGCAGACTAGGAGAGGTTGGGAACTGCGGCTAATGGTGGGTTAGTGGACTGACCCGACCGCTGGCCACCCGATCCACAGGGCCGGTAGGTGCCGCGTTTGTGGACAAGCAGATGCTGGAAAACTTGAGTGCCGCGGTTGCTGGACAGGTAAAGACGGTTGCACACCCTTTTTATGGCCACAAAAGGAGTGAAAGGCATATAGAGGGGGACGAGGGGTCATGGAAAGACCCTTTGACCTGGCCATAGCCCTGCTGCCTTTAAAGCACTCCAGCGCAGAATCCAGCTGGTCTCCGAAGAGATGGGAGCCATCAAAGGGCATGTCCATAAGAGAAGATTGGACATCTCCCAAAAGGCCAGTCATTCTCAACCAGGCGTGGCGCCATAAGGGGTAGGGTATGGGGTGAGGAAGTCTGGGCCCCTGGAGCGGGTCAGTGGCGGCAGGCAATCGTTCTATTCACAGGAGCCCCTGTGTTGGATTTGGACCAGGTCCCAAGTAGGATGTTAGTGAGTACTTCGTTGAATGGGAGTAGCAGTTATGAGAAGGATACTCCTGGTTGCAGCACCTCTGTCAAAACATTAGTCTTGACTGCCACTGAGGGTAGACTAAGGTCAAGGACCTCAGCCGCCCTTCGCATCACCATATCAAAGGACAATCCCTCCTCCGTAGCCACGGTAGGGGTGAAAAAGCATGCCAGTATCTCGAGAAGTGGCCAGTCCACTGGCTTCACCCAGATCCTTACACCAGTCCGTATTACCTTCCTCATAAGGCTGCTATTCTTTAGGGTCCAGTGACCCTTCCCATTCCTCCCCGAGTCCTAGCACATAAGAATAGAGCACAGGCTATGGCCTGGATGGCAGTTGGCGCCGGAGCAGCATTGGATGATGCCCCTCCGTCTCCGTGTTGGAGTCTGGGATGATGAAGGGGATGGCGCCGCCAGTGGGCGTCAGGAGAGTCCGCCTCGGCACCAAAGCTGGGGAAGGTCGGGATGGTATGACCAGAGCCAGTCCGGATCCATCTTTGGATCTTTGGGGCCTGGCTGGCACCAGGGCCAGAGTTGTTGGCGTGAATCCAGCAGGGGCGCCTCTTGAACCCGCAGGGCCTGAAGCAGCAACGTGGGGAATGGTCCAACCAAATATGAGGTACATGGCCTCATAAAACTCTCGGAGTTGGGCGGGGTTGCTCCGGCTCCCAGAAACTCAGGGAGGTGCAGAGTTAGCCCAGGCGCTGGCTCAGCCGCGGAGCCAGGACTCGAGTGGTGATGCTCCCTCAGCCGGCGGCCGGCAGCTCCCTCAGCCGACAGACGAGGTGAAGTCAAAGACTGCTACGACTTCTTACTTTTCTTCTTTTTGTGGGGTTTACCCGAATGGGTCGACAACTTGGAATGCTACGACGACATCGGACTCTGTGACCGTTCCCGTGACCTTCCTCTCGACCGGGACCTTGATCGTTGTGGCGTTGCACGTCTAGCCACCACCAGGAGCTTGAGGGATCGCTCCCTCAAGGTCCTCAGGTGCATGGTGCAGCAGTCGGAACAGGCCTTCAGGTCATGGTCCCACTCGAGGTACCATAGGCAAACAAGGTGCGGGTCCATCACCGACATCTGTTGGTGACAGTCGCCGCAGGGCTTGAAGCCGGCCTTCTTGGAGGAAACCCCTGCCACACTAGGAGGTAAGACCTCAAAAGACTTAGGCAACACGTGGAAAATGCTTAGTCATAAAGTGACTGAGGGGTAACTCTTCCCAGTTCTGCGCTGACTGGCAAGCAAAGAAAAGATGCCAGCGCACCAGTGTGGTGCCTATAAAGGCACCATGAATGTCATTTCCGGTGCGGATGACCTCACATGATGCAGAATGATGCCACCTACCAGCACGCATGGGTACGTCTCATGAACAATTTCCAGATCCAGTCTGACTCGTGGGGATAATTCTAAGGTAAGAATTATGCGGCTAGAAATCTCTATCAGATAAGCATCTTCACCTCCTCTATTCTGTGTTGACATCTGTTCAGTTAAATCAAAGAGCCCAGCTATCTTTAATGAGCATTAGCAAGGGATTGTCATTATTTGTTGTCCACGTGTTGAACGCTGTCCTGCTTTGGATTCCCAAAGGGAGTCAGTAAGTTCGTGCTGGAGGTTGCGAACTTCATTTCCCATGATTCCTAGTGGTTACTTCCTGTTCGCAACCGCAAGGAATTCTGGGAGGCTTGTCCGGCAGGAAACATTAAAAGACTGCCACTCGGAAGACTCAGGAGCAGATTATTGTCGTTCCTGACGGTAGTGGGGCTGCCGTGTCCGTGTTCCGGTCTCGTGTGTCATTCCAGAAGTTGCGGAGCTCCAGGAGGGGTAAAGTATTGACTCTCTGTGTGTGTGAATACACGCTGTCATTTTGCTCAGTTGCGACTCCCCGTGCGTGTGGATACACGCTGTTGTTTTGCTCCGTAGTTGGGCACTTGAGTGTAGGCTGTTCAGGAAGGATTTTCTGACTTCCTGAAGTACACTGTTCTGTGCCACTTGCTTCTTGGGTGGCAACACTGTAAAATCAAGTGCACCTCTAAAGAGGGTTGTTGTGGATATCAAGTGCTCCGGAAAAGAGAACGTTGGAGGTTGGTACTTCAAACCTCAAGGAGAGGGCACCTTTATCATATTAGACTCGGCTGAGTCTGGTTATTTCATTTTGGCAGTTGATACATCAAGGAGTACTGCTTATTTCATTGCTTGACTTTCTCCACCATTAACTATTGTACGGGTGGGAACAACCCTGCAGGTCTATCTTTCTTTGGTGTGGTATTTCGTGACTTGGAACCTGGAGAACAAGCCTTTCTTTTGACTTCGCTTTCATATGCCTCTTTGGTTCATTACAAAGTATTCCTCATCTTTAAGTCCGGAATATTCTCGGAGTTATAAGAGAATACCAGGCGTATGTGGAGAGGAAAGTGGGGTCACCCGGGGCCGGGCGGTGGCGTCGGGCAATCATCCTATCCACAGGAGCCCCCGTGTTGGGCCTGGACCAGGTGCCCAAAAGGACGTCGGTGAGAGCTTCATTGAACGGCAGCAGGGGCTCCGAAGAGCTCGCTTGCGGTTGAAGCACCTCTGTCAGGAGGTTAGTCCTGACCGCCACTGTAGGGAGCTCGAGGTGGAGAGCCTCGGCCGCCCTACGCAACACCACTGCGTATGACGCTCCCTCCTCCGTAGCCACAGTAGGAGGAGACAACATGCCATGGTCAGGGGAGGTATCAAGACCACTGGCATCCCCCAGGTCCTCTCTCCAGTCCGGATCATACTCCAACTGGTCGGTCAGAGGGTCTCCTGACCCCTCCCAGTCCTCCTCCTTGTCCTCTGGGTGGCAATCTGGTCTAAAAGGGACCCCAGGAGTGAACAGGCGCACAAAAACCCCACTCGGCGTAGGGCGACGCGGTCCGGCTCCGTGTCCACATCAGGATAGGGGCACAACCGGCGTCGGGTGCGGTGCCGGAGGAAGCGGCGCCGGTGGAGGCGTAATGAGGTCAACCGGCGCCGATCCGGATCCAGGCCTGGATCCATGGGGAGCCTGCGGCGCCAGAGCCGCCGGCGGAGAAGGCCTTGGCCCCCCAACCGAGTCCGGGGGACCCGAAGGCGCGCCGACAGGTTCGGGCTGCCCAAAGATGGCGTGCATCGCCTCGTAAAATTTACGAAGCTGGGTAGGAGTCGCTCCGGGTCCTGGGAAGGGAGGGAAACTCGGAGTCGGCTCTTCGGGCTCCACACGTGGAGCCGCGGGAGGGACACCGCCTGCATCCCTCGAAGTCGAAGAGCGACGATGCTTCTTCGACTTCTTCTTGTGCTTCGACTTACCTGACCCCGAGTGCGAAGACTTAGAAGACGAGTGGTGATGGCTCCGCGACCGGTCCCTCGACCTCCCTCGCGAGCGGGACCTCAAACGGCGCGGAGCCGACTGCTGGCGCTCAAGAAGCTTTCGGGACCGCTACCGCAAAGCCTTCGCAGCCATGGACCGGCAGTCGGAGCACGACTTGGGGTCATGGTCGCACTCCAGGCAAAAGAGGCACACGCGATGCGGATCTGTCACAGACATCAGTCGGTTACAGGAACTGCAAGCCTTGAAGCCAGGCATCCCTGCGTGCACCAGGAGTCGTTAGGACTCAAAAAGACGTCGACAAAAGTCGCTCAAAAAGTTCAGTCAAAAAATGACCGGAGGTACTGCTCTCTCTGGATCTGCGCTGGCTGGCGCGGAAAAAGAAAGAACTGACGTCAGCGCGCGAGGGCGGCGTCTAAGTAGCTACCGCAACGTCATTCCGGCGACCACGACGCCAAAGACGGACGCGGAGCCGACCGACGCCACCTTCCGACGCGCAGAGGTACTGCTGACGAAAAAACTTTCCGGATCCAGTCTGACGCCTGGGGGTAATTCTAAGGTAAGGAATCTATAACTAACTGTTTCTTTCAGATCTATGTGTTATGAGTTTTCTATTTTGCCATTAACAGGGGAGGAGTGCTTAATACGAGGATTCTTCCTCTTCCCCTGTGACGCTGGGCAATAGATACATATAGTAGGTACCTTGAGGTCCAACTGATAGCTATGCGAATAGGAAAAAAGGCCCTCCCTGAGTTACTTTTAGGTCCAAGAGGAGGGAGGAAGGAAGAAACCAAATCAAGTAAATACCTCTATGCTGACCTATTTAATTTAACAAACGACCTGGCAAGGTTCTAAATTACCAAAACCCTCTACACATCATACATTATTAAGGATACCCCAAATATAACTCTAAAAACGTATAATAATGCAGTGTCACTATTTATAACATTCTTTTATATTTTATTCTGAAAATGTGAATATTTGTCTCTAAGATTCACACATTACATATATGTATAACACATTTGATAAATTTAATTTACATGATATTACATCCTAATACTTGGAAAACATAAGTGTATCACATTAGACATCCCACAATAAATACAAAACAGTATAAAGATATCCACTATCTTCATTCATAACACGTCACTATCATACTCTCACATACACATGCATGCTAACCAACTATGAAGACATACACTAAAAGAAAAGGGGAAAAAATCTTTTGACCCTGTGGTGGATTTCAACGTGTTTGTAAGCAAGTTGGTACAATTAATTACAAAAACACCAATAAAAAAAGAAGAAACGATTCTCCAAGATCACTCTTCTAGAAATGGTTCGCGGTCTACGCGCGTTTCAGTGGAAAACCACCTTCTTCAGGACCAGATATGCTGAAAGTTCATTAAAAAAATTATCTTGGGATGTCTTCATGAGAGGTGTATGGGTAATCCTCTCTTGGAACGGAACCTTGTATTTTATATCTGATGTCAACAAATGCAATCGTTCTTGAAATTAAGTTTATCAGACTGTGAAGGTAGCAGGCAAGCTAAAGATCAACAAGTGGAGAGAAGTAAGTCGTATTTGGAAATGAAGCTTCATTTCTTGGAGTGGATTCAGTAAATGCAGAGGGGATTTCCTCTTTCACGAGTCTTAGTTTTAGAAGTGACAACTTGTTTTACGTGTCTTCACAAATTTTTATGCATGTCTTTGTATCGTGTTCTCTCGATGTGAAAGGTCCAAGTTCCGTTATGTCCGCATTTACTGAATCCACTCCAAGAAATGAGGCTTCATTTCCAAATACGGCTTACTTCTCTCCACTTGTTGATCTTTAGCTTGACTGCTGCCTTCACAGTCTGATGAACTTAATTTCAAGAACGATTGCATTTGTTGACATCAGATATAAAATACAAGGTTCCGTTCCAAGAGAGGATTACCCATATACCTCTCATGAAGACATCCCAAGATAATTTTTTTAATGAACTTTCAGCATATCTGGTCCTGAAGAAGGTGGTTTTCCACTGAAACGCGCGTAGACCGCGAACCATTTCTAGAAGAGTGATCTTGGAGAATCGTTTCTTTTTTTATTGGTGTTTTTGTAATTAATTGAACCAACTTGCTTACAAACACGTTGAAATCCACCACAGGGTCAAAAGATTTTTTCCCCTTCCCTTTTCTTTTAGTGTATGTCTTCATAGTTGGTTAGCATGCATGTGTATGTGAGAGTATGATAGTGACGTGTTATGAATGAAGATAGTGGATATTTTTATACTGTTTTGTATTTATTGTGGGATGTCTAATGTGATACACTTATGTTTTCCAAGTATTAGGATGTAATATCATGTAAATTAAATTTATCAAATGTGTTATACATATATGTAATGTGTGAATCTTAGAGACAAATATTCACATTTTCAGAATAAAATATAAAAGAATGTTATAAATAGTGACACTGCATTATTATACATTTTTAGAGTTATATTTGGGGAATCCTTAATAATGTATGATGTGTAGAGGGTTTTGGTAATTTAGAACCTTGCCAGGTCGTTTGTTAAATTAAATTGGTCAGCATAGAGGTATTTACTTGATTTGCCAACTGACAGCTATAACAAAGTTTATCAAGAATCTTATTGAGTTATTGTTGATGTACTATTTGCATTATCATGTTTTACAGGATCAGACAGTTCTAAGACTCCTATCTTTGATCAACAAAAGAAGTCTGTGTCTCTAAGCCTCCGTATTTTGCTTTACAGGTATTAGGGGCAGCCTACAGGTGTTTTCTTTATGTGGTGTGTTATCAAGGTGACTAATGTGTGGATTTCTCTTTTAGGTCTCCTTCCCTGCTGTTCCCTTCCCTTCCTTCCCTTGATCAGATCAAGATTCTGTGTAGTAACACTAAAAGAATTGAGACGATCAAGAGGTGGACCCATGTTTGAGCATCATATCGACTCCGGGGTAGTCATCAGTTGACAGAATAATCTGCCCACGTTTTCTAACCTCCCGGTCGATCTGTTGCACAAACATGGCCACGTTAGATGATGTTATAGCTGCCTTACAATTAGTAAAGACCGAATTGGCTGCTTCACTAGAGCAAACAGCGGTTTTGGAAGAACGGGTGGATAGGTTACAGAGAAAACTGTTTGATGCAACAGGCAGTCGTTCGAATGAGGGCTTTTCATGGTCAGCTAGTGGCTCTGCCTCCGCCTCCACCCCTATAACGGTGGAAATACCAACACAAATACCTGTGGCTGTTCAGGAAAGGTTTAATGGAGACCCTTCCAAGGTGCAGGTATTCATGACACAAATACTGTTGCATTTCACCTGTCGTCCAAAAGTGTTTACCAATCAAGCCAGAGTTGCCTTCTTAATTTCCTACTTGGTTGGGGATGCTGCTCAATGGGCAGTTCCTTTGGTTAGAAAAGATGATGCATTGTTGTATGATTGGGATGGTTTTAGGCAAGAATTTGAGCGCATGTTTGATCGTACACCCACTACTTTCACCGCAGATCGAGACTTACTGGAGTTGAGGCAAGGCAACAAGGAATTGGTGTGGTATACTACCACTTTTCAGAGATTGGTGGCAGAAACCCATTGGCCAGAAGAAAAGCAAGCGGCTTTGTTTTACCAGGGGCTAAGGGAAGATCTGAAAGATGTCCTAGCACAGATAGATCCCCAAACCACTTCCTGCTTAGATTTGATTAACCTGACCTTGCGGTTAGACTACAGAATCAGTGAACGTAAAGGCGAAAAGAAGAGAGGAGATCACCCATCTCCTCGTTATGAAAAGAGTCATACACCAGAGGGGGAGAGTAGCTACTACGCCCGAATCTATGGAGATAGGGACGGTAAGGGCTTCCCTGTCTAGCGAGGAGAAAGAACAAAGAAGGAAACTAGGTCTCTGTTTATACTGCGGCAAAAAGTACATTATGTTAGGAATTGCTTTTTGAAACCCAAGGGTAGAGTTGGGGGGGAGCAAAAGACTGCAGCAATCCTCCTTAAGGGGTCGGAAAACTAAAAAGCCCTGGGTCTGTGGAAGGGAATCCCAAGGGCTATGCTGAAATCCCTTCAGTAAACAATGAAACCTGTTCCTTTAAGGACTATTTCTATTTAGACATCCAGTTGAAAGCTGGTTCTGGTTCATACGATGTAAAGGCATTACTAGATTCTGGGGCCATGGGGTTGTTTATGGATGAAACCCTGGTAGATCAGTTAGGAATTAAGACAGAAAAGAAGTCAGAGATGGAAATCGCTGTAGCAGTGGATGGCAGAAAGCTTGAATCAGGACCCATTTGTTGGCAAACGCAGGAACTAGAAATGGGACTCACACTGAACGAATAGTGTTCAACATTATCAAGGCTCCTCAGTATGGCCTTATATTGGGGTTGCCATGGCTGCAAAAACACAACCCAACTATAGATTGGACAAAAAAGACTGTTTTGAAACTTTGTTCTGTATGCAACATTGTGTGGTTCAGTTGCCTTTTCCAGTACAAGCGTTGGTTATGAAACATTCTATTGCCACTGCAGCAGAACAAGATATTGTTCTTCCCGAATTGTATCACGAGTTCAGGGAGGTGTTTTGTGACAAGAAAGCGGAGGTGTTGCCACTGCATCGGCAATATGACTGTCAGAGAGATCTTATCCCGGGGGCGGTGGTGCCTTGTGGTCGCATTTATGCATTATCGGAGGCTGAGAATGAACATTTGAGGAAATATTTGGATGCGTATCTAGCTAATGGGTTTATAAAAATGAAATGAAATCCAGTATTTGTAAAGCGCACAATTACCCGAGGGTGTCAAGGCGCTGGGGGCCATCGGGAAGATTAAGCGAGCTATTGCCCAGAGTCACATGGTGCTGAGCTAACCTGCCGCCGGCACCGGGGATCAAACCATGAACCCCGTGGTCCGGAGTCAGGCACCCTGGCCGCTGCGCCACCCCGTCCAAATTACCCACAGCTTCCCCTTTGTTTTTTATCTCTAAAGCGAATGGAGAGTTAAGAACTTGCATTGACTTTAGAGCCCTCAACCAAGTGACTGTTAAAAACAGATACCCTCTTCCGCTGATTAGGGTATTTTTCGATCAAGTAAAGAATGAGGTCATCTTCACAAAACTAGATCTGCGAGGGGCTTATCATTTGGTTCGGATGAGACAGGGCGATGAATGGAATACTGCCTTTCGCACCAGGTATGGGATATGAGTACAGGGTGATGCCCTTTGGGCTGTGTAATGCCCCGGCAGCATTTCAATACTTCCTGAACGAGGTATTGAGGGAGTATCTGGATGTTTTCACTATTGTGTATATTGACAACATCCTAATCTATTCTTCTACCTCTGATATACACAGTGAACATGTTAAATTGGTTTTGGAAGCTCTTCAAAAGAATAATCTTTTCTGCAAACTCAGCAAGTGCAAGTTTCATGTTCCCCGAGTGGAATTCTTAGGGGTGATGTTGTCCGAGCAAGGGCAAGAGATGTCGGAAAGAAAGATTCAAGCGGTACAAGATTGGCCTATTTCTGTTACAGTCCGAGATGTACAATGTTTCTTGGGCTTTGCCAATTTTTATCTTAGGTTTATCGATCAGTTCTCGAATGTGGCATCACCTATAACCTGTTTACTGAAAAAGAAGGTGAAGTCTGGGTGGACTGAAGAAGCCCAACAGGCATTCGAGCATTTGAAAAAGGCTTTCACATCCGCATCGATATTGGCTCATCCCAACCCAGAGAAACCTTATACAGTAGAAGCAGATGGTTCCGAGGTTGCTATCCGAGCATTGTCTCAAAGGAACTTAGACAATGGGCAGTTACATCCAGTGGCATATATGTCCGGAAAGCTTAATGACGCTGAACGACACTACACGGTGGCAGAAAAAGAACTTTTGGCCATTAAGGAAGCTTTTAAGGAGTGGCAACATTATTTGATGGGGGCAAAACATGAATTTTCGGTCTATACTGATCACCGTAACTTACAGTTTATGAAATCAGCTCGCTTGTTGTCCCCTAGACAATTGCGTTGGATGCTCTTCTATGAGGAATTTCAGTTCATCCTCACAGACCGGGAAAGGAAAACAGAAAGGTCAATGCTCTTACCAGACAGGAATCCACGACTCAACCCATTGAGAACCAGACTCAAGCTATTATTAGCCCGGAAAAGGTGATATGCATGTTGCATACAGAACAATTCTTAGCAAAGGTCAAGAGCGAGGTGGCAAAACCTAGATGGCAGGCATGGTTAGTGAATCATGTAGTTTGGAGTCTGAGAAAGGGAATCCCTATGAGAGATAATCAAATGTTGGTTCCCTCTATTGAATTGCGCAAGGAGGTGATGAAGTGGTGTCATTCTACACCTGTGGCTGGACACAATGGAGGGGAGAAAATCATCGAAAGAGTGTTGCAGCAATTCTGGTGGCCTACAGTCAGGACCGATATCAAAGCAATAATTCAGAAATGTGAGGTTTGTGCACAAATGAAATCTGATTGGGGTAAGCCTTATGGATGTTTACGTCCTTTACCTACCCCTACGATTCCATGGGAACATATTTCTGAGGATTTTATTGTTGGGCTGCCTAAGAACCAGGGATGCACTACCATACTAGTGGTTATAGACAGTTTGACTAAACTGGGACATTTCTTCGCATGTAGTCAAACTCCCTCGTCTGGGCAAGTGGCTCAGCTATTACTGACACACATTGTTTGGTTACATGGTCTCCCACGAGTGATTGTGTCAGATCGGGAGTCTCAGTTTACAGCACAATTTTGGAAGGTGTGGTGCTCTGCCCTGAACATCTCTGCCGCTACTTCCACCAGTTTTCACCCACAGACAGATGGACAAACGGAGAGATTAAATCAGACCTTAAAGCAGTATCTGCGATGTTATGTGGATACTAACACTGAATCCTGGGTGGAGTGGCTATGGATCGCTGAGGTAGCATACGATAGTGCGCAACATAGCACGACTCGGACCGCTCCTTATTTCAGCACTTATGGCTTTCATCCAAGGTTCATTCCTTTTGTTCATCCCCGAATGTCTGATAAACTTCCCGAAGTGCGGGAAAGGGTAAAGTTCATACAAAAGACCTTGAAAGAAACTAGAAAAAGGGTAATCGAAGCTAAAGACAGATACAAGAAATACACAGATGTCCATAGGAGAAAAGAGCCTAAGTACAGGAAGGGAGATGTGGTGTGGCTGTCTACTAAGACATTTTAGGAAGTATAGCATTTTTAATCGACGTTACATTGGGCCTTACAAGATTCTCAAGGTGATTAACCCTGTTGCTGTGAAGTTAGCTTTGCCCAAACATCTGAGAATCAACCCTGTGTTTCACATCTCCCTGGTTAAACCATTGTTTACCCCGGTGAGGAGGTTGCCCACACCTATTTGGGTTGATCAGGAGCCCGAATATGAGGTACAGAGCATCATAGACTCTAAGTTCCGGGGGCGCAGACTTTGGTATCTGATCTCTTGGAAAGGGTATGGTCCTGAGGAAAACTCATGGGAGCCGGCCTCTGGGGTTCATGCTCCCAGGTGTGTTCGGCGATTTTATGTGCGGTTTCCTCAGAAGCCTGGGCCTTGACAGCGTTCTTGGGGGAGAGGGATGTACTGTCACGATTTGTTGTCCACGTGTTGAATGCTGTCCTGCTTTGTATTCCCAAAGGGAGTCAGTAAGTTCATGCTGGAGGTTGCAAACTTCACTTCCCATGATTCCTAGTGGTTACTTCCTGTTCGCAACAGCAAGGAATACTGGAAGGCTTGTCCGGCAGGAAACATCAAAAGACTGCCACACGGAAGACTCAAGGCAGATTATTGTCGTTCCTGACGGTAGCGGGTCTGCCGTGTCCGTGTTCCGGTCTCGTGTGTCATTCCAGAAGTTGCAGAGCTCCAGGAGGGGTAAAGTATTGACTCTCCGTGCGTGTGGATACACGCTGTTGTTTTGCTCAGTTGCGACTCCCCGTGCATGTGGATTCACGCTGTTGTTTTGCTCCGTAGTTGAGCACTTGAGTGTAGGGTGTTCAGGAAGGATTTTCTGACTTCCTGAAGTACACTGTTCTGTGCCACTTGCTTCTTGGGTGGCAACACTGTAAAATCAAGTGCACCTCTAAAGAGGGTTGTTGTGATTATCAAGTGCTCCGGAAAGATAACGTTGGAGCTTGGTACTTCAAACCTCGTCGAGAGGGCGCCTTTATCATATTAGACTCGGCTGAGTCTGGTTATTTCATTTTGGCAGTTGATAATCAAGGAGTACTGCTTATTTCATTGCTTGACTTTCTCCACCATTAACTACTGTACGGGTGGGAACAACCCTGCAGGTTTATCTTTCTTTGTTGTGGTATTTTGTGAATTGGAACCTGGAGAACAAGCCTTTCTTTTGACTTCGCTTTCATATGCCTCCTTGGTTCATTACAAAGTATTCCTCATCATTAATTCCGGAATATTCTCTGAGTTATAAGAGAAAACCAGGCTTATGTGGAGTTAACCTATGTGTTATGTGTTTTCTATTTTGCCATTAACAGGGGAGGATTACTTAATACGAGGATTCTTCCTCTTCCCCTGTGACGCTGGGCAATAGATACATATGGTAGGTACCTTGAGGTCTAACTGACAGCTATAACAAAGTTTAGCAAGAATCTTATTGAGTTATTGTTGATGTACTATTTGCATTATCATGTTTTACAGGATCAGACAGTTCTAAGACTCCTATCTTTGATCAACAAAAGAAGTCTGTGTCTCTAAGCCTTCGTATTTTGCTTTACAGGTATTAGGGACAGCCTACAGGTGTTTTCTTTATGTGGTGTGTTATCAAGGTGACTAATGTGTGGATTTCTCTTTTAGGTCTCCTTCCCTGCTGTTCCCTTCCCTTCCTTCCCTCGCTTGATCAGATCAAGATTCTGTGTTGTAACACTAACAGAATTGAGACAATCAAGAGGTGGACCCATGTTTGAGCATCATATCGACTCTGGGGTATTCATCAGTTGACAGGGATAGTGATTTTGAATTTCTTTTTTAGGGTCGAGCCTGCGGGGGCACACGATAGCACATACATCTCGCTTGCGAGACACTGTCGCTAACAAAAAGTGTTTGGAGTCTGCTCGTTGCTTACCATTAGTTTGCTTGTGTGACACTCCTCTTTACTGCCTCGTAATTCGTCAAGGCAGATCTAACGTAATTACCGTTCTTCTCTGTGGAGCAGGGACCAAGCACTAATTGATTCAACTTAATCAGTACCCGTCTGATGCTCCTGACGTGACTGAGGTACTATTTTGCTCTGTTTAACTTTTATTGCTCTGCAAACAGAATGCATGTGACTGGCAAAAACATGCCCAGCAGGACAAACAAAATTGCAAAGAATATTTTGCTAATTCTTCTTTTCTCACTTTGAACTCATATTTTCTTTTGTTTTTGCTTGTGGGCGCTGTTCTCAAAAGATGGGGAATATCTTAATGCAAAGTGAAATTGTTTCTTTCTTATGTGTAATTTCTGAAATGCTGCTTTAACACATAATCGTGCAGTACCCCCAATCAACCCCACTCCAGTCCGTCCCCCTCAATCCAATTCACTCCACCCCACATCTCCCAATCCAATCCACCACATTAAAATCCTACCAACCCACCCCACTCCAATCTGCCCCACTGCAATTCTCCCCACTCCAGTCCAAAACAATCTGCCCCACTCCAGTCCAAAACAATCTGCCCCACTCCAGTCCAAAACAATCTGCCACACTCCAGTCCAAAACAATCTGCCACACTCCAGTCCAAAACAATCTGCCACACTCCAATCCAAAACAATCTGCCACACTCCAATCCAAAACAATCTGCCACACTCCAATCCAAAACAATCTGCCACACTCCAATCCAAAACAATCTGCCACACTCCAATCCAAAACAATCTGCCACACTCCAATCCAAAACAATCCGCCCCACTCCAATCCAAAACAATCCGCCCCACTCCAATCCAAAACAATCCGCCCCACTCCAATGCAAAACAATCCGCCCCACTCCAATGCAAAACAATCCGCCCCACTCCAATGCAAAACAATCCGCCCCACTCCAATGCAAAACAATCCGCCCCACTCCAATCCAAAACAATCCGCCCCACTCCAATCCAAAACAATCCGCCCACTCCAATCCAAAACAATCCGCCCACTCCAATCCAAAACAATCCGCCCCACTCCAATCCAAAACAATCCGCCCCACTCCAATCCAAAACAATCCGCCCCACTCCAATCCAAAACAATCCGCCCCACTCCAAACCAAAACAATCCGCCCCACTCCAAACCAAAACAATCCGCCCCACTCCAATCCAAAACAATCTACCCCACTCCAGTCTAAAACAATATGCCTCACTCCAAATCCACCCCCCTCCAATCCACCTCACCCCAATACAAGTTCAATCCTCCCCACCCCAGTCCAATTCAGTCAAATCCAATCCAGTTCACACCAACTCAACCCAACCCACTCCACCTTAATCCAATGCACTCAATCCAATCCACCTCACTCCAATCCACCCCATGCCAATCCAATTCACCCCACTCCATTCCTCCCCATTCCAGACCAGCCCACTCTAGTTTAATTCACCCCACTAAAGTCCACCCCACCCCACCCATATCAATCTTCCCCACTCCAATCTAATCCACCCCATCCAGTCCACACCACTCTAATCCACTCCACTCCAATCCACCCCTCTCTACTCCAATCCACCCCACTCTACCTCACTCCAATCCACCCAACCCCAGTTTAGTCCATCCCACTCAATCCAATCATCCAGCCCACCACACTACAATCCACCGCACTCCAGTCCAATCCATTCCACCCCTCCCCAAACCAATGTAATTCACCCAAATCCAATCCACCCCATCCAGTCCACCTCACTCCAATCAATCCAAACCACTCTACCCCAATTCAATCCACCCCAATCTACTCTAGTCCAATTCACCCCACTACCTCAATCCACTCCAACCCACTCCACCCTAATCCATTCCACTCTACGCCACTCCACTCTATGACACTGCACTCTTCGACACTCTCTGCCACTGAACTACTGAACTGTACTTCTTTCTACTCCACTCTACTCCAACAAATCAAGTCTACGACACTCTACTCCCCCACTCCACTCTAGGACACTTCACACCACTAACGTTTAGCCATGCTGAACAGCAGCCACACTGGTATACAACATGGCAAATACACGTTGCCAAAGCCAATAGCTCTTGTATCGGCGAGACCTATTGGCTTTGCAAAATGCTTGTTTATTTTTTTATTTGTTCAGTAGGAGAACAAAGGGTAGAAAACATAATAGACTCATGTATGTTGTGATGCCAAAGCCTATAAAATGTAGTTTACAAATATATAATTCGATGAAAAATCTCAAGCGATCAACAAACCAAGAGCTACCTGGTTTCAAAGGAACAAATCGCAGTACAGATGTGGGACATTAATGTTCACAAAACCTATGTTATAGTTTGCAAACTGCTTACGCCCTTCTTCGCTGGTGAGAAAGAACCTGAGGTGTCCGCATGATCTAGGGTTTGGCTGAGGGAAGAATAGGATTTGGCAACTGAATTCTTGGGTAATCCCACTCAGAGGCACGTTTATAATGCGGGGTACCCACTGAGAAAAACACATGGGAGTGTTCCATACAGACAGCATCCCTGCTTTCTCGTCACTTATACAAATCAAATTAAATCCTCTTCAAAGTAGTTTAGTTAAGGTTCGGAAAACATGGAGGTTCGGAAAACATGAAGGTGGAGGTAGCGTATCAGTAAAATATCAATTTGAAGTCACAGTGTGATATATGGCAAGAATAAAGTGTATATGAAGTTTCAAACGTTTTATTGAAAGACGAAACACATGAAGTTACAGCACAAACAACACAAGCATCACTATGAACGATTATCTTAGTTGGTCCACTAGCCAGCCCCCTAGGGCTTAACTCGGTCCTTGAACGTTTTTAGTGTCCACATACACTGGTTCAGACTGAACACGTGGGTCTCACTATACAGCCATGTCCCAGGGGAGGTGTGGGTCAGGTAAGGAAAACGGTACCCTCTAGGGATTAGGATTAGGTATTACAACACATCCTGCATAACTCTTCACATTGACACTGCTCATCAATGTTCCTTTCCAAAACACTTGCCACTCACATATCAAATGAGCAACTGAGGACCAAACACTCGCCAAGGAACAGATACTCAACCTCAATTGGTCTCATTTTTTTTTGTCTCTGTAAAAAAACAAGAGTCAATGGTTTTTTCAATGCACTCTGGGACTTGCAGTTGTATTTTAATTTTTTTAAAGAAAAGAATCAACAGTACTACAAATTTCAGAGTGCAAAAAAAAAAGACCTGGACTGGCTGTGCTACTCACGCATAGACATGTGAAACTTGAAATCTTTGTTTCATGCTGGATGCTGGACACTTGTCAGATTCCCATGACGAACAGAGCTACTTTCTTTTTTTTTTATTTTTTTTTTATTAGGACATCGGCATGAAATACAATGTGACATAAATTCACAGAAAAAAGACAAAGAGAGAAAAAAAAAGACCATACACGATGCCCAAATTTTGAATTTATACCCCCACCCACCCCTGCGCGGTGGATCCCGGAAAAATGCATCAATATATCAATATAACAAAATTAACAAATATATAGCAAGGGGATACTTCAATCATACTAACAATTCATCCTTATGTAACCATTTAGTTAAAGGTTCCCAAATCTTTTCCCCTTTAGTCCTTGCCCTACTTCCCCTTCTCCTAAACACGGAGATCTCCCAATTGTAAATAAATAATATTTTACTGAACCAAACATGTATCGAGGGAGGGTTCGGATCTAGCCAGACCGTGGCCAAACACAACCGCAATACCGCCATTGCTATATATAACATTTTCCTATCAGCCTCCTCCATTTCTTGATTAGAAATCCCTAATATAATAACCTGGGAAGTCAGTGGGACTAAATATCCCAATATACATTCTAAGCGCAGTTCAATTTTGGCCAACAATTGAGACAGGCCAGAGCAAGTGGCGAACATATGTATACTATCTGCAGCCAGCAACCCACACCGAGGACAGTGTATCCCCGAAGTCCCACCCCATCGGTGAATACGCGCCGGAGTCATATATAAGTTGCACCATGTTTTATAACATTGTACCTGCAGATTAGCTGAAATACATGCCGTTTGGCTAAACAAAAGGGAATCTTCACATTCACCCTGCCCGGCTTGTAAAGTCATTTGCCATCGATCATAGTGTTTGGCTAAATCATCGCCCATCTTCTCATTTACCAATTTATATAAAGAGGATGTTGTAGATCGACCCTGAATAATCAAGTCTAATAAAGGGATTCGATCCCACTGACAAAGTCTTTTAGTAAGGAAATCCCTTATCTGTAGATATTTAAAAAATATTTGTTCTCGATCCCGAATCTTTCTTTAATAGCCTCGAAAGTAAGCATTTCAGCATTGGATATAAGATCCCCTATACACCAAATGCCTTTTGAGTCCAATTTTTAAAATATACATCTTGGAATATTTCTGGAAATAGAGCATTATTTGCTAAAGGTGAATATAAATGTATCCGCCCGATCCCAAACTTTTTCCTAACAGCTGTCCAAACCCTGTAAGCACCTAGCAGAACCTTAAATTTGACCCTCTTAAAATAGGCAAAATCTATATGGCGCATCAGAAGTCCCCTGGCTGCAGTCCCATATATTAAATGATAGATCGAAATTTCAACACATCCTGAACTTCCCCCATTTAACAATTCCCCCATCTGTTTCAGTGCAGTAGCCCAATAATAAATTTGGAAATTAGGGACGGCCCACCCTCCCCTATCTCTAGGTAGAGTCATATATCTAAAAGCCCTCCTTGGGTGCTGTCCAGCCCATAAAAACCATGAGACTACCTGATCTAACTTCTGAAACCAAATTTTATTTATATCTAAAGGAATTGCTCTAAAGCAATATAGTATTTTAGGCAGAAATATCATTTTAATGACATTGCTTCTACCAATTAATGTCAGATATAAGTTATTCATTCTACGAGAATCCAATTTAATTTTTTGCACTAATGGTTTCAAATTAATGTCAACAATATCTTCGGGTTTGGAGCTTATTTCGATACCTAAATATCTGGCACTTGCAACTATCCGTGAATCCACTAATATAGCTTTATCATTTATAACAATTTGGGTTTTACCATCATTCAAATGATAGCCGGAGATCTTACCAAATTGCGATGTTAAAATATTTATTTCATCTAAAGCCCGGCGGGGAGCAGCTGTTATAATAGCTAAATCATCCGCGTAGCCCAAAATTTTGACGTCACCCCCTCTAGCATGCACAGGTTGAATTAATTGGTCTTCTTGAATCTTCCTAATTAAAGGGTCAATGTAAATAGCAAATAAGAGAGGGGAACACGGACAGCCCTGTCTCGTTCCACGCTTAATATTGATTACCCCCGACTGTGCTCCCATCAAGGCAATTGTCGCAGTTGGATCTTTGTACATACTTTGAATTGCTCTTATAAATCCATCCCCTATACCATAATACTTCATGACGGCCCATAAAAAAGACCAGGAGACCCTATCAAATGCCTTTTCTGCGTCGAGCAGAATTAAGGCCATAGGGTCTCCTGTAACCTTGGTATAATCAAACAATGTTATTGTCCGACGAATGTGATCAATAGTTTCCCGACCGGGCACAAAGCCATGTTGTTGAGGAGATACCATTTTTTTAATAACTCTCGCCAATCTATTTGCTAAGATCTTGGAATAAATTTTAACATCACTATTGATCAGGGTTATGGGCCGATATGCCCCTAGATCGGTCGCCACTTTCCCTTTCTTTAAAAATATGACAATTTTTGCTAACCTCCAAGACTCTGGAGGTGTGTCCCCGCTCTGAACCAAACGAAATATCTCAAGCAGTATTGCCGCCACCTGTGTTCGAAAAATCTTATAAAATTCGCCGGGTAAAAGATCAGGCCCGACAGCTTTGCCGGATGGAAGTGAGTCAATAGCATTAAGTATTTCTTCCTGGCTAATCGGAGCATCCAAATTATCCCGATCTACAGAAGTCAATTGAATCAGCTTAACCGCCTTAAGATATCTATTAATTTCATCCTGAATCCCACAATTATCACTTATATCCTCCAGGTATAACGTCTGATAAAATTTCTGGAAAGCCAAGAGAATTGCACCTGCATCAGTAACCAACCCAATATCTGGATCGAGAATACCCATAATCTGAGTTTGTGCCACTTTTTCTCGGATCCGGACCGCTAACATATGGCCGACCCTTTCATTGCTCTCGTAGAGTTTAGACCGCCAGGCTAAGTATCTACCCACCGATTTAGCAGATGAGATTTCCGTTATAGCAGATCTCGCAATTATAATCTTAGTTTGAGCTGTTTCGGCATCCCCACCCTCCGATAATACCTTAGCGAGATTAGTCTCGGCTTTCCCCAATGTTTCGTACAGCTCCTTGATCTTGTTCCTCTCATTCTTCTGAGTCTCCCACCCAAACTGCGAGGTCTCCCCTGATTCCTGCTTTACAAGTATCCCAGACATTCTGAATACCCGTACTACCCATATTTTCCTTTAAAAATCTAGTGATCCACATTGCCATATGCTCCTTATAGAAGTTATCAGTCAACAAAGCCCTATTAAAAGTCCAACCGGTTATTTGTTTCTTACATTTGATATTCACTTCAAGTACCAGAGGGTTGTGATCAGACATTACCCTAGGAAACTTAGTGATTTTACTGCCCTGCACCAGACATTGAGAAATAAAAAATAATCCAGTCTTGCGTGAGTTCTGTGTGGAGCAGAAAAATAAGTAAACCCTGGGTCGTTACCCTCTAACTGTGCCCAAATATCAACTAACCCGTGCAATTCTTTTAATTGGGAAAGAGACTTAAAACCTTCGGTTTCCGCCCTTGATATGTTGAACCAGGGTGATTAAATACTGCACAGCCCAAATTTATATTAAAATCACCACATAGTATAATCGGGGATGGCCAGCCCACCAGTTCTAAACTCAACCAATTGTATAATTCAGGATCATCCACTACTGGTCCATAAACAGAACATAATGTGAACAAACTATTATCAATTGAGCATTGTAGAATAGCCCATCTACCATATTTATCGGAAAGAGAACGAGTAAAATTTGCCATGCCCTGGCGTGCGAATATTGCTACACCTTTAGTCTTGACCTCCTGCTTGGTCCATGAGACTAATTGAAACCCCTGAAACTCCATAATTTTATTTCTGCTAGCTTCTATGTGTGTTTCTTGGAGGCAAAGGATATCTGCCTTCAAGAAGCGAATGTCTTCCTTTATTCTACGCCTTTTACCGCGTTATTTAAACCACAAATGTTCATAGAAGCAATCCTAATACACCCCATTATTAATGACTAACAAATCTAGATACCTAATATCCCAAGTCATTACAAAATACATCTCAAAACAATACAATCCAAACCTACCCCACATACAGACCCCTTTCTCCCAAATACGATCCACCGCACTCGCCCCCACCCAACCCCCCCCACACCCCTCAATAAGGCAAAAAAGGTCCTCAGACCCTTGTGATGCCTCCCGCATTCCAGTGTGAGACCCCTGTCACTCCCCAACCTATCTTAAAAAACCCAAACAAGATAGAACCAACTCAATTAAAATTTGGAACAGCCCAAAAATACCATAATCACCCATGTACATGCAATATATCACATCATTAACTTCCGGCCTGCTCGCTCGTAGGGAGACGGAAGGAAGAAGGGAAAAAAAAATTCAGAAAGTCCCGGACTCATTCAACCACCATTAACCTCCTTGAGGTAATTTTCCGCCTGTATCTCAGAGGTGAACACCCTAACCCTCCCCTGATAAATAACTTTCAGCCGAGCAGGGTTCATCAAATACACTTCACATCCAAGTTTTTGAAAGGGGCTTATCAGCTGCCGCAGCCGCCATCTTCTCTCCACAGTTGTGTGACAAAAATCTGGCCGTACAAAAAATGTCTGGCCCTCAACTGATTTTTTTGCGTCTGGTCTTGCCTTTTCGAATATCGCCTGCCGCAAAAGAAAATTCCCCACAAAATTAAAATTGCTCGAGGCTTAGGGTTAGGATTAGGGCCAGGGTTGCTTTTTACCATTAGGGGAAATCTATGTACCCGCTGAATCTCAGCTTCCCAGTTCCAATATGATAGTTCTGGGAAAGCGGATTTGAAAAGCTTAAGTACAAAACCTCGTACATCACTCCCTCGGCTTTCTCTTCAATACCCAGCAAACGTAAGTTATTTCTCCGCTGCCTATTTTCGGATTCCTCAAGTTTCCACAAAATATCCATCATTCTTGCGTCGTTGGCGTTGGTTTTTTGATCGGTGCTCTCCAACCCGGCCTCTAATCCTACTACACGTTCCTCCAGGGCGGTAGTTCTTACAACAATCTCAGAACAGGCTTTTGTAGTTTTACGAATAGCGCCCTGGATTTTTTTAGTAGCGAGTTGGGCTCTTTTATGCTCCTGGCGAGCCTCTACTTGCATAGCCTTTAGCGTAGCGTAAATTAAACCAATTGAAGGAACTGGTTCCAATTTACTCTCCGAAACAATGGTAGCTTCCGCCTGGAATCCTGGCCCTTGCTCCCCCTCAGCAACCAAATTAGTAGTAGAGTAATCCCATTGAAGGTGCTCATTAGTGTCGGAGTGAGAGCTGCCATGTCGTAAACCCGCGGGGCTTTTCTTCCTAGCACGGTTCGATCGGTTAGTAGCCCTCCTTAATGTATCTGCAGTCGTAGGGGGGCTATCGCTGTCATCCCCCGAGGCATCAATATCCGTATTGTCAAGATCACTGGCATTATTGAGATCAGATTCTTCAGCCAAAGAAAAAAAGTTTTCCCCGTCTGGAGTACCAGGCACAATGTCCCCCATTTCCTGCTGCTCGCCAACACACTCGGTAGGGGCTAAGATGGTGATTACATCCATTACCTCCATTCCCCCCTCGTGTTCCCTCTGATTAGAAACTTCTTCTCCTGCTCCCCGTGCTAGGGTGTTTAAAACCTCAGGGACATTAGGCAAAGTGCAAGTTTCAACAGAACTGAGAGGATCCAATGTAGCGATCTCAGTCACATCAGATACACTGTTGCAAGCTATGTTAGTAGCAGTGTCAGAGCCAGCGCCGGCGTTTATCAGTGTGTTTGACATTTTCTCGAACAGCGGCTTAATCTGTTTTCCGCTTACCGGCTTGCCAGAGAACATCGCTGGAACCGTCGGAGTCTTCCCTCTCACAACTCCTTCTGAAGATTGTATTCCGCTCCTGGCAGACCCGCCATTGCTACCCGCCCTCTCCGCTCTTCCCTGAGTGGGAGTGTGAGCCACTTCAGTCTCCTTTGATACAGGCGGCTTTCTGGGCGCAGGAACAGCTTTGGAGCCAGTCGCTCCCTCCCTTGGAGCCGCTCTCCGTGGACCCATCCTGTTCTGGCTAGCGCTCACGGTCGCGCTCTCGCACAGCTGCTTACTCCCAGCGAGGCACGCCCGCCAAGCCCTCAGGTACGTCCGATTTAGCAGAACGCTAAAACCAAGCCTCGCCGCACGTTTCCACGAGGTGTAAATCTCCTGAAAGATAGTCATCCAGAATGAGGGAGGTTACGATTCCATTTCAGCTGTATTCCTCTCAACCATCAGGCTCAATTAGGCATTAACCCCACAAAAGAACCACAGCGGTCGAGGAGTGACTCTCACACAGGTCACGCAGCCGCCATCTTGCCTCCGAACAGAGCTACTTTCTAATATAAACAGGAACCGTTTTCTTTAGTTGCTTGCTTGAAATAACACATTTTCAGGATTTTGTGTCCCTTGAGCTGAGGTAGATATGTCTTGGCTGGTGCATTCATCGGCTATTTTCAAGGGTGGCCAAGACGGTACCTCCAAATTTCTCTGCTCCCTCGGGGCCTCTTCTGGGAGGATGGGGTGCTTTGGATGTTTCTGAAGCAGGCAACAACTCCAGTATTTATTGCTAAACCTCTAGCTAGCCTGTTGCTACCGTTCTATGTCTTTTGCATTGTCATTGGGAGTAAATATTAACATATACATTTGGTCAGCTCTCATTTTGTTCTCATAACCTCAGCTTTAAACAGGATTCCAGTAGAAATCTGAAGCCTCTGTGCACAGCTTGAATTAACCTCCTGGGCAACACCTGTAGAGATAATCTACCCTCAACAGTTGTCACTAACAGTTCTGCTGTGCTCTCGAGGGCCTTCTTTGAACTCCATTCCCCCCCTCCGTAGGGCAGATGATACGACCCAGAGCGACGGGTTCTCCTGCATGAAGGGGGAAGGCCCCAGACCCTTGCCAGGTGTGGCCACCTTCTTGCCACAGGTGTTTGCTGATGCAGTAGGTCAAGCCTAGGACGGGGGCACCCATATTACAACAGGGACATACTTCTATGAGAGGTGCCTCAAACATTGCTGCCCACATATAGGTTTTACTCAGGCCACGACCCGCAATCAGAGGCCTGTTGTGCGAGATGGGAGGGCAACAGGGGACCGTGTGACAAACTCCAAGACCTGCCTGCTCCAACCCTCTGTCTCCCGCAATAATGTGGTTTTAATTAGAAAATCTTATTACACTGCTATTCTGCAAAGCAGAACGCCCGATGCTGTAATAAAGAGCTGTAGCCATAATTTTAACTAGAAAACAATAAAGCCAGATTTTTAGTTAGAGTGTGAAATGTGTGCAAGAATAATATTCTGGATATACTAAGGAATATGGGGATGTAAGGAAAATGATACATTTTTCAACAAGGCCAACGTGTGCAGGATAGTTTTATGTAAATATTGCAGTTGTAATAACTCACTTCATGTTTGCCAATTCAGCCAAGAGATTTTGATTTTCGTGAAACATCCTTCCTTCATTCTTCTTGTTCTGACTCTGTAAGTCTTTCACCTGGTGATACAACTTTTCATTTTCCTTGAAGACAAAAATGTTTTTAAATGGACTTAGTAACGTTGTTTGGAGAATAATACCGCCAGTTGACGTCGAAAGTATTAAAAACACTGCTTCATTACTTCAACAAATATATTCAGGAAACAATAGTACTGCAAGACAAAGGTACACTGATCCCTATGGGCCCGATTCATAACACTCATTGTAGTAGTTCTACTCTGAGGTTAGTTGTGACTTTTCCCTAAACTTCCAGTAAATGGCACGTTTGCTCAAGCAAAAAGGTGTGTGAGTTGGGCACTTTGTAAGTATGCTACACAACTCGTACACATTTGAACATTTTCACAACGACCAATCATGTGTAGAAAGTGTTGAGATTAATTATATCAAACCAGGATTTATTGAAATAGTGCAAACCAAGTAAGCTTAGTTCTCCCACTGAAAAGATCTCTATATAATATCAGGCTCCTGGAAACGGACACCAACTGCGTACCCTCTGTCTCCGTTGCACAAGCCCACACACTGACGGACATACTTAGTGGCCCTAGAAGGCTGGATTAGGTTTGCGTGTGTTATCCTATGCAGCTGACAGCTCATTGCTGCTCTCTTCTCACCTGGCTGCTGCAGACAGGTCATCTCAGATTTGCTCCAGGGCCCTTCCAGAGGGGAAGAAGTGGGCGTGCACTCGGGGAAGAGCAGGTACCTGCCATCACGCGCCAGGTAAGTGGGCAGTCCAGTCAAGTTTTGGTAGCATGTAATGCACAACTTCTATCAGTGAGCAGTTAGAGATCACTAATACTAACATTTGTCAATAGATCTGTATGATTGCGACACAGAAGTAGATTCGTTTTGGCGTAACACTTGATAAGAAACACTGTCACGGAACGTTTGAAATGCATGAATCCTCGTTGCATTAAGAAGGCCAGATCAAATGCAACCCACAACGGAAAAAAAGAGCAGGCTTCCGGAAACGTAAGCAGGGTTTCCATTGGGAAAAGAAACTGAGCAGCGAGAAGTCATCGGCGGCTACTTTCATTCATCTTGTAATCATTTTTTAGGGAAAAATGGAATTCCGTTTTTATCAAATACCATACTCTTGAGCACATAACTGAGAATGACGCTGTTTTTCTTACTAAAAATCATCAAGGACCTGCAATGTTGTTTAAAGACCAACTTGGGTGCAATGCAGCTCTGCTGTATACTCAGCAGATTGCATTACCTTCATTGCTGTTGCTTCAACTTGAGGAGGGACGCTTTTGCCTTTGCCAAGCAGGGCCGTGATCTGCAGCAGTGAGGCTGAAAAGCAGGCAAGCTAAAACACCACCCTGCTTTAGCCCATACTGTGGCCTGAAACTTTATTTTTTTGTCCGAGTTCGATGTGCACCCATGTGTCCTCATATAGGGTCTGGGTTGCAGTGGCGGCTACTATGGGGCCGTGGTGGTGTGGCGGTGGGGGGGGGGGGGGTAAAAAAACAAGAGAAACTCACACTTAACTGGCCGCCATCTCTCCTCCGTTCTTTTTCCGTCGAAACAGGAACAGGAAGCACCCAGGCTCCTAGTCTCTCCCAGCCAACAAGGCCTTCCCCTCCTGGCTGACGGCTCATTTGTCTTAAACAAAAGTGGGCGAGTACCGTAAAAATAAAATGATAACGTTATGTTATTATCATTTTATTTTTCGGGTGGGGCTACGCTCCTCCGCCTTAGAGGAGGAGCCGCGGCCACAGGCATCCCCTTAATAGTGTGTTAGGCACATAGCTTGTTCCAAAGCAATTCTTTGTCCAAGCCATGGAAATTGGCTGAATAGTCTATAAAACAGACAAATAGCCTCTCTCCGAAGACTTGTACATAATGATATGCCAGTACTGAGATGGTGCTTGTAGTAAATTATAGTCTCAACCCCATCTGACAGATTGGTAGCAAGTTCTTTTTGGTCACCCATAACTCAAGAGCTTCCAGTATAAGCCTTGCGTACATTTTAGCACCAATGTCCAAAAGGACAATCAGTTTATACTTTTTTGGATCTACTATATCTCATAAACAGTGGGTGTAGGACTGTAAAATCCCAAGAATCTGGTATTATGGTTGATTAAAAAGCTGCAGTAAATAAAAGGATGAGTTGTCCAACTGATCTTCACATGTTTAGCAACGTTGTTACCCTTTTCTTATCACACAGCATGCTTTTCTGCTTTCTTTCAGTGGGCACAACTGTCGCTAAATGTGACCGTAAAACTTCCTTCTAAATGTTATCTTACTTCTATCTGAGTTTGAAATGTTATCCACGTCCAGAAGTGCCTTTGGCCCTCCTTACAGATTGTTCTTTCTTTGCGTTTTGTAGCCAAAAACACACATTTTCCTCACAATTCTGTGAGGGAAAGTTCCAGAAAATGTATGTATCCACAAAATTCCCACCACCCAGCGTTCCCAAACGTCTCCTGATCAAAACAGTACCCCACATGTCCCATGCCTAGGAAAGACCCAAAAACAAAATGGACAGATCAAATTTTTTCCTCTCAAATCCGACCCTTTCTTTACAAAGTGGGTAGCTATGGATTTTAAATATGGGCTCAGCGACCACCCTGGGGAACTTACCAAACCCACATTTTTTTTTAAACTAGACACCTTGGGGAGTCCACAATGATTTGCTTTATGTGTATCAGACATCGTTTTATTATCCACAATGCCGTGCAAACCAAAAACATTGACAAAGATCATTCATTTTCTTCACATTTCTGGGAGGGAAAGTTCCAGAATCTGTCCAGATCCACAAAATTCCTACCACCTGAGGGAGGGCAGAAATACTATTGCACTTTTTTTGGGTGAGGGCATGCTCCATCAATTTGCCCCGAGGGGGTCAAAGTCTGTTGTTTCTGTTCTGGGATGGGGGCACAGCCCCATGCCTGGTCGTGCAGCCCCTCCCCTTTTTTTGGGGGCATTTTTGACCCTGGAGTCTAGTGGGATTGTGCACCTGGGGCAGACTGGGGGTAAGCACTCCCAGGTCACCCAACTGTGGCGGGAACAGAAAGACTATTGTGCCTGTTCTGGGGTAGGGACACAGATTGATGCCTCGGTAGGCCAAACCCACCTCCCCCTTTTTTTTTTAGACCAGGTCTCTTTTTTACTTAGCGTCTAGTGAACTTTCTGCTCCTCCTCACCTGGATGAAGATTGGGAGTAGACCCACCCCCTCCAACCTGACTCCATGGGGGCAGAAAGACTGTTGCACCCATCCTGGGGTAGGGGCACAGCCCGATGCCTCAATAGGCTGGTGTCACTCCTTTTTTTCATATCTATTTTTACCCTGTTGTCTTTCTCCCCCTCCACCGCAGGCAAACTGGATGCAAACCAGTCGTGGCTCGCATGCCTCGCGGGTGGGGGGGGGGGGGGTTGCGCTGGGGTTCACGCGTGGGAGGGGGACATTCTAAAATTAAATTAAAAAAGTTCACTTACCGGGTCCCGCGCCGCCTCCGCTCCTGGCCGGGTCCCGCGTCAAGAAGCAGGCATCCTCCCTCCCCTCCCCAAAGCCAATCACAACGCTGCAATGGCAGCGTTGTGATTGGTCCGGACGGCGCCCAATCGGGCGCCTGTAGGGAGGCCATTTTCTCTATGTAGGCTGCATGCAGCCTACATAGAGAAAATCCAGAGTGCCGACCAAACAGTCACGGCCCATAACATTGGGCAAGCCACTCCTCCCCGACCCGCCCACCCGCAACCAGGCATACTGTTCTGCTTTCTCGCAGCGCGAGACGCAGAAACATAAAATGGTATTTAAAATACCATTTTATGTTTCTGCTTCTCGCACTGCGAAAAAGCAGTGGGGTGACGCTCCTCCGCCCTAATGGAGGAGCCGCCCCTGATTCAAACGCCCTATTTGCCCCCTATGAGGCGTGCGGGGGGGGGAGAATGACTTTATTGTAATTGTAATTGTGATTTGTAGAGCGCGTTATCACCTACAGGTCTCTAAGCGCTTATGAAAGGAATCCCAGCCCTTGCAAGTGAGGTGCGGAACTTCATTAAATTACTCCCCGTCAGCATAAAGCACTGTTTTTAGCTTCTTCCTGAACGGAAGCAGAGGGTGTTCCTTACGTACATTCTTCGGCAAGTTGTTCCAGATTTGAGGAATAGATGTTGAAAAGGCTCTTCCTCCTTTGGAGGTCAGTTTAAAGCGAGGGCAAACCAAGAGGTTGCCCTCCGAAGACCGCAACATCCTAGCTGGGGTATATTTGACTAAGCGCTCCTTAATGTACCTAGGGGCTTGGCCGTAGACGGCTTTGTGTGCGATGCAGAGGCCCTTAAATTGTATTCTCTGCTTAACCGGAAGCCAGTGCAACCGGCGCAGGAGGGGGGTGGCATGGGTTCGCCTGGGTACTCTAAAAATTAATCTGGCGGCATCATTCATGACGACCTGTAGTCTGGCCAGCAAGTTTCTTGGGAGACCAATGTATAGGGAGTTGCCATAATCCAGTCGTGACAATATCAAAGCTGATACTGCCGTTCTAAGCGTGTTGAAAGTGAGAAGTGGGGCCAATTTTCGCAGCTGTCTCAGCATGCCCGTGCAAGTTCCCACTACTGACGATACCTGCTGGATCATGGAGAGCTTGGCATCAATCTTAATGCCCAGACTTTTAACCACCATGGCTGGCTCTGGGGTGTGCCCAACTCTTGGGGCCAAAAAGGTCCCTCCAAGGGTTAGAGTCTGAGGTAATGACCAGCACCTCTGTCTTATCAGGGTTAATCTTAAGATCGTTGGCCGTCATCCAGTTGACTGTAAATTTCAGAATGCTTTGAAATCTTGTGTGGGCAGTTGGAGCATTATCTATCTGGATGATGAGTTGGGTGTCATCCGCATAATTATAAATCTGACACTCCATCTGATTTAGTGCAGCTACCAAGGGCTGAAGGTAAGCGTTAAAAAGGAGAGGTGACAGCGCCGAACCCTGTGGTACCCCACAGGAGTGAGACCCTAGATCAGACACATGGTCGGTCAACTGTATCCTCTGAGAACGGTCCTTCAGGAAGGAGGTCAGCCACGCCAGGGCAGTGCCTTGGATGCCCATCTCCGACATTCGCAACAGTAATTGGTCATGATTGACCGTGTCGAGTGCCGCGGAGAGGTCTAGCAAGACCAGGGCACAAGGTTTTTTATTGTCAGCCCTTAATCTTAATTCATCCAACACAGACAGCATCACCAGTTCCGTGCTGTGATGAGCCCTGAAGCCTGCCTGGTTGGATTGTAGAAGGTGATTCTCTTCAATGTGGTGGGACAGGGATTTTAACACGTGTTGTTCCAACACTTTAGCCAGGAACGGAAGTTGGGAGATTGGCCTGAAATTTTTTAAATTACCCAGGTCGGTCCCTGGTTTTTTTTGGAGCGGGATAACACGAGCTTCCTTAAAGTTAGAGGGGACATACCCTCCTTCCAAGGATGAGTTGAGAAGCGAGAGCACCTCGCTTTCTATCCCCGGTAAGGCTGCCCTGAAGATTCTAGGTGGGCAGGGGTCTGCAGGGGACCCTGACTTTACCCGCTCAGCTAGGAGGGATAGGGAGTCAGGGGTGAGCATGGGGAAGAGAGTGAGGGGTTTTACACAAGTGAGGGACAGAGGTGCTGGAGCTAAAGAACAAGTGTGTATGGAAGTGATATGAATTTCCGTTAATAAATCTTCCACTTTCGTTAAAAAGAAAGACTGGAATCTGTTACAGTCCTCCAAACAGAAGGTAGGTTTCCGTTCCTTGCCCTGTCTCAGCTCTTTCAAGATCCGAAAAATCTCCTTTTGTGTATTATCAGCCGCCACAATCTTTGCTTCATAAAATTCTGCTTTCCTAGTGCGGATTGCCTTTTTGTAGCTCGCAAACATAACATTATATTCTAATCGGGCCCCTGGGTCATAGGCTTTCCGCCAAGCCCTCTCGTATTGGCGGAAGGTTTGTTTCGCAGTTCTTAAGGCGTCACTGAACCAGGGCGCCCCTTTACCTTTGTCCTTTATTCTTTCCCTTCGAGCCGGTGCTACCACATCAATGGCATTCTTTAGCCTTATCCCCAGGGCAGTACTTTTTGCATCAAGGTCGCCCTGTATAGGAGAGGAGGTAGCTGTTTTATATAGGGTGGCAACCAGGTCGCTGGTACTGATTTTATTCCAGCTCCGCAGTACCTTCCATTCCGGCAAATGATGGACGGCTTGCTTTGGCAATGGAAACAGGCCACTAAGGACATAGTGGTCAGACCAGGGGCACGGATTCATGTCTATAGGATTTGTGAAAGGGTGAGACGTCCAAATCAATTTGGAATGGGGGCATTGCTCAATGCCAGGGTGGGAAGATTCCACCCCTTTTTTTGCCCAAATGTAAAATTTCTGGTGTTTAGTGGGCATTCCACCTCCTGGGAGCAGATTAGAGACCCCCAATTGGGACAAATCACCTATCTGACCCACAGGGGAGGAGAAAACTCTATTGCCCCTGCTGGGTCAGTGCTAGCAAGGCCACCCCACTCTTTTTTTAGGGCCACTGTAAAATCCCTGGTGTCTAGTTGGCTTTCTACCTCCCCAGGCGGGTTATAGACAAACCCCCAATTGAGGGTAACATAATATCTGCCCCCACCCCTTTAAGGAAGATGCTGTGGTCTGATGCCAGGTGGGCTTCCCTCGTAACCTTTTTTGGGGGCAGTGTAAAATCCCTGGTTTTAGTAGGCTTATCTACCCATCCCCTCCCCCCCCCCCCAGGGTGGACAGACCCCCAATCAGCCTCCTGGGGGTGGCAGAAAGACTGTATTGCCCTCTTTGGAGCGGGAGCATGGTCCGAAGTATAGCGAGCAATATAGCCCCTCCCCGCCACTATCTTTTTAAAAAAAAATCCCTGGAGTCTAGTGGGCTTTCTACCTGCCATGGGGCAGACTGGGGACAGACCGTCCAATCGGTCTCCTACGAGGGGCAGAAAAACTGTATTTACCCCTTTTGGGGTGAGGGCATGGCCCTATATCAGAGGGGGTTTCCCCGCCTTTTTTGTTTCAATTTAAATTCCGTGGTAGCTAGTTGTTTTTCTGCCCCTCTGGAGGAGGCTGGCTGGGGTAAACATCCCCATCCGCCAACAGGTGGTGCAGAAAGACTGATTGTGCCTATTGGGGGGGTCCTCTACCCCCAATAACCCCTGGTGTCTAGTGTGTGGATATCTGCTTCAGGATTGACCTCTGAGTGCAAACCACAAGCAGGGATCTACCAGGGAGAGATAACTTTAGAAAGGTGAGATTCTCACCTTTTCAACAATATCTCTCCCATTGAAATTGGTTCTCTGTGTCTGAGCTCTGCCCCAGAGCACTGACGCAAGTGTAAGTGAAATGAGCCAAGGGGCGAATTATCAGTTTCACTTCCTTTATAATGATATCAGCTTGTCATGCACAATGATTGTCATTACAAAGAAAAAAAATAGCTTGAGTTGCTGGGCAAGCTTTTCCCGAGCAGCTCGACCTGAAAATAAAAATGGAATCCTTTGATGCCAGCACCAAAGGTAAGACCTTCCTATAGAGGCTTAACATCACCTCCGCGTCAATAAAGCACGGGCATGAGTGCTTTCAATGGGGAGGTCATGTCCATGGCTGGCCTTTAGCATGGGTGAGCTGGGCCCACACCCAGGGCGCTGACCTGCAAAGGGCCGATGTGCTTCCTGCAGCAGTCTCTCTAAGACAGGTACAAAGTAAAGCCTTTTTAAACACTTTTATTTCCCCCAAAGGCTGCTGGTCCCCTTGCCTGCTTTTTGTTTATCTTTTCATGACACTCCTTATTTTTGAACCACCCACTTACCTTCTACTCCTCCCAAGTTTTCAAACTATAGACAGAGAGGATGAGTGGGAGAGGGGCGCCAAATGTGGTTTCGCCCATGGCGGGCTCTGAGCAAAGGCCTGTTCTGGTCTCGTAAATAGCACCCAAGGGGTTACTCTTAGGAATATAAAAAAAGTTTTTGCCTGTAATGGTCTACTTTACTGTTTATAATTATTTTCTTAGGTAGAGAGATGAAAACTCAGCTTCTGTCCTGACTCAGGAGTGTAATTTACTCGCCAAGATGTAGCAGCTGCTCAATGATGGTCACTTGTTCACCGTGATTGAAGTAGACCACGACTTACCAGCAAAGGGGCAGTCATTTCCAGTGCATGCACTAAAGACAGATTTAGAACAATAAACATATCTGGCCTGGCTGATTGCAATATTTCTTTGTAAATCAGGAATAACAAAGGACTTCGTAAACTTAGGAGCGTTTAGATTTATTTCAGAAATAGGAAGTTTTGAAGACAAAAAATACCAATATGGTGTTTCTACTGAACTACAGAAGGGCTTGCTATTGTTATAAACATCTATAGGGACAAATTAGTTCACGGAAAACTACAGTCCAGGCTCTCATAACGAGTTGTTTGGACTATGAAAATGTGCTCTTGGTACCTGTAAACGAGGCCCTCGTGTCAAGACTACAGATGGTGTAGAATACAGCAGCACGTCTGGTCTGTAATCTTCCCCCCTCTGTACCAACGTTAAGAGCCTTACATTGGCTTCCTATCCGAAAACACAGCTTGTTTCAATGCCTTTGCTATTCTCACAGAGCTATAGATGGAAATGACCCGGCCTACCTGCGGTGGAGGCTCTCGTGGCTCTCGTTATACCTCTTCAGAGGGTTTTGAGGTCTTCAGACAAGGCACTGGTAACTCCAGGCGCATTAATACTACTCACAGTGGAGGACGTTCTCTCTCATATCTGGTCCATACCATTGGAACAGGTTATTATTTCAAATTTACTCGTCAGAATGTTGTGATTTTAAAGAAAATTCTGAAAACCTGGTTATTTTAAAGCTCTCTCAATCCCGATCCTCTGGGACAGTAGCATCAGCGCTGGGATACTACTGAGGGAGTGAGCTATCTTATCTTATCTTTTGAAGCACTTATAGAGCGTGTAGATACCCGTAGGCCTCCCAGCGCTGACAGTGCGGCACAGAAGCATCAGGGGATTTATTTTAGTTCCTCTATTGATGGGGAATATTCTGGAATATCCAGGTTTTGAGCATTTCCCGGAAGTGAATTGATGGGAGTTGTTGCACTATACGAGAACCAATAATAGAACATTAACAAAAGTTACTGACGAAGGACAAGGAGACTTCTCTTGGGTACAGCATGCCTTGGAAACTATGGGAGAAGGAGAAAGAGGACAAATACAAAAAACCGGCAAATAATGTCAAATATGGCGTAAGGTGCATGCCTTGCATCAATTATTTCTGTAAGAACATTGAGGAACAGAAATCAACTGGGCAAACAATTCCAGGCTTGAAGGAGCAGACTGGGACATAGATATGAATTAAGTGGCCTTCCCTCCACATTCACCTTGTTTATCAAATGCAGGCCCACAGACAAAGCAACCATGAATAGTAACCTGTATTCTCATAAGGTACAATACGGTAATATAAGGGAATACAGATGGAATTTTGGTTCCCACTTGACTCATAAAAGCCCAGCAATGAGAGACTTTATGATATGCTTAGGTGGCTGTAATATAATGAATGCCCAATCATCCTACAGATTTATTGCACATTACCTTCCCTAACATTTTAAACAAATTATGTCGATTTCTTGCAATCTGCAATTCTCTTAGGTGTAGTTATATTACATACTGAGGAATATTTGTGATAGTTCACTAAGAAGGATAAAGATGCATTCTTTCTTTTGGTCTGTGGGATATTGAATAATTCAACTGTTCTTTTTGATATTGGTCTTTTAGTAAGAGTTCAAGTTACTGAGTGCTGGAACTTCTGTATTCCTAGCCATGCAGACCCATAGTCTTGAGACCAATAGAGCATCCTCCCGTATAGAATATAATCAGAATACTTTTGCCCAGCACTGAATATATATCAAAACTGGAAATACAAGTGCCGGTGTGCCTAATGAAATCCCCAGCACCCCGCACACACCCACTAGCTTCCGGATTACTTTTCTACAGCCATACTAAATACTGAAATAAACAGACACACCAGGCCAGACGAGTGTTTGATGATGGGTCATCACATTACAAAGCCGTTGTAGGACTAGGAATAAAAAGTAACAATGGTAAATAACTGCGCTAACGATTTAAAGTTGTTACATACCTGTTCTTTTGCTTCCTACTGCCTGTGTTCTTATTTTAATTGGTTGTGTTAGTTTACTTGCACTTTTATTATTTTAATTTACCTTCCTTTTCTTCTATTTTACCTTTTAATTTAGCTTTTTTATTTGCCCAATATAAACTAATCACAAGTAGTTCTGTTTATGGGAGATGAGCTTCCGGCTCCGGTTTGATTTCTCTATCATCTCCCAACCCACATTTGTTTTAATTTTAAAACATGCCTGTGCCACGAACATGAGCCGAAGGCATGCACGGGTGCACCAGCGAGTAATGCACCAAAGGCAGGCCTGCTGGCGTCTGTCCGAGATCAGGATGCATCCAGAACCCAAAACTCTGCTTCTTAGTCCGATGGCTCGATGTCTTCATCACAGATAGCCTATTCGCACAACATACTGCTGGATCTTAATCCCTTTGGCTCAAGTAAGATTAACATTTGGAAGAATGGGTGACCTTTTATATATATCCACATGTTGGTATCAGATAAGCATAGATGGCAAGTTTTCAGGCTGCTTATATGTGACATTTTTTGTTTTAGTGCGTTTATGAGAGATATTTTAATGCCAAATGTGTGACATTTTGAGTGCCATTTTATAGCGAGCATACAATAGCAGTTATGTCCATGCAATGAGATGTTTCTGAATGTATTCGTTTTGTGCTATTTAATGGTCTGGAAACAGCCATATCACATTTGAACAGCTTATGGAAGATTTTTACCCTACCTTCCTCTGTCGGTTTCTCACGTATTTTTTTTTAATCTAAAATGGAATGTGTATCCGTGGCTAGGCCCAAGAAATACAAGTCAGAATTGTATACAGCACTAGAACTAATGGACAGCAGATGGTTTCCATGGGTTGAGCATAGGGTCAAGACTGATTTACATATAGCTGGGTCTGAACTGAGGTGGCGAAGTGAGCTAAAGAATGATGATGGATTCAACCCAGATCTGTGACTGGGGGTGAGTGTCTGAAAAGTTTCAGCGCTCCGTCCATCATCTCCTTGTGTTTGCTTTGTTCGCCCTAAGTTGGCAGGGTATGCCCAGACGTGGGTCCCTTGCTCACTTTGCCACTGGATTCAAGCTAGCCTGGCTGATGAAGGGTGTTACCCAGAAACCGGTCCCAGGATGCTTGTTTCCGGTTCAGGGAAGACCCGGCTTGGCAGTTCGGGCTGGACTGTTCCCATGAGGCACAGGGTCAAGACTGATTTGCATATAGCTGGGTCTGAACTGAGGTGGCGAAGTGAGCTAAAGAATGATGATGGATTCAACCCAGATCTGTGACTGGGGGTCAGTGTCTGAAAAGTTTCAGCGCTCCGTCCATCATCTCCTTGTGTTTGCTTTGTTCGCCCTAAGTTGGCAGGGTATGCCCAGACGTGGGTCCCTTGCTCACTTTGCCACTGGATTCAAGCTAGCCTGGCTGTTGAAGGGTGTTACCCAGAAACCGGTCCCAGGATGCTTGTTTCCGGTTCAGGGAAGACCCGGCTTGGCAGTTCGGGCTGGACTGTTCCCATGAGGCACAGGGTCAAGACTGATTTGCATATAGCTGGGTCTGAACTGAGGTGGCGAAGTGAGCTAAAGAATGATGATGGATTCAACCCAGATCTGTGACTGGGGGTGAGTGTCTGAAATGTTTCAGCGCTCCGTCCATCATCTCCTTGTGTTTGCTTTGTTCGCCGTAAGTTGGCAGGGTATGCCCAGACGTGGGTCCCTTGCTCACTTTGCCACTGGATTCAAGCTAGCCTGGCTGATGAAGGGTGTTACCCAGAAACCGGTCCCAGGATGCTTGTTTCCGGTTCAGGGAAGACCTGGCTTGGCAGTTCGGGTGGACTGTTCCCATGAGGCACAGGGTCAAGACTGATTTGCATATAGCTGGGTCTGAACTGAGGTGGCGAAGTGAGCTAAAGAATGATGATGGATTCAACCCAGATCTGTGACTGGGGGTCAGTGTCTGAAAAGTTTCAGCGCTCCATCCATCATCTCCTTGTGTTTGCGTCATTTGTACCCTCCCATGGCTATTGGCCCCTTTACTTTGAGTGTTACACTGTACGGTACGTGTTACTTAGAGCACTATTTTTCCTCCTCCCCCGCCCGCACTCCCGTTGTCCTTGCCTTCTCCCCCCGCCCGCACTCCCGTTGTCCGTGCCTTCTCGCATGTGTAATGATGCATGCGTGAAACTCCAAAATGCAGCGTCACTGCAGCTTTCTTTTCTTTTTTTTTACGGTTGGTCACTGACATTGCTAAACAGCATTGGCAAAGCTAATGGGTTCCAAAACTGTGACCGGTTGGCTTGCCATTACTTGTTAGTTCTGACTCTGCTTAACTCAAGGTACGAAGTCCCTGTCATTTTCTCACTGTATGCTGGTATGCCTGCGGTTAATGCCTTGATCTATTGCCCTTTGTTTTTCGCTCTCTCCCTTTGCAACTTTTTGGTTTTATGTTTTCAGTCTTTGGGAAATGTTACTTTAATTCAAACAGAAACAGCCAGGACTTTACTTTGTTTCTTCGGGGCTTTTGACTCACATTTTTATAAGGTTTCAAAAGGGCTGAGTATAATGTGTTCAGACAGTAATGTTTTCTCACTTAAAAGCAGTTCGCCTTTCTTCCTGCGATTAGATGTTACATGCCCCAACAGGCCTGTGTGACTGTTATTATTGTAGGATGCAGAGACTAGAAGATTCCTTAGTGTGTGGGTCAGTTCAAAGCGGTGGCATTTAACGTCCCAGCAGTGATTCAAAGCACAGTGTATGTACAGTGCACGGGCGGCCTTTTAAGGGCGCCGTGTCTGCGAGTGCGACATGTGAAGCACCAAGCTTCTGTGGTTTTAAGGTACAGCTTGACATCACAGCTGTCACCATACCTGTGACCAACTCAAAAAAGAATTTTCAGGATAACTACAGAGAGGTGCTTTGGCTTCGCCCACTTTTGATTGATCGGAGTACAGCATTTGAGTAAGCAAAAGTTTTCTTCTTCCGTCGAGAGTGTTTATATTGCTCTCCTGGATCACAACTGGTGTTCTTTCTCCTAACAAGGCCACCACTTGCAAAAGTAATGACATGGCGGCTGCTCCTGCAGTCCTATTGGTGCAACAGAGTTTCACCTCACCCAATGCATCAAATGGGCAGTACTGTCCTGTACAGAGTACCTGCACGTCTGAGCACTGCTGCAATCCATTTAATGGAAGAGTCCTGGCACTTCTCAGAAGTAAGCAGGTACTCTAAATGGAAAATTAGTAGTTCAGGTACTCGCTATTTAAAACACTGACCTCACCTATCATGCCCGCCTTGTTAAAACACAATGGAGCTATGTTAGAGCTGTTCGCCACAAGCTGCAACTGATTTTTTTTATTCATTGTGTTGCATTCAAGTTGGTTCACAAGCTTTGCCCAGCAGAAGCGCTAGTGCTACATCCATCCTACTCCTTATGGTATGACAAAAACATAGAACTGGCTTGGTCTGACATATCACAAAACATGAAATCTGAGCGTTAGCCCTGGATGCTCATTTGCTGCTAGCTCTCTGGGTGGACCTAATTTCTGCAGCGGTCATTTACAGGCTACGGTATGCTGGGCGTCTTGAACCAGGAACCATGCCCTCTTCCGGGTCACATCCTCTTGGGCCTGAATGGGGTTGGCTGTCTTTCACCAAGGCCCATACCCTCTACCCAGTCACTTCCTCTCAGGCCTGAATGCGCTTCGGCAAGGGTTGGTCCAAAACCAGTGCAGCAAAGCTAAAGAAAGGCATGGACTGCAGAGGCTCTGAAGCGGGAGAGGGGAAATCAGTATTTTGGGGTTAGTGGGTAACTGGGGGTCCTGATTAAAAAAAAAAACCCTGGGTCACAGAATTTATTTAGGTAGCATGTGTGATGGGCACAGACAGGCCAATCCCTCTTTGAATATGAATAGATTAGGGTGATGTGGTACAAATGAATGTAGGAAAGAGGGATTGCTTCGGCCATTTGTCTAGGCTGCTTCTTCTGACATGGAGCAGGGCTCCTGCAAGTTGGAGAAAGAGTATGGGGGGGGCTCCTTCATGGAGTGGTTCGGTGTTTGGGCATGTATGGTTTGGTGAGTCAGACACCCTGACCTGGTGAAAGTGAGTCGGGAGAGGCTGGACCCTCCTCACTCTTCCACCACCCTACAAAATTTAAGCATGACAGGAGCAATGCAGACACTGCAGTGCACTACTTCAGTAACATCCCATAACTATTGCTTATGTGTTAGGTAAGGTAGAATTAGTTTGGTTTCTATATCAAAAGATGTACATTTTGAAGCAGTTAGTAACTCAAGGTCTGTTGACAGTGCTTCAGTAAAAGAAAGACACTTGGATGTATTTTCTTGTAGTTGCGTTGCCCAACAGGTGTGTCCTATAAGGAAGAAGGTTTTCCACGGTTGCTGATTGCAAGAGGTTTGATGCTTTGTGTCAAGACTAAAACATTCCGGGATCACATCAGTTGCTTTAGCTGATGTAAATGTACATTTCAAAATGTCTGGTGTTTGCTAATCTCGAGGAAGAGTTGCAGTGTTATCTTTTCTCCTCGGAGTGCGAAGTGAATGAATAGTGAATTGAGAGCAGCTTGATGGGGTTAATTTAGGATGTGTCCTACACATAAATAACTGTTCAGGAGTGAACAAACATTTATGTAGCTCCTCATACAAAAACGACACATACATCTGGTGCATTGTATGAGCTTTGACAGTTAATGACCACGGTGCCATGATTATGGGAAATCCCCACCTTAGGAAGGCAACTTATATTGGGTATAAACCTGAAATTTGGGTGATGGCAATGAATTGGAAGTCACCACTGCCCCTGCAATGGTGTGCAGAGGTAACCCAGTGGGCCGAGCGGAGAGCACCCTCTTTGCAGGGAAGAGAAAAAAAGCCTATGGAAATACCCACTGGCAACACACTGGGCTGTGATCCTACAAGGCTTTTCGGCACATGCTAGGGACCACACAGGACCACCATAGCTTCCCACCATGGCCCCTTCACACAAATGGCCTCGATCACCATATGATACCACTTTGCCCCTGCAGCTCCCCCATCAAACACGTAGGAAGCTTAGATTTTTGGACACCATTCCCGCTACAAAGGCCGCTTGACCATGCCCTCTGCTCGTGGTGAGTTTCTGGGGGGATGGGGATATGAGTTTAATTTCCTTTTATATTCTTCTCAATGTTTCATGAAAATATACCATTTTCTTACCAGCACCAAAACGAAAACGACTTTCTCAGACTGCTTCCCCACATACACATTGACGCACTGGGCCCTGAGAAGAGTTGGAAACTGCAGGATGCTGAGTCCTCTTACACATGCTCACTGCCTCCTTCTTGTCCCACCGTAAACTTAACGTCTGTTAGACATGCACAATTGTTACTCGAGTATTGCGTGTTACTGCACTTTGAGAATGTCAATAAAACCGTATTTAAAGAAAGGTATAACCCCGAAATTGGCGATCTTCTAATATGTGCTCACACAATTCTGAGGGTTAACCTGACTAGACCGCGGAGGCATGCTATTAAAGCTGGCATTTACAGTTTGAGAGGCCCCCTGAAATGTTTCAAAATATTTTCTTTTCTTTAAAATGATGCATTCCATTAATTCAGGTAACTGCCACCATATTGCATTACTAGAGGAGATGCCCAAATACCATAATGCAGAAAGTAGATTAAGCAAGTCCAATTACTGGTCAGATGCTACTTAGGTCTACATTTTCTACATTAGTTAATAATCTGGGCTTCCTGCGAAGATGTATGAAGCTGGATTAATCTAACAGTTCTTTTATTCCAGGCCTAGATTAAAGATACAAATCTAGATCATGAAATAAATTAATACAAACCTTTGGCCCTACATTGCTGAATTGCATGGGGTAAAACCTGGTTCCATGTCTTTCCACCCCCCACCTAACAAATTGTTTGGGCTGACTCAATTCAAACTATTTCACTGTGCTTCATTCTGACTTGTTATCAGGCCAGACAGCACTAGAAAGTAATTGGCATACAGGACAAACTGACATTTCTTGGTTCACTTCTCTGAACGGCCCCATCTAGAGTGTACCACCACGAGACTGAAAATGAACCTCAGTGGCTTCCACCTCTAGAGCACTCCAAGCCAGGCGCTATTAACGCAGAGGTCATGCCAAAGAGTTAAGGGCAGAGAATCCTTCTGGTGCTGGCACCAGAAGGATTCCTTTTTAGGTCGAGCCTGGGCAGTGTATGCGCTGCTCTGCGAGCCATGCTGTATTGGAGTATGTGCTTGAAGCCCCGCCCGCTCTCTGCCCATATAGGTCATTGGCTTGTGTCATTGTCCTTCGTAAATGCTGGCCTCTGATTCGTAAATAGGCTTGATGGTCCCTCCTTAGTACCGCCTTGTCTTCATTTGTAACCTCCCATGGTGACTGGCCCTTTTACTTCGGTTGTTACTTTGGTTGTTACACGGTACGTCTTTAGTCTGTAAGCACTATTTTCTTTAATGAGTTTGTCTTACTGCAGGCACGACATGTGCTGCTTCAGCTGGTTTTGAAAGCAGCGGGCACGCCGTGCTTTAGCTTCTCAATCTGGTAAGGTTCATTGTATCTCCCACCAGGTCTAGGTCTGTGTCCTTTCTTTGCTTTAGTGTAACACTGCTAATGTTAAGCAGCGAAGACACCTATTAAAAACAAGCATTTTCAATGCAATAGGTCTCACATTTACGAAACTCTCGAAAATGCGAGACCTATTGCATTGCAAATGGTTGTTTGCAAAAGCCCCCTTACAATGCTTTCCTTTCTTCTGCTCTGTTTTTCTAGATGTACAGTGCGAAGTAGATATTTATGGCAGCATGTCTGCTTTTTGCCCTCCTTGTGAAATTATAGAAAAGTATGAATGTTTCTGCTGCATCTTTAAAAAAACTTAAAAAACTGACATATTGAACGGATTCTAATATCTCTGTGCAACAAATATCTAACTGCTTTTATTATGAGGTTATTTTTGCACTAGAGATTATATTTTTATTCATCATGTTTGCACACATGCTCGCTCATATGAAAGAAAGAGTTACGCACCAAGAAGTTTGTGGTCAAGGTGATTGAGTGACCATATATTATAAGGAATAAAGTACCCCTGTCATACATGATAAGGATATTGTAAGTCATCTCGGAGTTTCATAACCTTATATAAGAACTGCTCCTTCGGCCTTGTTGCTCCATATGGTCATCATGGAACTCCTCGGCGGCTTGCAATATCATTATAATGTATAGCATGGGGTACTTTATCCCTTATCATGTTATGGACAGTGTAGCTGAACCACAAAGTTGCAGCTGCCACTGTGATATACATGTATAGGCGTACACTCATTTTCTTTTCTACAATGTAGTTTTTGTTTCTATCTGATGATAGTAATACTCAGTCTGCCCACCCTATGCGACCCTGCTATCAGGACCCGCACTGCACAAGGGAACACTACAGATAAGACGCACGCCCGGAAGTGGGCTAGATTCTGACACACTCAGCAGGACAAAGTGCTGCTACAACAAAGCAACAACACTGCTATTTTAACACAACTATAGCTACAAAGTGTGCTGGTTGGCCACATCAGAGAGGAAAGAGGGGGTGAGCCGGGACTCCGGGGTCTGTAGAGCATTTAACCATTGACCTACAATGACTGATAAGAGCCAATCTTAGAGCACGAAGAGCACGCTAGAGAGGAGACTAGGGAGCGGTGGGGGGGTGTGTCTACACAGCACCCACTGACGGACTCTGAGCATGGGACAGGCATCCCCAGAGCAAACACAACAGGGGATTGAGGGTGGCCTCAGGGGTCTGCACAGCACCGACTCCAGAGCATCCTGCCACCATTAGAAAGGGGTGAAAGGGACAGCTATGGGGGAGGGGGTGGGGTTAACAAGGAGACCATGCAAAGTACTGACTCCAGAGCATCCTTCTACCATTAGAAGGGGGTGAAAGGGATCAGCTATGGGGAGGAGGGTTAACAAGGAGACCCCGCACAGCACTGACTCCAGAGCATCCAGCCACCATTAGAAGGGGGTGAGAGGATCAGTTATGGGGGCGGAGGTAGGGTTAACAAGGAGACCCGGCACAGCACTGACTCCAGAGCATCCAGCCACCATTAGAATGTGGTGAGACAGGGAGCTCTGGGGGGAGGGAATTAATAAGAAGACCCTGCACAGTAATGACTCTGGCGCATCCCTTTCTCATTAGAAGAGAGTGAGCTTCCGAGGCGGTTGGCAGGAAGGGGGGGGGGGGGGCGTTACCTAGGAGACCCTTCCGAGAAGTGACTCCAGAACATCCAGTCAAAAATAGAAGGGAGTTACAGGGTGAGCTCCAGGTGGAGGGAGTTAACAAGGAGACCCTGGATAGCCATTACTCAAGAGCATCCTGCCACTAATAGAAGGGCTCAGAGAGTGAGCTCTGGCTGAGGTGGGTTAACAAGGAGACCCGGCACAGCACTGACCCCAGAGCGTCCTACCATTAAAAGGGAGAGGGTCAGCTATGAGGGGGTGGGGCTAACAATGAGACCCTGACCAGCACTGACTCCACAGCACCCTGCCACCATTAGAAGTGGGTGGTAAGGTCAGCTATGTGGGTGGAGGGGCAGCGGGGGAGGCTAACAAGGAGACCCTGCCCAGCACTGACCCCCCAGAGCATCCTGCCACCATTAGAAGGTAGTAAGATAGTGACCTCCGGGGGAGAGGGTTTAACAAGAAGACCCTGCACAGCAATGACTGATGACCTGCTGCAGTCAGCCCCGAGGGTGCACTGACCAACACTGGCGGAGCATCACTACTGGAGGGAAGTAATGCCCCTAAACAGTTACAGATGAGGATGACGAGAAGTAACAGACAACAGGAAGTGCGCGCTAAAATGAGGAGCACCAGTATGTGACAACCGTATGGACCGCAATCTTGAGACAGTTATCCGTACAACTCAATGCAAATGATAGCAGGAAACACAGCAGAGCGATATCAAAGCAGATGATAAGAGGAGGAGCCGCGGGTGATAAGAAGAGGAGCAGCCGAACGATAACACTGAGAGCACTTAATATAAAGAGCAGGGCAGGTTAAATAGACCAACATTGTGGCGGAGCACCACTACTGGAGGGAAGTAATGCCCCTAAACGGCCACGGATGGCAGGAGAAGTAGCAGACAACAGGAAGTGCGCGCTAAAATGAGGAGCACCAGTATGTGACAACCGTATGGACCGCAATCTTGAGACAGTTATCCGTACAACTCAATGCAAATGATAGCAGGAAACACAGCAGAGCGATATCAAAGCAGATGATAAGAGGAGGAGCCGCGGGTGATAAGAAGAGGAGCAGCCGAACGATAACACTGAGAGCACTTAATATAAAGAGCAGGGCAGGTTAAATAGACCAACATTGTGGCGGAGCACCACTACTGGAGGGAAGTAATGCCCCTAAACGGCCACGGATGGCAGGAGAAGTAGCAGACAACAGGAAGTGCGCAATAAAATGAGGAGCAACAGTATGACAAACGTATGTAAAGCAATCTTGAGACATTTATCCTTATAACTCCATGCAAATTATAGCAGGAAGCACAGCAGAGCGATATCACAGCAGATGATAAGAGAAGGAGCAGCTGGTGATAAGAGGCGGAGCAGTGGAACGAGAACCATGTTAATATAAAGAGCAGGGTAGGTAAAACTGGAGCCCGCAAAAAAAACAAGTAGATAGTAACCTGACCCACGAGGAATGCAGCTGCCAACCTGCGCGCCGCTGCTCGCTCCCGCAGGCAAAACGCCGTGAGAGTGAACATTACAAAAGAGGTGGGACATGCACCCGCCGTTAGCCATTTGCGTGCTTTCATTATTGAAAGACACACGCAAAAGCCAACCCAATGCGTGGGGGGGAGTCAGACCCACACAGAGCAGTTACAAGAAGCTTCGCAGAGCAGCGCATGCGCGCTGCGCTAGGCTCGACCTAAAAAAGTGTTATCTCTTTTAGTGTTTCCTGTGAACACCGATTCGGGCTCATGCTCAACTTCATTCCGTTTCTCTAAACCAATATTACATTTTGTCATGTAAGCATTTATGTAGCATGCATCTTTTTCAGTCGGGCATTATAAAAAGAGTAGGCGACTGGTATTCTGTTGTTCCCAAAAAACAACCACAGAATACGACCGTGTAAGTGCGATGACACGTACATTCTAAGCACCGCACAATTGCAGGAAGTGACTTAATACCGTATGCTTAGGGTTTGTTCTCAGAAACAGATGTGCATATTATTAACAAGCATTTGCAATGCAATAGGTCTCGCTTTTACGAGAGTTTGAGCTATTGGCATTGTAAATAACAATGCCTTTTTAAAAACATAAATAAAAGGCATCGTCATTTACAATGCCAATACCTTAAACTCGCGTAAATGCGAGACCTATTGCATTGCAAATGCTTGTTTTTAGCCAACAGGCGAAAATGCATTCTGGGACTTTCGCTTTCCAAATGGGCTGTTGTCCTACAACTCACTGAATTTGAGTCACCTGATTGATTCCCCCAAAAAATGTTCAAAAAGTCTAAATTTAAAACCAAGCTAAGAAGAGTTCTTCTTTACACTTCCAAAAAAGAAGAAAAGCAAAAGCCACAGTTCAAAAAGAAGAAAGTTGCAGGTCTAAAGGTCAGACATGCCCAGAATTCTGAGGACACGACTACTAAACGGGGAATGGGCTCTGACAATGCTAGACAGTGCGGCAGAAGTAACAATAGCTCGCCAGAACCTGATGGAACTTCTGGTGATAGTGGACTTGAATGATTAGATCAAGGTAGAAACACCCGATACTAGGGTAAGTGTCCCACATAAAGTATATGAAATAACGCTCCAGATGGAGGGGGACAAATGTAGAACAGTGAGAGGTCTCTTCTGGGAGAACCTGACGTTTGGCTATGGCATATTGTTAGCTGAACAAGATTGGCCGCCAGCATTCGTCATGGATTGCCCTAAAAGAGAAACAGTAATTATGCCAGCATTCTCAGACCATATTCCCAGGCACTTACAACATACATATGCGCAGGAGTGGGCGGTAGCCCAAGCTCCAGAAATATACAAAAACCATGTTGGATGGGATGAGGATTCAACCCACCACATAATTCCTTTAAAAAATACTCCAACTGCACAGAGGCAGTATCCAATAAAGCAAGAAGCTAAAAAACAGGTCAGGGAGATCTTAGATCAACTTGAATACCAAGGGGTGATTGAAACTTGCACCTCTCAAATGAACAATCCTTTGTTTCCAGTCATGAAACCTGACAATTCATATCGTCTAGTTTTAGATTACAGACATTTAAACACTTGCACTAAGACATTTGCAGTCCAAAATGCACACAGTGCCGCATTAATGAATAACATTGTGCGGAAAAAATATAAAACAACACTTGATATCTCTAATGGATTTTTCTGCCAAAATATAGCGCCTGAAAGCAGGTATCTAACAGCATTCTCAGCGCTAGGGTCCCAGCGGCAATTTTGTCGACTCCCCCAGGGGTATAAGAACAGCCCGGGGTTGTTTTGGATGAAGAGGCATTGTCCTACGTGGATTATATTTATCTGACGGACGATGACCTAGAGGAGCACTTGAACAGAGTGAATACCATAATTTTGGGATTTGCATCTGAGGGATACAAATTCAACTTTAAAAAAATCGAAAATTGCCCACCTCAGTGTCCTGTTTTTAGGATATGAGCTTTCAAGTGAAGGGACAAGCCTGGCAGCCAATTGTTTAGAAAAATGTGCGCTGCTCCAACCTCCAAAATCATTAAAAAATGTACAATCAATCCTGGGATTCCTAAATTTTGGTAGAACATACATTTTAGATTACGCAGAAAGAGTAAAACCTTTCTACGACTTAACACCTGATTTTTCTGTAAGACATTGGACACAGGAACACACAGATACACTTCGTTCCTTACAAGCTGACATGATAGCATCCAAACACTTGCAGACACGCATAAACGTACGCAACCTGGTGATCCGTATAATTGCGGGTCAATCTGGGTACACCTATCTGACATACAATGAAGGTGAAACAGTACCAATTGCATACAAATCACATTTGTACACAAATGCTGAGATGCGTTTCGCATCTACAGAAAAGATTCTAACAGTGGTACAGACTGCTGTAGTGAGAGAAACTGATGGAAGAATCATCCGACTGAGCCAGCAGTGGAAGAAGAATAAAAAATGGAATAAATAATTTCAATGCGTGAGCACGGGTGCTCAGCGCCCAACATCGTTCCAGCTAAAAGACACGCTGACCTGATAAAGACAAATCAAGGGCGAAAATAACAACTCACCAAGGTTAAAGAAACCTCACCACGACTCTGTCGTCGAAAGAATTCATGAACAGGCAGTTGTACCGTTAACCAGACAGCACCTCAGTACCTGTCAAGATATACACAGAGAACGGTCTCGCTCACAAGTTACAAAGTCTGAAATACGAAGGTTGCGCCGAAGAAACGAGCAGACAAACAGATTTCACGCACTCATCTGAAAGAACAGATTACACCGTGGTTTAAGCCCTGACGAAAATCCCTAAAGTCACATGGGGATTGGAAACGCGTCTGCATTTTCCTTTCTTTTCCAATGATGGATAGTTACTAAAAAAGACTCTGGAGAGGGTTGTCAGTACAAATATATCCCCGCAGAGACTCCAATTTCCCTTTATTCCCCATAGGCAGCTTGTCTCTAAATAGAAGCCAAGTATAAGGCCCTTTGAGAGAGCTTATGTTCAACTAATATAGACTGGTGTAATTGTTTATAAGGTTATGAATGTATCTTTCACATTTTTGTTCAATTTTCACATTATTGTTTACTTGTATGTTTCATACTTTGTCTGTAAAATGAAGATGGTTTCTTTTGAATGCCCCGTTGAATAATGAAATGGTTGCATTACATGCCTTGAATAATACAAAGTAGTGAAGTAGGGTGCAGTGACTGGATGCACTGTTCCTCAGTCTTCTGAAATAAATAGCAGCCTCTAAAATTACTGGCCAGGTAATTTCTTTTCTATAAACTTTATCACGTCCCACCCGGCCCCCGAGAAGGACGTAACCCCCTTTTTGATAACGTAGTGAGAGAAAGAGCACTGGCTCAGGGGAAACGAATAATAGTAGTGACTCCAGTTCCAGCCTTAGAGGCTGCGACAAAGGCAAACGTCCCTAACGCTAAAGCCTTACATCCGAGATAGATACAATGGGCTAATTCTCTCACTGCAACAGATGTAGAATATAGGTACGACCCAAATTTAAAGACACAAGGATTCCTGCAATACGAACAAGAATATCCTCTACCAAATGAAATAATGCCTCTAGATCAGTATGAATACATAATTTACACTGACGGATCTGCTCAAAAATAGGGAGTAAGCAACAATATAGCGCAGCATGTGCAATCGTTAAAGGTCGCATGCGTGATGGAAAGTTCCATCCAAGTTGCACTAAAACGCAATCTCTAGGAGACTGCACGGCACAGTTGGCAGAGTTAAAAGCCTTGATACTGGCACTGGTAAACACGGATCAAGAATTCCCCACATTAATTGTGTGCAATTCCTTTTACTGTGTGCAGTCCTATAATGAATATTTGCAATACTGGGTTCAAAACGGGTTCAAAGAAGCAAAAGGTGGCACAATTAAGCATAAAATGCTATGGGAACAGGTAGTGGAGTTGAAATCCGGACTACCGAGGGCTCACGTGATACATACACTGAGTCATCAGCGTGATGGCGTTCACGTTGAAGGGAATTCATTGGCTGATGAAGCCGCAAAGGGGGCTGTACACACGGCTTCCGTGGCTGCAATCACTCGTTCTAAAACGAAAATAGACGGTGAGATTATGGTGGCTGTTATTGCTTCACGCAAAAACAGCAGTGCAGTACCAAAAAGATTTCCACTCAAGTACTCCTACAAGTTAGATGCCAATAACATTCCATTTGCTCAGATTCCTGGAGTGGGGGACAGAGTAATTCCAAATATGGATCGTAGGTTAGGTTTAATTCTAGCAGCACACAAGGGTATAGGTTCTGCACATGCAGGAGTTACGGCGACAGTTTCTTCATTGAAACAACGGTATTGGTGGCCTGGATTAACAAAGCAGACTAAGGACTATGTCTTGAAATGCGACATCTGCCAGCAGATGAAAGGTTCCACCGTAGCACGTCCAGCGCAGACACCATTGTTAATATCTGACAAACCACTAGCGTGTGTTTACTTGGACCACTGCGGCCCTTTAAAAAGAGATGGGGCTTGCAGATATATCATGGTTGCAGTGGATTCCTGCTCAAGATTCCTATGGGTGTGGCCCCAGCGCTCGGCTGACGCTCGAACTGTTATAAAAGATTTGCGAGTCTTCATAGGGACATACGCAATTGGCACATTACATTCTGACCAGGGCCCTGCGTTTAGCTCTCGGGCTTACAAAGAGGCCATGCGAGGATTGGGTGTAGCATTGCGGTACTCCTCTCCGTACCATCCCGAGGAAAATTCGGTCGTGGAGAGGAAAAACCAAGACTTAAAGCAGTCTTTAACAGCTAGAGTATTAGGCACGGGTGAGTATGCCAAGAAGTTCTCTAGGGGGGGGTCACTCCATATGAGGTCCTATTTGGGACAAGAATGTGGGTATCTGATCTTGATTGTGAAGGCGCAGTGGCGGATGAAAAACCATTTGACATCCATGATCGTTTGGCTGTTTTACAGGATCTAAATGAATCCAGGACACAACAAAGCAATGTCCACCTGAAGCCCACCGCCACTGGGGAAGTCAAATCAGTTACCGCAAGACCTGTCTGGATCCCAAAAGTGGGGGATCTGGTCAGAGAGAAAATAGCGGACAAGAAGGAATTTGGGCCATCCTACAGAAAACCTGTACAGGTCCTAGCAGTGAAAGGAACAAGAACTGTACTTCTACCGCCTCTTGCCGGAAAAAAGGAGAAAAGATTTGTCTCAATCGACCTAATCAAACCACACTATGTGGGCAATACTGAGTAGTAGGCCATGTGGACTCCAAAGTAGCAGACGCCCTCCTCTCGCTACAATTCAAGAGGTTCAAACGGAAAGACTCATCACGTTCGAAGAGTCCCCAGTACGGAATGAAGGACTATGCAATAATGCAATGGAACTAGTTCCCCTTGAACCTGAAATTCGAATTCAGAATCAAAATGAAACACAAATTGCTATTCGACCAAATACAGATGTCTGCATCAACATGCCTCAACAAGAGCAAACTACGATTTCGACAAATCCTGATGCAATTCCAACAATTGATCGAACTGCTTCTGGCTACTTCATAAACTTTGATACGTTCTCTTTGGATCCAAGTGAACCCGAGACGATGCCAGCCCAAAAATCACGCAAGCAGCAAGTTATAGACTTTCTGAACTTTCTTAAAAAGACTTACCTGGTATCACCTTGGGTAGAACTATGGGTAATAACCGGGATACTTTTCTTTCTTTTCTGGGTAGGCTTATTAATAGTTTTTAGCATGCTTGTTAATGGCAAATATCTTCGACAAAGCTCTACAACCCAAAAAGTGAATTTAATTTTGAAACCACATCAACCATCTCATCGAGAACAAAGAGACTTGTCATCAGTGAACATTACAGCAGTTCCTATACCAGATGGTATAGTTTGGGACAAGGTTGATTTCGATATATTTGGCCCGACAGAAATTTTAAAAATTCTACACTTATTTAAAATATCGTTGAGTGATATCATTACCTCAAGTACATTTTCCGATGATTGGGACTTTGAAACTGTAAATAACATGTTGTCTGATTTAGAAAAATCGGCTGCATTTTCTAATAGTGAAACATTGGAAAGCACATCAATCAATCAATCAATCAATCAATCACAGAATTTGTAAAGCGCACTACTTACCCGCGAGGGTCTCAAGGCGCTGGGGAAAAAAAGGGGGGGGGGGTGCTGCTACTGGTCGAACAACCAGGTCTTGAGTAGCCTCCTGAAGGTCAGCAGGTCTTGGGTCTGTCGTAGGCTTAGTGGAAGGGTGTTCCAGGTCTTGGCGGCGAGGTGGGAGAAGGATCTGCCGCCGGTGGTGGTTCTTCGAATGCGAGGGACGGTGGCGAGGGAGAGGTCGGTGGAGCGGAGTTGGCGGTTGGGGACGTAGAAGAGGAGTCGTCTGTTGAGGTAGGCTGGGCCAGTCTTGTGGAGTGCCTTGTGTGCGTGGATGAGGAGTTTGAAGGAGATTCTCCTGTCGACGGGGAGCCAGTGCAGGTTCCTCAGGTGGGGGTGATGTGGCTGTGGCGTGGTACATCGAGGATCAGGCGTGCGGAGGCGTTTTGTATGCGTTGCAGTCGCGTGATGAGCTTGGCCGGGGCTCCCGCGTAGAGGGCGTTCCCATAGTCAAGTCTGCTGCTGACGAGGGCCTGGGTGACTGTTCTTCTTGTGTCTGTCGGGATCCACCTGTAGATCTTGCGAAGCATGCGGAGGGTGTTGAAGCAGGAGAATGAGACTGCGTTGACTTGCTTGGCCATGGAGAGCGTTGAGTCGAGGATGACTCCCAGGTTGCGTGCGTGGTCGGTGTCGGGGCTGCTCCCAGCGTCGTTGGCCACCAGGAGTCATCCCAGGCTGAGGGGTTGGAGCCGAGGATGAGGACCTCTGTCTTCTCCGTGTTCAGTTTTAGTCGACTGATCTTCATCCAATCGGCGACGGCCTTCATTCCTTCATGGAGGTTGGATTTGGCGGCGAGGGGGTCCTTGGTGAGGGAGAGGATCAGTTGAGTGTCGTCGGCGTAGGAGATTATGTTGAGGTCGTGCTGTCTGGCGATGCGTGCGAGCGGGGCCATGTAGATGTTGAACAGTGTTGGGCTGAGGGACGATCCCTGGGGTACGCCGCAGATGATCTCGGAGGCTTCGGATCAGAATGGTGGGAGGCGGACTCTCTGGGTTCTGCCGGCGAGGAAGGAGGTGGCCCATTCCAGGGCCTTGTCTCGGATCCCTGCGTCGTGGAGGCGTGCGCGTAGAGTGCGGTGGCAGACAGTGTCGAAGGCGGCGGAGAGGTCCAGCAGGATGAGGGCTGCGGTCTCACCGTTGTCCAGCAGGATCCTGATGTCGTCGGTGGCGGCGATGAGGGCAGTCTCAGTGCTGTGGTTGCTGCGGAACCCCGATTGGGATGGGTCCAGGATGCTGTTTTCTTCGAGGTATCGGGTTAGCTGTTTGTTGACGATCTTCTCGATGACCTTGGCTGGGAACGGAAGCAGGGAGATGGGCCGGAAGTTCTTGAGGTCTCTCGGGTCCGCCTTGGGTTTTTTGAGTAGGGCGTTGATCTCTGCGTGTTTCCAGCTCTCTGGGAAGGTCGCGGTCTCGAAGGAGAGATTGATGATGTTGCACAGGTGGGGTGCGATGGAGCTGCTGGCTTTGTTGAAGATGTGGTGCGGGAAAGGGTCTGACGGGGAGCCGGAGTGTATTGTGCTCATGGTCTTGATGGTGTCCTCGATTTTCACGCTGGCCCAGGCTGGCAGGGGGTCGTGGTCGATGGTGTGCGGCGGGTCTGGTGCATCGATCTTAGTTGGGGCTGTCTGGGTGTTGAAGCTGTCGTGGATGTCGGCGATCTTGCGGTGGAAGAAGGTGGTGAGGGAATCGCACAGGGGTTGCGACGGCGGGATGTCGTTGGTGTTGGAGCTGGGGTTGGAGAGTTCCTTCACGATGTTGAAAAGCTCCTTTCTGTTGTGTGCGTTGTTGTCGAGGCGGTCTTTGAAGGAGATTCTCTTGGCGGACTTGATGAGGTGGTGGTGGTTACGGATGGCGTCTTTGTGGGCTGCGTGGCTGTCCGGTGTCTTATCACTGTGCCATTTCTTCTCTAGTTTCCGGCAGGTACGCTTGGAAGCTAGGAGTTCCGAGGTGAACCAGCAGGCTCTTTTGGTGGTGTCACTGTAGGTGAGTTTTTTCAGCGGGGCGAGGGTGTTGGCACAGTCGTCCATCCATCGTCTGAGGTTGCAGGCAGCGTCGTCGGTGTTGGATGGGTCGGAGGGAGGGCTGAGAGCGAGGGTTGCCCGTAGTTGGTCTTCGGTGACTTTGCTCCAGCAGCGGCGTGGGATCTGTTTGGTGCGGTGGTGTGTGGTGGGTTTCTGGAAGGTGAAAT